>OZ012685.1:42394218-42771718 GCA_963942565.1 Maea johnstoni | reverse complement strand
TTAAACCCGTCAGGAGCACATGACTTCAGATGATTATTTTACAAACTATTGCGTTTTGATTGGAATACGTTCATGTCTGTCAGATCATGTGCAAGCTTTGGGTGCACACAGGTTAACCCATTCACATTTAAAGTTCCTCCAGAAATATCGTCTGCTACTCTCATACTTTTGAAAATAACTTGAGAATAAAGCAAAAGTTCACAAAAAATTTGAAGGAGAGTTGTTGTTTGGCTTCTGATTAACATTTCTCCTTGAAAGATTTTTCAAAAAATACTTTTGTTAGAATTTTCTTATCAAAATTGCCAGGCCTGTTTTGGCCGCGGTGAGCATTAATGGGTTAATAAAGACGTGGGAGTATAGATCTGAGATCTATCGAGCCAATGGGAAGAGAAGGTACATGCATCTAGGCAGAGAATGCGAAAATACACCCACACTTTTTCTGGAACAATCTTGCGATTGGAATTGATGATGGAAATGCGTAATGCTCAATTTCACAACAGTATCCGTACAGAAGAAAAGGGACCATGCCAAATACACACCATAAAATAGGCCACATCTTTATTTAAGAAACTTCTAACAACGAACACCGTCAATAAGTAAAACTATAACGATTTGCTAGAATAGAAAATATTTATCACATCTTTTTTTATAAGTGTATGTATATGTATTGACTGTAAACTTGGATTTACAAAATTACCCTAGATAAGTGACTAAATCTGTCCACAGGCCCGTATGTTTAGAGGAGGGGGGTGGCATACTGACGAAACAATACCATATTTGTTTAGAGTAGACCCATGACAGGTTTTTTTTTATATTTCTAGAAAATAATTTTACAGATGAATGCATTCTCAAAAAATTGAAGGAAAATTCAAATTACCTTTTCTCCTTGTAATATTTGATCAGATATGTTTCATTAGTGTTATGCCAGGTAACTTTGGGCATGAATCGGTTAAAGTCTGCACAAGATCGCTCATTTTCGTGCGTTATGCAACCCCAAGGCGTTGTTGTGTTTCCTGCTGACCTCTAGTATTTGTTGAAAGGTAGGAGGGTGTAGTTTATCACCAGAGATCTGTCACTGTCAGCTTCTCGACACCTCTACTCTTTAATATACACACATTCTTATAGCAAACTCTGGCATTTCTTGAGCATCACCGGCGCGAACAACTATGCACGTAACTAACTAAATTTTAGTGGAACAGAAATTAACCCAGATTCCCAGGAATATTTGCCAAAACACCATGAAATGTTCATGTTTCAAGAACCATAACATTTGGCTATAGACGTCATAACTGTGCTTTCAAGCTGTCTCTTACATAATACATAATAGCAATCATGGAGTATGAGTTTTAAAAAGTTGGATTAACATCCCAAAATCACGCGTTCGCCAATTATAATAAATGATTATCAATATTATAGTATGTTTTGCATCTGTCTCTCATACTGTCACTTATAATTATCATGGTTATGAATACCAATACTACGCTTTCATGCAAACTCTTACGTAAGACATTGCTGTAGACATAACTTATGAGTGATGGGAATTTGCAATGTCATCCCCAAATAGTCATGGTCTCATCCCTTTCCTGAAAGATATATGAAAAGCCTCAATATCGGTCCTACATATCGTTCCCTCACACAGGAACGCCTTTTCACATAACAAGTAACTCTCTTGTATACATGCCATCCGTCATATTATGCTAGTGATGGAAAGCGTACGAGAGTTAGATTGCAAATTATGCAGTACAATGACGTCACATATTACGTGACTAGATATTGTGAAAATCTAAATTGGGTAAGAATCACACAAACTTCATCTCTCTTTATATCATATGATACGCGCTAGTCTCCTCTGATGAATACTAAATTAAAGGGATCGTTGCAACAAATCTATGCTATCATTATCCGCATCAGACCAGTTTGTCAACTATTTGAATACTAGTACATTACAGCAGCTCAACAGGTGATGCTATGCATTACATGGAATAGATCCGTGTTTCTAGCCTTTGAATATTCGATTGAATGTACATTATGCATGTATAGGACGAAATGGCATTTTGAGAGCATTTAAATATATGTATACTGCCTAGCCTGGTCTCATGAGAAAATGACTAGCGGAATATGCCACTAGTTGAAAATATATCTAGGGAACACACTCCCTCCTCAATTCACCCAAATACCAAAAGATTTCCAAAATAACGATCCTGGTAAATTGATAATATTCTTTGCTCTAATTAATGGATAAACCATTTACTCTCACACGCATGACTATGTTTAACAATTAAATTTCAGTTCACCCTCCCGACCCCCAAGGAATGCCTAGATTGGCCATTCATTAGTCTAAATCGGATCAGACTGGGACCTTCGGCGGATCAAGTGCAGATAGGCTTTCATTACGTTTTTCCAAGTTCGCTCGATTGGTAAATACTTCGGTACAATCTCATTTGCCAGGCCAAACAAATCAGTGACTGCCACTTCTTATCAGCAAGGTTTAGCTAATTGAGCTTAAGCCTTGTATACTCCTGCTGCTGTTATTCAATATTGGTCTGCCAACATCTGAGTCTGAAACCGCGCCACTCAACTGAAATAGAAGTAGCAGTAACTACATGTACAGTAGACTTGCCACAAGGCTCTGTTACTATATAAGCCTATGGTCCTTCGGCGGGGAATACTTTATAAAAAGGTTTAGTTATGACGCTGCCCTCTGGGTTGGAACATCACAGCTAGGTACATGCAGGCTATCTATAAATCGATGTTAAATGTTCTAGCCCGTGATTGCACACGTGTACAATAGAATTGCCACAAGACTGTGGTACTATATAAGGCTATGGTCCTTCGGCAGGGAACCTTTATGAAAGGTTTAGTTATGATGGTGTCCTCCAGGTGGACTCATCAGAGCTAGGTAGGCTAAATATATATCGGTGTTAAATGTTCCATCTCGTGATCTTACACATGTACAGTAGAATTGCCACAATACTGTTGTACTATATGACGCTATGGTCCTTCGGCAGGAAACCTTTATGCAAGGTTTAGTTATGATGGAGCCCTCTAGGTGGAGTCCTCAGAACTAGGTAGGCTATCATAAATCGGTGTTAAGAGTTCAAGCGCGTGATTTTACGCCAGGGATAACTTTATTACAATTTATAAATTCATTTAACTTTGTTTTTACCAACAAGGCAGATATATGAGAGCTGAATAGACTACATAAGGCTATGCAAGCCTGTCATTCCAGGTTTATTGATCTAATCAACCACAGGGCGGAGCTATTAAGAGAGATTGGCTTGTAAATTTGTCTGCATTTACTGGTGACTGTACTGCCCTCTAGGAAAGGGTGGTGATATTATGTGTAGTGATTAAAGCTATTCAACTCGTTCTTTGAACTAGACTGTTTTAGGAACAGCGATGAGCCAATGCCCAATGCTGGTGTTAAGGTGTTTAACAAAATGTGCATTCGATCATAACCTGTTCGCATTTAGAACATATATCTCACACAAATGGAAAATTCTTAAAATAAAGCAATACATGTCTAATAGAATATCTGCAAGGTTATTCCTATCAGGTTTAACTAACCACCTTTGATTAACTTATTTTTAAATATTACTCCATTGATAATTTGTGTTTAAAATTGACGGACACGTGTGAATTGAAGATATACAAGGGGTCCGCACTGTCGTTCATGCAAAAGGTGTTTAGATACCCCGTTCACTAACGGAGCCAGTCTTATCTACTCAAATCATATAACACTTTTGATATCTGGGTGTTGGTACATTTATACAACTATGAAGGTAAATTAATGTCAACTGTGTACGCTGCAAAACACTAGAGTAGTTTGGGATAAATGGTCATATACATTGTATAGATGTTTGTTATCGTTCGACCAAGAAAGGGATGGCTGTCCTGAGGTTTGAGTATTCCCTGGTGGGATGGTTCTTAAATACAAACATTATATGGTGCTTCTGACTGTTTCAGAAAACTCATCGATTCAGAAAACTTATTGAAAACAATTATTGATTGACTTAAAGGAAGAATAATGGAAGAATGAGGGGAGAGTACTTTAGGAATGTTTGCAAACATTGGTAGGTATCTTAAAAGTGCAATGTGCGAGCTGTAGCAGAGTACTACTACTGCTTATGTCATTGTAACCTGGTAAAGTCAGACTACCCACTTAGAAATCTGTAACATAGATTGAGTATTAACACATGTTCGCTCCTTTACGTAAATAACCAAATAAACAGTTCCTGCTAGCCTCAGCAAAAACTTGAAAAAAGTTAACTTTAATAAGTTTATTTTGTGAAAAATGTTTGTTTTCAAATGTTTACATATACGTATTTATCATAATCCAAATAAACAAGGATGTTAGTAGAACATGTTAGTACGTGCGAAAACCTTTGTACACTAAAAACCCACCGGCTTGCTTCAGGTCATTGATAACTTTCTCACATGCCCTAAAGTAGTAGTCAAAACTCTGACCGTGGGCAGAGGTGAAACACAGCGATGGACCCTGCGAAAATCATAACACGCAACAGCGGTTATTAGGCAAATAAAATATTGGTAAATATTTCTCTTTCTGTAACAATTAACCAATTAATGCTCAGGAATTCCTCTGAAATTGTCGTCTGCATCTATAGTATTTTTGACAATAATTTGAAAAATAAGAAATATTACACAAGATATTTCAAAGATAGTTATTGTTAGTGTTCCGATTAGCATTTCTCCTTAAAATATTTCCAAACTTTGCCTACAGCTTAAGGCTTTCAACAAATTGTAAGGCCGCTTATGGCCGCTAAGGAATTAATGGATTAAATACAACATCACCCTCCATTCGACTAGGACCACTACCGGCCTTAAATTTAAATGCCTTCCGCAAATCCGGCGGAATCCGCTCTCAAACACAAACATGGAAGAGAGTCGTAAACTAATTCAGAGCTATTCACTAGATTAATTAAATACTATTGTACTTGTTAAATAACACGTACTATAGGAGAGATCTGCATTTCCTCAATTTGGGGCACGTTGTTGGGAGTGAATGGAACCCTCTTTCCTGTTGCCATGGTGCTAAATACCAAACAGTGGGTACTGGCGGAAGTGGGTATGGCATCCGGTGCCATAAAATATCTGGTACTTAACTCAGTACATTTACCATACAGTAATCCATGCCCATGTTGGTTTAGCTTAAATGCATATATTGATTATGCTAAACGTTTCCCTGAATTATTAAGGTTTGTAAATTGATCCATTTATTGCACTTAGTATATAGCAACCATTACGACACACCTGTTTACTTAAATTGATAGGGAATGGTTTTCGCTTTTTTAGGATATGGGTGGTACTAATTTTCGTTGATTATAAGCGCTATCGACATTGACTAACGTAGTATATAACATCAAATACTTGTATATTAGGTGGATGGACACAAAGACTTGATTGTGATAAGAGCAATTTATTACTGAGGATGGTACGTGTATCTACTTTCTTGATAGCTTAAACAAATCTAATACACTATCGACCACATTTAAAACGAATGATTCTTTTCGAAACAAATAACTGACAATTTAAAAGATAACTAAGAATTTTGCAAATTTGGGATCTTTTATACTCAATGCAGGATCAGTAACCAATAAATGTAATGAAGGTATGAAGAGCTAATAAAATAATAGTTATTCCATGACATAGTTAGCCTCTGACGTATCAAAACAGGTCATTTACAGTTGTGCTTTCTATGTTTACAGGAATTATGACCAAAGAAGTTAATTGAAGCTGAGAGATAATGATAAAGATAAAAGTATTCACTTGGAATAAGGAATTTTGATCATAGTCACGTATTCTGCCAACTTTGTCCCAAATTGTGACTAGCTAGTTGAAAGTGGTTGAAGAAACCGGAGTACCCGGAGAAAGCCACCTCATAATCCCTAGTTAAGTTACTGGCAACTTATTCACATGCCAGGCTGAGACTCAAACCCAGGAAATGACTAATTCCCCTTCCCTGAGTGTCTGGCGCACCATATCACTACCTTGATCCTGGATCAGGACCAAGGCAGTTTATTAAAGCTGAGACAAGCTGACTGATATAGATGTTGCATTGGTATTCTCTTGGCCTTAGTGTCTGGTGTACCATTTTACTACCTTGATCCTGGATTGGGCAGTAAGGTAGTTTATTGAAGCTGAGAGGAGCTGACTGATATGGATAATACATTGGTGTTCCCTTGGCCTTAGTGTATGGCGTACCATTTTACTCCCTTGATCCTGGATCAGTACCAAGGCAGTGTATTGAAGCTGACTGATAAGGATAATACACTGGTATTCTCTTGGTCTTAGTGTCTGGCGTACCATATTGCCGCAGACAGGATGATGTAATACGTGCAGATTCCGCAATCTCCCTGTCCATTCTACATTCTGGATAGTTTCCCTTCTGGCAACGTTTCCAAATGGTTTAAGGTTACACAGAGTTTCTCAACATATATTGGCAAAGATGAGGAATAGATCACAATAACAGGGTCATCCACCCAGAACCTGTACGTGTACACATGCGGTCTATTTCGGGAACATCGTGCTATTCCACCTGCTATCAAATGTTGCTATCATTATTCCCTATCAAAATACAATTCAGGGAATTGATCGTTGTGAGATCGGCATTCTCCCTGGTATAGGTCGTGATCATATTCCCCTAGGTCACTAGCCATTTAATGTTTCGTCTCGCCATGAAAATATGTTTGTCTGAGCAAATCATCATTGAGTATCAATACGATAGTACAGATATGAAGGAAATTAATTAAAGGTGTTATCATATGTTAGTTTTTTGTGCTTCTCCCACTTCTTGTTAAAAAAAATGATGGAAAGTGACCACATAGAAATACTATTTACACTAATTATTAGTATACACGGAATCCAAGATGGATGATTTTGTTACATCTGGAGTCCTCGGAGTCTTTCCAAAACAACATATCTCAAAGTCTTCACTACATTTGTAAAAGGTTTGCTTGGTTTCTCTAGTGAACAGATTCCAATGTTAAAATAAAAATAATTAGCGAGATAAAACAGTATCAATAGTGAGAAATATCACATGATCTATATATATCAAAATTGATCTTATTTTTAAAGCTAGAGATAAGAGATTATGATGTCATTGCCATGACAGTTTGATAGAATCAGTTCTAATGATGACGAACCGCATCCTGTAATGTACATAATGTTCCAAAATACTGTGATAAGCTATTTTAGGTCTAACAATTTGAATATGTATTGACGTTGCTAGTGATGACCGAAAATGGCAAGCACAACTCGAGTCAAGAATATCTAGGTCATATATTGTTATTCTGGTTTACTCGTGGGATAAATTAGGAATTTGTTTATCGTAACTGTCGTTAGAGGAGGAGTTATAAGGCTCATAACCCCAAGTTAAACCATCGACTAAAATTCCAGGTCACTGGCAACTCGCCCATGTATCGGGGGAAGGCGAACCCCGGATCCCTTGAGGGGATAAGACGCGGTAAGCAGTGTGTGCACAAAGCGCAAGACCACCAGGCTAAAGGGGAACCCACGTGTCCATTACGGGTTGCAGAGCTTAATTCAGTAAAAATGCTATACAAAATAAGATGGGAGCTAAAACTGATCACATTTTCAGGCATAAGTGAAATATTTTTAGTACCCTCGTATCCCCATGCGTCAGGGTCTTAGCCGATATTTGGAAACAGGGTGTCCAAATAGAGGTTTCATAGACTTTTGCGTGTCCAAAGTGTGGTACAAAATACATACTACTAATAAGATAGACCCTATACCTTTACAGATTTTGCTTTTTTAGGCCAGATGCTGGTTTGTGTGTCTTATAAAAGTGACACTACAGCTTCTACATCTTCTATCTTCTAAGTAAAGTCATTTTCAGCAAATTCTGACATAAACTTTTGGGTGTCCAAAATGTCAAAAAACAGTGTTCTACGTGTCCAAATGACACGCTGGACGCATTACGGCTAAGCCCCTGCCATGCGTATATCTAGAGGGGCGCCCCCATGGCCGGTCATTAAGCGTACTCCTTGCCCCGGTGACACTTTTCAATCCAAAGGCCCTGCTTCGGCTCGCGCTTGGTACGTTAGAGATAGTTGCCAGTGACCTGAAGTAGATCGGTGGTTTCCAACCGGTATTCTAGTCCAGTCCTCTAGTTCAGTCCTCCATTATATAGCCACATGTGGGAGGGATTTTGATGACAACCAAATATGAGTTGCATCCTAATCCACTGTATACTGAATAGGTAAAGTCTAGTAGTTTGGGATATAAATGCTATGAGTTAACTTTCACACTGTTACAAAGTGATCACCTGATAACACTGTTCGACCTTGATTCAGGACATACATTACCTCACAGATCGAAGTTCTGAATTTATCACTTTCTCACGGGGCTTCCTCGAACTATACGCCTACACATACTGACAATATGCGGAGGGACCCCTGATAAAAGACATATATCGAAGTATACATCTAAGTCAATCATGCAAAGGTTGACCTTTGACCAATTGGCTACAGCTATGAATTTTCAACGCATAAACGTATACAAGTATTAAACAACAGGTCAATCAGTCTATCTCCGTCTTGCTGACCAGAGATCTTTGGACAGACTGACATATAGTTCATCGTCGGAATTTCATAAAAGATGTAAATGCTACTAAAGTAGATGAATGCAGCAGTGCATAGGCGGGTACAAACAGACAGTGAAGCGAGGGTCGACCTGACATCCAAACAACAGGGCACGAAGGTCGGCAAGAATTATAAACCATCACTGCATTCAAAATACTATACGAGAAAATTTACGGCCGACTCAGATTAATGGTTTAGATATCTATGAATTATCATGGTATTCCAAAGTGTACATGTAGGTGATTTTCGTGGTGTGAGCATTGACTAAATGACTAAATGAATACTATAGTATATACACACACATATATATATATATATATATATATATATATATATATATATATATATATATATATATATATATATATATGAATACTAAATGAATAAATATATATATATATAAATATGTATATATATGTATATATATATATATATATATATATATATATATATATATATATATATATATATATATATATATATATATATATATATACACACATACATAATACATGCATAAATACTTTCATATATATATATATATATATATTTATATATATATATATATATATATATATATATATATATATATATATATATATATATATATATATATATATATATATATATATATATATATATATATATATATATATGTATATATGTATATATATGAAAGTATTTATGCATGTATTATGTATGTGTGTATGTATGCGCATAGTAGGGTAGAGAGACTGTGGGCTAGTAGCTAGGTTAACAGTAACATGAGTAAGAATGGGCGGTACATTTACATGTACGTGTAAGCGCGCCCCCGTATGAGGGTATGCGCTAGGGAAATGATCTAGACCAGCTAGCGTTTAAGTTCAGTGCATGGCAAACGAGAAATTCTTTCGAAATATCACCCTCTTTCAAGTGAACAAGCGGAGGAGTAGGAGCTTCTATAAATAGCATATTTCGGCAATCTCTGTGTGTTTTTCCTGAATCCTCGCACGCCTGTGCACTTCTCTGCCACTCGCTCACGTAGCGTGCAAATCTGGCCTTCACATAAAACCACAACATACTCAACAGCGGGCAAAACCTACTAATACCCAACATAGGGTGAAAAACAATCCATACACAGCACCAGGCAAACTTCAGAGCCATATCCAACAGCAGACTATGCCTTCTATACCCAACTTAAACACTTAAACATCAGGCATAACCCATATGCATTGCATCTTCGCCCTCTGTATAATATCCGGGCGAGCAATAGTTCAAGCTAGATGACCAGTCGATAGGGTATATGGTTCAGAAAACCAGTACCGGCACTTTGGTCTGTCCTTGGGCAAGACAGTTTATTCCATATTGCTCCAGTCTACCCAGCTGCAAAATGGGTACCTAGCATAAGTAAGGCAGTGCTCAGAGTGTATGCGCTATATGCTGCCAGTTGCTCTGGAATATCCCCCGGGGGATTGAAATGGTTTCCGTGTGTACAGGCCTGCTAGGGGAGGAAGGTCGTGTGAGCGCTTCGGTGGATACAAGACTATAAACCGAATACCTTTTACCTTTACCTTTTACCTTTACCGGTATTTCTACAGCGAGACTAGTGGCTAGGAGCGGTGTCCAAGTACCGGTACTCGTATATAACAACAGGAGATATCCTTATGACCTTATGAAGTTTCCCTCGAAGCGATACTGAATAGCTTTAAATATCTTTACAAATTGATTGTGAACGACCACAGCATGATATTGTTGCCAACAATATATTTGGCATTTCTCCAGGTATTAAACTGATTCTGACCCATCTAATACACGGCAGACATGTTCATGTAAACAAAAAACACTTAGTAGATCTGTCCATGGTGGCAGGGTTAGTTTTTTGATTTTGGTATGATAAGTTATAGTTGTCATCACATTAACTTGAAAATCCCACATCTATTTACTGGCAACTTCCTAATCCTATCGTGTATACCAGAGTACGAGTCTTCCCTCAGTTGGGTATACACACTACCCACACTTACTAGCTTCCCTAGAGTCCACATTGAATAAAAGTGTCGGTTATCACTGAGTTTGGAAAACCCTCAGTGTGCATCTCCTGCTTTCGAGGGAAGGGGTTGGTGGGGTAGATATCGACTGTTTGATAATTCCTGGGGATTTGAAGAAGCAGCCCTGAGATTTGAGGTATGTGTCTGGGGCATATCTCGCAGACTAGCGGGCGAGTGTGTGCTTATTTATCTAATAGACCACACGAGACGTGCCCCATCATACGAGAAGGACGATGCGTTGCCCATAAGACACAAGTCAAAGGCATTCCCCAACATTTATCCGAACTGCACCGCTAAGAATGGGGTGCGGGGATGCAGGCTGCCAATCTGTTGTCTAGCTAGCTTTGTTCTAGACCCAATGTCGAGTATGGTACACGTAGTCAGTCTGCCACACTCACTCTTCCACTACACATACAGGCCTACCCCTACAGCCAAGAAGTCTAAGGTGTTGTTGGTGACTGCACGCATTCTCTCACCGCCGCCAGTTGTAGATTACGGGTCATGGCATGAGAAATACTTGCCAGTGTATTGGGTTAGGCGGTAGTTTTTCCGGACAGGATACTTTGGTTTCCTGTTCATTTTACAACTGGCTAGTCACGATTCCAAATTTGATATCTATCCCAAACATACTCTTTACCCTGGCATTCGTGGGTTTGTCTTGCCAACGAGACATACGTAAAAATGTGTAACTTATCCTAAGCTACACAATACAGACATTTGATTCCTGTGCTACACCGATAAACCAATTCCGGTCGACCGGTACGATCGGAAGCGCCCTCTGTGAGCATTTGTCCAGGCCATGCTTGTCGCTTGACCTAAATACAGGTGTTTGTATCAATAGAGTTCAAGCTGAAAATGCCTTGAATAAGCTTACGCCGGCCGGTTGCCTAATATGTCAATCAACTGTAAAAGTGTTATTCTACCGTTGAATACCTCCTAAGTAAATCCTGTCCACCATATCTGCTGCGAGCAATCAACAGAGCAAATAACCATTGGCCGGAAGGAAGGATTGGGGTTTTACGTTACTTTCAACAGCCATATCGCGAACCCCGCAACCGGGAAGAAATTCCCTTCTCTTCACGAATAGTCCGAAGGAGTCTTTCAGTTGCAGAAAACACCACACGTTTATATAGCGACCAGGCAAATTCGCTTTTGTGGCGACCCAGCGGAGACTCGAAGCTGCGAGCTCACGCTTGGGAGGCAGGTAATCATAACCACTTGGCCGCGGCGGACACCCTTCCCCTCTTGACTTTTTTGCGAGGATTACACTCTTAACCTCTATCTTTTGCTTTGGCTTTGAAATCTCATCGATGAACAATTCAGAGCGAGCATCGCTTCAGTGTATTCTCCTAACCCTTAAACCACAAAGGGTATCATTGTGTTGTCTCCTTCACGTGCTACTCTATAGGTTAACATGTTTGTTGGCAACACTTCAAGTGTCGTTTAAGCGAATAACTTGATTAGAAGCAATACCCACCTATTTATGTGTACCAACCTGCGAAAAAGTTTAATACATATACATGAACGCGGTTTAAAAGGCCTGATTGTATGTAAACCCTCTCCAATAAATAAATACTTCGGATTTTTTTAGAAGAAAGATATTATTAAGATGCCAAATAATATATTTCCTTGTTATATCTTGTCCATGCATGCTTCATTAAAGTATTTCCAAAAGTAGCACACACCCAGACGGCTCTTATCAAGGGGAACTCAACCCATGAAGGATATAAGTTATAAGCTTATGTTAAAAGAAGTGGCACCGGTACTGGCGTATGAATCAGTTGGCATGTTTCTGACTGCAACGAGAAGTGCTCTTTAACGGCGCATGCGATATTCTAACCGATAACGACTTCATGAATTATGTTATAGCCGAGCTTGCCTTCTGGTATTTACACAGAAACTGAGAGCTGCTTTGCTAGTGCCCCACTTAGAGGTTGTTCCTCAGAATATTTCAGTGGCGATGCTACTACCCAATTAGCGATGGTAGGGGACACAAACTTCGTCTTTCTCTCTGCTATATGATAGTAGTCTAGAATAGGTGGACATGTAGACCTTCATTCTCCTATCTCATAGTTATGATCACCTCAAGGTGATACCCTTTACATACATAAATCTCTTTTAGGTAATAGCAACTGGATCTATCAATTTATCAATCTAACAATCTATCTATCCATCTATTCATTTATTCAATTAATCATTCTATTTAACTTTTGATTTGTTTACTTTATTCAATTCTCAATTCAATTCATGCCATATTATTTCACCATCTATATATCTGGTCTACTGCTAGTTCAGATTGAGTTTCAGTGTTGAATAACAATTGCCTCAGCACTCTTTTGTATATTGAATATTAGGTAGCCATTGTCTGATGACAAATACCTGTTGGGCGATGCGGCTGAAATATCGCGTTTGGATTGGCATGCAGGATGCTGCAGTTGCAATACCGGTAGTTATATATGAGGGATGATTTACCTGTGTGAACCAGTAACCTAAAGTATTTGTTTGGATGAATGCATGTAGCTTTCTATAGATTGTGGATAATCTAAGTTTTTTTATTTATTTATCTTTTGTTAGGAGCTGTGTCTCCTGTTACCCGATTTTGCGTTATATAATTTTATGATTTTGTAAATGTATATTTTTGTTTTGATGAACAAGGCAATAAATACAATACAATACAATACAATACAGACCAGTATGTATTCCTGCTATAGCAATGCTTTGTGTGCAGCAGCTGTCAGTAGGAAATGTTCCCGTGAAGAATGAACCAGAGTGCAGGTATGTGCAGCAACAGCAGCCTCTAGCAACATATAAAAGCCAATTAAACCATCTATAGAACGTAGTTACCTGATTATCCCAGAAATGCATCACTAGTATTCAAGCTATTCTCACTCAGGCGCATTACTATAGTAGCGGAGTGAGTCCCATGGCCTAGTCACAGTCACATCTGCTATGCAAGAGAAAGCTAGTGGTAATAGTTTTCGGGGGAATAGGACCACCTTGTTCCATGAAATCTCTTTCGAATTTCAGAATGTGATAGACGTATTCACAAGCTCTATTTCATAGTATGATTTCAGTGTGTCTCTCTGACACATCTGACATGAACTTAAGCTTCATCTGTTCGGGTAGGTTTTAATAGATTTAATCTCGAGTTACATATAAACCCCTGGGAATCTCTCTCTCTCTCTCTCTCTCTCTCTCTCTCTCTCTCTCTCTCTCTCTCTCTCTCTCTCTCTCTCTCTCTCTCTCTCTCTCTCTCCTGTCGATTGTGAGACGTGTAATGTTGAGTAATGTTGAATACAGACGTCATAATCAAGGCAATTAGTGAAACGTGTGTGCCTTGGTAGAGTCCAGCATGCATCGTACCTCCAATATCTAAGAATTGACATAATTCACGTGTATGTATGTATGTATGTATGTATGTATGTATGTATGTATGTATGTATGCATGTATGTATGTATGTATGTATGTATGTATGTAAGTATGTATGTGTGTATGTATGTGTGTGTGCCATTACAGTACATCTGTGTTTCCTCCCCTGGACAGTTATAGCATACTGTGCCTAGTTATGTTATACTTTATGAGCAGGGCCCTGTCACATAAAGATGCATGTAACACGTCAGAAAACTTTCTGATACTAGTCTTTAGAGATATTGTCAAGAAGGGGAACGCCTGACCCATGCAAAAATTGCTAAAGATGGAGAAATAACCAGAATGGAAGTAATTTCATTTCATTCCATTGCATCAGTGACACACACAACGCTAGGCTAGACTGGATTACATGCTGATATGGATGTGTCTATCTGTATATATGTTTAGCATGACCATGCAGCAAGTATCTCAGGTGGTCACGCTTGTTCACGTTTTTCTCACTTGGCGACGCCAACATAGCATGCCAGAGTACAGCTAGACTTGCTACAAGTCTGTGATATCTGGCTCTTTGACTGATATGACTTAAGTTGATTTCACTCCAGTATTAGTTCTGAATAAATCCTCTAGGGGGAGACACTTGAGCTCTAGTCTGTATAACCCGAACTCTTTTACCGGGCTGTGTTCTCAACCTCAACTCATGAAAACAGTGCTTCCATCTATAGTTTGAGAGAGACATCAAACCTACTTAGTATGTATAGTGGTGGGGGACATTATACCTAACACAGCCTGAGAACCAGGCTAGAGTACAGCCTGAAACCACTGGCGGCCCATTTGTACAGTACTGCACTGATAGTCATTGGCAATACTGCACTGGCTGGTCAACTCATAGGTCCTGGAAAAGTAAACTTATCAGGTACTAGGAACCTAGTCTCCCTCAGACCGGGAACGCATGTCTCTTGGAATGTATCTTAAGCGCGACATACGCTGACCATACGCATGGCGACACCACAACAACACGTAGCTCCCAAAAGTACCCATCTGTAACAGGATGGCACAATAAATCGTATTCCACCCGTAAACAGCCCACTGTTATATTGGGTATAACGCGGTCACCTGGGTCAGAGTACTGCCTGCGGCAACAGGTCGCTTACAGTGCACTCACTCACGCATGTAAAGGCATTAAGGTGGCGGATGGGGTTAATTTGTGAAGATAGGGCCATTTTGGGATTTACCCATATGTAAAAGCCAACACCCTTTTCCTCATATTCAAATGTTAGCGGATTTGCTTGAAATTTCGAATAAATATACCTAGAGTATTTCGGAGGTAAGGGTATCACATTTTTCCAATCCTTGCATTGTTTAGAGGTTGTTAAGTGTAGATATTGAAAACGCGCCTTTTCTCATTTTCAACAAAAATTTAAAGAAATGGCAATTATATTTTCGAACGGAGTAAAGCGTTTTTTAAAGAATATAGTACTATTCCAACCTTATTGATCTTTCCTCCAAATTTGCACAATTTGAAGGTCCTCTGTCCATGACTGTGAGTAGGGGCTCCGTTTGAAAACAGTATGCAAGTTTTTTACAAAAAGAAAACCAAAAGAATCTTTCAAGCTGCTGAGATGGTACTATTGCGATCCTTAATGTATTCCTCATCGGGAAAACTTTCAGACAATATATACTTTGGTGAACTTTTGTGATGCTTAATGCATTCCTCACCAGAATACCTTTAAAGCAATACACATGTGCACTTTGCCTACTATGAGTAGGGTAGAGGAAAAAATAGGCAAGTACATATACGTAATTTAACCCCATAGGCTACCTTACGTTAGTCAGGTGAATAGGACAACCCAGGTAGGCTGACCACTGACACACTTGACCAACCACGTACAGTGCTGGGTGGGAGTCGAAATTCATTAAAATTGTAATGGTGAGCTACTAATTATGTGAACCTCCCACTATACATACAAAGCCACATTCCTTTAAAGGTTAAAGAAGGTTACAGGGGCTTGTATCACATGGTTGTCCTAGGATAAAGGAATGTCCATGAAGTCCATTCAATGAAATTAGAACATGTCCGCGGGGTA
The DNA here is from genome assembly GCA_963942565.1 of Maea johnstoni. Classification (NCBI taxonomy): domain Eukaryota; kingdom Metazoa; phylum Annelida; class Polychaeta; order Spionida; family Magelonidae; genus Maea; species Maea johnstoni. Next base: position 42,755,619 of record OZ012685.1, on the reverse strand, counting down.
GTTGTTGTCAACCTTATCATTCTATATATATTTTCATTAATATTTCTGAGACTTCGAGGAGTTTTCAATCCAAAACTTTCATGGAAGTGAAATACTAGTATATTGAAAAGTTTGAAGGTCCTCTATTGTATCGTCCTGCGCGAAGAACATGTGCAAAGGTTGGAATAGATCACTCTACATGCAAGTCTAGTTGTTCAAATCCTTAACACACTCATGTATGCAATGCTTCCGGATTGCCTGTTTAACATTTAGTGCTGGCATTGTACGGATATAGATCATTTTGTTTTGAATTGACCATATTTGTGAGTTAAAGCATGGACTGGTTCTGGCCATGCCTGCTTTAAGACATGAGTTATGTAATGAACCGACTACCTCATATCGCTGTCTTTTTAAGCCAATATATGTTCATAAATAGACACTTCCTTCTGTCGTAAGGGGCCAAGGGGGTGAATTGTGGAGAGTCTTTGCAATGCGTTACGTTAAACCATTTGCATCAGTTGTTGACTGCCACACTGAAAAGCCTTAATAGCATTTCAGCACTAACAAACGTTTCGGTGGTGGCAAGTGGCCAAAAGTACCGTTAAGTCTAAGGGAATATGTCGACCATGTGTTTAAATAACCATGAATATACAGTATAGTAGCTTCGTATCAACAGAAAAGCTCAGTCATTAAGTTGGCCATGTGTTTAAATAACCATGTGTATACAATATGATTGCCAAATAGTACCAGTAAAGCTAACAGAATAAGTAGACATTGTGTTTAAATGACCATGAGTATACATTGTCGTTGCTGCGGTAATGCTACGAGGATAAGTCAACCATGTGTACACATTATTGTAGTTCCCCAATACGAGAAAAGCTAAGACAATAAGTCGACCATGTGTACATACTATCGTAGTTCCCCAATACGAGAAAAGCTAAGACAATACGTCGACCATGTGTACACATTACCGTAGTTCCCCAATACGAGAAAAGCTAAGACAATAAGTCGACCACGAGTATACAATATGCTTTGTCAGCATAATTATTTCCATAGAGCACCAGGTAAGAATCACCTGTTTCGCTCAATTACCAGTCAGCCAGCTGGTGCGCTATGAAACATTTATATACAGTTCACTTGTATCTGCCTGATTATAGTCTTATCAACGATGAAATACAGCGAGCTGTTAAATATCCACTAAATCACCCCCACAACAGGTATAATAGTGCACAGAATGACATACATGTGACTGTAGCCTCCGCCCTGTGCTATATCTGCTCTGCCCTCATTTACACAGAGACGACTACTGTTACCAAAGTCTGACGTAACAGGCCTTTTTCTGCTGACTTCTGATATCAATTGAGTGAAGATTTGGTCAAAAATGGAAAATTAATTCATAGCATGCTAAAAATGTTTAGCGATAGTTTTAGAGTGGGAATTAGTAATCAGTTAAACCCCACTCATGAGGGTATCTCATGAGTGGAATTACGTTTATCAGAACGGAAACCGAGGCCAAGGGTACTTACGTTATAAACACTCATAAATCTGAACTTAGGATGCTAGATGACAGCGATTTGAACGCGAACCGTGACAGAATCATATTCGTCATAAAATCATCTTATGCTGAGGTGTTGAAAACTGTTCCAATCTGCATGAAACCATTTTAACTGATTACTGTGTATGAGACACTACTGGCTGGTTCACTGTGTTAATGCAGGGTGGACATGTCCTGGCATTTCCTCCACTTGAGATAGTACAAACACTACCATGCAGGGAAGTGTACCATTCTAGCAGAGAAACGTGCCCTCAAAAAGCTGTATGCCCACCAAACACACACATTTGCTTTATTTCTGAAGATGCGAACAAAAAGAATTAACAACTTAGTTAAAAAACGAAAAGGTAGAAGTAGGAAAAGGAACTTAAATAAGTTGATCAATTTCTAATCGATTAACTGTGTTCAACCCTCTTTTATTCAACTTAGGTTAAACAAAGAGAGACGTTCAACTTCGGATCTTCTCATCTGTATGTTATTTACTGAAATATATTTTGGTGAGTTACATACTCTGTTCATAATCAGTCATAATTGACAGGGTCCTCTGTACTCCTAATAGAGCAATAAGTTGAGCTTGCTATTAGCTGTTAATAATAAAGTTATCAGACAGGCATGCTGATGACATGAGGGGTGTCCGTGCACTGGACGCGTCCTGAGTGCCATGGTAATCACCTACTTGTAAGACAAGAGCCGCCTATCTTATCTCACGGGTGTGCAGTTTAGTGATAACCTCATCATAGCCTGATTCTCGAAATGAATTGACCCAAGACACGTTTATCACATATCAATATGAGCTTAACCTTTAGAGCACAAGAAAACAAGAGTGACGGGAGAAAAGAATGCCAGTGAGTAAGGCATGTGCCATAACAGATAGCCAGGCAACCTCAGACAGTGTAACATTGGGGAGTGGAAACCACTCTATTGTGGCAACCTTTAGGGAAATCCCACCCCGATGAGACATTTCGTCATAATCATCTTATATTGCAGCGTTCTTTTGATGACCGAAACCAGGGAGAGAGAGATAGTAATATACTGTATAACTGGTTAATTTGGCGTGGTTTTTAATTCGGCGTATTTTGGCGAATGCCCATCAACGCCAAATTAAAGATCGCATAAAGATACAGTTTTAGTATGTCTTCATATAGATGTTCTGACTGCTCCAGACGCCAAACTAAATACAGGGAAAATACTTTTTGAAAAAAAAACGCCAACTTAAATAAACGCCAAATTAACTAGTTATACAGTACGTCCCTGCTTAAACGGGTGTCTGCAATACAGGTGTCCTAGTCTTTCCCATCACAGAGTGGTACCATAGTTTAGAATTGAGTTTAATGGTGACTGTCACACCAGTACAGGATAGCTGTGTCCATGTTAAACTGTTCGCCATGGCTCCTCGCTGCACACGGTCAAAGGTTCGACCCCACTTCTGGCATATGAAAACGACGCTTAAAGTACTTGAGTAGGCGGTAGGTTTTCACAAGTAGTCCTGTTACTTCCAAACGTACGATACCTAAGCTAATCGAGAGACAGAAAAAGTGACGATCATCAAATTTCGATTCTGGGATGCAAGAGGTTCAAAACCTTCCACCGTCTACCTAGTTGGCCTAATTGTGTGCTCTATATACTCTGCCTTCAGATCATATCTGTGCTCAATAAAAATAGATGACAACAATCTCTCCGCTCGAAGTATCACCGAAACTGAGCATCGGAATAAACCATAGGAATGTTTAGGGTTAAAAGGTCGAGCAAGAAGCGTGCTCTAGCTAGAAAACACTATTAATACTACCCTAGAACCCGTACAAAGAATTGCATTTTCAATGTCAACTTGGGTGAAGGATCGTTGGCAATTGTATTTCATTCATGCCCACAGATGGGTCGTATGGAGTAATATGACCTTTGACAATGATTTTAAAATTGAGAATGATTAAGTTATGAAAATTACGAGAGTTGATAATTTCTGACTTACACTTCTCCTTCATATAATTTTGGAAAGTTGCTTTCGTTTGAAAGATATCAACAAGATAGTCAAGCGGGTATGAATGGGCTATACTCGCTAAGAAAGTAAATATTGCACACTGGAATATCGGTCAATCAAAGACCCGAAAGCCTAAGATTGGAAGAATTATGACCGTTTTGGAAATTGGTCGAATTAACATTGATTCTGATCAGAGAGTACTAAGACTTCAGAACTGAGCCAATGAGATGTGGCAACCAGGTCACGTGTTATCACTCCTCGGGGAGCAAAGCTATTGATGTTGCTGGGCTTACTGTCAAAATTGGAAAACCGTATCTTTTCTTTACTGGTTTTTGTGTAGAGTGAAAAGTGTAGAGTTAGAATACTGCAGCGATCAAGATCCATAGTAATTATACTGTTTGTGTAAGTCATGGCAGTGAGTTAGTCACAAGATTCATCCATATTTAAGCAGTTTTCCGTCGTGTCCCGGAATGTATTTGTCAAGTAGCCCGGGTCTTGTGATAACCGCACCAGTCATACCAATGCTTAAGAGGCTGCAGTAAGTGCACTGGGTCCGGAGTCCATGCTAGTCCCCGGGACATTAACCCATTCACGTCTAAGCGTTCCTCCAGAAATTGCTGTCATGATATATGATGCTTTTTGGCAGGGACGTTTGAATTACGAATTGTTTTACGAAAATTTACGGAAATTTGATGGTTATGTTCTACACAACGCTTTTTTTTCAAATATTCTTCACTTCACTTCACTTTTGCCTGCAAGATTTCATCAAAATTGAGAACTGTTTTGGGTGCTTTTTGCATGAATGCGTTAAACCTTTCTCGCCCATGCATGGATCATATAAAGGTAAAGGTATTCGGTTTATAGTCTTGTATCCACCAAAGCGCTCACACGACCTTCCTCCCCTAGCAGGCCTGTACACACGGAAACCATTTCAATCCCCCGGGGGATATTCCAGAGCAACTGGCAGCATATAGCGCACACGCTCTAAGCACTGCCTCATTAATGCTAGGTACCCATTTTGCAGCTGGGTAAACTTGAGCAATATGGAATAAACTGTCTTGCCAAAGGACAGACCAAAGTGCCCCGGCCGGGAATCGAACCAGCGACCCCCTGATTACTAGTCCTACACCTAACCAACTGAGCTACTTTGTCCCAAATATAAGTTAGCTAGAAAGGGGAAGGACGTGAGGATCCAGAGACATCTGTTACATATTTAATTAGAATAACCTTTTAGTTTTATATACTGTACTAAGTAAATATTACCCTTATTTCCTTTTATCCACTTAAGGTACATTGAAGGCATTGATGTCTTAATGGGGTGTATGTTTAAGGGATAGGAAGAATACAATGTGCTGCGTACATACGGAAGCAGGGGCATTTTGTAGCCGTAGTGGGTATAATCCGCTTTACTATTTAACTTAAGAAACGCGTTTTGCATGAGAACACACAGTTGTTTCAGAACACACGGCTCCCCGAGCTCTTACCGAACAGGAACATATATGTGACGATGCTAAGCTTACTAGTCTTTTTAGGGTAGCGCCTTCATGAGAAACACCCGTCAGTGTAAGGCTGCGTATTAAAAACGCCACTCAGTGTTAAATCAAGCGAGTTTATATTTGAAAATATGAAAGTATACAAAAGAGTTTAAGACGCATCCCAGCTGGGCCGAAACTGTAGCCTTGAACTCAACTCGACCATCCCATCCTCTTAGCTATTCGAGTAAGCCAATTTACACATGTGGGCAGTTGCTAATGAAAACAGTCTACTTTCGTAAACCAACTGGACATTCCGATATCCCCTACACCCCCCCTCCCCCCCCCCCCCCCCCCCCCCCACTTTCCCCTATATCATCCCGAATTCACGTGCTCCCCGCAACAGTCATGTTAGAGAGTTTGTAGTGACCCAAGATTAGCACTCAAGGTTATGTGGTGGTTTCCTCGGGTTAACGCAGGTTTCCTCAACCATGATGACACGAACAGTTGCTAGTTACGATGTAACCTCAATAAGGCAGAAAAATAACGATGACTTACAGTACAGACATTTAATTCCTGCGCCAGTCGACCGGACATCTGCCTATGACTGGTCGTACAAACACTTATGGATAACGTATCAAAGATGAACCAAGCACAGAGTGGCTTGCGAACCAAAACTATGTTCAATTGTGAGGTCGTACATGCATCCATGTTCAGGAAACTGGGTGGCAATTGGGCGTAGAGTCGTGTATTATGCCCGGGCTGACCAGGCATTTAGTGCAGGAATTAAATGTCGGCACTCACTGAAATTATAAATTCCAATCTGTGCCTATGCACCACGCCTTTGGATTGAGATCCCTGACAACATCGAGTGTGCAAAACTTCAAGGAGCAGTTGGAAACATTGCAATCTCGAAAGGAGCTCATTTGACTATATGGACCATAAACATCTGCCCACTGAATATTCTTTAAAGCGCTTTTGAACATTATAGGTGGAAAGGGCGCTATATCAAATATCAATTATTATTATTATTATTATCATTATTATATTATTATTATTATTATTATTAAAATTATTATTATTATTATTATTATTATTATTATTATTATTATTATTGTTATTATCTACCCCCTGCTGAAAGCTGAAATTATAAATCCAAATCCACCCCACACTGCTTAGGAGCAGTGTAGCAGTGGTGCATTTTGTTGGGTGTGATATATGGTGAAGATAAAGTGTCGTGGTTGCATTCTTGCCGTTCATCCCGCCCCTTTAATTGAACCAGAGAGCATCAATCACCTGGGACACATAGCGGCGGTGCCCTGCAGCGAGGGCCCCCTTCCCCCAGCACTGTCTTCGTTTCGCTGGACTGGTTTCCAGGCCCACTCGGAGCCGTACACAACTGTTTACACCGTTAGCTCTCCGTGCAGCAGCAGCAGTAGCCTAGATTTCTAGGCTGTCATATGTATTTTTCTGTCATGTTTTTTTCTGTTACCAAGCACCAAATAGTGTAGGTAGCCACAGTGGTCAATTTAGTTCACATTTATCTCACCAGGATTCAGTTTGATTATGTAAACCTATAGAGATAGGAGGAGCAGGTGGTGCCATCTATCTACCATACCTGGTACCACACCACAGTGCTTGGTCAAGACAGAAGGGAATGGAAACTTTTCAGGGACTAGGAGCCTAGTCTACAGCAGCAGCAGCACAGCCTCCCTCCGGTTGGGGCAATTATAGCACAGAAGCTACAGTCTGAAAGAAGTCAGGTAGGAGTACCCCATGGGCTTAACAAGGGTAATCCCAGGATTAAGTTTAACTATGCTGCGAACAATATAACCTGGCCCATCACCAATACGGATACGTTAAGCTCATCCTGCCGGAGTAGTGATTCGAGGCATTGTCGGCACACATTCTCACTGATGCAAATATAACCAAATCGTTAGCTATTGGATTACGGCTATTGTTATTACCAATGCTCCTTCAAAATATTTTCTGAAAAATTCTTGTTTAAGAGTGATATACAACAAATGGCCGCTGATTCATTGGTGGCCCTATTGGAATGGAAGGGTTAGATGTTGAAATTACTAGAAATGGACGCATATCTTAAAACGGATGAGCTAAGAATATTGTATATCATATAGAGATAACAACTCCAATATTGCGAAATCTAGTAAGGCCGTTTTATAATTGGTACACTCAGTTGTATATTTGATTAAAGGTCAAGTAACTATTTGTGCAGGTAAATGTAGGCTTGATTTGCCTTTATTATGAAACGCTGCTTAAAGCTATGACGTTTGTTAAGCAAGTTATATCTAGGTGATTGCGCAAAATCCCACTTCAGCACTAAATAACACGACTTTCCTATATCCTTTATGAATCCACCATGAGGCCAGTGCTTATCTAATGTCCAAATCTAGACAAAAATGCCAGTGGTCAGCTATGTGTGAGATAAATACATTATTTATTACGGTGGCAAACACTCGCAATGAATCAGTTGGTTAAATGTACACACTCATGAGCAAGAAATTTACAACACAAACCATGAAGGCGCAGTCCACAAATGGTGACCTAGTGCAAAGGTAAAAGGCTTAACATCCCAGCCATAGCTACCGTGAGTTTCGTTAGCTTTCGTTTTGAAAAACAGTGAATAAAAACTTCTTGACCCATTTTATTTCTTAGGAAGACAAATAATGTTAATTTTGGTCAAAGACATTCACTTGGTCTATTGCTTGCGTTCATATATGGAACTAGTGTACATTCCCCCCAACCTTACTTATCTAACATTTTGCGAATTTCAGGGATGGCCATCAGAACAAGTTTTCAAGGGAACATATATATAAACAATACACACACTGCACCCACAGATACAAATATGTAATCATTGTAAAAGACAAGATCTTGTATGTTAAATTGTGATATTAATGGGGGAAGAAACCTATACATATTCATGGGAGAAAGAAACCCTACAAAAGCTTTAAGAATCCACTCATGGAATAGTAGGGGCTTATCAGCGGCAGTTCCCTGTCTTAGGTCAATGATGACTGATAGTGATGTAATCACCTTAAGTGAGCACTGGTTGCACAATAACAAACTGACCCAACTCTCAGAAATGAGTAATGATTTTAACTACTGCGCTCGTGCAAGTAAAGACTCTTCCGAAGAAAACTATGGCATTCGTAGAGGGCAGGGCGGGGTAGCTATACTCTGGCGTAAAAGCCTCAAAGGGGTCTCTAGTATTGAAACGATTAACCATGACAGGATTTGCGGCATTAGAATGCAGACTGCCGAAGGCGTAGTTTTAGTAATCCTCTCCGTATACCTACCTGCCTCAAGCTCTAAGACCTGTCTCTCTGTCACCCTCAATGAGCTAGAAGGGATCATTGAAGCTCTAGAAGACGACGCTATACCTATCATATGCGGCGATTTCAATGGGCATATGGGGGCAAATGGCGGTCCAAGAGGTGTAGGACCATCAACTAGAGCTGGTAAATTAGTCTATAATTTTATGATTAGGCAGAATCTGTTTGCCATTAATCTGATGAAAGGGGCCACGGGAAATCTGGATACTTATGTGGGGCATAACGGGTCTTCAGTCATAGATTTTGTAATGGCACCTGAATATTTCAGAGAATACGTGGTTAAAACACACACGGGAGGCTATACGGCTCTCAATACCTCTGACCACGTGCCCATTAAAGTAGTCATAAGCATTGATATGCTCCCACAGGTGATTAAATTAGACAAAGCCCCCGAACGGGTAAAGTGGGATAAAGTCTCACCTGAGGAAATGGCTGAAATATATCAGATCCCAATCTACGAAAATATCCAGGGTATTGAGTGGGACATGGGTGGACGCCCTGGTAGCGAAGAACGAATAGATGAGCTTTTTGAAATTATGGTAAATACGTTATCTAATGCGGATAAAGCTATACCCAGGTCAAAATTCCGTAAGCACCTCAAACCGTATTGGACTGCTGAGCTAACAGAACTCAAAAGGGAAAAAATGTCTTGGTTTAAGCAGTGGAAGGACAGGGGGAGGCCCACTAGTGATAACGACCCGGTCCGCATTCAAATGAAACTCTCCAAAAACCTGTTTGCTAAGAGATTAAGGAATTTGAGTAAGCAATATGAAAATCAGACTATAAACGAAGCCGCCAGACTTGCCGAAGTTGACCGCGACAAGTTCTGGAGGATCTTCAGACAAAGTACTAACTCTAGTGGCACGTGTGCCCATGCAATTAAGGACCGCTCTGGTAAAGTCATGTATGAAATTCGAGATATACTAGAAGTTTGGCGCAAACACTTTGACGCACTCAGTAGCCCCAAACAGTCTGATATTTTTGATGAGGTACATTTTCGTACGGTCACTGAGTCTGTCGGAGGATGGTATAGTGAAGTAGATATTAGTCAATTCCTTGATGTGGAGTTCAGTCCAGCAGAGGTGGGCGATGCCATCAAAAAGCTCAACTTGGGCAAAGCACCGGGGTATGATGGCATCACAACAGAACATATCAGATATGCAGGGGATGTCATCATACGCCCTCTATGCGACCTTTTTAATATGTGTATAAGTACAGAGTATGTCCCATGCAACTTCAGTCGTGGGATACAGGTACCTCTCTACAAAGGAAAGAATACCTGCTCCCTCGACCCAGATAACTACAGGGGCATAACCCTTCTGACCACCTTCAATAAGCTCTTTGAAGTTTTAATCTGGGGTAGGCTTAAGGTCTGGTGGTTTGACCAAAGAATAATCTCAGACCTCCAGGGTGCGACTAGGACAGGCAGCTCGTGTATCCACACTGCCCTCACGCTCCAGGAGACAATTTCGAAGGAGCGTGAGGGGAATCGCAATGTTTTCGTGTCATATTTTGACGTATCGAAAGCATTCGATTCGGTGTGGATAGACGGGCTATTTTATCAGCTCTATAGATTGGGAATAAGAGGCTCTCTATGGAGAATGCTATACAAGTCATATATTAACTTCAATTGCTGTGTTAGGATAGGTAACAGTAAGTCGGAATGGTACCCAATGGAGTGCGGAATTCACCAGGGGGGGTATCTCTCCCTGGTGAAATATACGGCATTCATAGACTCCCTTATCACCACACTTGAGACATCAGGTATGTGTAGTGCCATATACCGCATACCCACCTCGCCAGTAGGGTATGCGGACGATGTGGCCGCATGTACGGTCTCCAAGAGGAGGATGGACGGAGTTATGGAGGCGGTATATACACACGGCACCACCTGGCGATACTCTTTCAACGCTAAAAAGAGTGCCGTTTTGGTTTTTGGTGAGAATAACAGAGAAAGACAAATCGGTATTGCTAATAGGGCCTTCATGCTAGGTCCAGATAAGGTGAAGGAGAAGTTATTCTATGACCATGTAGGGATTAAAACTTGTGTCCTTGGTGACACCCACATAAGGACAGAAGAGAAGATTATTAAAGCGAGAAAGATTCTTAATATGTCCTCCGCCCTGGGGATTAAAAGAGGTGGGCTGAACCTTAGCACCGTCAATTTAATATATTGGACAGTTATCATACCAATCCTCTGCTTTGGGTGTGAGATATGGGTTATTAAAAAGAAGGATGAAGCACTTCTGGCTGCCTTCCAGAGATACGCAGCCAGAAGGCTGCAGCGGTTCCATACCAGGTCAGTTAACATCACTAGTTACGTCTGCCTGGGGTGGATGTACATTGTGAACTACATAAAAGCTCAACAATTGATCTTCCTACGATCAATAATAGTTATGAATGAGAACATTCCTGTCAGGAGAATTCTGGTGAATAGGGTAAACGAGTACAACGTGGGTGGTGATAATCCCTATGATAGCCCCATTCTACATATGCTAGGCATCTGTTCAGACTATGATCTTTTAGATAATATCAGGGACATGTTGCAGGGCAACGTACCAAGCAAAGCTATGTGGCGCCGCTTAGTTTGGGACAAGGTATGGGAAGTAGAGAATGAATGGTGGAGGACTAAAATGAGGGATGACAAACATCTAACCCTTATCAGAGAAGTCTCAGAATCACCGGCATATTCTATCTGGTGGCAAATAGCGGATGCAGACATGTCATGCATGAAGCAATGCGAAGTCATGGCTAGAATCCTTTGTCATTGCACTTTACTAAAAGAAGATGATTTTCGATACAAGAGGTCTACTATGTGGCAGAGGATGTGCACGCTATGTGATCTCGCAGCGCCTGATGATGCAAGACACATGATCATGCAGTGTCCGTACCATCAGGATCTCAGAGTGAAGCTACAAGAGAAAATTTGTAGAATATGCCCGGATTTTGGGACTAGAGAGGTTTTTAATACCATAATAGGGAAACCTTTGGAAGGGATAGACAGTGAGAGTATGTGCCAAATATGGAAAATCGCATGTAAATATACAGCCAGAATGTACTGGAATACCCTACGTGTGGCAGTACATGTTCAAATGTAAACCCGTACCGTGCTAAATATAGCCAAGTTGTGCAGAGTATCTGTTACTATGCGTCGTCAAGGTAAACAACAATATTTTCTTAGCCCAATAAGATGCCACCTCCGGCCCCTCCCCTGCCTGAGTTTACTGACAGGGCAGTGTATCTCAGTGCTAGGCTAATTTATTAGCTCCCATAGTCTGCTGTGTAATCCTGACAGTAAAGCGGGTCTGTTGTTTTTTTTCTCATGTAGATCAATTCTGCGAGAGCAACATCTTTAATGGTCTGAACTGTTCACGCTGTCAATTTAGGCTAGCAAATGTATACTCTCCTCTGCGAGATCTGTAAGATATACGGGATCTGACAGATTGACCTCGAAATGTCACCCTGTTAAGTCCTGAATGTCATATCTAAGAATCAATTTTATTAACGATATCTCTAAGTATCAGTATTTGGCCATAATGCCACCCTGTTAGATGGGGGTTCTCCCGTGAAATTTCTTGTAAACACTCTTACAACAAGTAACAACTATTACCTACTTATGTGTGTAAATGTGTGTTTTGGTTTTCTTATTCGTATAAAGTTCGATTTGTGCCTGTAGACGCAGCCTCGATGACCCTGTAAAACCAAACTCCTGCTAGGGAGACCTAGCAGTGATCAGGTCTGAATGTGTGGCTCCCCCTGCGTGGGCACAACGTCACTATTCTATATGTTTTTGGCTATCTCTAATTCTCGGATGGTATGTGTGGCTCCCCCTGCGTGGGTACAACGTCACTATCCTATCCTATAGGCGCGTCAATGGTCCTTCTGTTTATTTATATAAGTATTATAAAGATGGTTGACTATATTTTCCGGTGGCTCCCCCTATGGGCAAGCGCCGTCAACCTGTTTTCCACTGTTTTAAGCTGTTCTTTCACACAAGTTCTTTCTGATAGAAAACGAATATTTGTACTGTACTTTCATAAATGATGATTATGGCAAATAAATATACAATACATTTATTCATCCTAGAAGCATTGGTAGGAGAGGGAGATAATTTATAATGCATATGTTCCATTTATGTTATTTATGTTGTTTGAATGAAAAATGAAAAAAAAATGACAAATTCGTGTTATTTCAAAGTTAGAAAAAGAAGTGTTATATGGAACCTTTTGAAAGCATGTACACTATGGTGTGCATACATTAGAGGCATGTGTTTGGTCACGTCCACCCGATGCTCTGCAGATTACTATCAGCAAGTGTCCACCCTCTAAATGTCATTGGGTGAGTGCTGAGGGTAGTCAGTCTATTCCGACTTGACATACTTACTCATAAATAACGAAGGGAGCTGAGAAAAATACATCTTAAACTAGTCTTGAACTGCTTTCTGAAAAGTTAACAGCAAAACATGAGAATTGCAAAAACAAAGGTTTAAGAAACTAAGTCTACAAGTGGCCAACGAAAATGCATTCCTTCGTACATCTAATGGAATATGGATATGATTATCATCACATTTTCTACTAAATTGAGGCAAGTCGTGACTAGCCAGTAGCACGAGGGAACCCTGCCAAAGAACCCCAAGTCACTGGCAATATTCTCACATGTGTCAAATAGATTGGTTATTTCTTTTATCGTCACCTTTTTCTGCCATATAAAGGTTGAGCAAGCTATTTGAAGACTAGCCAGTTGTATACAAGATGGAGGAAACCGGGGTATCCAGAAAATCCAACTCCAAATCATTGTCAAGTTTCTCTCATGCCCTATAGTCGGTGGCCTGGCGCAGAGGTGAGACACAGCAGGCCAATGATGGCGATGCACTTGGCCATGGGAGCAGTCCCCGATTCAGGCGCTAAATAAGCTGTAATAGGGAAGCTTGAACACTCAAGGGAAACAAAATGTAATTAATGTATACATATGTTCAATGTTCAAAGGTCCTATTCCTGTACTCATTAAGGTAACGGGGAGTGAAAAAGGTGCAATGTACGGATTTGTTCCATAGTGCAGATTTGTTAGAATTCTATTGTGCCAGCATCCAGGATTGCAAAAAAGGAGGCTTATCGCTTGTCATTAGAGCTGGTGTTAGGGGGAAAGCTGAGACAGTACATACAATATGGTGTTATTTCAGCTGATAAAAGCGGTCGTTTTCTCCTTATCTTTTGTAATAACATTATCGAAGATAGTACTACAGAGAAAACGGGCGCTGGCAATCAGAATTATCGCAAAAACTCAATGTAATTAAGTGAAATTCATGAACGTGAGCTGAATACCACTCCGAATTATTAATGAACTTAATACCTGTGTATTCTTCAAATGTTTTCTAAGTAGATATTTTTCAGGGAAAATTAACGTGACTGACTTTTGGAAAAAAACATAGAATACAATCAAAGGGGTTCACGTCCTTGCATGGTTGACGCATATAATGAACAAGGGAAACCAATGAAGGGAGTAGGCATAGAACAATTTTTTCATGGCAAAAAATAATATTCCATTGTTTAAAAAATGCAATGATTTGATTGCCTTTCATTTTTTAAAATTTTTTAATTTTTTTTTTTAATTTTTTTTTATTGATTGCCTTTCATGATATTGTCTTTAAAGTTCTACTGAAAAGATAAAACACAGAAACACATTTTTATTGATTGCCTTTCATGATATTGTCTTTAAAGTTCTACTGAAAAGATAAAACACAGAAATACATGCGTGTGAGAAAGCATGAAGCATGTTCGGGATTAAATGCTATACCTATCGTATTTGGACTTAGGCAACAGTCCACAAATTGAATTCTATGCATGGACCACCCGTGCTTCAGCCATGTCCGTGCATGAAGTATTTACCTGTGTGCATTTCTCTGTAGCCGTTCAGTTTAGTTCGCGGAGGGACGGGTTTTCTATTGATGAGTAGTGTAGGCAGTAAATATATACCAAAGCCCTTAGCCATTGTACGTAGCGCCGAATGTCATTGGCAACAGCTTTAACTAGTCACTTATACTTGTGAATTGCAAGATCGCATTACCAGGGGGCTTTGTAACCAGTATTTGCTTATTTGGTTCTCCCCAGCATGTATGCTATTAACTGTTAGTTTTAGAGTATCTGGTGTAGTTAGCCTGGTAACTAGAGGTTCCACCAATAACATCGATCCCACAATTAAATTGAGCTGCTGCCTGGTACGATTGAGCCTCGGTTTATCTCCAATCTGCCTCAGATCCATACAATCACACTGGGAAGACATGCGGTCTGCTGGAGATTTATTTAGGAAATGTCCCCGGCTTCCTCAAGTGTAGACATTGTATACGGCTTGGAGGGTGGGAATCCGTCTTCTCAATAACATGCTGTGGTCTGGCTGGGTTTATAGTTAGAGGGGTGCTTAACGTATAGCTTTAACCCATTGACACTCAGAGCGGCCAAAACAGGCCTGGCGATTTGGTAAATATTTTACCTACAGAAGCATTTTCTGAAAAAACATTCGATGGAGAAATGTTGATCAGAAGCAAAATATTAACTCTCCTTCAAATATTTTGTGAAATTTCGCTTTATACCCAAGTTATTTTCAAAAGTATGAGAGTAGCAGACGATACTTTCCAAAGTACCTCCGAGTGTCTGTTCTGAGACTGCCCTAGTGAAAGTACAGGATGACATTCTAACCAGCATTGACCAGCATGGAGTAGTTATACTGGTCATGTTAGATCTGAGTGCAGCGTTCGACACCATCGACCATGATATTCTATTCAGCAGAATGGAAAATACATTAGGTATTACGGGTCAAGCACTTGCTTGGTTTAAGTCTTACCTGTCAGGACGCACACTCCGCATCAAGATTGACAAGTCATTCTCTGAGTTACAGGACATTCTGTGGTCCGTACCACAGGGATCAGTGTTAGGACCATTGTTGTTCCTGATCTACCTCCTACCCCTTGGAAAACTCATCAGAAAGCATGGTTTAGAGCTTCACATATATGCAGACGACACACAGCTCTATCTGGCAATAAGACCTATCACTCAACAAGCTGACATAGGAGTTGCTAGGCTGGAGGGCTGCCTCACTGACATATATACATGGATGTCACAGAACAAGCTAAAACTGAATGCAGACAAAACGGAAGTCCTAGTGCTAGGTACCCCTAAGCAGCGAGCCAAAATATCTGTGCCTAGCATCTCCGTAAATGGTGAGATTGTTAAGATTCTCAATATACCTATCGGCAATCTGGGCTCTGTTTTTGATCCAAGCATGAATATGGCCGCACATGTGTCAAAGGCAGTCAAATCTGCAAACTATCACCTTCGAAACATTGGAAGGATCAGAAAATACTTGACTGCAGAATCAACTAAAGGTGCTGTCATATCCCTGGTAACCTCAAGATTCGACTACTGCAATGGACTTCTCTGTGGAATACCTGAAGAGCTAATATGTAAGCTCCAGAGAGTACAAAATAATGCCGCCAGGGTGATCACACTCACAAAGAAGTATGACCATATCACTCCAGTACTAAAGGAACTTCACTGGTTACCAGTCAGGAAGAGAATTGAATTCAAGATTCTTCTCCTGGCGTACAAGTGTTTGCATGGAACTGCACCCTCTTACCTGAGGGAAATGCTGAAAGAGTATGTCCCACCACGGACACTGAGATCAACATCCAAGAACTTACTCTGCGAGCCGAGAACCAACATGAAAACCTACGGTGACAGATCATTTAGTGCCTGTGCCCCAAAACTATGGAATCAGCTCCCAAATAATATTCGGGCAGCTGGGAGTGTGGCAATCTTCAAACGACAATTGAAAACACATCTGTTCAAAGATGTGTTTATCAAATAACTATGTGGATATCAACATCTATCCTCTGACAATGAATGTAATGCGCCTTTGAGCATGTTTATATGGAAAGGGCGCAATATCAAATGACAATATTATTATTATTATTATTATTATTAGTGTGAATGGGTTAACAAGCCGTACTCCAAGGCCAGAATCTGGAATACAGATTAACCCTTTTATGCCTGATGACCTTGACAGACCCAGAGAGCCGTCGTCCGTAACATTGATAGTTTACTCTTGAAAATATGTGTTTGGAATCAAACACTCGAAGTTGCAAAGTATTTGGAGGAGCGTCATTGGCTGAGTTGGTGCAGTCGTGATCAATATTTCTCCATTCTTTTTTCGATTCTGGCAAAAGAGTCTGTTTTTTGTGCTATATGTACAGGCAGGAACTGGTTAAAAGGATGACATTGCATTATGCTCGAGTGCTCCGTAATGATGCTGCTTAACACTTCTCTCTGATAAGCAATAGCATGAATTATAAACAAAATTAGGAATTATGATATGGAAGATGATGACTTATGATGTAGGCTATGACATAAACATAGGGAAACTACCCTAGCTGCTAGGGTAAGTCCATGTATAAAATCCTCATGATCAGCACGATACAATTGGAAAATATAGAATAAGATAACCCTATAATTAAGACTTTTCATATAAAGAAAAAGCCACATTATCTTTATTTTGGCTGAAACAACCCGTTTAAAAAACACAACAGGGTCGTCTAAATTGAAAATCGAGTCTAGTTTATCTCTGATTTGAAATAGCATATGTTTCATGTTTGAACCATTCAACCCCCTCCCCCCTGTTGGAACAAGTTATCCCCCAATGCTGTAGTAGGGCCAGCGCCAAGAATACTCCCGGAACATGACTTTTTAGGAAAACAAAACAGTGCCCATGGCGGCAAACAACGTGCTAAGCGATAAAGAATCTAGAGGGCCGTCGCATTCATGAACAATGGCCACAAAATTCCACTTAGATAGGCACTGTTATACTCACCAATTAAACCTCATTCAAAATAAACGGGATGACAATTTGAGTACACATGATAAGGAATTTAATCAGCATGCAGCATGGCGGAGGTATTTACAATACTGTTAGTCGTCTTTGCCTGTGAAATTGGAACCACATCCGCGCTAAGCCACAAACCACAACATTCAACAACAAAACTGCTGCATTGGCCACAAAAGGTAAGATTCCACTTCCGCTACATGCACATAACATGTAGAGCCATTGTCACATATCACATCCGATGGAGTAAAACAAACACGGCAAAGTGCCTTGATGTTTGGTATATGCTGAATTCAAATCACGTGATACAAAGCCTAATGTATCCGATTTGATAATAGGAAATACGGATGAGTTACATGTATATTCGACGATAATATGTTACAAGTTAAGATTTAATTTCAAACATAACATCTATACATTTTCCACATTCTTCAAGAATCTAGTAATCTCTTCTGACCACATCCCTCTTTTTCTCTTCGCTGCATGCTTTATTATAATGTTCTTTTCGTTTTAACATATAATGATCAACACGAACGATCATTTGTATATTTTTTATGAAGTGTCAATTGAGACACATAATTCAATATCGGTTTAATTCTTCTGACCACATGCTAGGTGCAGAGATATATAGGTTAAGGAGATAGGAAACAAATAAGAATAGCTCCTACACCAGCCCAGCACTATTGTTATGCAAATGAGCTCTTATCTGTACCCCACTCATTCCCAGGGGCTCAACCTGGCTCTACTCACTGCTCTACTTATCACCACTTCCTGTGTATACCACAGGGTTATATTACTACTTTCTCAGGTATGGGGAATGTAGAAGAGCTCTTTTACTCAGTATATTCCATAGTTAAACAGGTCCATAGCATCATACAGGATGCAGTGACAACAACTTATACTTTCCTTCCTCAACCTACTGCTGTGGATTGCCTTTACATTCAGGGCCGCACCTTTCAGGGGCTACACAGGATACACATGTCTGATTGCAATCCTATGTCTGGCTTAATTCTGATCAATAGGAATATCCCTGTCCAGAGCCTGAGGTAAGAGTACAGGATATCAACCCAATAAACACATGCCACACTGCTTTTGTTTCTCATTATATGTCTATAAAGGAAGTCGGAAGATTTAAAGGGGCTCTGAGTAGATAATAAACCTCTCATCCTCTGTCAATGTTACTCACTCAAGACTGAAAGACATTCTCTGGCAAAAGAGGGAATATACCACATGTATTGTTCAGTTTTTTAAAAATGTTTCATCTCTGTTGAGTTTAATGTTTATTCAAATTATTTGAATTAAAGGGCTAGTATGCTAATTTACCTATTTCAATACAAAGATATCAATAATCCATATACGATCATTACTAATTGTGTTTACCTTTTGAGGAGGATTATTTACCTGGGCATGTTGGTAGGAATGCAGGTGAGCACTGTTCCATGTGTTTACAGTTTAATTGATGTTAGGCTTATTGCAATAAGTCTAATCTTGGTTCAACTCAAGACTTTTGACATGTCTTCAGAATGCTAACATAGATATGTGCCATAAGTGCCATTTCAGTAAATAACCCTGAGCCTGACTGTCTTTTACTGTTAGTTTATCAGCATAGCTCATAACAATGATACAAGGAAATATTTATCTATTATTATTTCTACATTTTTACATGATGTGAAATTGAAATAGATTAAAAAGTAACCTTTCATTTACTATTCAGCATACAAAATGGGAGAAAATATAGTTCTATTGTTACCTTAGAACAGGTCCAGACAATGTGACAAATTTACAATTTCAAGTATACATATTCTCTTTGAAAATAGAACAGCGATAAAGATAACCTTCTTTATTTATCTATTTAACCTCATATACCAACTTAAAATTGTTGGTTTCTCAATGAATTAAACCAGCACAGAAGGGGAAATTTACTGAGATGACTGATGTTTAGTCATATCACAAGTTAATTAGAGTCCCCAATTAAACCTCCCAGATACATGTATTGCAACTACGCTAACATCAATTAAGCAAAGTAAGCACAAGTTCTTACCTACATCCCTAGCATGTCCTTATAGTTGAGCCTCTCCAAAAGGTAAAATCCATTTTTCACATGTTTAAAAGCACAAGAAGTCCATTTAACATTATGACCAACACAATAGGCCTAAGATGGCCACCCCAAATCTCACGAAATCTCACCCAAGTCTCTAGCCCTTTCAAGCCTCTGGACGAGATTAGCCTTCACAGTGGGAGTGAATGGACTGCTGGCTAGGAGTTTCCTGTCACTGTATTCCTAGTCACTGCTAGGTGGTGTTTGCACATCTGACCATATTTACTTAAGGCAATAATTAACACTTTTGGCCATACTGAAGGTATATGTATTATGCACTACATATTGGGATTCAAGATTGGGATTTACATCCGTGTTTTACGAGCTGTACATCCCGTGTACATACATGTAGTTGTGGCGGTAAAGGTGACATTCATCACGTGGCAATAAAAATACACAATTCAAAGTCAACCTGTATTCACCTGTCATACATATTCAGCCTGTGTGTGACTGTTGTTTGGTGTGAGATGGATGTTAGATATTCAAGATGGGTCAGACACTAGACTAGGCTCCTAGTCCCTGTTATGTTCACCTTCCCTTGTGTGTTGACCAAGCACTGTGGTGTGGTAACAGGTTTGGTAGATAGATGGCACCACCTGCTCCTCCTATCTCTATATGTTTACATTGTCATAATCAAACTAAATCCTGGTGAGTCAAATGTAAACTAAATTGGACACTATGGCCATCTAGACTATTTGGTGCCTGGTAACAGAAACAAATAAGAGAAAAAAAATACATATGACAGCCTAGAAATCGAGGCTAGTCAGACACCTGCCTCGAGTGTATAACCTACATACTGTACACTCCTCGCCTTATCAATACGTTCACCCCTTCAATTCGTCTCAATGAAAGCATGGGGTATACGGTCGAATAAACCCAATACAAACAACTTTGAGTGGACCACATGGACCGAAATCGATAACGTCTTTAATCAAAAAAATTATCGAATACTTAATATTACCTGTCAAATAAAATTTCCTCGGCGTTTTTGTATCTTAAATGATATCGGGCCAGATTGGAGGTTTTGCAAATAAAGATTTACAACTACAATGTTATATTCTCTGATTCCCAAAAAGATGAGCATGTAATCGATGAATCTTGGACATTGGACGGGGAACTATTTTAAGTGTACTAGTGATATCTTTTCAATGGCAAGGCTCTCGTGACATTCCCAATGTTTGTTTCAGGTTACGCGACCATAATTCATCACACGACATTATGATGGAGGTGCGGGGTAGCATCCTAACCTCATGGCCCAAATATGCTATCGCCGCAAGATCCCGTTTTAGCTTTAACCCTTTCACACCTGAACTGTTGACATAGATTGGCACACATGAACATACTTTGATAACAGTGCAACATTTTGAGAAATATATGACTGATAAATTGTTGTTCCAGCTAAGTATAACAATCACTCTTGAAAAATATTTACCAAATGTTACCCTATTGAAGAGCAATATCCAAAGTCATCACACAAGAGGACCTGTTCTGATGGTCGTGTCGTTTAAGGCGTTGCCACTGACTGCTCGCTATCTCTTACCATTGGCCAGGTGTGAATCCCGGCCGGGCCTGTGAGAAAGATACCAGTGACTTTGAGTAAAGTGGCGGTTTTCGCCGGGTACTCCGGTTTCCTCCACCACCTGCAAAATTGGCTAGTCACGACTCAATAGCCCAAATGTGGCAGAAAATGACGAGAATCGAAAGTCCAAATCCAAAAAGTACACATTGGAGATGGATGAATGGGAAGAGTGTGGGCGAGGGATATGGGGTAGCCTAGTCTTGATATGGGATAGACATCTGCGTTTTGTGCCTCTCCAGGGAGCTGAGGTTCGCCATGGAAACTACCGCAGCAAACAAGCGTGAAGCGATGTGTGTTTCGCTCAGTTTTTCAATGCATATGAAAGTATTCGCTAGAAGCATTGGCGTGTTTTACGAGCTGTTTTTCTATGTAACATTCTTCTCCACAGGTGCGCTCATGGATGGCTAACTTCTCCTCTACACAGAAAACTCAAGCGCATCTCCCCTCCTGCTGCAGCCTAGACTCTACGCTCTCACATGTACGCTGTCTGTCATAACCTCAGGCACCAAGTGGTCAGGGTAGACAAATTGGTTTGCATTTATCTCACCAGGTAGATAGAGGGCTGTATTTGAGTATGACACCAATAGAGAAAGGATGGCCATATGGTATAATCAAAGGTTTATGAGACCTGTCTTGGTGTCTTATCAACCTTTGGTATCATCTATGGACTATTGCTGTAACTACAACACACTGGTTAGTCAACATAGAAAGGAATGTTAACTTTTACGATATTGAGGGCCTCGTCTACTACCCCCACCCCCCTCTGCGGAAGTATTTGTAATTCTTTAGGGTTAACTTCTAGTAAGTCTCCAACACTACACTGGATTGGCTTAAAGTCCCAGCCGATTTTATCACCGCTCCTGTCTCTATACCATTATGCTTTGTTTAAATGGGCAGATGAAAAATTCTAATTTGAGGCATGTGAGAGAGTTAAAAGTGACTTGGCGTCAGTAGTAGGTTTCCAATTGGATTTCCCCCAAGTCTTAATATAGTATTTTTTACTAGTCTAGTATTTAGCAGCTATGTAACATCATGTAATTTATAACATTATCACATAGTCACGGTCGGGATTCGAAACCGAGCATTGGTGAGTGGGAGAGATATACTGGGATACCCAATTCGTCGGCAAGGCTTACATTTGCCTCCAGCCATATTCAAACCAGCAGAACTTAAGTAAATGAGGCAAAGAGGGCTCTTGCCACGCAATGCACTAGACCGGTAGGCTATGGGGGTATGGACCTCCCTACCCCCTCCTTTTAGTTTTAGTCCAAGGGCATTCCGAATTACAACTGGGTGACACGACCGAACGCAAATCATTTCTTCGAACCTATATAGGTCACGAAGGTAACTTCTCACGTAATCGTCGAGAAAATCGGTGAGACCATGTCTGATGTGAACATACCTAGCGCTCAATATTACGCAATTTCTTACACGTAAGACTCTTGAGAACTGTGACTGCGCATCTAGACACACAATCGTACTTAAATCAAATTAGTCATAGCTCTGACCAACTAGCCAGGTAGAAGATTGGCTTTCGACATAAATCCCATAATCCCTTGACAACTCTGACTCGGATGCTACGTAGTTAGTAGCATAACACGTCATGTTTATGTGACGTGCGTGGTCAATGGTCATTTGGATGGCATAAAGCTGTCACAAATAACATCTAATAGCTGGGAGATAGGGTAATCCGTACTGGCAGCGAGTGGACCGCTGATACCAGTGGGCAGTGAAGAATCGCATACACAGTGGCTTGTTAGGATTACATTCACTGTCAACAGCTATGGTCATTTTGCGATGGGATAAAATTCTAGTATCGGGAAGAAATTTCCTTCTCTTCTGCAAAATGCGTATTTGTTGTGTGCGAACATTTCAGATTTGGATTAAATAAGGCACAGTAAACCCTGGGTGCATTCATAAAACATTTAAAATCCAAAAATGTTCAATGTAATCACGTGTTTATTGTAGGGAGGTTCCGCAAATGGGAAAAGACACTGATAGACCATCAAATGTATGCAGTGCTTTCATGTGTTCGATGAACGGACGATTTTACAAATGTCTGTTATAACTCGACAACATTTTAAACTGAACAAAATGCCTTTATTCTCATCCAACACAACTCTCGCCAGCACAATTACATACACCAATCACTCCCTCAAATAAGGAATATATCACCATAAACATACAACCAGATGCTCCACTAACCGCATCACATACCAAACAAATAAAAACATCGCGCCAAACAAGACACGTATAGGTGGCGCTATCAGCGCCACGTGACCAGACAAATATAGTCTCGTAAAACATACATTGTTGATGGGAATGTTTCAATGTACACAGCTCTTTAATCCCATGTCGATTTCGAATCACGCCTCAACTGAGCGCCGCTGATACCATCAATTACAAATAAAGGTCATTGATACAATCCGAGACGCCCGCCGAGAACAATTATGCTGGACATTCAATATTGAACGAGTCTTCAGATCGTAAAACGGTTCTGAATAAGACCATCGATCTATACGTTGCAATGATGAAATATGATACGAGCGAGGAGTTCTCCCAACAGCCGGGTGGTCTAAGGCTTTGATCCTCGACTGCTCGCTGTCTCTCAACACTGCCAAAGGTTTCATGTTTGAATACAGCGCGAGGTTTGTGAGAAGGTTTCCAGTGACTTGAGTTTTTTTTTTATAATTTTTCATTTCAATGTGGTATATATGTAATTTCTTCAGTTCAACAAGTTCACATGATAATTTCATTTCTTTACACACCGTGCGGAGATAAATTAATTATTTTTACAAGACTATATACAGACTTTAGGTTAGTTGTTGGTTGATCTTCGGTTTCCTTTCACTCTTACAACTAGCTAGTGAAGATTTAATCTTAGAATGACAGAAAATGATTAAGAAGTGACTGCAAAGATATGACCGGCTTTAGGGAAGAGATAAACCCTATTAAACTCTAAACTGAACGATGCTGATGCTCTAAATCATGCGCTAATTCCATTCAAGTACCAATCGTTGTTGATATCAAACAGACCAAGTTGTGTTATGAATTCTACTATATATATCGATGAAATGCATGTCATATTTACCATCACACAGCCTGCCTGTAAAATCTCATTAACTCATAGTTCAATGTATTGACCTGTATTTAATTGCAGAATACGGTAATAGTGGCACGTATTGTATAGTAACCAGGTAACCTTAAATGTCTTATTGGATACATTCTAGTATTGGGGTAAGTGATAGGTATTGGTGTGTGTTGGGTTTGGGGAAGGGGTGGACGGGTGGGGGGTTACGGTCCAAAGGAACAGTCTGTTATAGGATTGGGGTATGGTCCTGGACATAACTAGATCTTGACGCAATGTATGCATGGCCTGTAATACAGGACGCATACGTTAGGTTAGGGAAGCTGTGACCTGTGTGTGTGGTACTCTAGGGCCGTAATGTGTGCATCGGGGCGTGAGGGTGGGGAGGGGGAAGATCTAGATTCCGCTACATGGCTTAGTGATGCAGTACGTGAGCGCAATGTTAACCCTTTAGCTGCTGGTGGTTAATTTGGTCAAAGTTAAATGATGTTTATATGGATACCCACATGACTTGGTTAAGATGATTTTCATACGTTTTTGTATTCTTGTTC
Organism: Maea johnstoni; assembly: GCA_963942565.1. Lineage (NCBI taxonomy): Eukaryota > Metazoa > Annelida > Polychaeta > Spionida > Magelonidae > Maea > Maea johnstoni. The sequence continues at coordinate 42,731,098 of OZ012685.1, read as the reverse complement.
ATCGGACGAAAGTAACCTCAGGAACTGAATGGTTAAGGAAGCTGTGATCTGTGATCTGTGATCGAGTGTGGTGGTCCATTTAAACGTTTCTCATAACGATCCCAGCGATGAGATGTATTACGCCACTATGTTTATTCTACAGCCAGTCAGAGATCTAGGGACATGCTTGATGGACAATCGACCCCTCCCCCGGCCAGCTCCCCTGGCAAACACAGCTACCGTGCGGCACAAAGGGTAGATAGTCACGATGGTGAGCGGGTGATATAGGGTGCCAGGCGATTCCGTAAACAACAACATTGTCCCGTTCCTGTGAGCCAATATCGCCCCCGGCATCTGTCAAGGCCGAGAGCTTTGCTATCCAATATGTGTACAACCCCGTATACCCTCAAATGACCTTCTTATCCATTTCCGGAAACTCAACATTGAAATCATTGTTCGTCCAATATAAAACCACACAATACATCTCCTTATATCTAATGTGGCACACATGAAATAGAATGGAATTTTTAAGGGTGAATGACCATATGGTCTAGCAAGTCATAGAAAGAAATGCTAGCTTGTGTTAGGGGGTCGTCAATTGGATTACGAGTCAGGGAACCATCTATACGTATAACATTTTATCTTCCATTGCCTCAGCTCAGCGAGGGTTCATACTATATGGGTGGGTTTACTGGAATTAAATCTTCCGAACATCTCACTGACGCAAGAATGCCTCCTTATCAAACACAATAGAACCAACCACCATAACTTTACCTTTGTCATCACTTCAGATATCACATTGCCTTTAGAATGCCGACAAACAAAACGCATAAAAAGTCAGATTTTCGGTGAAATATATTTTTCAAGGTCAGTTGAAGGTCAATACACAAGATATAGCATCAAGCACGAAGGCCTTTAATGTTTTGCTTTTGGTGTCGTTAACAAATTATCTTGGCGTATATGGCGCCAGACCGCTAGGTCACCCTCGATAATTCTGGCAGTGCATATAATATGACTAGCATCCCTTTTCTAGGTCTAAGATATCCGGGGGCGGCTATTAGGGAGGGGGCGTGGAAAGGTTAGCCCGCTCAGGCGTGAGATGATTTTCCCGCAAAACTATGTCGTCTGGTTGTATGCTCTTTAATATGTAAACAACTTGGAGAAAGTACGAAAATTAGAATTTTTTCAAGAAAAGCTGTTTATGTGTTAATCAACATTTTCCAAACAAATCTCCCCATCCCCGAAAGTCAATCAACACTTCCACCAGACAGATATCACTGAAATAGTTTTGGCCTGTTAAAGGGGTGCATATTTCAGAAACGTCGCAGCTCAACTCGAGTTTCATTGCTCGTGATCTCAACTTCACCGTCCAAAATTAGGAAATCATGAGTAGGCCAGTATAGGCACACTTAATGAAACGTACATCGATCTGGCCTGCTGGTAGATTTGTTATTAGTTTGGGGCCAGCTGTTTGTGTTGGATACGTTATCAAGGCGTGCTCGCTAGCAGCAGTCACTGAGTCAGTCCCTGGCTCCGAGGGTCAGGGCACCATACATATAGATTTAACCCTTATGCATTGCTGCTGGTGGCGTATTTGCCCAATACGAAATTATGCAAAAAAAATGAAAAATGGCTGAAACCCTGGAACATAGGTACTCATCTCAGAGTGCTCAGTGAGAGCTTTCCAATGAATACCAACATGACAGGGTTTAGATTAGCTTTGGACGAAAGTAGCCTCAGCATTGAAAGAGTTAGGTCGTTAGGCTCGCTTCTGCTAAAGCTCAGAAATGCCTTTAACTAGGCCTTGACCCTATGCGTTACTTACTAGTACTTATCCCCGATAAGGCCTACATGTAGCAAGCCGGACAGCAGAACACAGTGTTTACTCAAGATCATCCAGCCACTAAATAGCTGAACATGTAGGGTCGGACGGCCTGACAGTGATATCGTGCCGCCACTATCTGTTTCTATAGAGATCAGATTCCCGGAAACCAGGGTGCCCCTATCACAGTGACCTGTTTACGGTACACGTCGTCTTTGCAAGTACCACTATGTGTCCCATTGGGCTCTGCGGGTTAAAACAAGCGCTTGTACGTGTTTCTAGTGCGTCCATTCATAATCTTGAGAGGTTTAGATAGGGGGTCTGAGTGGCCTGTGTAGGCTCTCGCTGTGAGCGGCACGCCGTGCGAGACTGTACCTCGCCGCTCGCTGCTCGCCGCGCTAGCAAAATACTGTTGTCATCATCTGTTGTCGTTTTGTTTTGCCAGAGCATCGCCCACTGTGACAGGCAGTGAGGAATTCCCAAAAGAATGCAACTACATTTAAAACGGCTATTAGTTGTCTGCGGCGGTATGAGGGACGTACGCACTCCGTTCTTTACGACCCAATATAGCACCGCTACCTGCGAGACAAATGATGAGTCGAACTTCGCCCTTTGAAGTTTATCAGGTACATGCGTGCACGGGTCTTAAGGTGCGACGACGACGACCATGGCTGTCTTAAAGTAAATGCAACCTACCTTGTTGGCTTGCTGCACTTCTTGTGGCTCTTGATATCCAAAAGGGTCCTCTGGGATTGTGGTTCAGCAGAAATACCCTGAGCACGAACTTTCCTCGGTCCGACTTTAACAGGGTTTTGCATATCAACAATAGTTTGAAACTTGTCCAGCTGACTGGTGAGGGTTTGGATTTTTTCATCTTTCTCTTTAACTTGATGTTGCAGATCCCTGATGGTGACATCCTTTTGTCGCAGTAGTTTCTGAAGCTCCTGCAAGCTACCCATGTTGTTGTCTTAGTGTGTATGCGTCCGTTCGGCGTTTTCTTATTAACTTAGAAAATGTTGTTCATCCTAGGGTGACAGGCAAGCACCAACTATCGACACAACTAAATATAGCCTGCTCAAATAAGCACTTCCAGATAAGTGTACACACAGCTAGGCGAGCGGTCACATGATAGATGTATAGCGACATCTGGCAATGATATCCTTAACTAAATTCGTGCATGGATTTGATCCTTGGACGAGGGTTGGATGAGGGATGATCGAACACATATCAACATCTTCGTATTGGTAGGGATGAGAAACTCAATCCTCATAAAATGATAGATACACGCATTCGTTTACACACATGATATATATATATATATATATATATATATATATATATATATATATATATATATATATATATATATATATATATATATATATATATATATATATATATATATATATATATATATATATACATATATATATATATATATATATATACATATATATATATATATATATATATATATATATATATATATATATATATATATATATATATATATATATATATATATATATATATATATATATATATATAATAAATAAATATATACATACATACATATATACATACATACGTACGTGTATATATATATATATATATAATATATATATATATATATATATATATATATATATATATATATATATATATATATATATATATATATATGAATAAATATATACACACATACATATATACATACATACATACGTACGTATATATATATATATATATATATATATATATATATATATATATATATATATATATATATACATATATATATATATATATACATATATATATATATATATATATATATATATATATATATATATATATATATATATATATATATAAATATATATATATATATATATATATATATTTATATATATATATATATATATATATATATATATATATATATATATATATATATATATATATATATATATATATATATATATATATGCATACATACATATAAACATTCTGTGTAAGTTTCATACATACATGCACGTTCGTATGTATGTACGTGTACGTATGTGTCTGCGTGACAACAGTTATTTGTTAAACCTCACGTTCAGATTCCCGAACCTGGTTGGTCAAGGGCCATAAAGTTATTGTCATGTTATTTTCACTCCTTAGCGACGGGTTGTGGTTCCTAACAGCGGCATTTATTTAAAGGGGAACTTAAGCCTCACATACATATTAGCTTATATGAAAGTAATACACTTCAAGAATAGTATGCTGTCCTCCTCTTTCTCTCAGTGATCCCATAAGGGGAGAATTTTGTGTATTGCCATCAGCCTGCCCAACCCCTGGCAGCCCATGCTAGCAGCCGTGTTCTCCAATTGCTATCAGCTGTGACTGAATGAGTGGCATTGCCACTTCCTGCCCCCGCTCTCTGAGCAGTGGATCATAGACTGCAGTGCTCTTCACAAGAACTCTGCATTAAAACTTTTATCAAACAGGAAAATGTTAAAATTATGTTCAGCAATTGGCTGTACAAAAAGACAGGTTAGTAGAGTTAGTTTTCATATATATTATGTTGGTAAAGTCAGACAAAAACAGTGGCTAGCATCATTTAAACTTGTAAATCCACCTGTCCTGAAGCATGCAGTTCTATAGGATTAATTATTTTCATTTAATAGTAGAACAGAGCGGTGGAGATTTTAGTATTTCCGAGATGCACATTAGGGCTATTTGAAAGCGAATCACTGTTTTACATGCGAGCGTTCTGGTATATGATAATCATTGGCGCGGTCTTCCTTGATATATTTTTTCGTCTGTTTTTGATCTTCCTTGGTTTTATTTTAATGAAATTCAATATAGAGAATGGATCAACAACGTTTCGGCTTGGGCTCGTGCACAGGCCTTTGTAAGGACCATGCTGCATGATCTATCATTCTGCTGACTGATTTCCTAGACATCCACATACTATTTGAGTCGGAGTGAAAGACAATAGGCTATGCTTTCTGTAAAAATACCCATATGTTCACTGCCAACTTCAGAAGGCTTTCCTTGTGCAAAGGTGGTATGCAAATGGAATATTTGAAAAATTTGCACAACACCTCTTACGATGTCTTTAAACTGTTCACGCTGTGAGTGCCATGTAGTAGATAGTAGTGAAATCTATGTGTCATATTCCCAGATATTTCAAATATCACCGTTTACTTATCTTTCATTATGATGTTATACTGCAACATATTGGAAAGTCAAGTTCATCTATATACGAGCGTGCACTATCTACGGCCTGCACGTTGAAGAGCTTTGAAGCTCTTGCGGAGGCAAGCAGTAGTCAACTAGTAAACAAGGTGAACCAGGAAATGTCGAATAAGTGATTGCGTTTGATTTAACTGTAATAAACACAACCCTAAGGTGCAGAAACTGCCGCGTGATAAGTTGCAAATGTTTGGCTATCAGCGTTATTGCACAATTCATTTCACTTATACATCAATATTGAAGAGGAGTAAAACATACATTTTTTTACCAAAAAAGGGGGATGTCGTGTATATACTTTGTTCCAAGAATATATATATATATATATATATATATATATATATATATATATATATATATATATATATATATATATATATATATATATATATATATATATATATATATATATATATATATATATATATATATATATATATATATACCTATTGTGAATGTCCATTATGCCAGAATAACCAACAAAAACTCCTGTTTTGATATAGGAAACTATCTAGGCTTAGTATACGCATTAAATGCCATATATTGCCTAATTAGCATAATGAATAGGTCAGGTACTTGTAGATGGACTTCCTGTGTGTGACACTTTTTCTAAGTGATTTTTTACTTTTCATAAAGAACTGCCAAAACACATCATGCAACATTATAACAAGTGTTTACGAACTCTTATTTGCATAATAACCAGGTCAAACAATCAGAATGCGTAGTTTGAACCGTCAGAATTGTATAGATATATTGGCGTTATATTTTGGTTCATTTAACAATTGAATAAACAGGCTTGTTTTAGCTGCTGTGTAGAAGCATTTTTGCGACATGAGTGGCACATATTGCAACAGACGAATGGCATTTGTCTGGCACGTTTTCGATTCCAATCGCAAATGCTACCTTGTGTCAAAGAAAACTAGAGAACCAATACACACCAGGTCAAGTTTTTCAATGTCCTGCAACATTGGCAACCATTATGTTGCAGTGCAATTTATGTAGATGCTGAAGCTTCTATCGCACCGAGTAAAGTGTTATTGTCATTTTAAGTGTGCATCCTCTGCAAATACATAAATTGGATTGATCAAAGCATTGCAGACAAAATTATCTATTTAAAAGGCCATCTGTTTTGATTAAGGATGCAATGGGACTAGATGTGTTTCTATATGTATCTGAAGTAAGTATGACAGTTAATGGTTGGTAAGCTATGTTAGATGAGATGATAATTGAGAGGATAGTTGAATAATGGATTGGCACCTTATCACATGGTCGCAACGTATCGTTTTATCAAACTAAACAGTGCAAAAAGGCATTTTGAATGTATCACGGAAAGAGTATTACTAATCAATATTTTTTTTTGTATACAGCATATTGAATGAAGAATAATTCTTAAATAACAAAAGTTATAGATGCCTGGGAAATAAGAGTAAATGTGTTAAATCTTATAGGTACCTCTCATTATGAATAAAGTATGCAGTTATCAAATGATATGGATATAAAGCAAATAATCTGAAAATATTTGAGGGTTGGTAAATTTTCCCTAGAAAGATGAAATACCACAGCCCACTTGGCTATTGGGTTCAGCCCTCAACAGATTTTTATACATACCAATGTGTTTGTTTTGTTGGTAAATTGCTTTTCAAATTGACAATCGAGTGCAATTTCTTCTATGATCTTTATAATAATTTGTCAAATTAACTTCTGTGATCCTAGTTTTAATATATTTGCCCACAGATCACATCCTTTTTTCTAAAATAAGTGCCCTTATCTTATGTTTGCCCACTACCATAGCTTTGTTATCAGAATTTATCTTGCCAGTTTCAGCCAAAAGAATCAACCTAACCGTTTGTAAGGACTGAAGCTCTTCTGTCAGGTGTCAATAGGCATGTTCTTCATACCACATCATAACTGATTTCATCTGATAGTTATTTTAATTTTATTTTCTATTCTATTTTTTAAGTTCTATTTTCTGGGAATGAACAGCACCCTCACTACAAGAAATGCCTTAAACTGTAATATGTTTCAATCTATGGTAAGGGATAATTGGGACTGGGGTAAATAAATACTGTAGTACATTGACATATTTCACCAAAGACAAGAATAACAATACACAAAAATCATAATTTAAACGTTTATTAACAATGTATTATATGGAATACAGTATCACTGGAGCATGAAGACAGTATACCAGCCAACAGAGCTTAGTAATTTTTAACCCCCCCCCCCCCCCCCCCCCCTCCAGTCCAGTCAATCATAAAACTCCTTATAGAACTTAAGAGTTATAGGAATGCCGTTTTTTTTCCAATAAGAAATATATACATTGTTCCAGCATTATCCTCTTAAAACTCAACTATGATAACAATACAGAAATTCCAGCCTGTAACAAGACAATTCCTTGCATATTTGTGTCAATTACTTCATTCCAACTTAAAGTACATTGTTTACAATATGTGTATGCAAATTTTGAATTATATTTTCTACCACTAGCTGTTATTTGCAATCAAGTGAATCCTATGATGGTTGATTATATAAACCATTAATCACAACACCATCAGTGAGTGGAACCAATTAACAATAAAAATGTACCATCCTGTATCTGTTAATTTGTTTATCAAGAAAAAAGGATATAGATTATATCACAAAGTGTTTATGATGACAAGATTTCAGGGTTAAATGTAGATAATTTAACATCCCTTTCGAAAGAGTTTCCATGCAAACACCATACTCAGCAGCAAAACACCATACACAATATTCACTTTTCGGATTTTTTTTCTACATATTTCCTATGGGTTGGTGCATGGTGACCTATCTTCATCTGTATCCAATGTTACTATTGAGATAAAAGGTACAGTCCAGTTTCAAAGAGAATGATCAATGTCCTGCTGGTCTTGCTGCTGAGAAAACAACCTTCTCCTACAAAGGTCTTATTATTCAAAGTCTTCTTAACCCATTAATGCTCAGAGCAGCCAAAAGCAGCCTCACGATTTTAATGCTATTTTGCAGGCAAAAGCAAAGCCAGGAAAATATTTGATGGAGATATGTTAAGGAGAACATTACCAACAATTCTCCTTCAAATATTTTGTGAAATTATACTTAATATAAAAGTTATTGCCATAAGTATCATTGATCCAGACGACAATTTCTAGAGGAGCTCTTAAGCTTTAATGGGTTAACACAGAAACTGTCTGCTGAACACTGAAAGTCTTGCAGAATTCTATCTCCTGCGATTTCCACCTCCAGCCATGATCATAGCAATCCTGATGAAAATATTGATGGTGTCCAGATAGATACTGATAGAACTGGAAAAGAAAAAGACATGGGTAGGTTTAGATAAAATCTTGATATAAAATATATTCTTTTTCCAGAAGAGATAAGTATGAGATGCAAACAATGTTTAATTAGGCAAAATAGGTATCTGTTAAAGAGTAACTATTTTGACAACAGGATAAATAAAGTCAAGCAAATGGGGTGTGACATACAATTAAAAAAGACTACAGAATCTGAAGGCTGATGCAATCAATCTGGATGACGGTTGCATACTCCTATATTGATATTTGTACATTTGAGAGACTATTCAAATGCATTACTTGATTTAGTAAAATACTTTTTTTGATAAATGAAAAAACAACTATTCAAATCGAATGCATTACTTGCTTTAACAAAAAAACTTTTTTGATAAGAAGCCACTGTCAAATGCATAACCTGCTTTTAGAAAAAATACCTTCTTCGCTAAGAAACAACTGTGTGGACATTTTATTAACGTTAATCAATTAAAAATACAAACAACGGCATATCTGGAAAATTTACAGGGGAAAGAAAATCATCCATATTCAACTGGGTATTTCAATTTTTTTACCTTTCTTGTGACTAAAAAAGCCTAAAATTTAGTAAATCAAGCGGTGGTGAAAACTAGCATCTCAAATAATTTACTATAACTTGGGATAGATAAGCAAGATAGTAAAGTGCGTTTGCAATTGTTGGATATAAGGAGCCCAAACAATTTGACTGCATGCCACCTGGCAATTCAGCATGGCATCCACCCCAATAGAGGGTGGAAATCTCCTACTCACTGGTTCACTGGATCAAATGGTTTGACGTAGCCGACAGGATGCGTCTCCGCGTGCTTGATGATTCTCTGCGTGTCGTAGAGAAGGAACATGCCGAAGAGCACCAGTCCGCCATACATGCTGATGGAGTAGAGGCCAGCGCCCAGTGCCGTGGTCGGCGGCAGGAACATTCCTCCGATAGACGATGCAAAGACCACGCCCAGACCGATCGCCAGAGGACCGCCCATGTTCAGAAACTTCTCACTCGGTGCACACATGGCTACTGTGGATAAACCTGAGGGATAGGGCAAAAATAAAAAGTGTGGATTACTGAACTTAAAATGAAGGTTGTTGTATGATTCGATAACACCCAATTAATGGTTTTATGTTTGGTATTACAACACAATATTTGAACTTAAAGTAAATCTTATTAAGATTTGATGTACATGTGGAGGAAAGAGGTTTGAAAACATAATCCATTGTGTAAGATAATGTTTATCCGCTGATATGCACAATGAGAAGAATTGTACAAACATTTGTGTACCAGCTATCTAGTCTAGTAAATAAGTATCACATTATAAATAGTATTTTAGCATTATTTTTTATGTATGTCAACACTTTCTGTACTAGTTTCTGAACAAATGGTTACATAATAACCCCGACTACACAATAAACTAACATATTGATGTATGGCCTCAAAACATATTGAGGGTATAAAAATAATGTATAATGACTTGGTAAGTTCTAATACCACTGATCATAGTACTTCAGCCCTACTAAATATCTTTTGTTCCTAACCATAAATTAACCCATGTTTAAGTCAGCTATTAATGAACCAATACATCTTGTACCAATTGAGATATCATATATTTCAAATAACTTGATAGTTTGTTAGCTTTTTGCCATCGCTGGTTTGATTTGTTGGACTAAAACGATGGACTTGCAAAGATTTTAAATATTGAATACAATTTTACAGTCATATTAGTGAAGGTCAAAGTGTGATTTGCCAGTTGTTAAAGGTGGAGGATATTTGAATGTTATGCAGTAATTAAGTAGACTAAACAACTGGTTTTCCTTGTCGAGGACTCACCTCCCACCACACCAGCAGTGTACCAGGCTGCTCTCACCAGCAGGGGTCCCCCCAGCAAGGTGAGGGGGGCGATGACGGCCCCCATCACTCCTGCATGCAGCATCCACGCCATCTGCTTGGCGCCAAAACCCTCCTTGTAGGGAATGCTCCGCGCCACCATGCCAGTGCCGATCATGGCAGCAAACGTTGCTCCTATTGCCTGAAAACAAGAAGTAGGGGTTCTTTATAGAACAAAAATCTTTTTTCTTTTTCTATCAAGAATTATTTAGAAAATTACAGTATACAAATTTCTGGCAGGAAATGTTGTTCCTATTGCCTGCAAACTAGTATAGGTTCTTTATGATTTTCTTTATTAAGGAGATTTCTTAAAAGAGTCCAATCTGTCCAAGGTAATACATTCAACCAAGAATATAAGAAATTATAAGTGTAATGTATTTTCACTATAGGCTTTTTTTACAAGTTAGAAGCCAAGGTGAAATGTAAGCAAATGATTGCAGCCATATTCTTCCTTATAATAAAGTAAGCACTAAATTTATAAATAAGAATAAGTATAGCAATTAAACAACATATCTCGGCTACTAACACACACCTGTCAAATACTCATGAATAATTGTATCTATGTATACAAAGATATATGTTCCATCATTCACTTTCTAATTACAATAGGAATGGCACCTTAACTGATGCAGTATGCATATGGAGAAGTATAAAAATGCTAATTATCATTATTCTTTCTAACTCACCAGCCATGAGTTTTTCATCATCATATTCATCATACGGGGGTTTCTGCTGATGGCTACTGCTGACAGTGCTGTAATAGCTAGACCGCCTCCGAAATACATGTATGTGCTCCTGATTCTCTGCCTCACAACTTCTGGCCATAGTCTGCATACAGGAAAAGGGGCGATAAGCGAAACAAGAACATAAATGACTTTAATGTGAGAGCTATTGCTGAGACAGTCAATCCATATCACTTGAAAGTCAATCACTGCTTAAAAACTAGTAGTGGAAGGCTGTCATTGTTTATTTTTTTTCGATGTGATTTATTGATATATTTCTTTCAAATTAAATCATTTCAATACAATCTATTCAATGCGTTGAAGCTGGCTGTATTGAGAAAAGTTATCGATTTTTGGAATGAAGCATATAGATGACATCCCCTTTTTTGGTAAAAAAATGTGTTTTACTTATCTTCAATATTGATGGTTAAAAATCTACTATGTTTATAAAAATACCTATTCATCTAAAAGAACTTAAGGCTCTATTTAGATTAACCTAAGTTACCAGGACCATCTTGCAAGACAGTCCTCACTACCAGCACACAAGTATTCCAAGTGAAAAAAATCAGTTTGTTTCCAATATTTAGCAAAAGTTTTTTTTTGTTTTTTTTTCAAAATTAAAATTAGTCAGTTGAGGAACTTACCCCATCCTATCTATAGCTCCGACTTCACTGGACAGACCCAAGCCATAAAAACAGAGAGCCCCAAGTCCAAGCACTGATGCTCCTGCTACCACTCCCTTACCAATGGTAAATGCTGAAATCAAAACACAATCTTGTAGGTAACAGTAGAAATCAGTGAATGCATGGATATCTTTTAAAAGGAGAGAGATGGAATACAAACATTTCTGAGAATGGTAAAAAACACACAATACAGTACACCCAAAATGACCCAAGAATCCTAAATGATAATGGGAAGTGAAATTTTTACATTACTGAGAACAACAACAATCAACATGTTTACAGGCATTCTAATCCCGCCATGAGTTCTACATCTATTTGAAAATTAACAATATGCTTTTGATAAGAAATCAAACATGTGTAACTGGCCAATTGCCTTCAAGAGTAAAATGTTAGGTGAGCGCAGGGTCTCAAAAATGCCTGTCCATAACAGCAATTTCAAAAATTCTGCCCATCCAGATTTAGCTACTAATTTACTTCAAATCCTTATACCAGCTACTATTAATAGCTTAGTGTGTCAGAAAGGGCAATTTACACTTCAGCTATGTCCTAGAAGATGGTTTGTTAGGAAAATATTTGGTAATTACACCCAGAAAGTCAAAATTGAAAAATCATCATAGAAAATTTTGCCTGTCCAAACAGGAGGTTTTTTAGGAAAATACCTGTCCAAAAGACAGGTAGGACGGGTCCTGGCTAAGTCCCTGGGTGAGTGGCACTCCTTACTTACCTGATTGCCCAGCAGGGGCCATGGCTGATTCCTTGAGGCCTGTTTTAGCCTGTGCTCTGCGTACAGCCTGCCATCTTGATCCACTGGCGTAGGTCTGTGTCTGCGTTCGGAGCACCAAACAAGGGTTTCCAACTGGTTTGCATATTACAGATGGCTTACTCAAAGTTGTGACAAATGCTGTCAGGGGGACCCTGCTCAGCCCTACTGCTCTAGACAGGAGCATTGTTGGTTGTATCCTCTGAAAATAATTGAACATGTTTACTGATAAGAATAATTGTTCAAAAGTTTGAATTGTTCAAAGTCTACCAGTCAGGCATGTCTTTTTGACACAGGTTTGCATTTAAGGTTGGAAACATTCTGATCAATTCCCAGACAATTTATATTTTAGTCAATTCAAAAATACCATAGCTAACTAAAGGTAATGTTAAATCATAGCGAGCGAAGCTCGGAAAGGCCGTAGGCCTTTCGCGAAGCCTCGCAGTAAGTCAATAGAGCATGAGTGTATATGACGTCACTATAAGAAATACATACAGGGACCCAGAAAGTTGTCATCGTCAACAATATGGGACAACGTGAGCATATGACTTCCGCTCTGGAGTGTAGTTTAAGTAGGTTAAGTAACGACCGATTTGATTGGTCGACAACAAGAACGCCTCCCATTGGATGAAATGTATGAATGCACGTGCGTGAATGAAAGTGGATAGTTGCGGGTGCTGCCATGCCCGCTACTATATCAACGTTAAAACTGAATTTCTCGCCCGTCCGTGGGTTAATTCTAATGCAGTTACTGTTTAGATCGTTAGAATCGCCAGAATTCATTCTACTGCAGGGGCTTAGCCGCAATGCGTCCAGCGTGTCATTTGGACACGCAGAACACTGTTTTTTGACAGTTTGGACACCCAAAAGTTTATGTCAGAATTTGCTAAAAATGACTTTACTTAGAAGATAGAAGCTGTAGTGTCACTTTTATAAGACACACAAAGCAGCATCTGGCCTAAAAAAGCAAAATCTGTAAAGGTATAGGGTCTATCTTATTAGTAGTATGTATTTTGTACCACACTTTGGACACGCAAAAGTCTATGAAACCTCTATTTGGACACCCTGTTTCCAAATATCCGCTAAGACCCTGTTCTACTGCCCATTGAATTATCTTTAAAATCGGCTCGCTTCCTGGCCATGTCACGCTGTGGCCGCTACTATATCCACGTTTATATAACTGAATTTCTCGCCTGTCCGTGGGTCGATTTTAATGCGGTTTAGATCGTTAGAACCGTGAGAATTCATTCTACTGGCCATTGAATTCTCTTTATAATCTGTTGCCAAATATATATTTTGCGACAGTTAGAAATTATAATAATTTGTATGTCATTAATTTTCTGTCAATCAATGCTGTCTTTTGGTCAGAAGTTCTTGCCCGTCCGTGGGTCAATTCTAATGCAGTTTAGATCGCTAGAATCGCCAGAATTCATTCTACTGGCCATTGAATTATCTTTAAAATTGGCGACAGTTTGAAATCATAATTTGTATGCCATTAATTTTCTGTCAATCAATGCTGTCATTTGGTCAGAAGTAGCCTAGATTTCAAGGCTGTCATATGTATTTTCTGTTATTTTCTTTCTGCTACCTAGCACCAAATATTCTAGGTGGCCATAGTGGTCTATTTAGTTTACACTTATCTCACCAGGATTCAGTTTGATCATGACCTAAAACCTCTAGAGATAGGAGCAGGTGGTGCCATCTATCTACATACCTGGTACTAAACCACACTGCTTGGTCAGCACCGAAGGGAATGTCAACTTTTTAGGGACTAGGAATCTAGTCTAGGTCAGAAATAAAAGCAAATGATCATCCAAAGCTTCACTCGCTCTCTGGCCATGCCAGCATCATATTATTTTTCTGATATTTCACAGTAATGCACCAGTCAATCGAAACGTTGTTAGTGGTACAGTCAGGCATTGTGGGGCTAGCACTACAAAACATTGCCCCACCCCTTGGTATGACCAATTATAAAAACAGCTGGGCCTGATTTATATCATGCCGAAAATACTTTGTTTGAATTGTAAGACAAACGTTTTGCGCTATCACATAGATTTTTTTGGTTGTAATTTTTCAAAGGCCTTAGCCTAGGGTGCAATCAAAGCCAGCAACTTGTGCTGGGAGAGTAACTGGATTAAAATGTCGTTTAGAACCAAGTTACTAATGCAGGGCTGGACAAATAGCAGAGTCCCATCTCCCGGGGGATCTAAATTCTGAAAATGGCCCTATCGGGCTACCTAAAGTTGGACTACCTGATTTTGGGTTCAGGTAGCCCCGCCAGCCTACGTCCTTTTGGGGACCGTCGAGCCCTGTAATGGAATCATTTTTAATGGCCAAAGAATGCCCATCAGGAGAGGGGATAGGGCAAAAACTAGCATGCCTAAGGGGCCAGGAAGGGGGAACGGATTGTGCTTAACTTTCTTCCACTGCCCCTGCCACTCCCCACCCCATCCCCTTCACAGGGATTAATAGCGAGCGAAGCTCGAAAGGCCGTAGGCCTTTCGCGAAGCCTCGCAATCCCTCAATTGCGCGTGAGTGTATATGACGTCACTATAAGAAATACATACAGGGACCCAGAAAGTTGTCACCGTCCCACGTGCGGGACAACAATATCACTCAACGTGCGGACGACTTCCGTTCTGGAGGATTTCTTTAGGCGTTAAGTAACGACCGATTTCATTGGTCGACAATGACGTAATGTGCAGTACAATGCTGGCCACTGAATTCTCGTTAAAATCAGTTGCGAAATATGAATGCAATTCAATTATAATGCAGTTTAGAACCGCCTGAATTCATTCTACTGACCATTGCGGATTAGATCGATAGAACCGCCAGAATTCATTGTACTGGCCATTGAATTCTCGTCAAAATCAGTTGCGAAATATGAATGAAAGTGGCCGCTACTACATGTATATCCACGTTAAAACTGAATTTCTCGCCCGTCTGTGGCTCAATTCTCGGCTCGCTTCCTGGTCATACCACGCCGTGGCCGCTACTATATCCAAGTTAAAACTGAATTTCTCGCCTGTCCGTGGGTCAATTTTAATGCGGTTTAGATCGATAGAGCCGCCAGAATTCATTCTACTGGCCATCGAATTCTCGTCAAAATCAGTTGCGAAATATAAATTTTAAGATAAATTTTTAAATTGTAATGTTTTGTATGCCATTAATTTACGGTCAATCAATGCTGTATTTTGGTCAGAAGTAAAAAAAAATGATCATCCAAAGCTTCGCTCGCTTCCTGGCCATGCCAGCGTCATATTATTAACCCATGCAATTTACTATCAATTGTCCTTCAAAACAAATTCTTCTTTGCCTTTACTTAGTCCTCTACTCGTAGTGATAAGCACTTCAATTTCCACAATCAAACCTACGTCTCTGAAAAAAAATTCAGTCACTTAAGTTGTCATAGTTGTTTACTTTTTTCTGAGGAAATAAGAGATGATGGACCCAGACACTTCAACTCCCTGATAGAACAGACATTTGCGCAGTTGTGCATGTCCTGTGATTCTCCTAATTATCGCTCATCATCATGTTTGCAAGTGAGAGTTGTCCAACCATTTGGAGCTGTTTGCCATGGTGGATTGCCTTACCTGTTACAGTTAAGTTGCACTTGATCTAAGCTTTGAAGTAACATTAACTCGCTACAGCGACAGTTCTCGTTCTGAGCAGATTTTCGAGGTGTACGACCTTTAAGAGAAACCAAGCTGACGCAATTCGTTTCGTAATTCATTTGACATTCGATGGTAAACAAACGCTTGTGAATCACCAGTTATCAGTCGTTGATCAAGAAATAGGACATCTAGCAAACCAAACTAAAAAGCACCGCAACTACATTACAACGAATCTTGAAAGGATTTCTATTCATCGAGATGCTGTTAAAAGGGACTATTCAAAACCTACCCGGTTCACCTTTTCGTGTGGAAGTTAGCAGGCAGGGACTATGATAGAGGCGTTCGTTTAATGATGACAAGATGACGAAATATAGTGCTAATTTTAAAATCTGAATATCTATAAGGCATTTGTTGAAACATACCATAACAGTTTCCACTTATGAATAGTTTAAATCATATTCATCAAATATTATCGACCGAATACTTCAGTTAATAGCGAGCGAAGCTCGAAAGGCCGTAGGCCTTTCGCGAAGCCTCGCAATCCCTCAATTGCGCGTGTGTGTATATGAGTGTATATGACGTCACTATCACTATAAGAAATACATACACGGACCGAGAAAGTTGTCACCGTCCCACGTGCGGGACAACAATATCGTCCAACGTGCGGGACAACAATATCACTCAACGTGCGGACGACTTCCTTTCTAGAGGATTTCTTTAGGCGTTAAGTAACGACCGATTTCAATGGTCGACAATGACGTAATGTGCAGTACAACAATACCAAACACTAACATTTCATCCCATTGGATGAAATGCATGAATGCACGTGCGTGAATGAAAGTGGCCGCTTCTACATGTATATCCACGTTAAAACTTAATTTCTCGCCCGTCCGTGGCTCAATTCTAATGCAGTTTAGAACCGCCTGAATTCATTCTACTGACCATTGCGGTTTAGATCGATAGAACCGCCAGAATTCATTGTACTGGCCATTGAATTCTCGTCAAAATCAGTTGCGAAATATGAATGCAATTCAATTCTAATGCAGTTTAGAACCGCCTGAATTCATTCTACTGACCATTGCGGTTTAGATCGATAGAACCGCCAGAATTCATTGCACTGGCCATTGAATTCTCGTCAAAATCAGTTGCGAAATATGAATGAAAGTGGCCGCTACTACATGTATATCCACGTTAAAACTCGCAGTCAGTCAATTGAGCGTGAGTGTATATGACGTCACTATAAGAAATACATACACGGACCCAGAAAGTTGTCACCGTCCAACAATATGGTCCAACGTGCGGACGACTTCCGTTCTGGAGGATTTCTTTATTAGGTTAAGTAACGAACGATTTAATTGGTCGACAATGACGTAATGTACAGTACAATAACAAACACGCCCTCTCATTGGATGAAATGTACGAATGCACGTGCGTGGATGAAAGTGGCCGCTACTACATGTATATGCACGTTAAAACTTAATTTCTCGCCCGTCCGTGGGTCAATTCTAATGCAATTACTGTTTAGATTCGCCAGAATTCATTCTACTGGCCATTGAATTATCTTTAAAATCGGCTCACTTCCTGGCCATGCCACGCCGTGGCCGCTACTATATCCACGTTATAACTGAATTTCTCGCCTGTCCGTGGGTCGATTTTAATGCGGTTTAGATCGTTGCACCGTGAGAATTCATTCTACTGGCCATTGAATTCTCGTCAAAATCAGTTGCGAAATATGAATGAAAGTGGCCGACTACATGTATTTCCACGTTAAAACTGAATTTTTCGCCCGTCCGTGGCTCGATTCTCGGCTCGCTTCCTGGCCATACCACGCCGTGGCCGCTACTATATCCAAGTTAAAACTGAATTTCTCGCCTGTCCGTAGGTCAATTTTAATGCGGTTTAGATCGATTGAACCGCCAGAATCCATTCTACTGGCCATTGAATTCTCGTAAAAATCAGTTGCGAAATATAAATTTTAAGACAGTTTAAAATCGTAATGTTTTGTATGCCATTAATTTACGGTCAATCAATGCTGTATTTTGGTCAGAAGTAAAAAAAAATCCATTCTACTGAATGATCATCCAAAGCTTCGCTCGCTTCCTGGCCATGCCAGCGTCATATTAGCGAGCGAAGCTCGAAAGGCCGTAGGCCTTTCGCGAAGCCTCGCAATCCGTCAATTGAGCGTGTGTGTATATGAGTGTATATGACGTCACTATCACTATAAGAAATACATACACGGACCCAGAAAGTTGTCACCGTCCCACGTGCGGGACAACAATATCGTCCAACGTGCGAGGCAACGTGCGGACGACTTCCGTTCTGGAGGAATCTTTAGTAGGTTAAGTAAAGACCGATTTCATTGGTCGACAATGACGTAATGTGCAGTACAACAATACCAAACACTTACATTTCATCCCATTGGATGAAATGCATGAATGCACGTGCGTGAATGAAAGTGGCCGCTTCTACATGTATATCCACGTTAAAACTTAATTTCTCGCCCGTCCGTGGCTCAATTCTAATGCAGTTTAGAACCGCCTGAATTCATTCTACTGACCATTGCGGTTTAGATCGATAGAACCGCCAGAATTCATTGTACTGGCCATTGAATTCTTGTCAAAATCAGTTGCGAAATATGAATGAAAGTGGCCGCTACTACATGTATATCCACGTTAAAACTGAATTTCTCCGTCGCCCGTCCGTGGCTCAATTCTCGGCTCGCTTCCTGGCCATACCACGCCGTGGCCGCTACTATAACCAAGTTAAAACTGAATTTCTCGCCTGTCCGTGGGTCAATTTTAATGCGGTTTAGATCGATAGAACCGCCAGAATTCATTCTACTGGCCATTGCATTATCGTCAAAATCAGCTGCGAAATATAAATTTTAAGACAGTTTAAAATCGTAATGTTTTGTATGCCATTAATTTACGGTCAATCAATGCTGTATTTTGGTCAGAAGTAAAAAAAAAATGATCATCCAAAGCTTCGCTCGCTTCCTGGCCATGCCAGCGTCATATTAGCGAGCGAAGCTCGAAAGGCCGTAGGCCTTTCGCGAAGCCTCGCAATCCGTCAATTGAGCGTGTGTGTATATGAGTGTATATGACGTCACTATCACTATAAGAAATACATACACGGACCCAGAAAGTTGTCACCGTCCCACGTGCGGGACAACAATATCGTCCAACGTGCGAGGCAACGTGCGGACGACTTCCGTTCTGGAGGAATCTTTAGTAGGTTAAGTAACGACCGATTTCATTGGTCGACAATGACGTAATGTGCAGTACAACAATACCAAACACTTACATTTCATCCCATTGGATGAAATGCATGAATGCACGTGCGTGAATGAAAGTGGCCGCTTCTACATGTATATCCACGTTAAAACGTGGCTCAATTCTAATGCAGTTTAGAACCGCCTGAATTCATTCTACTGACCATTGCGGTTTAGATCGATAGAACCACCAGACTTCATTGTACTGGCCATTGAATTCTCGTCAAAATCAGTTGCGAAATATGAATGCAATTCAATTCTAATGCAGTTTAGAACCGCCTGAATTCAATCTACTGACTATTGCGGTTTAGATCGATAGAACCGCCAGTATTTATTGTACTGGCCATTGAATTTTCGTCAGAATCAGTTGCGAAATATGAATGAAAGTGGCCGCTACTACATGTATATCCACGTTAAAACTGAATTTCTCGCGCGTCCGTGGCTCAATTCTCGGCTCGCTTCGTGACCATACCACGCCGTGGCCG
Organism: Maea johnstoni; assembly: GCA_963942565.1. Taxonomy (NCBI): domain Eukaryota; kingdom Metazoa; phylum Annelida; class Polychaeta; order Spionida; family Magelonidae; genus Maea; species Maea johnstoni. The sequence continues at coordinate 42,711,329 of OZ012685.1, read as the reverse complement.
CTACTATATCCAAGTTAAAACTGAATTTCTCGCCTGTCCGTGGGTCAATTTTAATGCGGTTTAGATCGATAGAACCGCCAGAATTCATTCTACTGGCCATTGCATTCTCGTCAAAATCAGCTGCGAAATAAATTTTAAGACAGTTTAAAATCGTAATGTTTTGTATGCCATTAGATCTAATTGACGGTCAATCAATGCTGTATTTTGGTCAGAAGTAAAAAATAAATGATCATCCAAAGCTTCGCTCGCTTCCTGGCCATGCCAGCGTCATATTAATACTTATCCTATAACATATAACGATAATATCGTTAGTGGTTTTATAGGGATAACTAAACGAGTTTATCCATTTTTTCCAGAACGATCCAGCATGGAAGGACCTCTATCGGCTATGGTAGACACTAACATTAGAGATTGGTGAAAGGGCAGGTTCTGAGTGGAGATGGTGATTGGGGTTTGGGTTACTATGTAGGCCCACTTGATAAGTTGATGTGTATGTTTATGCCCTGCTACCTTTAAGGTTCAAAAGCTTATACCAAAAAAGTCAAATTGACAAGTACTAGATGTCCTCCCAATTCATAAATCCCTCCAATGACCTCCATAAGTACCAGTTTCAAATCATGCTAACAGTGTTGTCTTGGAGCTCATTCCTGAAGCATGGTCAGTGAAGGCTTTGTTATCTTGTCTATTCAGATAAGTGCAAGCTGGGATACAGTATTTGTAAGATAATTATTGAGTAGCCTGTGGCCAAGCACCATCCACAAAGAAAACACTAACGAATGTAGGCCTACCAGACTCCATGTCCATGATGCAAAATAAGTCAGTGCACCACATTTATAGACTTGATAGTAAGTAGCTGTTGTATTTTACAGAAGATAGGAAATTTACCAGTTTTTTTCTTCGATCAAGCTCGAGAAAGTTTAGAAGAAAATGCCGCCTAAGTGATCACTGGTAAAGGCTGCCTACAGTTAACCAGTCCCGTGAAACGTACACTGACCATCAGAGGCAGTCAAAATTCATAACTAGTGACTTGCAATTAAAATGCACCTCCTTGGTGTAGATCAGGGAAGTGTTATTGAGCACGTTGATTTCGAAACCAAATACAAACTCAAAGAATACAGTATATGTTTGACCTTGCTTTAATATTTCTTTTATCCTCCTGATATGATACTTACGAAAATAACTATTGAACTAGGCATAAATTAATTAAAAGTATTTTTAGTGAGAGTTGTGGGTTGGGTTCTGACCATCATATCTCCTTACAGCATTTTATGAATAATGCGTATATCACAGGAATATTACCAAAATTGCCACATCATGTTTGGCAGCTTCAGATAAGACAAGCAAATGCACCTGTCTCTTCTATATAAAGTCTTGAGTACTCTGCCTACTGTTCCTCCATGGGACTAGTTTAATTAGTATCAATAATTCACTTTAAAGTTTAACAATAGCACAATCTTTAGATATAACTTTTCTGTCATAATGACAACTAGCATTATGGGGATGTGTCAATAAATAACAGACTCCATGATTTCCAGGATATATACAAGATTTTTTTGTTTTAATTTATTGTCATAACAATATTAGTACACAATTGACATGAAATAAAAAACACACATACATGTATGAGCATATCTGCACGTAGCATGACGTTTCATCATCCAAGGCTACAAACTGCATTGACATCACCCACAGGGTCAATACTAAGCACTAGAATGGTCAAGATGAAAAAAGAAACACTAGTTTGCAACTCTAGAAGCATACATCACCATCAACATTAAAAGATTGGCATCTAGGCATCTTCAATTTCATTCGGCTATGAATATGGTCTTCCGTTAAAATGATCACTGCGCCTGGCAGTAGTGATTTGAAGCATGATAGTTGCCATTTCATGGACTAAAATGTTACCAATTGTCCATGTCCACCTTTCAATATTTGATCAAGATCAACACGTTTACACTTGTGGGAAATTAGAAACGCTAACTACATGTAGACTGTAAACTTCTCTAATCACATGCACTGTTAAAATTGGTTGTTTGACAAATCCATTTTTTCAGATGTTTGTTGATTACCAGAATCTACTAGCTGGTAAAGGCCTTTAAGTAAATAGCAATGCCAGATATAAGGTACAGACTCTGTGATGATTGAATGAAAATTATTATTTACTAGGATTTGAGAATCATTTTATACATATATATCTAACTCAACATAATGAGGGCAGAACACCATCAGGCAATGTTTCAATGTCAAAGTAGCAGCAAGAGAGTACTCCATAAAAGCTTTGATGTGTCCCAAATTCTCTTCCCTTAGGCCAATTGTGAAAGACGGGTCAGATTCTGTATTGGTAATAAAAGAACATGGGTACTGGAATAGACACCATGGGTAAAAGATCATGATTTAGATTTAAAGGAAAATTTCCCAGAAGGGCCCAAAACATGATCAAGTTTTAACTTAATAGATGTCTCAATTTGCAAAAGTTCAGCATCAATAACAAAATATTTTCCGAAAAGGTACAATGTGTCAATGATGCAACAAATATTTACTTAAAGTTAGACCAGTTGCAAGTACTTTAAGTTAGGGACACTGGAGGTTACAATTGATAGGTATTCGATAAAAACTTGTTTTACAGCTGATGAAAATTTTAAAGCTAATGTATCCTTCAATATCTCTCACTACTGCTACTCTGATAGATAAGCAAGCCTCAAGGTTAGAATCTTTACTATTTTTATGCTCCTGTAAGAATATATTTACTAAATACTATAGGGATGGACTACTACAAACGACCCTTAAAACCTCAAAACACATAGACACACCACTGGACCTTCCATGTTACCATCAACCAATAAACGGCTATTTGATCTCTTTTCTGTCAAATTCATGACTGCCTTAGAGTATCAAGTGTTAACAAAAGTATTTGAGACCATCCTTAAGCATCATCAAAAGCTTACTTCAGTTGCACTGATATCAAACAAACACTCCGGGAGATTTACCTGTTTACCTGCGTAGGTCTCTGTGCAATGGAAACAGACAAGGAATAGCCATAATTAGTTACAAAATACTCAGCTCTGATTTATATATAAACAAGTGCATGACACTCTATTGAGACAGTACATTCAAGACATTTAAGAAAAAACCTAGGCATGGAGAATATGGTCCATTATACTTCATTCAGACAAAATTGAAGGAAAGGTTAATGATATGATAGTTTTTGTGACATCAACAACCGCATGCCTGGTCAGTTTGTAGTGGGAAGTCTAAACTGATTTCTTACTAATATGTTGCATTATATATACACAGCAGTGAGCTTGCCAGGTCACTGAAGATCTTGGTTTCCACTTATTCCACACACACATTTGGTAGGATACATTTTTACACCACATTTATCCTAATATTTCCTAAAAGTCAACAAATGTGTACAAAAGGCCTATCAAAAGCCAGGTATATTTACATTTGTACCAATTGTTGTGAGTGGTGCATCAAACACCTATGGGTCAACATGTCTTTTATTGACCCTACGAATGTGGGTCAACATGCTTTTTATCAACCCCGTGAGATGGGTCAACATCCTTCACATCAACTTCTTGAAGATGGGTCAACAAGCTTTTTATTAACCTCGAAAGACAGGTTAACATGCTTTTTATTGACCTCATAAGACAGGTTAACATGCTTTTTATTGACCCCGTGAAGATAGATCAACATGCTTTTGATCAAACCTGTGGAGACAGGTCAACATCCTTTTTACCGAGCCCCCAGGGATTTGTAAATACGTTTTCTATATACCCCATAAAACAGGTCAACAAACTTTTTATCGACCACAAGAGTGTGGGTCAATAAGATTTTTATTGACCCCGTAAAGAACTCTAGGATAGTGTAGCATTGTGGACCTCCACACAGATGAGCAATGGTCAAGACCAATAGTGGACAGGGTATTGGGTTGACCTTGTTCAGCACACCCACTTCTCCACAGTATGAATTTGGTAGTTCTCAAGAGCACTAAGAAAACTTCTGATGCATAATCTAACACAAACGTCTCAGAAAGAGACAAATATGTAGTGCAGAAAATTCTGGTAGATAAGACTAGACCAATGAAATAGCTCTGCACTAATTCTTCAGAAAATCAAGTTTTGTCTTCCAAGTCTCCAAAGGGAGTTGTATGTTAGAGCAAAACCTCAGAGGAAAGACAAATCATGGAAGTGGCATGTCTAAACCACAACAGAATTACATACACATAAATGAAAGATTACGCACCAACGTTTTCCAGATGCCAAGCAGTACAATTTCAGCATCAATTGCAGTGTGTACTCCAGAGTATATGTATACACAATCTACAACAACAGACGTACATCATTTACAAATGGGAATCCACCCTCCCCTTACATTTCCCACCATTCTACCTATTTTTTTTGCCTCCTTAGGTCCATTACATGCTTGTAAAATTAACATCCCCAGTCGCAAATGATCATCCAGAAATTGGTTACATCAGCAACCTCTTCCTAGATGATCTTTAAAGTGGTTGACTTACTGGAAAGGTTTTACACATGTAACAGAAAATGGCACAGTAGAAACTGCTGTACTAATGTTGGATCATTCAATTCACTGTACATTAACACATGCCTTAGGTTTTCAAACAAGTGTGCATGCTTAACTAATCATATGACAAGGTTGAAAGATCCAAGGTGATCCTGTGCAGGCACCTTCAAACAGCAACTGGTTCTTTTCTACAGCAATAGCATCTCCCTCTTCAAGGAAGTTATTGTTCTCTCGTTAATGCACTATTGGCTAGGTCTTTACCCATTCATCAGGGTTATTTCGCAAGATGGAATAGAACCAAATCTACAGCACTGGTTGAAGTGAGAATTCCTGTAAAGAGACTGCAGGGTTTAAGGTTAATAATACAATGGTAGCAGTGGAGAATACACAGGAGACATCTGCCTATCCCCGAGCACAACATGGAATTGACTCAGCAAGCCCACGTCTAAACAGCGCGACGGGCAAGCACATATGATATGCAACCAGAACACAAAATGTATGCTCTTTTAACCCTTATGCTGCTGGAAGCTAATTTGCCAATACAAAATGACACAAAAAGCTGAAAAATGACTGAAACCCTAGATTTAGATGGTTTTGCTTTGGAAGAAAGTAGGCTTAGCATTGGAAGGGTTAAGCATGACTTCTTGTAAGGGCTGACAAATGTTTTTCCTTACTCAATACTCAATACAATGATACCAAATATCCACCAGTTTACAAAACGATGCGAAGTTAAGCCTAATGATAAGGGATATGCCATTATTCTTGTTAGTTCCCAAGTAGAATGATAAAGAATGTTATTTAGTTCCTACTCCACAAAAATTGTCCAGCAGCTCACAAGATTAGGGTTTTGTTTGTTTGTTTGGGATTATCAACACTTTAGGTCATATCAATACAAAGTACAAACCAGGAAGAGGCGCATATCTCCCAACCCTTCGACAGACTCGTCTCAAGCAGTCTTTCATAGGAAAATATCCATAGACAGCGCCTGATAATAACACAACATCTTTACAGCAATCAGGCCAAGAAAAGGGAACCAAGTGCTGTCAAATGTGTAAGCATGAATTGTAGCTAGGAACAAGTGAAGAAGCTTTCAACAAGAACTTCTTGACAGGGCCACAATTCCACACAAGTTAACTTTCTGGCATTATCGTGTTTCACTCCCAATAAGGCAAGGTAAGGTATTTACCCTGAACAAGTGAAAACAATGTCTAAAGGATGTAACTATCTTTTTGGCAGAACTTGTGACACCACTGCCCTAGATGATGCACTCATCAACAGAGTACACCAGAAGGAAAACAACCATTTTGCCACATACTTGAGGGGGGATCATAACATTCAACATGATCATAATTCCTGCATCTTTGTCAAGATATCTTCATACTGTATACTGTGTTTACATTTCAGCATTTTGATTAAAGCAAACTTTGTGCACCCCAGGAGTCTGCATTTATCAAACTGCGCACCATTATTTGGCCATTGGATCCAAATGCTAATTCTAACAACATGCTGACATGATAGCTTGTCATTCAACATCAGGACGCAAAATTTAAACTGTGCATCATAGGCAGCTTGCAACCCAGCCAGCACACTATTTTTTATGTGCAAAATTAACAAAGTATGCAGAATGTCAATGTGTTGTTTTCAGTCTGTTTCTTTCTGGTGTACTATGTGCCTGACCACCACAATACACTGATCAGTACTCCTGCAGTAGCTGTATTACTTTCATAATCACAGCTTACTCAAAATGAATAAAGGTGCCAAAACAATTGACAGAAAAGTATGTTTGCGGAATCCAGAGCTCTTTTTAGAATGAGAGTATTTTCACTCCCACAAAACAATTCATTGACTCTCCAAGTTGTCAAACCCTTGGCTGCAATGAGAGGATTGAGTAGAACCTTTCATGTGAAAGGAGTTGATAACATGTACTCCCTATGCACAGACCAGAATATAATCATTATCAGCTGATTTCCACTGATTTCTCAAGACTACATGGCATAGTTGTCAAGCATGATTTTCAGAAAGTGTCAAGATGGCTGAACAGGATACAGAGCAGCCTTGCAGGCAACCAACCACACAATCAATAACCGACTCTGCTAACTCGGTAGGAACAGGATTACTCTTATAATGTACAAAGCATTCACAAGGCAACCCAGCAAATCTTTTTCAAGATAACCTGTTAGAAGAATATCATTGAATTTGTATTTTTTACATAAATAAATGATCCCCAGTTTCAATTCAGAATTGATATCGTATCAAGCCATTTTTGCCCAGAATGCCTCAGTGGTCTGCAGCAAGTGCAAATACATAAAGATAATGAAGTTGATTTTTTAAAATTCCTATGATAATTTGATTTCCAAATATCTAGCGATTTCCTCCATCATAGAATATTCCTAACCATTTTTATTATGAAAATGTTCAGCAATTATTCTATTCCCCATGATATTTACATTAACAGACCAATCGGGTACTCAGGGAGCAAATGGTTCAGAGGCTTAAATCTTACACCATGAACAAAATTACTACAACTTTCTCGTAAATATTCCCATTTCATTTTAAATCACACCCAGGTTTTGCTGCAAAATCACTTCCATCATTACCATATAGAATATACAGTGCACCTAGAATACACTTCTTTAAAAAAGATATTAGAAATGGAAAGCAAACCACGTTTTCTACAAACCTTGAAATCAAGAAGTATATTTTTACACATATATATGTACACCATAGTCATCAGGTTTTCAAGTAAGCTCAATTGAGATCATTTAGCGGTTTGAGTTCATCCAACTGATACATAAGACTTGTGGCAGAACTCAACTGCACCTACTTGAGCAGATTACAACCATAGTAGAGACGTTACTAACGTCAAAATCAAGAACACACCTTCACAGAAACATATGGGCTAGTCACCCATACCTTACAAATTGAATTCAATCCAGAGAGCAGGAAGAACTGAAGTTGACCAAACTATGTTCTATATAATATAGGATGAACCTATTATATGCCTGTCAGTGCATTATGGTGGTTGTAAACAAGGTGCAGCCCCAGATAGGATGTGACAGTGTTGGTGGTGAGTTGAGAATCAACAACTTCCTTTGTGTGCTCATGTTTTAGAGGTCTGCCATGATCAGGGTTCAACCGTAAGAGCAATTCATCAACTGCAAGTACTGAGCGTTTGTTCACGGCTCTGTAGAAACTATTTCTCGCGATAGTATTTAATTCTAGTGATGACCGCTTCCTGAATAAAACTTAGTACAGTGTATGCTGCAATTGAGATTTATGGCTATGTTTTCCCAATCTACATAAGATACATAGCACCAAATTTCACACATAGGGGCCCTAGTGGGCTACTAGATACTTTTTTGCATCTAATGAATGGCCCACCAAGTCACCAAGAAAGCAAGTTCTACACTTTATGTACCACACTCTTTTTATATCCATTTATATACAAAAATACCATTTTTTTTTTTAATCCTTTCATGAATCGTATGACATGCTTGTGGCTCCTAAAATCTTTTTTGAGCCCAATACATTTTTTATCTTGTAGACCGGCTGGCTACAAGTCAAAGAATCTTACAGTTGCCCCCTGACTAAGAGCAAGGCACTGGCTAGAAAAGCAGGTGCATACTACATATGAGCACTGAACTCGCACAAACATAATACAGCTGGTCTGTGCAGAACACAGATCCAGCCAGTAGTTCACATTCTGTGCAAAAATCCTCCATCCATTAAAGTATCTAGTATGCCTGACAACAGGGATGAATGGCTACCATTTGTTGGTATCAAAAAGGAGAAAAGCAGATACCATCCAAGTTGATACAAACAAAATATGTAGTCATACTCAGTTCATTTTAAGTATGAAGAATTAAATGGAAGTTCCTGAGTTAATTTTCGCACCTATGCAATACTCGTACGAGAAAAGAAAGATCAAACACCTGTATAAGTTGTCTGGCAGCATGATGGACATTGGCCTACCTCAGAATCTATTCTGTTCACCCTTGTTATGTGTAGTATTAGAAAATCAGCTCTTGACACACTGACAACAAACCATCCTACTTCTAACATTACTCTCTCCAATATCATATACACCCAAGAGTTCTGAGAGTTGAGTGAAGGAAACAATTACGACGCCGCATGTACCAGCTAAAAATCCTTTCAGTATTGATCAACACTAACTGCCACAGTGATAGCATTTAAGGACAATTCTCCCAATCTCAATGAGTACTGCAGAAGTTGGTACCTCACCACTTTTGTTCCATATAAATGTGCAAATACATCATGTTGTGAGGGTGGTACTGTGTGCACACATCATACTACGTGGTGGTGGTGGGTGTTGTATGGGTGTTCCGGTTGTGCAATAAAGACCCTGTGTCATGTAGAAAGGCCAGTGCTGGACCTGCCACGCCCCCTGGAGAGCAGAGGCGGCACTGTGAGGCGCCAGTGGGCGGGGCTATCTGGAGCTTATGCACACACAGTCTCCTCAATAGCCAGCAAGTCAAACTCAGCAAGAACTGTTAAAGTGGAATGAGTATATACAAAGGACATATCTTGCTAGATGACTTGCACTGAGCACCCCACAGTGCCGCACACTTCTCAAAAATACTCCTCCTCCTCCTCCTCCTGCTTATATACGTACGGCGGGCAATCAATCAATTACATAATCAATCGTCAGGGCAGCAGCAGCAGCAGGAACAATATCAGGTCTGGTGTACTTATCCAAAATAAAGGTCACCCTCGAATCTATTGTTGTACAAAATACTTTTGAGCTAGCCAGCCAGTCAGCGCGTGGGCCGCTGCTCCCTGATCACTTCTTTAAGTGTCTGGAGGAGCTGGAGCGACCCCCCGTAACGTCCACGTCTTTGGAGGCGCTGCCGCGACGTATTGCTGAATTCATCATCCCGCCCGGCATCATGTTGGGCATGCCGCCACCGCCGGGGTTGGCCACCATGGCAGGGCTGCTTTGCATGTGTGTGGCCGACACGCGACCTGATTCGCGCAGGTCTGAGCTTGACATGTTCGGTGGGACACCACTCCTCTGGAGCCGCATGCTTACTCCTCTCCTCTCACGGTCTCGAGATATGGGACGAGGAGACGTGGCTAAAAGAAACGAAAATAAAGTTTAGTTAAAGAAAATAAAGTTTAGTTAAAGAAAATAAAGTTTAGTTAAAGAATAGAAAGTTATATCAACATTTTATAAACTGATTGGATTATTGGAAATATGTACACTGCCATAAAAATAAGGCTGATGTTCTTTTATGTGTCCCCTAATAGTACAAGACACTATGTACATCTTTTAGAATTTCTTATGGAACATGTCATAAAATAACACCAGTAAAGACCTACTTGGTCTAGAAAATCCATCAAATTATTTAATATAAAGGGCTTGTCCTTCACAATACCACTGGCTTACAAAACTTCAGTATATGTGGCAAAAGAATTAAATATCCACCCTGATTTTCCCCCTTCCATTGATAAGACATTAAACAGTAACCACAATGTCAGAATCTTTTCAATTTCTGATCTTAGAGACTTCATTTGACTGGTGGAAATCAGTTGTTTGAAAATACTAAACAATATAAGAAAATCAGAATATTTAATAAGTATAACTTCAAAGTTGAATTGTGTTGAATCAATATTAAGGAATCAAAGGTAATCCCTAAGACCCTTACTAGATAACATGGAACCCTACCTTGTTTCATGAAATGATTCTTCACAGAAAGCATTCAGTTAACCATCCATAATAAAGAGCATGTACATGGTCTGACACATGGCAAATACTGTATAAAGGGTAATGTTAACGTGTGCTTAATCTTCCCGAATTTACCGAATGGGTTTGAGACGGGAACAATAAAAACGTTATCTTTAATCATTTTTGTTGGTATGGTGTGACAGACGATGTTCGCAGATGACGATATGTCTGAGTCTGAATTATCAGTGTGTGTTCAGATATGAATTTGTTACGTTATATATACTAGTTTTTCGTAAATAAATGAATCTTTGAACTGAATGAAAATGTAATTATTTATATATGAATTATTATGAAATACATGTAACTCCCATCTCCGTTTACGTTTTCCATCCAACGAACTTGCCATGCTTTTTGTGACGTTTATTTATACCGGCCTTGGCAGGTTTGGGGATTATGCCTCATGTTTGCAGTACTCAGTCTCTCACAGACAGTTGCCAACCTACCCACGAACCGGTCCTCAATGGATAAATTCAGGCGGACTGATAATGTGAGTGTATACTAGTACTGTTTGCAGTACTCACAAAGTTTCTCAACCTGCCCACGAACCGGTCCGACTTGGATTTATGCTGCTCTAATTGCTATTAATGCGCAGAACAATAGTGCCAGCCATGTCAGCTCAATTGAGCTACATGTATCATGGCGTTGTTCTGCACACCATTGCACATTCAGTGCATACAACATTCGTCTGCACTAATAGATTCAGAAGCGAAAACATACACTTTCGGTAAATTTAATATCAGTGCAGCCATGTGCAGGACGGGAAATTAAAAAACGGGAAAAAGTAGAAAACATCATTTTTCGGGAAATAAAAGTCCCGGGAAATATACCCGTTATACAGTACTTGACAATAAAGCAATATCTTGGGAAATATTTGATTTTGACGGTAGTTGTTGCTCCCAATAGCTTATCATGATTCTTCTTCAAATATTTTTCAAACACAACTCTACTACATGAGTTATGTTGAAAGTTATTGTCAGAACATGTACAATCTCCAGATGCAAAAAGGTTTAACCATTCACAACAGACAAAATGGGTTCCAGTTTGTGAAACAACAATACTGCTTTGTTCGTTTCAAGAAAGGAAAATGTGTGTTTTACACTTCTTGCATGCAAAACTCACAATAAGGGATGAGTAAGTGAAAACTTACTTCAGTCAGGGACTTAGCCAAGACCTGTCCAGCCTGTCTTTTGGATGGGTAGTTTCATAAAAAGTTTTTAGACAGGAAAAAATTTCTATAAAGAATTCTCAATTTTTACTTTTTGGACTAATGACCATACCTTTCCTCAGAAAACCATCTTCTATCACGTGCCGTGAGTGTACATTGTCACTTCTGATGCAATAGGCTATGAAGTTTTTATGAGGATTTAAAGAAGTTGAGTCCCTAAATCTGGGCGTGAATGTTCCTTTGGACAGGCATTTTTGAAATCTGAGGCTTCTGAGCTAAGACCCTGATTTCAGTGCTAAGGAATCAAGTAAATATCAGCACACTTATTGTGGATTTTGATAGAGCAATGAAGCATATGCCTAGACATATGAAAGATGCTTCTGTTCAGGAAATACATGTTTCACCAAAAGGTTACCCCGGTTCTTTACATGAATGAATTGTTTGATAGATATTACAGCACTCAATCAATTGGAGAGAGGGGGCCAATAGGTATAACTGATTGATTTACATGTTAGATGTACAATTATTACAACTTAAGTTCATTTGAGGGAATGGTTTTCAAACAGGGACACATATACATATAAAAGGATATTATTACAGACAAAATGAACCCTACATTCATTGACACAGAACATCTACACTTACAGTAACTGGCTTTTCAACCTGATTCCCAGTGGATAACAGATATGTCCCACTGTCGACATATTTCATCTCCTTATCTTTCTTCTATTAAGTAGCATAATCATAACTTATTCCTCATCTCTTTAATTTCTTTCTATGAATAAGCAATCGTATAAATCGCCTGATAAGGTGTACAAATATAACAGCAAAGATAATCTTGCTCAAATACTTTTATTTTCAGATCTTTTCAATTAGTATATACCCTTCTTCTACATCAAGTCTCTCAATGAGCAAAAGTAATTCATTTAATGCACAAAAAGTTAACATTACATATTATTTACATATTTTTACAAGTCTCTACTCATCAGCAGTAAAAGAGGACTGGCCAACAAAGTAAGACATACTGTGGAATAAAGTGTACAGGTTCTAACTTTCCCTATATGTTTAACCTTTAACCTTATAGATTCACAAATACTGTTGTAAATTTCTTTGCAGATGTTTATTTAGTTATACTTTTTAAATTCCATTTTATTTCTTCAATAATTTTGTTCACTGGTGCGCTAAATAAACTTTTCAATCTCCTTTATTTATTTTTGATTTGGTAGTCAGATGATACGAAAATGTACAAACAATACCTCCATCAAACTTTCTAATTAATGATCAGCACCTATACTGATGGTTTTTAAGTTCACCTTGATGACCTGGCCCTATTGAACCTGACTCCCATATGATATTTAAGCCCATTTGACCCAATGAGCCTGGATGTTATGACATAATGTGTCACCATAAGCTCATATATCAAAACCAATTTATAATAGTAGATTTTAGATGGTGAAAGTCTAGGAAAAATTAGAATTTGACCGAGTAAATGATATTTTGAATAGCAGTGCCAATTATAACATCTTCTACTGCCAATAATGCTTGATTGTTAAATTTTTGCATTTGCGCAAGATAGCCTGCACAATGAGGCTGTATGCCGCAAGTCCCTATACAGTAAGTAAACATTGTGACACCCTGAGCCTTTATGACAAATCAAAGCAAAACACTATCACCCTATCGCCATGATGAGCCTATGTACTGCAAGGAGTCTACATGCTTCAGACCCTCATCCCACACAGTCATTAAGCTGTAAGGATCACACAAGCCTCAGAGACAATATAACATTACGTCCAGTGTCCTTTCCCCCTCACATTCAAAACCACATGCACCATCATATGTTTGTACATTAAAGTGGGCCCTTCACTTCCAATTGCTCTCTGGTGTGGTTCAGTCCTACAACCATCACTGGCAGTAAGAAATACATTTATATGCAGTATTATTCTGAAGGAGATTTAAAGGAGTTTTTTGCATAGGAGAGCTTTCAATGGAAACATTCATGTAAGTGCCTCTAAATCGGTATGAAGTATTCTTTTAGTTACATGAAGTCAAAAGTTGCATGGAGTGATTTGGACAAGACACATAGTGACACACAACATAAAAAGATCACTTGTGGTTCAATGCCTAGTGTTCAACTGCCCCACTAGAGAGAGCTAGTGTAGGAACTTCCTGCCAGTGATGTTTGATGCAGTTACACAGAGTGGATGATGCCCCCATTATTAAGGTACTCAATATTGTCAACTTCAACGGCCACTTTCTGCATTTTCATAAAGCAGCAAGCTGCCAGTGAATGCAATTTCAGTTCTACACAACCCTAACTAACCCCCTCCAATAACTTATTAACTAACACTGACATTTGAGGGGAAAAGTGAATGAAGGGACTATAGAATGATGATGAAGTTCTCAAAGATATTTCATGTACAGCACGAAAATAAATAGGTGATATTTGAAAAAGTTGTCAATATTGAGCACCTAAAAATTGGGTGGAACTACTGAGCTAGACCATGCACACATCCAGCTAAACACAGCAGTCACCAGGACTGACAAGTACTAAGGGCCATAGAGCGACACCAATACAGTCAGGTTACTACTCACCCCCTTCATTAACTGCTGAAAGCAAAAAACGGTACCGATCAACATTCAAAGCCACTACTCAACACACTGCCAATACCTTCATTTTAACCCATTAATGCCATTAGGGTCATAGCCAGGATTTTGAAGATGGCATCCAAAATGGGTCATCATAAAATGTTGGGTGCCAAATATTTCAATGGACACCATAAACTGTTTGTGTGAACATTTCGGTCGATGCAAGACTTTAAACCGAATACCTTTTATTACAACCATTTTAATGGACACCATAAAATGTTTGTGTGAACATTTCGGTCGATGCAAGACTTTAAACGGAATACCTTTTATTACAACCATAAAGATTTGTTTACTTATTATGCAAATGTATAATATTCTTGAGTAAGTTATGTCCTTGAATCAAAATCAAAATTGAAAATATCAAATACAATGTAGTCAGCTTGAAATTGACCCCCCAGGAAACTCCTGCAAGAATATCTGGCCATCCTAAAGCGTGATTTTCAAGTGTTTGGGTATACAAGTGACACCCAGACACCCTGCTGGCATAGACCCTGCATGCCAAAAAACCTCCCTGATAATTATCATGTGGATCTATAATATTTTTGAAAATAATCTAGGATTTCAGAATAGATTGATAAAATATTTGAAAGCAGGTTGTGAGCTGGGTTTTGCTTAATGTTCGTTTTACAAATAGTTTTCACAAGCTGCTCTATTTTAATTTTGGGCGATACAGTCATCGATGGGTTAAGCATAGCCACTGGCAGTATAAGGGAGCAAGTAGCCATGCAAATGAATAAATAATATTTTGCATAGCATTGGATAGGTAATTGCAGAAAAAAATCCTTCGTAACATATTAGTCAAAGCAACCTTTGTTTAACCCACAATCTGTCATGGTGGTGTGAAACACTAAATTTGCATGAGCTCGTAAAATCCTGTTTTCTTCTGGAGCATCCTACCAGTCTGACAATTATAAAAGCAACTTATAATGCAGAAAATGCTGTTCATCATCTTAAAACATTGTTGTAGGATGCAGAATATATGCAAACCATCTTAAATGCTCTTTTTCTAGAGTTAGGTTAGAAATTCTAGAGTTAGGTTAGAAATATTGTCTGACAAGCAATTGTCACTGGAAGGACAGAAGTGACATTGGGTGAAATTTAACATTCCCTCCATCATTATCCATCCCTCAAACAACCACTGATTTATGTTAAATTCAAGATGTAAAATGTGAAGCAAATGTTTTCATAAATAGGAGAAAGTAAGGGGATACATCTCAAAGAATATCACCTATACGTGATTAACCACAGTGGAGTGACTGTTAGATATCCAGACAACACAGGTATCATTTCTCAAGTACATTCCCCATAAGGCCTAAAAAAATAAATTGTTTGTTTCCTGTAATGGTACGAAAAAAAAATAGGGTAGGTAGGTTGGTAAAAAAAAAAAAATTTGGTCAAAAATGTGTGCTTTATGCATGATTTACGTTGATTGGGGGTTGGGAGGGCGAAAAAAACTTTAGGGTAGGGATTTTTTTGAATAAAAACTTGTTAGGGTAGGGTTACAGGAAACAAACAACTTTTTTTTAGGCCTAATACAATTTTTCTAAAAAAGGCCCTTTAAGGTATTTAGTGCACAAAGGGAGACATGACTGCGATCATTCACCCATACAAGCCCAAAGCATCATGGCGATTCAATGAAAATCTGAATACTTCAAAGATACACTGCATATATCTTTGATTAAAAGATTTATAAGAGTAAAAATTTCAGATACATAAACTAAATTAATTTTGACACTGCTTTTGTGTTCAATATAAGGATTGCCTGGGCAAATATTCTTGAGTCAGAAAGTTATCACCAATACAGCCAGGCTGTTTTTGGATGCTACAGGCGTGAATGTGTTAGCAGAGAGATACTAGACAGGAGCAGGAAGAATAACAGAAACATGGTCCAGCAATAGGAGTAGCCGAGACAACTAGGATTCAAATTAAGGGCCTGACAGTATGTACATGTACAGTAGTCCATCCTAGGCTGTGGTCATAGCAATAGAACGGTAGGGGATAGAGCTTAGAAGGTGCAAGGGTTGAGGAGACGAGAGGTTCTTCAACAAGTACAGTAGAGGAAAGATATTTCTGGCATGAGGTAGATCATTATTGGCATTGAGAACAACTATCAACATCTTGGACAGCTAGAAAGTTTTCTTCATCTTTTCTCATCCGAGTAATTTCTGGCATGAGGTAGATCATTATTGGCCTTGAGAACAACTATCAACATCTTGGACAGCTAGAAAGTTTTCTTCATCTTTTCTCATCCGAGTAGTTATTTTTTGAGAAAAGATGGTTGTTCCTGTATAGGTGGGGCTGTGCTAGAGGAGGAAAAGGTGCAGCTATTCTATTTCTCGTCATGCAGCTGGCGATCGAAGCCAGGTTTGAACTCAGTGGCTCTGCTCTCGCATGCTCGACTATCAGAGCCCCTGGTGGCCAGACTTATCCGAGTTGACACTCGCTCATAAGTCTTTGCAGGAGTGGTGACACGAGGCAGAAGCTCTAGAGGAGAAACAGCAAGGGATTAACAAAGGAGGCAGCAGGAACATGCAGGAGTGCAAAGAGTGCAGCAGGAGAGGATTAAATAGAAGCCTTAGGCCTAAAAAAAGAAATTGTTTGTTTCCTGTAACAGTCCGAAAAAAAATAGGGTAGGTAGGTCAGTAAAAAAGATTTTTTTTCATTATTTTTTTTAGTCAAAAATGTGGGTTTTAAGCATGTTTTACGTTGATTGGGAGTGTGGAGGGCAGAAAAAACTTTACGGTAGGGATTTTTTTGAATAAAAACATGTTAGGGTAGGGTTACAGGAAACAAACATCTTTTATTTTAGGCCTTATCTTTGAATCATGTAATGAGATAGTGTTTCCAATTTTCCATATCCAACAACACTAAGTATCGGTGCTCATGTAAGCTTATTCTGATTACACTGTTTCTTACTATGATCCAAACAGAAACTATGCACCAGACAAATGTGACCATTGTGCTTACACAGTAAGTCTTTACTAAAAATCTTGACATAGGTTTCCAATAAAGTTTCAAATTTTACATACACTAAGGGCATAATATTCCTTGCAAAAAGTTTCAGGTCGATAAATTAGTAATCTTAAAATAAAAGTTACACGGAAATGAGGATTTCAAAACATAATAGGTTTGCACAAACTATTGTTTAACTTTAATAATTAAGTGAACCATGATAAGCAATATGTTATAATGTAAGTTTGTGATAAAAGGGAACTTCTGAATACACATAGTATAAAATGATATAAAGGTAAGAAGGATGAGAAGTATCAAGTGCAGAAAAGGACAGAAAAAGAGATGATTTAAAGGGAGATAAGTGTCTGGGTAAAAACCTGTGGTAATCAATTGAGGTGATATTACCATGATGGTCCTTATTACATAATACCACCACTATGATGCAGCGTTTATTTTCGCTTTTTTCATTGACAGCAGGCACATTAAACCTTCCGTCTTAAATCTTCCTTGTACTGGTTGATTTCAGGTACACTGAACTGGAATGGTTTATTTGCCCATCAAATGCTTTGCAATTAACTAAAGCAAACCAAGCTAGGGGCTAAGCTAAACAAGCTCTGACTAAAACTATGTCAAAAACTGGTACGGTTATCTAACCTATTCATGCCTACCCCCAGCTGAGTTTTTCCCAGTCCCAGTGTGTACCTACCTCCATAATCAGCACCTTGGATGGCCGCCGCACCCGGCTCCGAGCCTCGTATCCTGCCCGTGGCTGTTCCATGGAGTGCTCGCGTGGTAGAACTGTGTAAGTGATGCTGTCGGTCCCGCCTGTCCCGATCAGTGTCCTCTGAAGTCCTATTACCACCCTGCACAAACAGATAGTAACCACACATTTCTTACCATGGTCTCAAGATGGTTCAGCAAAAAACACAGGGGCATGCAGAATTTTTTTTGGGGGGTTTATTTTCTAAGATAATCTGACTAAAACTTGTTGTTTTTAAAGTGTATTACATGCATGCAGGGACTTAGCCAGGACCCGTCCTACCCGTCTTTCGGACAGGTAGTTTTCTTAAAACCTCCTGTTTGGACAGGCAAAAATTTCTATGATGATTTTTCAATTTTGACTTTCTGGGTGTAATAACCAAATATTGTCCTAACAAAACATCTTCTAGGACATAGTTGAGGTCTAAATTGCCCTTTTTGACAGTAATTGACACACTAGGCAATTCATAGTAGCTGGTATAAGGATTTGAAGTAGATTAGTAGCTGAATCTGGACGGGCAGAAGTTTTGAAATTGCTGTTTTGGGCAGGTATTTTTGAAATCCTGGCTAAGACCATGCATGCATGCAGTGGATTCAATACCCATTCCCTAAATGAGCCTGTGAATAGGTGCTATAGTTGTTTATACATTAGAGAGAATGAACAAAGCAATCTTCCAGGAAAAAAATATGAGTTTCCTCTTTTTCAAATCATTAAAGTTCTTGAATATGCAAATGAAATATCAACAAAATACACATATTTTTGTATAGATTACACACACAGTGGTTTGCACAAATTGGTTCAATTTGTTACTTTTCCTTTTAAACATGACACATACATCTGATAAAAAGAAGTGTTCAAGCATATTACCGAGAGTAACTGTCTATCTGAAAAATGACTTAACCATACATGCCTAATAGTCCTCGGTAAAAAGAAGAGTGTAAATATGGGGATGAGGGACTTAAGGCGTTAACAAGTTTCATTATACCATGAGTACAAAGAACGTTAGTATGATGTACAACAAACAAAAACTAATTATCATGATTTACTTACAAATTTTAGCATATTCCAGTCAAATACATAGTCATATGTGAAGCCTTGTCGATGAAAGAGGTTGCGGAACAATTGCCTAAGGTACGAGTAGTCTGGCTTATCATCGAATCGCAATGACCGACAAAAATTGAGATAGGTTGCAAATTCAGCTGCAAAATGAAACCAAGTAGATATTTAGCAATAACTCAACTGTATAACTGGCATTTTTTAACAGGCATTTCATTTTTTCGCTATTTTAGCTCCCTATGACAGCACCAAAATGAAATCCTTCAAATAAATATCTATATAGCAATAAATATATAATTTGAGTGTTTGAATGCGCACATCAATTCATACACCTGATGAGTAAACAGACACACCTCTCCATAAAAGAACTCCAGTGTTAAGAACCTATCAAGAACTTTTTAACTGGGTCTGGGTGTCCAAAATGCAAAACTCTAAACTTTGGATTTATATTTGTTTTAAAGGAGACATCTATAAATTTAGGTGAAAACCATACACAAGTATATGTTTATCAAGAAAATACCAATGCATTTAGAGTAGGAATTTCAATAAGCTAAATTCAAATATCTCAACAAAATAAAAAATCTTTCTATATTTTCCAACAGGGTATAGCGAAAACATGATATTTTCCATCACCTTTATTTTGCCAAATTCATCTAGGTAAATGGTCCTCAGATATAAATTCAGAAATTCTTTAATATTAAAAGAAACTAACCTAAATCACTTTTTTTCTTTAGTTTAGTAAATTCTCACTACTGGAGATTTATCATATAGCAAATAAATAAGATTTTAACTGTTGGTAATCATTTTGCGAGTCCTCTCATTCAGACCCATCCTCATACATTCGACAGCAGTGTCTTAGCCAGTTTTTTTGGGCGTCCAAATTTTTAAGGGGGATCACAATACACTCATATTTCAAACATAAACATGTATAATTTCATCAAAATAAGGCATGATATCATTAAACAATGTCATGGGAATTATAAGGAGATGAAAAAATTCAATTATAAGCTTGAAATTGGGATTTTTAGAAATTCCACACAAAAATATTTGGGTGTCCTGAGGGGTTCTTTTTAAGGGTTTGGGTGTCCAAAAAGGCACCCAGACGCCCCGCTGGCTAAGACCATGTTCGACAGTATCCTCAATTAGCACTCACAAGGGAATCCTTTGCAGAGTTCTTCTATAGGCGTGGACATTTTCTTCTCACTAATTCTCTCATATTTTTGCCTTTTAGTAGCAGCTTTTAGTCCTTGCCAAGGAAGACTTCCTCGAAGGAAGTACATGAAGACATATCCTAATGATTCCATGTCGTCTCGCCTACTTTGTTCTGAAAACACACACAAAAAACACACATTTGTCTTGGTAGTTTGGCTAGTCGAAAAAAAAACAGGAAGGATAAGACAGATTAAGTACATAGCCTCCATTACTATTAATAAAACTCTCAAACATGTGCCTAAACCAGATATTAAGTTCAGGAAATGTTTTGACGACTGACTGAAGCCCATCTACTGTGATGATTCTTGAAAAACTATCCATAACTACTTCAGCATAGCATACTTTCATTCAGCAGTTTAATTAGGAATCAACTTGCCTTAATTTTGGACAATAGAAATTTATCACATTTTGGCATTCCCCGTGCTACTTTAAAGAAGTATTGATTTATATAATGGGGGACGGGGAGATTCACAGTACTTGGTTAGCTAAGGAGCACTTCTGGCACAGCAAACAGATTTGTCAAACTCCATGATTTAACTTAATGAAAGGAAGGTGACTGGCAGTCTTGCAGTACATAGGGGTCCTGTGAGCGCCTCTCCCATAGCTTACATCAAACTAATATGGCTGCTAGATACAGGGGAACCCTGTGATCTTATGGTAACCTAAATTTATCCCTTATCCTGCTAACCACAATTGTTGTGGTGTGCAGCAGTGCCCATAGCTTTCACAGCAGGATAAGGGTTAAATTGGCGGTTGAGCTATGAGAAAGATTGGTGCTTTGGGAGGTCCAGAAGAAAGGGACTACACTACACTACACTAGGGTGTGCACTACAGGTGTGACTCACCTATGCCTAAATGTGTGTTAATACTAGCATATCTTGCTGTTCCTGTGAGATTCTTATTCTCGCGATACGGGATGTGTTGATGTGTTCTTGCATCCCTGTATTTTTTGGCCAGACCAAAGTCTATAATGTATACTAAGTTGCCTTTTTTGCCCAGGCCCATAAGGAAGTTGTCTGGTTTTACATCACGGTGTATGAAGTTTTTAGAGTGGATATATTCAATTCTGCTAATCTGAAAAAGAAACAGCATATTATCAAAAATAATGCCGGAAGATTTTCTTCAGGAAATGCAACAAACGAGTAGAATATGTAGACAGTATAAATTTGAGTAATGCTTCATTAAGGCATTCATGACAGGAGACCTTGACAGGTAATATCTTGATCTATTATTCAGCTTTTTCAAAGTAATTTTGGAATTAAGCGTGAATAAAACAAATTTAAATTTGCTTTTCAATTGATTCAATCTTTATTGTCTTGCTTGTCTTGTTTTGGCTAGTAAAATGAATTTAATCAGCTTATAAGTCATACTTTTATCTTTAACGCATGAGAACTACCAGCATTGAGACCTATGAAATAATTTAATTACCCATGCCAATTTTCACACAGTGACTTACCAACTGGTCTGCAAGTAGTAGTACTGTTTTTAAGCTAAATTTCCGAGAACAGAAATTGAATAAATCTTCTAAGCTTGGTCCGAGCAGCTCCATGACCATGACATTGTAGTCCCCTTCAGCTCCACACCACTTGATGCTGGGAATGCCAACTGTGGAAAGACAGAACACAACATTAGGACACCGTCCAAAAGCCTCTCCTACGACAAAACGTGTGCCAACAATAATCAATTACAGCACAATAACGGCACATGCAGATAATCTCTGTTTGAGAGTGATTATCAGGTCAAAGGGAGCCTCTATATTACAAAAGGTTGTTTCCAAAATATGTCTTATTCTCCTTTAAGGTTCATCTATATAATCACATATCAGAATAAATTATACTACAAAAGCTACCGTGTATAACAAAGGGTCGTCTTTCAAAACAAAGATAGAAGTAAACTAACACACAATGAACATGTAATATGATAAACTGGATCGGACAATAACCACTAGTTCCACTGGCCCAGTTAGCCTAGTAGCCTCATAAAGCTTACAGCTCTATTCCAACCTCAATTTGCGAAAAAAAAAAGACAATTTGAAAACTTAAATCAATGGTATTTAAATGAATAATAAAGTAATCTTTATTAACAAAACATTAACAGTTCACAGAAGAATTATCAATACTGCAGACATCCTTTGTTAGAGGTTAAGAAATTTCTTGGATACTTAATCTTTTCAATGATAATACTATGTCGATCACAATTTCCAATAGCCAGGGAAAAAGACAAGTCATTAGCCCACCATGCACTAAAACAAACATATTACATATATGTAAACAAAACAGCATCTTTCATAACAAACCATAATGAAAAAGTTAAATAAAAACTATATTCATAAAACTATCCAATTCACAATTTTACCTAAATTATCAGGTTGGGCATAATGATGTGCAATACATAAAAGAAATACATAGAGATAAACAGGACACAGTGTTTAGGCCTAAAATAAGAAATTGTTTGTTTCCTGTAAAAAAAAAAAAAAGGGTAGGTAGGTCGGTAAAATCTTTTTTTTTGCATTATTTTTTGGGTCAAAAATGTGTGTTTTATGCATGTTTTACGATGATTAGGAGTTGGGAGGGCTGAAAAAACTTTAGGGTAGGGATTTTTTTGAATAAAAACTTGTTATGGTGGGGTTACAGGAAACAAACAACTTTTTTTTTAGGCCTTATGAATCTGCATTGGTAATTAGGAACTTAATTCATTCATATTTATACACCTTCACTAACTTTTCTTATACATAACACTTCCTGCAATTATAGGTCATTACATATTAGCACAAATAAACTACCACACAATACAAATGGCCATTTATTCTTGAAGTGGCCAAAAAAGCATTTTCCAGAAGATTTTAGGTGATATTTCAATCAGAAAATCAAAATAAGGTATTTGAGTGACACAGAGATTCCTGGTGACACGCCAGGTGAGTAGGCAGGGACTTAGCCAGGACCCGTCTTGCCTGTCTTTTGGACAGGTAGTTTACTAAAAAAAAACTCCTGATGGACAGGCAAAATTTCCAAAGAAGATTTTTCAATTTTGACTTTTGGTGTGTAATAACCAAATACTTTCCTAACAAACCATCTTCTAGGACATAGCTGAAGAGTAAATAGCCCTTTTTAGCACACTAAGCCATTAATTGTGGCTGGTATAAGGATTTGAAGTAGATAAGTAGCTAAATCTGGATGGGCAAAAAATTTGAAATGGCTGTTTTGGACGCATTTTTGCAATCCTGGCTGAGCCCCTGGTGTCAGGTCTCTTTGTCTGTTTGTCTGGCGGGGTCATCCAGTGCATAAACATAGAAGGACAATGATCACTGATAATCACTGCTATTATGTAACATAATTAGCACAGTACCTGCCATGGTACCATGACAACACTCACCATCAATGGTATACTCATTTCCGCCAGACATTCAATTAAGATCCATAACCACTTCAATCAATACCATAACATTTACTAGCCTGTACTGCATTAGGAGTGATTCAATGATTAACATATCATTTGGAGGGGTCAACTTTTGCATGTAGAATCTAGAAAATAACATCCACAATGAAAGCTGTGAAACCTTGAATTTCCACGTGCATCTCTCTCTCTCTCTCTCTCTCTCTCTCTCTCTCTCTCTCTCTCTCTCTCTCTCTCTCTCTCTCTCTCTCTCTCTCTCTCTCTCTCTCTCTCTCTCTCTCTCTCTCTCTCTCTCTCTCTCTCTCTCTCTCTCTCTCTCTCTCTCTCTCTCTCTCTCTCTCTCTCTCTCTCTCTCTCTCTCTCTCTCTCTCTCTCTCTCTCTCTCTCTCTCTCTGTATTAACATTCAATGTTGAATACTGAACCAATCAGATGTCAATAAGGACATAAGGACCCAGGAAGGTATACAGTACACAGAACATTTCCATGATCATCTACTGAACAATGAAAATGGTTTAAAATAAATGATCTAAAGACTGTAATAACAAATAAGATGAGCATGCAAATGATCATATTAAACTCTTCTCTTTCCCTTAACTTCAAATAAACAGGATGATGTTTAAGAATCAAGAGAATAAAGACAAATATATCATGAAACCGTCAACAAATTTGAACTTACATCTCACCTGGCTATAAAAGACAAAAATAATACTCCAAGAACCTTTCACCAAGTTGATTTACTTACCTGCTGACATAGAATTCAAACTCAAAGAACTAGAAACATCATACAACTTTGTTGCTTTATTTATACACCTCGGAGCAGCTGTGCTCAGGTCAAACAAGTGAAGGCAGCAATGACAGGGTCTTAGCCAGAAAAAAGGTGCACACAATTGGCTATTGCATCTCTTTGTCATCAAGTAGATATTTGAATGTTCACCTCAATTTAATTCCAATGACATGGTGTAAGGATAGTATGCCTTTTCTCAATAAGTAAATTCATAATTATGGTCTACTTTGATAGGTCAGCCAAAATATCAACAATTGCCAATTGTGGGCATCAAGTTCATAAATCCTGGCACAGATCCTGCAGGGCCACTTATTAAGAATAAACAAACCCTATTCAAATCAATATTAATAGGCAAAGATTTTAGTCAAATAACCAATTTAATGATAGTTAAAATAACCAAGTTCATGATAGTTAAAATATCACAACACTCATTAGCATAATCATCTGGTAAATGTTGTTTCTGTCTTCTTTTGGTTAGGGCTATAATATACATTTTCTCAATTTATTCTTAACTGCCTGTACATAAGACAGGCTGGATGGGTCCTGGCTAAGTCCCTGTTCATTTTAATTTGATATACCTCTAAGGATAAGAGCATGTATATATTTATATAATATACACATGAAACTTAAATATCAGACTCCACACGAAATACAAACATGCAATGCGTGATTGAAATTTCATAATTTTACCTTAAAGATTGAAACATAACAGTGCAATTACATAAAGTAATGTACATATACAAATCAAATTTTCAATTGAAATACATATACAAATCAAATTTTCAATTGAAATTCTAAGGGTTGAATTCAAACCCTAAGAATGAAGCGATACCTAGAGAAAATTCCACATAAATACAAATACAAATACAATGAAAATAATAAAGATTATCGTTTTATATATTCCCAGTGCCTTAGCCAGCAGGTTGTCAGGGTATCATTTGGACACCTAGACCCTCAAAAAATCACACTGGACCACCAAATAGATTTTGTGAGGAATTTCGGAAAATGCAGATTTCAAGCAGATATTTTAATGTTCTCATCTACATGGAACGTCTATGATGTGGCTTAAGGCCATTATGCATTTTATCAATAAGTTGATTTTTATCAAAAAAAAAAGGATACTCACAGGTATTCCAATTGCCAAATTTGGACTCCCAGTTTCCAAATCCTGGCTAAGACTTAGGATATACAAATTTTTTGACTTAAACAGACCACTATATGGCTTTGTCTATTTTGCAAGTCGGTCTGACGTATACAGAAATACCTCACAAAAAGATGAATTTTGAAATAATGACTGTCTCCAGACCCTCATAGAGAAGCAGTCTTGCCCTCATGGAGAGACTTAGCCAGGACCCAAGATGGCCGTCCAGCATGTTATTCGGACATGTAGTTTCACAAAAACCTCCTTTTTAGACAGGCAAAAATAACTGTGAAGAATTTTCAAATCTTTCAATTTTGAATTGTTTAGGGTAATAACACGTATTTCATAACAAACCATCTTCTTGGAAGCTTAGGTGTAAATTGCCCTTTTTGACACAATAGGCTATTAAATCTAGTTGGATAAGGATTAGAAGTAGTCGAGTAGCTAAATCTGGACGGGCAGAAATTTAGGAATTACTGTTTTGGACAGGCATTTAAAAAATACTGGCTAAGGCCCCACACACGAATCTTTATTTCAAATACTTTTTTTGTGTCATAGATATTATACCATTTAAGAATCATGACTCCTGATCATTGATGGGGTCATAGACAGATTAACTTTCACTGGTAGTGAACATTATGAACTAGGACTGTTAGAGAATAGATCAGTTGAAGCAATGTAGTTAAGTATTAGATTTTGAATGTTAAACATTCAGAAACACACCATTACTTTGTTACAATTTAACTTGAGAAGATGCATAAACCACTACATTGAAATTGCAAGGACTTAACTTTTTTGGGGAGAAGTACATGTTCAAAATAATGCACTCAAAATACAAAATGAATATGAAAATCAAATCATATCACCTTCATTCAAGGTTATATATATTTGGATTTGATCCCCTTTCTATCAGAGGCGAAACTTCATCAGGCAGAAATTTTAGAATAACTGTATAAACATAGTTTTAATTTGGTATCATAAGACGTGTTATTTTGAAAGAAATTTAATCGTCAATTTTTTTTTAGGCAAAGTTGATGACGAAGAAATGAGGAATCAAAAATAGAAAATGAGTCTTTGCCCACAAAAATAAATATCTTACTCAGTACTCACCCTTATCAAGAATAGCTACAGCTTACTAGGAGTGACATTCTATAACTGCATCCAAGAATTTGCTTCTCAATTTTATTATCTATACAACTATGCATTTAGGTCCAAAAAATTGTATAACCTTGAAAATTAGGTCAAGGCTAACAAGTTTCTTAAGGAGTTATTGAAGTACTAAGACTTGGCATATTATGGAAAGAAAAGTATAAAGTGAACATTGATGGTGTCCTAAATCATGTTAACATTTGAAAATCAATGCAACTGAGGTACAATCAGTGTGTGTACAACAGAAAGTATCATTTAGACATTGTTTTGAAGCATAACACTTTTTGATTACCACTTCCAAATCAATGCATTAATTCACATCTATATGCACAGGAAAGGGGATTTACCATGAAAAGGGCCTTTTCTCTTAGAATTGGCAATTAATCTTTCTTATGAAAAGTAACTTAATTGATATATAGAATCAACTACATATCTAAGTTGAATATTTGCAGGAAAATCCCCCTGCCTGTGTCATTATAACATACACCATCACCAGCATGCATTTGCTTACACTTTATCATATACAATAATCTTGCAGAGCTCTTAATAGCTCAGCGCCTAAAAGCAGAGCCTTAGCCAGCATTTGAAGACTGGGTTTCTAAAATGAGCAATCATTAAAACAAAATAATACATCAGGACACTTTTTGTGAGGAATTTCTAGAAATGTCAATCTCACGCCGAAGAATGAGATTCCCATGACATAGCAGCAGAACATAAGGTCTTTTCTCAATTTCAATTAAATACATGTTTATAACAGTATGAAACATTGGATGTCGAGAAATTTTACAATTTAGTCAATTTTTGGCACTAAGTTAAATCCTGGTTAAGACTCTGCATAGCGCTGTTGGTCAGACCTGAATATCATATCACAAATCAACAACAGGAATTACCATCACTGGAAGTGAATTCAGCTACACTACTGAGCACTTGACACCACCATACAATAAAGTACATGTACATAACTGTAACACATTTGAACCCACAGAGCTTGAATGATCTGATCAAATTTTATACACATAGAGATGTGCCATCTAAACATAGCATATTTGAAAACACAAAAATGCTGCATTTTTATAAATGAACATTTGGTCTAATATGATGTATTTTTTTTTAAAGTTTTTACAAAACGTCTTATTTTTGGGAAAAATCGTTTTCTCACTAGATCTTCAAAGTATCGTTGGGTTCAAAGGGTTATCAAAACAAACTGATCACACATACGAGCTAGCAGCAAAATCTGTTAGATGCAGAGATGACGAAACATGCAAGGGGTAACGGGAGTGAGGAGGAGGAGGAGGAGGATGAGGATGAGGAGCAGGAGAAGATGGAACACAATAATGAGTGACACCACCACGTAGGCTGGACAGCTGATGGGCTTACCTCCGCCCTGCATCATCTTGTAGATCTTGCTCTCGATGTGGAGCTGGGGGTGTTTGGTTTTCACACATTCCAGCTTGATGGCCATCTCCTCCGCGTTGGTGATGTCCGTACCTGAGCAAATGTTACAAAGAGAAAGAGAGACCACACCGATTATCATGGGGGAAGATTGTGACGAGACTCACCTCCGCCCTGCATCATCTTGTAAAACTTGCTCTCCAAGTGGAGCTGGGGGTGCTTGGTTTTGACACATTCTAACTTGATGGCCACCTCCTCACCGGTAGAGATGTGCGTTCCTTATGAAAGAAAGAGAATATGTTGGTACATGGCTTTTTCGCCGATGATGATGATGATGATGACGTGACCAGCAGGCCCACTGTTCTCCATGCTCTCCAGGCAGCAGGAGGCCTAACCACTAGTACCCAGGGCGCTCAAGCAGGTAACCATCCTAATACTCCAAGGTGAGGAGGCCAGGGGAAATGGTAGTGGAATCTACCATGTACCACTACGATACCACTACTAGTTATCACTATAATACAATACTATCATATAATCATATCACTAAGTACAACCACTAGTTTTCCAGGGCTTCAAATAAGCAAGGGGTAGAGGACCATCTTCTGATGAGTTGTGTTGATGGCCCACATGTTTGCATTTAGGAGGGCCACAAGACCCATCCTTTCCCGAGGTTTTAATATTAGCTCTAAATCCAGGTTCCATGACTTTAGCCCATCGTAACTGAAAAACATGGGTCATTAGGGGCCAATGGCTTGAAAAAACAATCTAAAGGAATGGTTTCTAGTCAAGGATTTAAATATTTTAGAAACTACCCTTATCACTATACAGCTAGTTGTCAGACCAGTGTCGCAATACATGAAAGAAACTACCCTTATCACCACTCGACTAATTGTCTAGTTAGTGTCCCACTATATCACTGATCCTTTGTCTTTGGTTTTAATTTTGCTACTGATAGTTGGGGCCTTGTTACAAGGAAAGAGTGAACCTGCCCCAGTCTTAGTCTTAGGTGAGGAAAAAAACTGCAGCCTGAATATATATCACAAAGACTCTTTGTTTTAGATCTCAAAACATGCTCCTGACAGCGATAGCGTATGTGATAGAGAAGAGACTAGTTCGCGCGCGATAGTATCTATCGTAGTGCAGTTTCAATGGCGGCGGTCTCTGGCTGGCTCAGCGCCGCAGTCTTTTTAAAGAATAGGGTAGGCTCTTTTGTATTTTGGGGGTAGGGAAAACAATAGAGGTAGAGGGGCCGTATCGAGTTCGGCAATCGATGTGCTCTCATGTTGAACATAGATCTAACGACTTTGCCGATCCATCGATGTTGTGCCTATCGGGCCCAGCCCTACTTTGTAGAAGACATGCCCAAGAAGCATGAAAGTTATGAGAAGTAAAAATGGTTAGAAAAAGTGCATGTGAAAATATTATCATTGGTGATATTGATGTACACGTTTGTATCTAGAATAGAACTAATCAAGGCTTAGTACAATGTCTACCTAGTCTCTTGCAAAATTAATTAGTACATGATGACTCATTCAATAAATAATTGAAATGGTACCATCAAAATCTATGTGAGTAGTGAGCAGAGGTTTCTCATTGAAAGTATTAGCATCAATTATCATGTGAGTGTGTACACCAGAAAATTAGGGATATAAGTACCTTTTGCCGGTAAGTTTAAACATGAACTACACTTATACAAGACCAGAAGACGAGTATCTTACTATCTTATCTGGCCCTAGGACAACAGTAATCATGATGACAATTGACATGCTACAAGTATGTATATATGGGCAAAGTCAAGCAAGAGTTATCATCTAGGGCAAAAAATGAACTTCATCAAACTGTTTGGTGTCTTATATGGTTGAAAAGCTTATAATCTCTAGTTTCTGGATCTGTATTTAGATTTTAATTTTTTTTTGAAATAAAAGAGAAATTAAGGATTTATTCAAGGTCATTTTGGTAATCACACAAAATGTTTATAACTAACACTAACCCTACTTAACACAATCTAGTACTGCTGGTCATTTAATTTGATTTAAAGGCTACCTATGCAATTTATGGGTTATTAATAAGACTTATAATCATCCTTTAAACATTCACACACTTTTATGAAATAAAAAGGTGTTTTTTCATAAATTTGAAATTAGGTGATATGTGACTCCGTAACATGTGACTCCGTAACGCAAAAAAAAGGTATTTTTAAATTTTCTAAGTGTTAACCTCAACATAAAAATACCAAACTTGGTGAAAGAAAGCTTTAAGGGACCCTTTTAAATCCAATACAAGTTGTTTCTTGGAAAACTATTTTTTTAGAGGTTTTTATTGGGAGTGAAATGTGTGACTCCGTAACGTTACGGAGTCACATGTATGTCAAGGGGCATTTAAGGTGGGTAAAACTCATTTCTTAAGAACACAATTTAGTACTGTTTTATGACCTTAAGAAAATACATGGCATAATTATTTTCATAACCATGTTATTCTGAGTCTACGCAAACCCATAATCTCACAAAATAAAGAGTTTGTTCTGAAGAGAATTATGTGATTCCATCCAATTCTGCCTCATCCTATCCACCTGTATTTATAAAATAATGGTAAGGTAGGTGGATTTGCTAAGGCTGAGGTGTTTAGTTAAGGTCCTGAATGTGATGTACAGCAACTTTCCTTTTAGTAGGAGTTAATTTTTTGATCATGCTGTCTAGCAAAGCTGCTTCTTAGGCATAGTAGGCCAGACTTTAATATATCACCTTTCCCAGTGAGCATGTGGAGTCAGAGGAAGTTTTAGTTTATTCTGTAGTACACAACCTTTCTTTTCCAACAGCTTCTTTTCTTCTCTCTGTGCTTTCTTTTTACCTCTCTTTCTATCTTTCCTACTATTTGTTCCTTTGTCAGTTCTGGTGCATTCTGATTTTTGATCTGTTTTCTTATCCGATCCTTCACTGCCATTCTCTCATGGAGCCCAGGGTTAGCTCTGATCTTTTCCCTGTTTTTCTGCTTTTCTCAGTGATGGACAATGACATGTTTCCCTCTTGAAATTCTGAATGAATGTGACCTTGAGTGCCTTTTTAAGATTAACCTCATCAATATTCACAATGCAAAGGTATGCACTAATCCAGACAATAGGAAGCCACTAAATAAGGAAGGGCAGAGGGGTGGGCCGGGTGGCTAACTGTAAACAATTGGATCAGTTGTAGTAACAGCTGTAGGTAATCCAGTCCCACAGGACAGATCAACTCATATGTTTATTGCTACATGGGAAATCGTACCATTTATGCAATTAGTAACAATGTAGCCACGATTGCTATGTGTAATGTCAGAAAAAGGAAGCGTTCCAGACACCTAACATCCCATACATCCCTATCCTGTTAGCTAACTGCTTGTTAAGAGACAAACCTTTCCTGTCTATACTTAAATACCTTTACAAAGCAGTCCAACAGCACCTCACTATGGTGAAAAGCAGGTGCAAAATAACATTTTGTCTGATTTTAATACACTTTGTTAGGTCTTCTTGCAAGAAATATTCACTTTTACATTCATTTCTTATATTCATTTGCCAAATAAAACTACATTTGATAGAGTATTGTGCATTAATGTGAATATGTGACTCTGTAACATTTGGTGACTGTGACTCCGTAACAACTTAACAGGACTTTCTGTGATGTTTTTCTTAGTAAAACCAGTTTTGGTAACAATTATAACTAAACTATTGTATTATGTTGTTTAAAACAAGTTTATCTATCTACAGATTGAGTTTTCTTTTAGAGTAATTCATGGTAATTGGACCAAATTAAACAACATTTGATAGAGTTTTGTGCATTATTATAAATATGTGACTCCGTAACGTTTGGGGAGTGTGACTCCGTAACGCAACCTTCAGTAATGTTTTTTTCAATAAAACCAGTTTTGGTAACAATTATAACTAAATTTTTGTCTTATGATGTTAAAAACAAGTTTATCTATCTACATATTGAGTTTTCTTTTAGAGTATCTAATTGCAACAGCAAGAAAAATATATTTGATTAAAACCTTGAAAAACAGGTGGTAATTTTCCGTGACTCCGTAACGGGCATGTTTTTTCACTTTTTAACCATCAAATTTTTTTTTTATGAAAATGAATTTTATACCATAATAAAGTACTTCACAAGCCCTTTCTAACCATATATAACTTTATATCAATGCCTTTTTAATAAAACTGTTATTTAGCAGTGAACAGCAAATCTGTGACTCCGTAACAACTTGACTTTGCCCATATATTAAAAACGAAACAAAAAGTTTCTTTTATCTAGAAAAATATGACTACTTTATTCAACACAAGATACATATTTTCAACAAACGTTGGCATCTTCTAAATATCCATTTCACAGATAACAGTTAGCAGTCTACAGTTTGCACAGCTTCATAATACAACTCTGTGTTCATCTTATAATGTGTGTTTTTGAGAAAAACAATTGATCTACAAACAAAACCATTTGTACCTGTGATTTTACATGCAACTGAATAAAAATGTTTTAAAAATAAAAAAAGTATGTATTAGAAAGCTATTTCCACAGTCCCAATGAGCTACCCTTCAAGTAGTTTACGTCTAGATTTAGTTTTGAATTACTCCCACAGAGGGAACCAATATAGCTGTGTTTCTAACCACAGCCATTTAGAACTGTGCTGCAAACTATGGTTTATGAGTGACATAAGACCTACATACTGTCTCGATAACTAGTAAAGAAATGGCATAAATACCTATCTAACCCAACCTGAGAACCAGGCTACCCTATAACCCAACCATAAAAGGTTCCCCATAATTTGTTTGACAGTTCCTCCCATGGATGTGGGATGAAAATGAGACAAATTTGCACCTTTTCATTACATTTATTTGAAAACTACACAAATAATTCAAAATCAATTTTTAGAGTAGCAAATCCTATAAAACCACCTTATATTTCAACCCTACTGTTGTGCTAAGCAGTTTTTCCATTGTAATGTATTTGATAAAGGGGAGTGACTAGCGAGTGTGAAAGGCTATAAATAAATGGTACTCATATAAAGTGGCTTGGACTGTACTAGGATACAGGCAGTTTCTTACAGTCACCAGGTATGCAAAGAAGGGTGTGTAACTAGATTAACTCTGCCCTGGATGAGTTCCAATATATAATGTTATTACATCTGATAGAGATATCAGGGTACTCCACGAATCATTGACTTTTACATAACAACAAGGTAGTTTATAAAGGCATGCTGAGTGGGTCAGCAGGCAGCGTGTATCTCCAGACTTTATGACAAGGACCCGGTTTTTAGGGTTGACATGACCTGTATAATAGAATGTGGCATATTTACCTAGCTGCTGACACTGTGTACAATGACAAGCAGTATACCAACCAGCCAACCATGCACCCGCTGGTGTCGCTGCCCTCTACATGAGCAGTAAGGCCTAAACAAAAGTTGTTTGTTTCCTGTAACCCTACCCTAACAAGTTGTTATTCAAAAAAATACCTCCCCTAAAGTTTTTTCAACGTAAAAAATGCATAAAACACACATTTTTGACCTAAAAAATAATGCAAATTTTTTTTTTTACCGACCTACCTACCCTATTTTTTTGGGGACAGTTACAGGAAACAAACAATTTCTTTTTTTAGGCCTAATACCCGGTTCACCATGGGACATGATAAGCAAGAAATCTAGAGGTTAGCTACTACCATGTAAGGGTCTTTACCTCTTATCTAATATCAGTAGGCTAGTAGACCCAGGCTTTTATAAGGCGAGGAAGGTTGGAACCAAGACAAGTTTGAACTACCACCCAAAAATGTTTTTTTGGTCCAATACATTAGATGTTCACTAAAATCTTTTATAATTGGTTGAGCAATGTACGTACATATACTATTATGACATCCTGTGATAAGGTGAGAAATAGCAGTGTGGGAAACATCATAAGTTCTGCTCTATATAGACAGAGTATGATTTATCAGTGCCTACTGCCTAGTTATCTAATAATAAGTCACAAGCAATACCAGACTGGCAGACTCCCATCCAGGGCATTAGCCAGGATTTTTAAAATGCCTGCCTCAAACAGCAATTGCAAACTTTTTGCCCATCACGATTTCAGTATCCGGCTACTTCAAATCCTTAAACCTGTGATCGCAGTTCCTACCAGCATAATCCTGGTAGGAACTGCGATCGCAGTTTCTACCGGAAGAAACTGCGATCGCGGTTTCTACTGTAAGTTTGGTAGGATCAGCGATTCTACGCCGATCCTACCTGATCGCAGTTTGTACCACGACACATACATATATACGCAACTATAGGTTACTATAGATTGCAAAACATATCAATACTATCACAGCCTTTACTAAATTGCAGTTTCTACCAAGGTATGGCCAGATTGTTCTGGTAGGGCCGATCCTACCGGTAGAAACTGTCGCGGTTTCTACTGGTAGGATCGGCGATCCTACGGAATCGCAGTTTCTACCACGACACATACATGTTATATACTAGGGTCAAAAGGGCAATTTACTCTTCAGCCATGCTCGAAAAAGCTTTCCAGGAAACTACCTGTCCAGAAAAAGGGGGTCAACAGGTCCTGGCCAAGTCCCTGGTACCATCACTAGTTAGCTATTGTTTGAGCGAAGAGAAAAGGGACTATATAGTTGGGGGTAGTTATTCTGAACACAGCCCGTTGAGCCTAAGGGCTATTCCATTTGAATGTACATGGGGGGGGGGGGGGGGGGGGGGGGGGGGGGGGGGGTTGGAACGTCCACCTATTAAAAAAATCATGGAGGGAGGGGTCAAGATGAAAAAATTTGGGGTTTACATGAAAAAAAATCATGGGGGGGGGGGGGGGTCTGAAATTGTGAGCGTTCCATCCCCCCCCCCCCATGTACATTCAAATGGAATAGCCCTAACATGTATATGCTTACTACACATATCACACACACCAACATCTCTGGTAATATTTGTTGGTGATGAATTCTTTGAGTTGAGCGACACATGTTTGTGAAGACTGACACAGCTGGACAGGGTCAATGAAGAGTGTCATAAACATTAATTGCTTGCATCAGAGACTTGCCATGTCACAGGCCCTTGGTGGCAGGGAATCCATGGTAATACTGTTCATATAACGCATGCAACACCGCCTTTCCCCCTTCATGAATAGTTCATGGATGAGCCATATACATGTGTGTGGCACATCAATACTTAGGAAAGAGTCAATAAATCAATCACATACTATTTGTGATTGGCAGAATAGCAGGAGCACTAACAGCAGTAATTTGGTATTGTGATAGCAGGGGTTGCCAGCTAATACTTTTCCTAGGCGCCTTCTCGCTTAGCAAAGGAAAATCTAAACACCTACACAAATTATTAGGGGCCCGCCTTACAATAAGCTATCTTACTACCAGCTGCCCTGGGCGACACCTCCTGGCGAAACTATGCATAGAATATTTCAAACTTAATTTCGACGCTTTTAATCATCACATTAAAACATGTGGTTGGAAGTCTAGACATCATATTTCAAACATAAACATGTATAAATTCATCAAAATAAGGCATGATATCATTAAACAATGTCATGAGCATTATAAGGTGATGAAAATATTCAATTATAAGCTTGAGATTGAGATTTTTAGAAATTCCACACTAAAAAAATTGGGTGCCCTGAGGGGTTCTTTTTAAGGGTTCGGGTGTCCAAAAAGGCAAGACCATGGTAGTGACTCCAAAAGGCGATTCAAAGATGGCCGGCACCGACATAAGTACTAGCCCGCTTGCCCCGGCAAGTGAATTTTTGAAAAAAGGGCTTTCGGGCAAGTACATTTTAGTTTTCACTTGCCCGAATGGGAAAGCTGATTTTCTGAAAACTAAACAAAATTATTTTGTATTAAATGGCCCAAATACCCAGAAATATGCAAACAATGCAACAAAACTGAAAAGAAACTGGTTTTCAAAATTTTAAATCCATGATAAACAATACATTCCTTTCTAGCATATGTTATAACTTATTTCGGGCAAGTCAAAGATCATGTCGTGCAAGTAAGAGTCATTAACTACCGTCTACTTGCCCGGCATCAGTTAGTTCTGAAGATTATGTCGGTGCTGGATGGTGGTGATAAAAAATGGTCACAGGGTATTGGAAAAATTAAAATTATGATATCTAGAGTAGGGTTACACTCATTTAGTAATAAGTATGGGTTGTTCATATGTTTGGCCAGCATTACAAAAAGACACTTGGGAGATAAAAATGCACATACTCCATTACCACTGCCATTTTCATGCAAGAACCTAAATAATGCAAGACTCCTCCATTTCAAACCCTCCCAACTTTATTTTAAAGCGAAACAGATCAGAAAGTGACTACCAAACATATGGCACCCTCAAAAGATGGATGGGCTGTACTTACTTTCTTTTTTGTAGTTCATTAACCCTTTATAAGTAATAATTTACCATTTACAGATGAAAACCTATAAGTTAAACAGAAAACAATTCGTATTGTGTTCCTTCTTTAACTTAGCTATGCACATGGACTGATGCCTTGTAAGCAGTTCTTCCTTTCACTAATAATTTCACAAAATATCAGCCTGATCATGTTCAGAAGCAAAAACCATCAATATTCACAATAATTGGCATATCCTATATCGCAAACTTTACAGACTAAGTACTTCCTGTTATGAGCTTGGTTTGGCTGACCTAGGAAGTTACTTGATATATACCCTCACCACTCCTATGAACAGGACTCCTCTGTACAGAACTGGCGCCAGCTCTTAGAACCCTGGGCACAATGGAAATTCCATTGAAAATAAGACGACACCAGGGTCTTATCCGATATTTGGAAACAGGGTGTCCAAATAGAGGTTTCATAGACTTTTGCGTGTCAAAAGTGTGGTACAAAATACATACTACGAATAAGATAGACCCTATACCTTTACAGATTTTGTTTTTTTAGGCCAGATACTGCTTTGTGTGTCTTATAAGAGTGAAACTACAGCTTCTACATCTTCTATCTTCTAAGAAAAGTCATCTTTAGCAAATTCTGACATAAACTTTTGGGTGTCCAAACTGCCAAAAAACAGTGTTCTGCGTGTCCATATGACACGCTGGACGCATTACGGCTAAGCCCCTGGACGACACCCTACTTTCAAGAGGACATTTCAGCGTGCAACATAACTGCGTGCCCTCACTGCCCTGTTGCAATTTGCAAGTAAATTCAGCATAAAATGGCAATCAGGCAAACAGAACAAAACCCTCACTTGCCCTGCTCAGCAAGTATTTTTTTTAAAGCAGAATCCTCCCAATTCAACTCACTTTTGTTTAACAGTGTCGGGGCAAGAGAAAGTGCCAGCTTGCCCAACGCAAACTGTAATGTTTTGGAACCTGTGTTGCACCCTGCATTTACATGAAATTTGTTAAATAATCTAGTTAAGACTACCTTTTTACATTCATGCAAAAGAAACTGTTCAAAAGTGGATTTTTTATACAAATAGCACTGGATGCTACATAAAATGTTGTTGACCTTAGCTATGATTGCAGGATTTTTCAGTCTTCTTCGAAAAATCTCATGTGGCTACAATATTTGGCCATTTGACAGTTTCAGAATACTAGCTAAGGCCCTAATGCTAGGAGGATCTATTGCTAAGGCGTTCAGTCAAATGATCAATCCATTTCACATCCAGCTGGTGTTAAGCAATTTTCCTATTGGAAAGGATGAGTGGGATGTGCATTCAATATTGATGTGTGACGTAATGGCTTAAGGGGTCAAGGATCCAATATCAGGCAGGGCTTGAAATAGCTGGAGCCAGGACCCAAGAGTTCCTTCGTATCATATTTAAGCCAAAACTATTCCAACTTGAATAGACCTTGTCAATTTGTATTGGCCAAATTAGCCATCAGCAGCATAGGGGTTAATGTCAAGCCCTGATAGTGATATCTAAACACTGTATATAAAAAGTTCAATGCCTAGCACTGACCTAGATACAGGGTAAAAGGCACTTCTGTACCTACCTACATGGGGTCATTTATTGATTGCTACCACTAGCTCAGAAAAATCTGATAAAATCTATTATAACGTAGGAAATCATGAATTCAGTTTACCTGGTAGAAAAGTGGCATATTATAGACAATATTAAGGCCAAACAAGTGTTTTTTTGTTTCAAAATCAATGCAAACTTACTCAATGCAAATTGATGAATGCTGAATTATAGAATTAAATTGAAGTTCAAATTGAAGACCAAAGCTTTTTTTCAGTTAGGATCTAAGTAAATAGCTCCACTACAGATCAAGACAATAGTACTTGCTGTAATTTATTTTTAGTGTGCACATGATGTTCAATAATTGAACCCCTCCTTTACATGATGTTATGTTGTAGGATACTAAGCTATCACTGAAGATCTGTGGTGTTTCTTAGCAACCATTGTCAAACCATTGGTTTATTACTTCAAATCTATGGCAAGGACTTATTTAAAGGAAGTATGAAATATCACTCCCTTTAACATTAAACAATCAGCTGAGACTGAGTGATTACAAGGAAACACTAATCTGACACTAATCGACGGGTCAGTTCTAAGAAATGATAAATGATATTTTCTACTTCAGAGACAGCTGATTGTGATAATTAATCACACAAACAAAAAACCTATTTCCAAGCAAACAAAACATGACATAATACTGGCAGGTTAATATCCCGTAGATTTCCTCTTGAAATCAATATTGAAAACAGCCCTGGGGGCAGTGACCTTGTGGTAAGATACAGGCAGATAGTAGGCATCATTGATGAAGTGAATGAATGACCCAAGCAGAGACAGGGGTCTGTTTAGCCTAGATTTCTAGGCTGTCATATGTATTTTTTTTCTCTCATTTGTTTCTGTTACCAGGCACCAAATAGTCTAGATGGCCGCAGTGTCCAATTTAGTTTACATTTGTCTCACCAGGATTCAGTTTGATCCTGTAACCATATAGAGATACTAGGAGCAGGTGGTGCCATCTATCTACCAAACCTGGTACCACACCACAGTGCTTGGTCAACACATATAGTGCAGTGGCAAGGTCTGAAAAAGCCCTCTAATTAAGGAGATACCCCTCCAGGCGGTAGAACTAAGCGAAACTGGTCTTAAATGAAAGGTATGGGTCTCTATTAATAGAATATTGGGTGAGTACGAATTTAAAACATGTACACACCTGTGTTTTAACCCTTTGTTTGCCAAAACTATCGAAATTTCTTTAGATTCACCAAAAACACAATTCAATATATCTGAGTCTAAGGACTGGTTGTATGATGGGTTTTATACCATTTTTCCTTCTTGAGACCTCTCAGGGAATGCAAAGGAGCAATGAAACAGCCAGGTTTACCCCACTTTGTCATTACTTTAACCCCTTAAATCCCATCTTTTATGTTAATTTAGCTAATTTTTATATTTTTTTCCAATTTTTATCTCAAAAGTTAAATAGAACTTAGTCAAACCACTTGAAATGAGGGCATTGGATATCCTTTCAATAAGGAAGAGGTGTTTACAGAGTTAGAGTGGGAACAAGCGTCGGTTTTAACCCATTATCTCCAAAAATCAAATAATGTGTTTATGTACAATATTCTTACACTGCCAGGGTTTTAGATTAAACGTACCCTTTAAATCATAGTTTTCAAAGTCTTTTATGAAGGAATATCCAATATCAAAGTTATTCTGAGGATAAAATGCTCCATTAACCCTTTTCTGCTCTAATTTTAACCCTTTATAGCCCTTTTTAAGGGTTTAGGTAAATGTTTTCACCTTTCCTCAAATTCTTTACTTTGATGAGTTGAAGCAGTGGTTGCATGATGAGTTTTATACCATTTTTCCTTTTGAGGCTTCTCAGGGAATGCAAAGTTGCAATAAAAATGTCCGATTAACCCATTTTGTCCCTATTTTAACCCTTTGTAGCCCATTTTAAAAGGGTTTAGTCAGATCTTTCACCTAACTTCAAATTCTCTACTTTGATGAGTTGCATGGTCGGTTTTATACAATTTTCCCTTCTTGAGGCTTCTCGGGAAATGCACAGATGCATAAGAACCATCTGATTAACCCATTTTGTCCCTATTTTAACCCCTTAAAACCCATTATCTATGTTATTTTAGATAATTGGTCATCATTTTCTTCATCATCACCTCAAAAAGTAGAAGGAATGTGTTCAAACAAGGGTATTGAGTATGTTTTCAATAAGGAAGAGGTACTTATAGATTTAAAATGAGAACAACAATTCATTTTAACCCATTATGCCCGAAGACCAGATGCTGTGTTGATGTACCATGTCTCCCATTGCCAGTTTTTTTTATTGAAACATTCTCCTTAGACCATGGGGTTTAAAGTCTTTTATGAAGTAATACCCAATAACAGAGCTTTTCTGATGATAAAATTATACATTGACTCTTTTTTGTTCTCATTCTCATTCGTATTGGGTTTTAGCAGATATCGTAATCATGTCTCCAAATTAATCTTCAGTGTGAAGAGTCCTACCTGCATCGTCTGTTTATTGGAAGGACCCTCTCCAATACTAGAAGAACAGAGGCTTCCGTTAAACAGATGATGGTATGACTCTTCACACTGACAAAGACTTGTCAAAAAACATTTATTTGATGGACTTATGCAGCAAGTTTAATTGTTATATTGTTTGTCCTTTTTTATTACCTTAGGAACACCTCTCTTTTCTTGAAAAGACTTTCTAGCATTATCATCTCGAGTGGTTCAACTGAGTTCTACAAAATGTTTAAGTATACATTTGGAAACAGGTTTACAATATATGTTAAAACACTTAAAAATGGGTTATAAAGGGTTAACATGAGAACAGAAATCAGGAGAGCTCTAGTATTTAGTATATCTCGATAAAAGACTGTAAAAGACCATGATCTAAGGGAATTGTTTCGATAAAAACCCAGGGAAATGGGGATATGGTACTTCAACACATTATACTTGCCATTACCAACTTTTATAGTTATTTTAATTACGGAATCTGCCACCAGAGCGTGGGCTGTAGTCAGATTGGCTATGCGTCAAAAAGCATGCACCTGCAATCAGGCGAAGATGTAGTGAGCTTAGGATTCATGTTGTTTTATCAGTATTAAACCTACATTTCATAGACAATTTCTGTAGAACATGTATGTCTGTAGACCATGTATATTCAAATATCTGCTGAAGGGTTAATTCTCATGTGCTAAGGCAAGACATAGTGGTATATTTTGGACATTAAAAGGTAATATTGAGTGAATTGAAATATTTCAAATCTAATAATTTACTGATCCTTTTAAGAAATAAACAAACGTACATAAAATTCTCATTGCCTTAAATGCATATCTCTGATTCAAGTGGGGGGGGGGGGGGGGGGGGGGGTAGGGCTGGGACTTCATCAACTAGGTATATACCTATATGACTCAGGTAATAATGTTCCTGAAATGTAAACGTTCAAAATCACTCTGATATACGAATATTCTTTCATTTACTTAGGGATATTGAAAATACTATTTTGATTATTGAAACACTGGGTCAGGTATGTTCGTAAATGATTGAGAAATATTCAAAGTTCCTTTAATAATATCCAAAATGCTTTATTGAAATGATTTTGAACATTTGTTGATGGATTATGAATGTTTGCGATTTAGCCTAAATTATACATATTCTTATTATATTTCTGTATATTCATAAATCATTTAGGTAAGTTACGTTAAGGAATAGGAACCATAATGAAATTGCTCCTAGAGGATATTTAATTATAAAGAACTAAGAAATTTCCATTTGAACTTATTACTAATGAAGTGCCAAATCCTAGCTACATTCTTGCGAAGTTTAAACAGAGCTTTACCAAAACAATTTGTAGATGGAGCCACTTTACTCAATGTAAAGAGTGGACAACATTACCCCATAGGTGGCACCCTTTTATTAAAGATTAAGCAAAGGCACCCCTTTTAAAAATATTTCTAGAATGGGTAAAATCCAACGAACCTCCCTAGAAAGCTTGAATGAAATGGGGATATTGGAAGTGTGTGCGAACAAGTGCTCAAAATTATGGAGCAAACATATTTGGTATTCTTGCCAAAACACACCCTAAAACGAAAATTCTGGAAATTAAAAATGGATGGGGCCGACTTACAGTAATAACCTTAATTTTTATTGAATCATACAGCTGAAGATGTCTATTTTTGCATTTTGAAACGCTTGGTGCTATTTTTTTACATTTGTCCGAAATGGGTTGAAATCTGTTTTTCGAGGCCTTTTCCAGTTCTCAAAATAACTTAACGAATGGCATTGTAAACCCCAAAACAGTGCTTCTAAAAGTGAAAATGGTGAATGAATGGTTTTCTATTTATGAAAACTGTTTTTGATAATTTAAAAAATTCATAATCATCTAAAGAAACGATATCAAAGTGAAACGGTCTATTTTTGTAAGTCGAATGCTCATATATGAATTTTCATTAAATTTCTATGTATATTTTAGTTTTTTTTCTGCTTTTGGGATGGCAGGTCTCAAGCCTGCTACAACATATGGAGCATGCACACTGTGCATGGTCTGGAAAGTTGTTAATGTCTAGTTTCATATCTGTAAACACCTCTCCCTTATTAAAAGCATACCCCCCTACTCTCATTTCAGGAAGTTTGACCAGATTCAACTTACTTTTTGAGGTGAAAAAGAAGAAAATGGCGACAAATTATCTAAAATAACATAGATAATGGGTTTTAAGGGGTTAAATAGGAACAAAATGGGGTTGATCAGACGGTTCTATTGCATCTGTGCATTATTCAAGAAGCCTCAAGAAGGAAAAAGAGTATCAAACCCACCATGCAACTCATCAAAGTAGAGAATTTGAAGTAAAGTGAAAATTCTGCCTAAACCCTTTTAAAATGGGCTACAAAGGGTTAATATAGGGACAAAATGGGGTTATTCAGACTGATTTATTGCAACTTTGCAATGCCAGAGGAGCCTCAAGAAAGAAAAATGGTAAAAACTCATTGTGCAACCAATGCTTCAACTTGTCAAATTAAAGAATTTGATGAAAGGTGAAAAATGTACTTATACCCTTAAAAATGGGCTATAAAGGGTTAAAATTAGAGCAGAAAAGGGTTAATGGAGCATTTTATCATCACAATAACTCTGGTATTGGGTATTTCTTCATAGAAGACTTTGAAAACTATGAGTTAAAGGGTACGTTTAATCTAAAACCCTGGCAGTGTAAGAATATTGTACATAAACACATTATTTGATTTTTGGAGATAATGGGTTAAAACCGACGCTTGTTCCCACTCTAACTCTGTAAACACCTCTGTCTTATTGAAAGGATATCCAATGCCTTCATTTCAAGTGGTTTGACTAAGTTCTATTTAATTTTTGAGATAAAAATTGGAAAAAAATGTAGAAATTAGCTAAATTAACTTAAAAAATGGGGTTTAAGGGGTTAAAATAATGACAAAATGGGGTAAACCTGGCTGTTTCATTGCTCCTTTGCATTCCCTGAGAGGTCTCAAGAAGGGAAAATGGTATAAAATCCATCATGCAACCAGTCCTTAGACTCAGATATATCAATTTATGTTTTTGGTGAATCTGAAGAAATTTCGATAGTTTTGGCAAACAGAGGGTTAAAACACAGGTGTGTACATGTTTTAAATTCGTACTCACCCAATATTCTATTAATAGAGATCCATACCTTTCATTTAAGACCAGTTTCGCTTAGTTCTACCGCCTGGAGGGGTTGGTCATTTTTTCAAGCCCCTTGCCGCTGCACTAATAAGGGAAGGTGAACATTACAGGGACTAGGAGCCTAGTCTAGGGTCTGTTGTGCACACTACTATGGGGACCCAGCACTCCAGCAGGCTGCTGCATAGCCCTACTTCCTCCTCCACCGTACATACATACATGAGTCTGCTGCAGCATGGAGGTCTGCATGCAGGCTCTCCTTCCTTCCCATATCACATTGTCCTCAACGTGACCATCTGCTAACACAGCAACAACCAGCAGTGCTCAGCAGCAGCAGCGAGCACAACCAACGCAGGCTTAATCCTTCCAATGCTAAGGCTTCTTTCGCCCTAAGCACAAGGATGCAAAGATTTTTGAAAACAATCTAAACCCTGTCATGTTGATATTCAATGGATTGCTCGTGTGGATTTCTCTCAGATGAGTACCCATGTGTCAGGGTTTTAGTAAATTCTTCAGGTTAAATTTTGCATGATTTTCTATTTACCAAATTAGCAAGCAGCAGCATAATGGTTAAACAAGCCATCGTGAAATATTACATGTATTATACTATCAGTAGAGAAGTCGATTGGAGTGGTTGGCAGGCAGAGATAACAGCAGAAGTACACTTTCATGATACAGGCATGCAAAATCCCCAAATCTTTTCCAGACAAACCCTCTCCCAAGACATGGCGGAAACAGGGACTTAGCCAGGATTTTAAAAATGCCTGTCAAAAACAGCTATTTCAAAATATCTGCCCGTCCAGATTTAGCTACTTATCTACTTCAAATCCTTACACCAGCTACATATAATAGCCTAGTGTGTCAAAATGGGCAATTTACACTTCAGCTATGTCCTAGAAGATGGTTTGTTAGGAAAATATTTGGTTATTACACCCCAAAAGTCAAAATTAAAAAATCATCATAGAAAATTATGCCTGTCCAAACAGGTTTTTAGGAAACTACCTGTCCAAAAGACAGGTAGGACGGGTCCTGGCTAAGTCCCTGGGCGGAAATATAAATTATCCTTTTTGACATAATAGGCTATAAAATTTAGTGAAAGGATTTAAAGTAGCTTAGAAGTCGATCGGGCAGATATTTTGTGATAGCTGTTTCAATCCCCATTTTTATGAGCAAATTTATAAAAACAAACAAACTAAGGACTGGCATGTATGCGTTAAGTGTTTACCTTTTTGCTTCCTTTAATCATCAAATATTCATTTATCATAAATGTCTAAACACCTCTAGTAATCATGACCTGGTAAACATAACTCTCATGAGGTAGCATCCTTAATATGTAGTACACATGGGAGCATTTTCCT
This sequence comes from Maea johnstoni, assembly GCA_963942565.1. Classification (NCBI taxonomy): domain Eukaryota; kingdom Metazoa; phylum Annelida; class Polychaeta; order Spionida; family Magelonidae; genus Maea; species Maea johnstoni. The sequence continues at coordinate 42,666,426 of OZ012685.1, read as the reverse complement.
TTGTACAACTGTTGTGTGCAGTACCGTATGTTTACACTTGAGCAACAGATTGCCTGTGACCTAAAGACCTCAACTGGGTTTGAAACTGAACTCTGCCGATAAATAGCACATAAAATAACAGGGCTTGAAATGAAGTTGTACAAAAGCTTATTCTTCACATTAAATCTTGCAAGAACCTTAAGGGGATTGATGAGTTGATTTCAAAATATGTTATTATAATATACAAATGTTATGCTATCAACTATCATGAACTATGTGATATGTGATTCAAATACATGTCTATTTTACTTGACTACCAGTCAGGGCTCCAAATTAGGGGGTGCATGGAGTTCAGAGCTCCCTTGCATTCTCCTGGGGCTCTCTAAAAATTTCTGCAGGGGGCCCAAGGATGTACAGGTGAACTTGGATATGACGGACTCAATGGGACCAGGAAAATTGGTCCGTCATACGCAAAATCCGTCATATACATATGACAAATACTTGATATGCATCAGACTGGGACCAAGCATATTGTCCGTCATATGCAAAGATCCGTCGTACAGTGGTCCGTCTTATCCAAGTTCACCTGTACTGATTTCTATACTCAACACCTTTACATATTTTGAAGATGCAATAGGGCTCCCTGAAAAAAAGAGAATTTCGAGCCCTGCCAATATAAGTTGTATCCTTGAAAAAACATTTAAACCAGCATCTCTGTTTATTGAGGTAATAACATAACCATTGAGCAACCAACTAATTTGTTTAAATACTAGTAGTCATTGTAGAGAAGTGCCACATTGACAATTATTGGCTCCCTGTGTGTAAGGGCCAAGCCTGTTAGTAGTGACTCATTAAAATAGGACAAAAACAAACTGTAGGTAATAGGGGAGACTACACAGGCTGATACACCCAGAAAACAGGGCTTGTGTTTTTAACTTGTTACCATAAAAATTCAATGTTCACCAGCATCTGGTGGGTGTGATCCTACACAGACATCAGTATTACATCTCATTGGACACTCTCTCCTTCAGCGGATAGATGATAGCGCTCACCCACGACAGATCTATTTCTTAGCTAGTGCCAAACCTAGGAGCCTAGCTGTAAACACTTACTGAGTGTAGTAGGGTCTACGGCAAGCAATAAACTTCTCAATAACCTCTCTAGCTGGAACGCATGGTTACACAGAGCGACCTGAGCAGTAATAATTTCTGTGTTACCTTGGTGTCACAAATGTTCATATCAGGCAGGGTCTTAGCAAGGATTTCAAAATAGGGTCAAAAATGCCAACTTTAACTTATTTTGCGTCCTATTTTTCAAAGGAGACCCCGATATATGCTTAGAATTCATAAAAATACATGTATTTGCTAACTGAAATAAGGCAAAATATTCTTCTACAATGTCATGTGATTTACATTGGGGGGGGGGGGGGGATACAACTTTAAGAAAACAATGGCTAGGTTTATTTCTCAATAGATGAGTTCTAAAAAAACATAACTGAGTAGGAAAAAGGGTGAAATAGAATGTATACTAATATCTTATGCGACAACCCCTCACTTCCAGATATGTTATCATGAAATAGATGTTGCCACTCAAAATTCACTCATCCTGACCTCCCCCATTTCACACAGGGTGTGAGGGAACACTACAAAAAGACCAACATATTCAGTGACTACAGTACATTTTGGGAACTAGCAAGAGTTGACTCAGGAGAAGATGATGCTGTTACCAGAGAGAGTGAGTAAATAGCAGAGAGTTTCAGCTGGCACATACCAGCTCACATCGCTGAGTGGAGAGGGGGGCTGGTGAATCACACACGGAATGCAGGCCGCTATCTTGCCTACCAGGTGTGTCACATATTGTATTCTATTACACAGAGCTCATCTCCCCGGCAAAATATGCCATCTCCATGGGAAACAAACCTGATGTCACCCACAGCAGTCACATCAGCTACGCATCCAACAACACTCTCTCTGTCTCTTCAGTATCATCTCATCATCTTCAAGTAATGAGCAAAATCTTGCCAAGCTTCACACACACACACACACACACACACATCATCCTCAACACCTAACCACCTAGGCTACACCATGATGCAGGGGCCTTGTATATATAACAATGTAACTTGCCCAGGTATATAACAATGGGACTTCTCAGACTTACACCTGATGAACTCCGCAAATTGGGCCATGTGCAAAAGACTTCAGTGTGCAAGATTTCACACCTGGCTGGTTCTATAAGATGGGGGTCAGGTGCAATGCATGACAGGCTGGGCTTATTCTTGTTGCATTATTAAATGTTATGGCCACTTGTCTCGCAAAAAAAAGCACAGGAGATTTAGTGTGCAGGTCTCCATTAAAAACAAAGAACGGTAGGGAAAGGGAGAAAGCTTCCAAGCCATGGCCAGCCATTCATCACATAGTAATACCTTTCCAATGCTGAGAACCCAATGTTGATGTAGACCATCACCTAGCTAGGCTTAGGACACTTTTTCAATAGATGCCACACTATTCTCAGTTTACATTCATTTATAAACATGCATGTACTTAGACTTGGAATAAGGCATATCCTCATACATGGTAATTGTATTGAGGTGGAAAAAATCAGTTATTCGTTGGAAATTGACATTTTAAGAGATAAATCTCAAACAGACATCTGTAACAGACAAATGTAATCAATAAACACACACAGTTCGTACAACAACATATAACCTGGAAACCCCACTTCCTGAAGACCTGGGCCAAAATAAATCAATCTACAGCCCTTTACCAATTTGTTTTGTTTTTCTCATTCCCATGGTGAAAGATCTATAACAACTTTACTGGCATTGATCAATAACACTGACCATGGTTAAGGTTACTCATTCAAGATATGAAGTATTCTGGGATCCAACAATAGTGGTCTGGTAAGGCTTAGCACCACACTAACTGGAATCTACTGACCCAAACCAATCTCAACTAGCATGACCTGAAATTACACAATGCTTGACAGGGGTCCAGCTAGCCACTAGCCTCATAACCAATGGCTACAGAAAATTGGGTTGGGCTATTATAATATTTGACTTAGCAATCCTCCCAGCTGGCTATGAGGAAAGTGAAATTTTAAGATCATGCTCAGAGCAATAAACAATAAAATCACTTGATAAAGACCATTTGACATATCAATTGTCCTAGGGTACAATTCCAATATGCAATACAACAGTGAAGAGATAGCTTACGCCATCAAAAACTGTTTTTAGGGAAGGATTGCACTGTCACTGCAGTGGGACTGAAGCATTTAGAAAATCTAGGGCTATGAGATCTTGGGTGGGGCTATGGTGGTTTGTTAGTTTTTAACTGAAGCCTGGCCCTCCGCTTGATAAATGGATACTTGATCAAATAAGCCCAGTGTGTGCTGATATTTCAAAATAAAGCACGTAAAATCAGAAAAAAAATCTTTTGGATATGGGTTTCAAGACTAGATTTTCCTGAAGTTCCTGTTACCCTAGAATAGCAGAGCTACAAGACTGATAACATAATAAACATATACTAGCCCGACAGGCTAGCTATAGACTGGGTAACCATCATGTCCTGCCTGGCGACCACCAATGTCGGACACAGGATTCAATCACTACCTGAACTAATACCACAACAGATGGCAGAAGTCCAATGCATGAATATTTATTTAGCGCCTTTGCATCTTTAGTTTTTACACATGAAATCCCTCAGTAAAAGAAAACCAAGGCTAATTTTAATACGCTGGCACCTATTCATAAGCATGTGGTCCTGTTAGGAGCAGAGGCATAGATAGTTAGGGGGTTCACTTCCAGTTCACACCCAGATATAGGTCATAACACTGGCAATCCCTTTCAGTACACACCATAAACAACTTGGTGCTAGCAGCTTCAGACAACTTGGCCACTACCAAGCTGAGTGTCAAGCTGGCCATCTCAGAAGGCTTTGTGTTTGTATATGCGTATGACTGTATGGAATAAGAATAGCTAAATAAGAACAAAGATCATTGATGATGGTGATGAGTATGCGCCAGGGTCTTAGGCAGCAGGGTGTCTTTTTGGCACCCTGGTCCACGAAAAATACCTATTTTGTGGGGAAAAGACACCCTATCTTTTGGTCAGAATTTTTTTTAAATATTAATTACAAGTAGATATCTTTAAAAGTTTTATCCTTAAATGATAAGGCATTTGTTGAAGAAATAAAGCATATAATTACTTGTTTTGTCAATGTGTATGGTCAGTATGATGACTTATTTTTTTTCAGTGAGGGGGTTGGGACACCCTGTCGTCTTGAAACCCCATTTTGGACACCCTGTTATGAAAATCCTGGCTAAGACCCTGGTATGCGTTTGAGGTATTTTTATCAATAACAGTCACACACATGACAATGAAGAGCATAAGATTTAGCTCTATTGAGGCCAAAAATAAATAGCCCCTAGAATATTTTAGAAGGGGGAAATTTTCATAGTAAAATTTTTCTCCCAAAACTATATAAGTTCAAAGTTGCCTCGAAAAACATTCTTCAGTGCTCACCTGAAAAGAGCTGATATTCTGTAAACATTCTCTTTTGTTGTCTCGGATAAATCCAATGAACACCTGCGTGCACAGCAACACAACACAGCAAAACACTCATATCAAGAAACTATGTACACTCCTCATTTCAAGTCCAGATTTTCACTGATGAAATGACATATCAATTCAGAAATGACGCAAGTTTAGTCATCTGCTGATCATGATGGGTGCACCCTTAATTGGCGCTAAATATTCCATCAACAAAGCAAATGATGCAGTACTTAGTAGAGGAAACATCAACATTTATCATTAACACACTCATGATTTTACAATGAATAACAGAGATATGTGTGACAGGGAATTTCTTTAATTTCTTGGCTTGAAATAGCCCCTTTGCTCGGATTCCCAAAACTGGCTCCCCAGGTGCGGACAATGGACAATTCAGTAGATTTGAGGGTGCTATATTTTAGAGAAAACCGCAAATCATGTTATCTTGAAGTGAAACTGAAAATGTCATGTTTAAAGTTTTCGAACCTCAAAATTTGGATGCTCAGGCATAAGGCCTAAACAAAAAATATGTTTGTTTCCTATTACATGCTAGGAAAAAATAGGGTAGGTAGGTAGGGAATTTATTTTATTTTATGATATTTTTTTTCACTCCTCTATGCTGCCTTAGATGTATATGCAAGGCAGAATAGCAACATCTAAAGTAGTGGGATGTCTAGATCTATTTAAATCCACTGAACTAGTATTATATGCTGATATTTGACGTTATTTTCTTTCTTTTTTCATTTTTTTTGTATGCCGTGCATGGTATATGAAGCAGTTACAAATTTTTACCTTTCTTTTTTAAAAAGATAATATTTTGGCCAATAAAAAGATTAGGGTAGGGGCAAAAAATTAGGGTAGGTAGGGTAATAGGAAACGAACATCTTTTTTTAGGCCTAACCTGAAATGGTGATATACATGTACATCAGGATGCCCACCTAGTTATGTACAAGTCCTGCCCCAGGATGACCTGGAGGCGGTCAGTTTTGTGATACATGATCAGGCCTAAAAAAAAAAGTTGTTTGGTTCCTGTAACCCTACCCTAACAAGTTTTTATTCAAAAGAATCCCTACCCTACTGTTTTAATCGCCCATCCAACTACCAATCAGCGTAAAACATGCATAGAAGAACCAAAAAAAAACAAAAAAATTATGCAAAAATATTTTTTTTTACCGATCTACCTTCCCTATTTTTTTTCATACCGTTACAAGAAACAAACAATTAATTTTTTTAGGCCTCATGGCCATTCTCAGATACATTGAAAATCAATCAGTCACATGTATCAATACCTTCAGCTATCACTTGATACATCAAGGCAGAATGCCGATAAAAGATAGAGGCATTTCCTAGAAAATCTACAGCACAACCTCATCTGTGATTTCACTGGCATGTAAAGGTAAGCCTGCTAAGAGACTGCTTTAATATTGTGCTGCTGCTAGTTATTTCATCCATGTAAATAAAGTTGCTTTATGGTTAGTAGTATCACATGAGTAGTCCTGTTGCTAAGGCCTAGAAAAAAATAGTTTGTTTCCTGTAACGGTCTAAAAAAAAAATAAGGAAGGTAGGTGGGAAAAAAAATTGATTATTTTTCTGTTCAAAAATGTGTGTTTTATGCATTTTTTTAATGATAAGGAGTCGAGAGGGCTGAAAAAAATTAAGGGTAGGAATTATTTTGAATAAAAACTTGTTAGGGTAGAGTTACAGGAAACAAACAACTTTTTTAGGCCTAAATATTCAGTAAAATATTATGAATGGTATTTACAGCAAAACTTCACAGCATCCAATAATAACCAAATGACTCAATGGGTCGGGCAGGACTAGTAGCACCTATGGCTGGGCTCGATTGGCAAGACATCGAGCGCTCGAGAAAGTCTCACGATCGATATTCACCACCTTCTGACATCGAGCGACGAACTCGATACACTCCCCCCTAATCATCCATGTAAATAAAGTTGCTTTATGGTTAGTAGTATCACATGAGTAGTCCTGTTGCTAAGGCCTAGAAAAAAATAGTTTGTTTCCTGTAACGGTCTAAAAAAAAATAAGGAAGGTAGGTGGGAAAAAAAATTGATTATTTTTCTGTTCAAAAATGTGTGTTTTATGCATTTTTTTAATGATAAGGAGTCGAGAGGGCTGAAAAAAATTAAGGGTAGGAATTATTTTGAATAACAACTTGTTAGGGTAGAGTTACAGGAAACAAACAACTTTTTTAGGCCTAAATATTCAGTAAAATATTATGAATGGTATTTACAGCAAAACTTCACAGCATCCAATAATAACCAAATGACTCAATGGGTCGGGCAGGACTAGAAGCACCTATGGCTGGGCTCGATTGGCAAGACATCGAGCGCTCGAGAAAGTCTCACGATCGATATTCACCACCTTCTGACATCGAGCGACGAACTCGATACACTCCCCCCTAACCCAACCTCATTTCAACCACTACCTAACAGTTTAGTCCCCCCAAAAAATTCACAAAAGCCTACCTTGTGCTTTTATTTCTCAAAAAAAAATTGCAGCGCTAATGCGGCCGCCATTAAAACTGCACTGCGATAGACACTATCGCGTGCGGAAACGCTTGGAAAAGTGTGGTGAGGTCCACGTAATGTAGTTTACACGGTGCTAGTCCGGCCCCCACCACACTTTTCCAAGCACTAACGCGTGCGACATAAACGAATCAAAACATTGACATCGAAAAAAAATAGTCAATTAATCGGATCGAAAAAAAAATGGCTGATGAGCACAGCCCTAGTAGCACCTGAAATCAACTGGCCCTATTGTACTGACTACTGAGCACCCGCCTCACCTCAAAACACACAAAAAGAATTGAACCAAAACTATATATATACTGCAATATTCTTATTAAAAATTTAGTTACTGTCTTAGCAAGACTTCATCACCCTTTCCCTGGTCAACCCTAGATATGATATCTATATGGAAATTAGAGAAAAAAAAAGACTCACATATGATAGGTGGCTAAGTAATTAAAAGGTCCCACAATTACCTTCTGGACAGGAGAGGAATACTCAATAGTGGCCTGGTAACCGTGTCTTAGCCAGGATTTTGAAACTGGGTGCCTAAAATTGGCTGTTGTAAAATTTTTGGGCATCCAAATTTTTAAGGGGGGATCACAATATACTCATATTTCAACCATAAACATGTATAAATCCATCAAAATAAGGCATGATATCATTAAACAATGTCATAGGAATAGTAAGGAGGTGAAAGAATTCAATTATAAGCTTGAGATTGAGATTTTTAGAAATTTCACACAAAAATATTTGGGTGTCCTGAGGGGTGCTTTTTAAGGGTTTGGGTGTCCAAAAAGGCACCCAGACGCCCTGCTGGCTAAGACCATGCCTGGTAGGGCTACCTGCTGTACCTAAATCTCTACTAGTTACTAGTTAGTCCTACATCATGTACAACAAAATGATAAACAGTTAACCAGCCAAAGTATACGTGTGACAGATCAGGGACTTCTATGAAGCCAGGACCCGTCCAGCCTGTCTTTTAGGACAGGTAGTTTCCTATAGACCTTCTTTTTGGAAAGCCGCAGTATTCGACTTTTAAAAGCGCGCGCTGCTCGGTAGCCCGCTATAATAATATTTGTCTTGGTAGCCTGGCTGGCTATAAGAAAAGTTAAATTTTATGATCACGCTCAAAGCAATGTCCATAATAAAATCAGTTGAAAACACCATCAGTTGTCTTTTGGTACTTGTAACTGCAATATATGCAATAGAACAGTGAAAAGATTGCTTACACCTTCAAATGTTTTTAGGAAAGGACTGTGCAGTGGGATTTAGAAAGTCTAGGGCTATGAGATCTTGGGTCGGGCTATGGCGATTTGGAAACCAGAAGTCTGGTGGTCTCTTAGAGTTTTTAAATGAAGCCTGACTCCTGGAAAAATAGCATATTTTCAAGTGTGTGCTAAAATTATGCAATGAGATAAAGGTGAACTTGGATATGACAGACTCAATGGGACCAGGAAAATTGGTCCGTCTTATGCAAAATCTGTCGTATACATATGACAAATATTTTTATATGCATCGGACTGGGACCAAGCATATCGTTTTCGGTCACTAATCTTTATCAAAAGACCTCTTCGCGCCCCTAGCCTGAAATCTAAGTGTCAGACCCTGCCAAGTTCACCTGTATCTAGAAAATTATAGCAAATTGGCAATGATAGCTATGAAAGTGGAAGTATTTTAAGAATGAACAGTATAGCATTGTTGATTTCATTTCTGGTATAATAGGAAATCAATATCTATAACCTATTTCCAACATCACGCCAAGCAGTAACAAACAGGCAGGTGATAAGGAGCAGATTCAATACATATATGGCTAACCTAGATCTTCAGGAAATCCCACAATCTAAAATGGGGAAGTCAAATTCTCTGTTCACACTTGTTGAATGGATTAGTACCCGCAACAAGTGTCCCCCCCCCCCCCCCCTGTGTGATTCAAGGGCCACTAAAACCCTCTAAGATACTTGTTGACATTAAATTCAGCCCACAATGGTAAATAAACCTTCATATGAGAACACCCATAAAACGGCTTGTGTTTTTAAGTCTATCCCAAGCTAAATTTATAGCAATTTACAAAACAACAGTGGTCACTTATAATATCATGAACGTGAAAAATTATTCTTTCTGGGTCTGTTGGTAGGCTAAGGATGGCAGTCAGTTGAAATTTCAAAATTGGTAATTGGTTGACAATCCAACCTAACTATAATGACCAAAGACAATCTGTCTCAAGTCATCTTCTAGACGTTCTAGTGCTTATTTGTCTGTATCATACTAGTTACTAGAAGGGAATAAAAATGAGGCCCCAGAACAGGTTGTTGAGAATTAAACAACCCACTCAACTAAGCCCAGGATCAAAGAACAACACATCACAACTATATCTTCACTGAATCCAATATGGCTTCTGCCAAGCCCTTTTATTACCTCTAAGTTGGGAGAGCAATTAAACAATCACATGACCAATGCAAAACAATAGACAGCCTACCACCTAGGATCTATAAATAGAAATACTGCATACAGCATGAGTCAAATTACATTAATTAACATACCAATATATAGGTGGCAGCACTGGTCGCATTACTACATAACAATACTAACACTAGAATACACTTAATAATCTCCGACACAGGTAAACGAAAATGACCATAGTATGTTCACAATGTTGAGTTACTATCATTCACAACCTTCAGGGCTACTAATTGCCCTGACTGGTAGCTGCTTTAGGAGGGCAAGCTTAAGTATCTATCAAGAGGAAAATAATACAATTTGATACAGGTGACTGGGAAGTTTACATTTGTCCAGCAAGCTTTTCCGACAAAAAAAATGAAATCTACGTATATAGATTCACTGCTTAACAATGTATACTGTAAGCTGATTGCCTTATTTACAAATTCATTTTTTCTAATGTCTTCGAAAGTCTGTAAATTTTAATTTTATCTATTAGTTTTATAAATCCAACTTATCTATCTTTGAAATATTCTACTTGCCATGTATCCGGTGGGCAAGTTGGAAATGACTTCTACCTGCCTACCAGTCCTCGTTCCTTGCTATGGCAAGCACCGTTGTTGGTGCCTTGCTATTTTGTAATTTTATTAGAATATAGATCAGAAAGGTACTAAACAATATCATCCAGTATTTAAATCCTTTACCCATGGTAAATTCAGTAGCGGCACTCTAGGGGTGGGCATTGTTGAAAGTAGGGTTCGGATGCGAAGAGATTTTTTGTACCGATTGATCGAAAAATATTTCAATTAAAAATAATTCAATATAATCAATTATTTCAAATGCCGTTCAAACGGGTCAAATCGGCCTCACCTCAACCAAATGCTCAAGTTCTCGCTTAATCTTCCGACCACTAGATGAAAGTTTCAATAAAAATGACTTTTTAACCAGTAGACCCAATATTAGTATCAAATGCAGCCCTCCAATGTCCGGTATCCCCCTTGACCTCAAAGGAATATTCATTTTTTATGAAAATGAAAAATAGAGAAAAATGGTGAATATCAAATTGTTGGCTGGGTGTTGTGACCTGCATTAGATAAAAGTCCTTGAGATAGGTTTTGAGTGTATGAGAAGTACTGTTTTCTTTTTAAGTGGCCACTGGCCAGGCCTTCTAGATAGATCTAGAAAAAAAGCTTCTAGGATGGGTGTGTGGAAGAGGGTATAGGGCAGTTAAGCCAGAGAGATAGCATAGTATAAAGTCTATTGGCCATTTCAGCAAAGAATGGAACTAAGAACATAAATGTTGAGAGTTTGAGACTAACAGCAAGAGGGTTGCATAAGAAGCTGTCTGTACCAGCAGGGTCTTAGCCAGGATTTAGAAACTGGGTGTCCAAAATTGGCAATTAATTTTTGGGCGTCCTATTTTTCAAGGGAGGCCACAGTATATTCAGATTACAACAATACACATGTATTTACTTAATGAAAAAAAAGCATAATATTCCAATACAATGCCATAGAAATTGTATTGAGGTGGGAATATATCAATTATATGTTTGAAATTTACATTTAAAGAAATATTTAATGGAAATTTTGGGTGTACAGAGGGGTAACTTTTGAGGGATAGGGCATCCAAATGACACCCTGCTGGCTTAAAACTATGTGTACTCTAAGTATTGGTGCAATATTGGAGAAAAACTAGCCATCTAAACATCAGATGACAACTGGTATAACTAGTACTCCTGAGATTAGAAGCTCAAGAGTATGGTCATTACTCATTACTGCACAATAAAAGAGTACAAGAGCAGCAATTTTTCAATACACTAATGGCTGGTCTTTTTAGAGCAGTAGTATAAATGTTTAGGGGCAGGTGTCACCTACTGACTCAACCATTATCTTGATATTTATTTGGCGAAACTAATATTTGGTGAAATATAGCATTAAATCAATCTCCACTATTCAATTCTCTCAAACACCTATAGTATGCATTTACTTTGTAACCTATTCTTGGTAAAATGGTATGGAGGTATAGTATTTTACCTTAATCTATTCTTATTTAAAACAAAACAATACACATTTTATTTCAAACAACATTAAAAATGCTGCAGGATTCAGGATTGAAATAAATTGTGAAATATATATTAGATAGTGATCTGCAACCATAACACTAAGTGACGTGGGACTTCATCTTGAATTAGTCAGACGAAAGAGTGAGAGAGCCCAACACACCATCACAATAACAATTATATACTACAAACAAAGGATGCATATTTGACAAATTCAGCAAATCACTGTCCAGAATATTTCTAAGAAAATTGCAGTTTGCAGCTTTTGTTGTTTTGCATGTTTACTGTCAAAAAATACTCTCATTATAGTACATCATAGCCATATAGGCAAATGTTTGATATTTTTGAGTTCACACTTAAATTCAAAACAGTTATGAACTAATGTCATCTATCCTACAGTAACAAGTCCCTCCCCCAGTACATTTCAAATAAGAATACACAGAAGCAGTCTGCTAACTGGGTTGCTGTGTGTATTATGGGCATTTTCTTTTTAAAGTGATCATCGACATCCAGATTCCAGTCTACTTTTGTTGTCATGTTCTAGTTTTGTGTCATTCTTCTCAGTTGGGATTTGTTTATCAGAACAGATTGTTGATTGGCTTTCACCAGCTATAATAAAGATAATTAGCCATTAACGTAACTTTTGTTTTGGATATAAGTACTCAGCTTGGATTGGTTGCAGTATAATCGTGTGATCAAGTCTACAGAAGAATTTCGGTAAGGAAAATTAATATAGATAGATGTACAACTACAACAAGAACCTGCGACTATGTTCAACAAAGCGATTTACTTACCTAGGTATATATCTCCAAAGGAACCACTACCTATCTTTCTACCCAACCGGTACTTATTTCCAACTCGCAACTCCATGCCTGAAACAATCATAAAACAAACTGGTGATCAGATTTGTATTTTCACAGAATTTCTCAGTCCACCATTGCTCGTCATCTCTATCAACAGAAATCAAACACTGGAGGCAACAGTAAAATAGACAATTTTGAAGTGATATTATACATACTTGTCGACAATTATGTCCCACCAATTTCACACAAAGCAAAGATAAATTTGTCAGGTATGCAACGAAGCCATAGATATTTTTGTAACTAGTAGCGTATCAGCTGGATGGGGTGGATTTTACATTGTATACTGATTACGCCCCATCTCCGCCATTATTTACTTCAGACTATCGGTTGCTGACGTAACTGCGCATGCGTACCTTTCTATTTCCGGGGAGCACAACCTTGCGGAGACCCGGATGAGCGCTCCTGAAGACCAAGCCCTTCACAAGGCTAGGGGGCCTAACTTTCCTTAAACGATAGTCAAGTCCACATTTAGAAAGCGCAAGCTGAAAAAAAAACGCTACAAAACGCGTTTCCAACAGCAATGAAAAAAATGTACCTCAACACTAAACCTAAATGTATTGGTAGGAAATGATTGCTGCTGCTCTATTCTAGGGTTATTCTGTTGAGTTGAGTCATAATATGATGCTGGCATGGCCAGGAAGCGAGCGCGAAGCTTCGGATAATTTCTTTTTTTTCTGACCATAAGATTGATTACATATCAGATTACTACGATTCCAACCTGTCGCAAAATAATCATTTTTAACAGGTTTAAGAGAGCAGTAAAAGGCTAGTAGTCCGAATTGTGAACTTTTGAAATTTGAAACATGGCGAATAATTTATTTTAGCCGTACACATTAAGTCCTGTACTGTGGCAATTTTTCCCGCTACTAAAGTTGTCATAAAACTTACTATTAGATTTCAACCTTTCCCAGAATCTTCATTTCGCTACAGATTTGAAAGCAAATTGATAAGCATGTAGAAAAAATTGTGGCGATCCTAACGATCTACACCGCATTAAAATTGACCCACGGAAAGGTGTAGCTTCGGATGATTTGATTTCATACTGACTAAAAGATAGCATAGATTGAGCGAAAAGGTTGGCATGAAAATTACGACGATTTCAACCTAACGCAAAATCTTCATTTCTCAACAGATTTGAAAGCAAGTTGAGAAGCATATAGAGGAAATTGTGGTGGTTCTAACCAATTAAATTGCATTAAAATTGACCACGGAAAGGCGTAGCTTCGGATGATTTTATTTCATACTGACCAAAAGATAGCATAGATTGAGCGAAAGAAATTGGTATAAAAATTACAACGATTTCAATCTGTCGCAAAATCCTCATTTCTCAACTGATTTAAGAGCAAATTGTAATGCATGTAGAGGAAATTGTGACTATTCTAATGGTCTACAGTGCATTAAAATTGACCCACGGAAAGGCGTAGCTTCTGATGATTTCATTCATACTGACCAAAAGATAGCATTGATTGAGCGAAAAAAATGGCAGAAAATTTACAACAATTTCAATTTGCGAAATGAGGATTTTGCGACAGGTTGAAATCGTTGTGGTTTTAATGCGAATTCTTTTTGCTAATTCTATGCTATATTTTAGTCAGTATGTACTGGAATCATCCGAGATTACGCGTTTCCGTGGCTCAATTTCAATGCGGTTTAAATCGTTTGAACCGCTACAATTCATTCTACATGCTTCTCAATTTGCTTTCAAATCTGTTGAGAAATAAAGATTTTGCGACAGTTTGAAATCGTTGTAGTGTGAAGGCCAATTTTTTTCGCTCAATCTATGTTAGCTTTTTGTCAGTATGAAATGAAATCATCCGAAGCTAGTCGCCTTTCCGTACGCGTTAGTCAATTTAAATGCTGTTTAAAACGTTAAAACTGCCACAATTTCCTTTACATGCTTCTAAATTTGCTTTCAAATCTGTTGAGAAATGAAGATATTGCGACAGGTTGAAATCGTTGCAATTTTGATGCCAATTTTCTCGTTCAATCTATGCCTTCTTTTGGTCAGTATGAAATGAAATAATCCGAAGCTACGCCTTTCCATTAGTCAATTTCAATGCAATTTGAATCGTTAGAATCGTCACTGTTTCCTCTACATGCTCCTCAATTTGCTTTAAAATTGACCCACGGAAAGGCATAGCTTCTGATGATTTCATTTCATACTGGCCAAAAGATAGCATTGATCGAGCGAAAAAAATGGCAGAAAATTTACAACAATTTCAACCTGTCCCTAAATCTTCCTTACTCAACAGATTTAAAAGCAAATTGAGGAGCATGTAGGGGAAATAGTGACGATTCTAACGATTTAAACTGCATTGAAATTGACTAATGGAAAGGCGTAGCTTCGGATTATTTCATTTCATACTGACCAAAAGATAGCATAGATTGAACGAAAAAATTGGCATCAAAATTGCAACGATTTCAACCTGTCGCAATATCTTAATTTCTCAACAGATTTGAAAGCCAATTTAGAAGCATGTAAAGGAAATTGTGGCGGTTTAACGATTTAAACCGCATTTAAATTGACTAACGGAAAGGCGACAGCTTCGGATGATTTCATTTCATACTGACCAAAAGCTAACATAGATTGAGCGAAAGAAATTGGCCTTCACACTACAACGATTTCAACCTGTCGCAACATTTTTATTTCTCAACAGATTTGAAAGCAAATTGAGAAGCATGTAGAAGGAATTGTGGCGGTTCAAACGATTTAAACCGCATTGAAATTGAGCTACGGAAACGCGTAATCTCGGATGATTCTAGTTCATACTGACTAAAAAGTAGCATAGAATTAGCAAAAAGAATTGGCATTAAAACCACGGCGATTTCAACCTGTCGTAAAATCCTCATTTCGCAACAGATTTGAAAGAGAATTAAACGGCAGGTGGAATGAGTTATGGCGGTTTTAATGCTCTAAACCGCATTAAAATCGAGCCTCAGAAAAGCGAGTATTCATAAATCTATTTTAACTGTTCAACATATCGTCCTGAACATCGTCACCGTGTCGGCTCTCCCCGACGTCGCGTGAGCATGATTGTTACTTTGTTGCGTAGTTTCGCGTGATGCCTGATCAAAACGCTCTTCTGATATAATTTAAAGTGAACAGTCCATACTTATTACGTGACAATGCAATGTTCAAAGCATGGAAAGATCTTGCGGCAAAATGTGCCCTTAAAGCAAAAGGTGATGTTCATTTCCCAGACTTCCCTTCAGACTTCCGAAACTTGCGCCTGCGTGACCGGATGTACTAAATAATACTTCCGTTTACGCGCGTGAGGCCACATTGTTGGCACCTCAAAACTTTTCTGGTCCATATACAGATTGGATATATACATTGTATCTATATACGTACTACACACACACGTTACATGAATGCTCGCTTGCGCTAGCTGCACTTCGTGCAGCAGCGCTGGCGCGCTCGCTAATATGATGCTGGCACGGCCAGGAAGCGAGCGCGAAGCTTCAGACGATGGAATTTATTTTGTTCTGACCAAAATATAGCATAAATTGATCGAAGATTAATGGCATAAAAATGTGCAGTTTCAACCTGTCGCAAAATCGCCATTTTGTAATAGGTTTGTAAGAGTAGTAAAAGGCAAGTAGAATAAATTGTGAAGTTTTAACATTTTAGATTAAAGTTGACCCAAGGAAGGGCAAGTAATTTATTTTTACCGTGAACATGTAGTCCAACAGTGTGGCAACTATTCACGTTTGCAATGCAAAGATGGCATAAAATTTACTAAGATTTCAATCTTTCACAGAATCTTCATTTCGAGAGAGATTTAAAAGCAAATTACATGGCATGTAGAATGAATTATGGCGGTTCTAACGTTTTAAATCGCATTAAAATTGACCCACAGAAAGCGAGAAATTCTCTTTCATCATGAATATTTCGCAACAGATTTGTAAGCGAATTGAAAGGCATGTAGAAGATATTTTTGGAAATTCCAACCATCTAAACCGCGTTAGAATAGACCCACGGAAATGCATCTAGATTGACTTGACCCAAAAAAATAATAGCATGAATATTACGATCTCAACCTGTCGCAAAATATACATTTCAACCTTTCACAAAATCATCATTTCGCAATAGATTTGTAAGCGAATTAGAAGGCATGTAAAAGAAATTGTTGCAATTCCAACCATCTAAACCACATTAAAATAGATTCACGGAAAGGCACCCAGATTGACCGAAACATAATAGCATGAATATTACGATTTCACCCTGTTGCAAAATCCACATTTCAACCTTTCACAAAATCGTCATTTCGCAACAGATTTATATGCAAATCGAAAGGCATGTAGAAGAAATTGTGGCGATAACAACCATCTAAACTGCATTAAAATAGACCCACGGAAAGGCATCTAGATTGGGCAAAAAATAATAGCATAAATATTACGATTTCAACCTTTAGCAAAATCTTCATTTCGCAACCAAATTTTGAGAGCATTAAACGACAAGTAGGGGTGAGTTTTGCAATTCTAATGATCCAATCCGCAATAGAATTGACCCACGGAAAGGCGAGTATTATAAACTAATTTCTACTGTGAACATACAGTTCACCGTGACCACCGTGTCAGCTTTCCCCGACGTCGCGTGAGCATTTGTTACTTTGTTGCCGAGTTTCGCGTGTTGCTGGTCAAAACGCTATTTGGATACAATTTAAAGGGAACAGTCCATGCTTATTACGTGACAAAGCAATGCTCAAAACATGAACAGATCTGGCGGCAAAATGTGCTCTGAAGGCAAAAGGTGATGTTAATTTCCCAGACTTCCCTGAAAATCACGCATGCGTCACCGGATGTACCAAAAAGGTACTTCCGTTTACGCGCGCGGGACTTCATTGTTGGCACCTCAAAACTTTTCTAGTACATATACAGATTGGATATATACATTGTATCTATATACGTACACACACACGTTACATGAATGCTCGCTTGCGCTAGCTGCACTTCGTGCAGCAGCGCTGGCGCGCTCGCTATAATTTTACTCAGATCTGAGGAATATCGATTTCCTGGTCAATGGAAGAGTGAGCCGGGAGAGTGAGTCATTTGAGGCAAACTCAACTTTATGTGTTTCAATATGGGCGTTAGTCTACGAATTCACTAGAAGTGTGAGGGTCTTATAAATTGCAGCAGAGATAGAAATCTATATGATACCTGTCTAACTAACTACCTGCAAAGAGCATGGCTAAGATAGTCCCCATCTCTCTTACAGGCTAGCGCAAAGTGAGTGCATCGTATCCCGTACCTAAGACTTTAAGATATCATGTAATCCCAGAGAACATGAAACCATCGAACACGGTTATTGAACCCAACAGGTTGATATAATTATGGAATTTATGTCCCTCTGCTTTCCACTTTGTTTTTATTTAAAATGCGAATACCATTCCAAGATGGAAAACAGCGACTGAAGTTTTGTTTTGCTAGTTCCTTATTTGTGAAGATGACATTGAGTAATTATCAAGGATTGTCCGATTAATCACATATGCCGATTAACTGCTCATTCAACCTCTGTTTCTGATGATCGATTGCAAATTTATATATCAATTATTTTTTCAAAAATTTGAAAAAAGAAAATTGTATCTTGCATTAGCTTAGTGATCGATAAAGAAACTCCACTAAAGCTAGAAACATATTAATTAAATCAAGCAGTACTGTAACAAGTAAAACTAAGGGCTTCAAGCGATATTTTAAGAGAGCCCGATTAGCTTCTTTACACAAATTGAGCCATAAATATGTGCCCCCAATGAAGATTCTAGGTAGCCCCCAGATAGTTTGGAGCCAAGAACCCTTGAACAAGACATGACTAGGCTATCAAAGGAAAACTACGCATCGACAACTGCGATTTTCAGTCGATCATCGCTCACTTAAGGCCCAGTCACACTAGGATCCGACTATCGCACAATTTTTAAAATCGGCAGGTCGGACCCGATTTTTTCACCTATCGGCTCCGTCTAAAGAGTCGGTACTGGGTTAAGATCGTATATGCCACAGTCACACTAGAGCCCGACTATTGCACGATTTTAAAATCGGCAGGTCGGACCCGATTTTTTCACCTATCGTGCGATCGTCGGATCCGATTTTTAGGCCAAATACAAAAATCGGATCGACTAAAAAAAGTCGGTACTGGTTTGCGATCATGTTCGCAAATCAGTGCCGATTTTTGAAAAGTCGCAAGACAATTTATTTGTCTTGCGATCATCGTACGATCATCGTGCGATCATCGTACGACCATTGCAAGACAAATCATTGACGCATTTTTTCTAGCAATAAAATCGGCTCCGATGAATCGTAATAGTGTGACTGCAAACTTGTATATTTTCAAAATCGGAACGTCCAGGTCCGATTTAAAAATTAGCAAAATTCGATCCGATTTTAAAATCGTGCGATAGTCGGACCCTTGTGTGACTGGGCCATTAGATTGGCTGATGATTGATCCTTAGGGCACGTCTAGTTGATTATCTGTTTCCCATGTCCCGACCGACCCTATTTTTGGGCCCGACCCTAAAAAAAAAAAATATTTTTTTTTCTTACTTTCCGACCGACCCTGTCCAGAGGAGCTTTTTTTCTTCTGAGAACTGCATTTTGAATGAAATAAATAAAAAAGTACCATCAGTTCAGGGTACAAAAAACTGAGATTTTGACATCGTTTATTTATAATGGAGCCTGCGAATTCAACATTTTTCAAATCTGCACAATTTTCTGTATGAACAAGCTGAAGAATAATACAGAGGGAAATGTGTCTCATGAACATCATGTACACATATTTGTACTTCTTGCCATGGCATTGGCAGCATTTCTGTCACAAATAAAGAAATTTGATACCCTATTATAGGTACTTCTGCTTTTTTTTCCTTTTTTTTTTACCCGACCGACCGACCCTAATTTTCAGTACCTTGGACATAGGAAACAGATAATCAACTAGACGTGCCCTTAGAAATTGTAAAAAAGGTGAGTAAGTCATGATTTATACAAACTTTATTTGGTTCATCCAGCAGTGATGAAAAGTTTTTATTTTGCAATATTTGATATTTAGTTACTGACTGTGAAGTATTCTTATTCTATTCAAAGTCGCCATCTCCATACCTTTAACCAATGATTGTAGTCTAAAATGGTTACATGGAGCGTATTCCATGAACAAATAAAATGAATAATCGTCATTGATGATGATAAAATTTCCCATAGAAAGTTGTTTTGGGGCTATTACAAATAAATCAAACACGAGTGACCAATGAAATATGTTTGGAGAGTGCAGAGAGGTAGATCCGTCTTCTTGTTCAATGTGAACATGCCGCGTTGTTGTACATGGGACGCCACCTATATGCGGTGAAAGGAAGTGAAATGGTGATAGATAAATGACGGCTCCTTCGTAATAGCGACACAGTCAATGAGAATGGGATAGGAAGCCTATGTCTTAAGCTACTCTTCCATAACTTCTTTAAAGTGATACATATATTTGTGTATTTCATAAGCACTAAAATCAAACGAAATATTAGCAGAATAATTAATGGTTTCTTATGATATTCTTAAGGTTTTATTTTTGTCCTAAAAAATCGGCGTTACAATACAGCTTAGATGATAACAACAAGTGGATGAAACCAGTCGGGCAACCTGAACAGGCTGGGCCTGGCTGCGGCAAAAAGTCCAAAAGTCGCGGTCTGCGCATGCTGGTGCGCAAGTTTCTCTGTAATGAAAACGATACGAGGTCTCGGTGAACTAATTCCACAGCTGAGCGGTGAGTTTCAGCTTTGGTATGACAATGCTGCTTGGCTAGCTCCAAAACTATAGTCATCCTTTCCCAACTAAAGTTGTTATTTATTATCAGAACATTCTCCTCATTTGATTTAAGCCGAAAAATCGGGGGTCATTTCATGATTTTTTTCTATGGGCCAACAGAGGTCAGAGCGAAAGATCGGCCGTCTGGTGGTCAATGCAAGAAAACAAGTCTGCAGACAAACAAACTCGATCCACTTCCAGCTTAGTATTCATACGCCCAAGCAACAAACCCCACTTTTTGGGCAACTTACAAAAGCCCAGTCCCTCCCGATTCCGAAAATACCGTATTTATTGAACAGAATTGTATATATCTTAATTTATAGGCCTCATTCTCCCTACCTCCAATTTTCATTTTGGAATATGCAATGGACACGGTAATTAGTTCACCGAGAGCGCTCACTGGTCCTTGTCTGCTAGTGACGTCACATTTAGGCCAGATCCGTGACTCCTGGCATAGCTGCCTTTATTCTAGCATCATAGCATGATAGTATTTGGCGCAAAATAACTTCCCGACTTCGGTTGATTTCTTTATGCGTGTGTCCTGATGGCTAAGTGGTCTATTAAGGCATTACCAGTGACTGCTGACTGTCTCTCACCACCGTTCAACGAGTTTGAATCCCATTTGGGGCATCTGAGAAAGTTGCCAGAGACTCGGGGATAGACAGTGGTTTTCGCCGGGTACTCCGATTTTCTTCACCAGCAACACCTGGCTTGTCACAGATCAGCCGAAATAAGGCAGAAAAAGTGCCGAAAACGAAATTCGAAATACCGCATGCTCATAGACTCCAACCGTATGGTCATCGTGTTTGTCACTGCCTAGACTAATAACTCAACGGGATTCGTTGTTACTGTTTACAAGCTCACCATGTTTAACTTTAGATCTGTCATTTCCAAGTCTAGGCGAGGCTCTAATACAAGACTTAAATGAAAAAATGACTTCAAACACTTTTTGGCTAAATGTCAGCCATTGATTTATCCGCACAATTCAGAACTCCCCACAAAAGATTTTACACAACTGATAATCTTTTTGAAATAGGCATAAAAAAGTCGGATATGAAGGTTCCATCACGAGTGGATGGAAAGAGGAGTTATCTTGCACGATTGAGTGGTTTTGTGTCTTGGGACTCGGCAAGCCTCATCCCAAGACACAAAATCACTCACGAGTGCAAGATACATCCTCTTTCCATCCATGTTTCTCCCGGGGCCCACATTAAAACAGGAGAAATATACGTATTTTCGTACTTTGTGTGAACCAAAAGTGACATTTCAGTCGTGAATGACGGAGGAACCTTGACTACGCTGGGGGAAAAAACGCCTAGCCCCAGGTCACTGGTAACATACCCACATGCCCCTTAGAACCCGGGAAGTGGCGAGACACAGCAAACAGTCAGTGACAATGTCTCAGACCACTCATGCAGCTATCAGGACAGGTGCGAGGTTTTACTGTTGATACCAAGTTGACTTGCAACATTTCGATAGTAATTGTATATATTGTTGAGCTTTCTTTGAGAAGTATTATTTCAACTAGGAAGAACTATATTCCTGTTTTCAAAACGCATGGCATGGAGGTAAAACTACATAAATTCTAACGCAATCATATTGCAATAATGTTATATCCAGGAGTAGATTGGCGTCATAGGGAGGTAATGTCCTTTCTTCTTCTTCTTCTTCTTCTTCTTCTTCTTATTATTATTATTATTATTATTATTATTATTATTATTATTATTATTATTATCACCAATTTGCGAACTATAGTACATTTCTGTTGCAATGGGTGGAAAAAGTGTTCTAGTTTTTGAAAGTTGACGCGTTAAGGAAAATGTTTTAGCTTCATCAGGGGGGGGGGGGGCACTTGGGTATTTAGGGGGCGCATACGTTCGTTATCAAAATTTAAAAATACCCCTAAAGCACTAATTTGTATTGCAAACATTACAAGAAGTATATCAACTTAAAACCAACTTCTTAGAATATGGTGGCTTCTGTATGAAAATCAAATCATTTCTCAGATACAAGGATTTTCCTCACTCTAAAACCACACTACCAAGAAACAGCTATATCAATATAATTGTGTCTAAGGACAAAAAAGGTGTATCTTACTTATACCGTTGCCTACATGGTAGACACTATAACATAATAGAGGAAAATTGTAATAAATGGAATGTCTGTGTTGAAGTTGACTTACTACCCGTTTAAAGTTTTCATGAGAAAACCTTGATGTCTTAAAATAAGCAACTTCTCACAAATGTAAGCAATATTTCAACTTATCGCCAAAGATCTTTAGAATTTCCAAACATTTTCTTGGGTCAGTGTTAAACAGCAATTACATTTGGATATTTTCAAACATTAGCGTCAGAAAAACCTTGAATAATTCCAAATATGTAGTTTTTCCCTTTTATATACAATCAAAATCAGTCATGTGACTTGATCACCATTGCTTAGATAAATATTCATCCCATGCATCGGACCAAATGGCTTCACTGTTTTGGTCGTTTTAACATAATCAAAAGATATTTTAGAAACACATGCTACATTGAAAAATAATAATTGCAACACAAGTGATCATGCATCAACATTTATGATGGGTTGGACTTGGGACAAATCGGCGTCCAACGGGCTACCTCAAATTCCCGATATACTACTCTTATAATTAAGTCACCATTAATAATAGTTTGTGAATGTTTAAGCGCAGAAAACATGTTTCCAAAGTACAGAAGTACAGAAAACATGTTGGGTTTCCCAGAACTGTTTGCACATCGCGGACCAAGCTCGCAGAGGACGTCATTCTCGCCATATTGTTACCTTTTTCCATAAAAAGCGTGGATTGCAAATTTGCGTTTTATTTGCGCCATTTGGTTCCAAGCACACAGTAAATTCCATATCACTTGGTCCAATGAGTGATGACCACGGGCACACTTAAAGCGCATCACAGATGTTCCATAACTCAAAATGGCCAATTAGCACTTCTTCACTTCAGCACATATATATCCATTGAATTGTGTGAATTCGTACTATTTTTATGTTTGCTTAATTACAGCCAGAGTTTTTTTTTGTTTATTGCATGTCTCACACAAGGACAACTATCTCATCTCCTTTTACATACAAACAGTATGAGAGAGAAAATCCAGTACAAATCAACAGATCTTCGTCACTATTGACAACAAATGAAAGTAGTACCAAAAGGAGCAAGTTATATGTATAACATAATATGACTAAATTTGTAACATTTTTCATTGGTGGAAAAAAAATATTGATATCTCTCCAGATCTGCAATTACTGGATGCCATCTATCCTAGAAATTGCTGATAGCAATCATTTATTTGTGTCCAATATATTCTGTCACCATCTTTTTTTTCAATGTTCTTTTAAAATGATGAATGTTAGTACCCGTTTTAGACTCCCTGTTGACGTATAAGCACTGGTTGGTAGATAACAATATAATATTGATAATAAAATATTTTTCCCTGTCATCAAGAATTTTAATTTTGTTATCTATTTTGTAATTTAAAAATCCGATACTATTAACCCACTTCTGAACTTCAGTCCACCATGTTGCTGAATATTCACAATTGATTAACAAATATTAAATTCTGTCAGGTAGTTGATATTTTATATTTTAGGCAATTATCAATGATTTTCATTTTGACTAATTTATCTCTTGAGAATGTTCTGTGATGGCGGACCTATATTGAATATATCCTGAGTAAATATGTTTTTGTATTTATGATTGCACACAAAAGCTTCAGCCATTTCTCCATAACTTATTGTAACATTCATATTGTAGTCCCATGTTCCAATACTTTCTTTGATACACTCTGTATTGGATAGATGCACCATCTTATAACTATTTCTGTAACCCTTTCTGTCTTTATTGATAACGTTGTTTACAAATGAATTGATGGGTTTGTTATTTGGGTTACTAAAGTAGGATCTCTGTTTATTTGATAGTATTTTTTCAAAGAGTTCATCTTAGCTTTCAGCTCTCCATATTGAATGAAATTAAAAGTGAGGCCTAAAAAAGACTGTGACTATTTGTGATGGTTAAAGCTTGTAAAAAATGCCCTTTTTGGCCGATTGTCATAAAAAATGGTTCAAAAGTTAACTAATTTGTTCCTTATTTGCCCTTTCTTACTGCGTAACTTTACCTATAGGCTATGACTGAATTAGCGCCAGTCTATAATCAGCGCAGGCCGAAACTTAGGCCAAGTTTCGGCGGCGTCGGTTGTCGATTGTCACATGCTCTGGTTCCCCCCAAAGTCGTTTTCGCGAGCAGTTTCTGGCCTGGTTCTCACCTTGACCTTGCCGAGTGACGTAGTCTGGTTCAAAATCGACAACCGACGATTGACAGCGGTTGACTGTGGTTCGCGCTATGAACGATGGGAGATAGACATTTATTTTTTTATTCACTGAATAATTCAGTCCTCAGTAGGCCTTAACATATATAAACAATCCACGGTAATGATAATGAAGTGTACTTGGGTAACTATAGAAAACACGTAAAACTTGAATTACAAAGGGGACACATGGCGTCCAATCACAGGCGAGAACCAGGCATGCGACAACCACAGTCGTTTTGGCGAGCTGTTTGTGGGTAGTGGCGTAGCTTGTGACTTCGAGAACCACAAACTCTCTCGCGGAATCACGCCCTTAGAGGACTGGCACTAGTCTAACCCATGACCTACCCAAGGTCGCGCTACAACTTCCGGGTCATTTTCATCATGGCTGCCTCGTGCTCTAGATTCTTCGGTCGTGGTGGAAATAAATTGATACGTTCATGCTGTACGTCCTCACAAATAGTTTGCCGCAAAGGGAAACATAATGGTAAGTCTTACAGTTCATTATCTATATGTCGATTTGACCCGCAAATTGACCGGCCGACGATGTCGATTGCAATTCTCTTTTTTTTAGAGCGATAAACAGTGAAGTTTCGGCTATGAATCATTGAATGACCTTAAAGACGAGACACCAATTGCTACACACGTAGTAAATTTATTGCTGCAGCACATTAGATTTTTTTTGTCTAAAAAAGTTCTCCGTAATTAGGTAGTCTTGTTTGTGTGTTTCACTTATTGATGGCACATTTTGAACCTAAATCATCATGATGGTGCATTTTCCAATATTCATAAATCACTTTCTAAAATTCATGACTGACTGCATATATATATATATATATCGGAAGGGGCCCTATTAAGAATCGGGGCCCTATTAAGAATCAATTTGGTTTTCTTCCCGTGGAAATGTCATCACAAGATGTAAGATCATGATATTTCCTGTGTGAATACTAGTGACTTTAGGGCTATAGAAAATCTAATTGAGATTATTTGATAACTAACAAATTTGGTGGAAGAAGGTAGTGATGTGATGACCAAGCCACAGACTTGAAGGCTGCAATGGCCAAAAATTGACAGCCTTCCATTTTTCCACAAAAAAACAAGGAACTGAAATTACTATCTAACCCTACCTAGGCTTGCCTCTTTCTTACAAATAAGAATGATTAAAAGTTAATATTTGGTCTGTTTGTTAATTCAATTAAATTGCAAAAAAAATTTGGAAGTCAATTAATTTACAAAAACCATTCTTTTAGAACAAAATCAAGGTGATTATTAATAGGGCCCTTGTTTCAATAACACACATATGAGAACCATATTTTCTGAGCCCTCAAGGAGGATCTAAGGTGGGGGATCCACATCAACTAACCATACAGCATAAACACAAGTACCTCACCTACCTAACAGTAGGTGGGTCTGGTATAAATTCTAAACGCTGTTCTTTATTTCATGAGAAACCCTTAAATTGGTTCTTAATAGGGTCCTCTCCTATATATATATATATATATATATATATATATATATATATATATATATATATATACATACATATATATATTACATATATATATCAAAGATGAAACTTTTTTTCTTGAGAAGATTAATTAATGCTTGAGTAAATGTTCTTTAGTTCCAGCCATTTTTCATCAGATTCAGCTGCCGCAGCAACAGGTTCGTTGCTGTACAGTAGGAGTTGATGCTTTCCCTCGATACCAATCTCGCTTTTCTGATGATGGAGAAGAGGAGTACGAGGAAGAGGCGAATGATGAGGAGCTGGAGAGTCTACGCAGGCTTCATCGGGAGGAAGCCAAGAAGCAGCACATGGACAAAGATGGGTAAGCTTTTATCAACAATTTTGACTTTTTGACAAAATAGGCTATTAGATGTGGTTGGTATAAAGATTTGAAGTAGATAAATTAGTAACTTAATCTGGACGGGCATCCTCTGGATGTATGATAATTTGGTAGATGATGCTGTAGTTAATTAAAATTCACAACATATCAATAGGAGAGATATGTGTTTTCAAAATCCTGGTCAAGATCCTGTTAAGTTTGTATTCGAGCAACTTTTTCTTACACTTGTGACAAAATTATTATATATGAACTCTTAGAATGCAGAGAAAGTTTCTCTGCATTCTAAGAGTTCATGTAAATCAAAGGAATTCACCCACACCGACCACACGCCAAATCTTTTTCTAACAGTTGTGTACCTCTGTAAAATAATCAGCTAGACAGCTACATATAAAATACTAGTAACACCAATTAAGATATGTACCAGATATTCAATTGGTGAATTTAATTTGTGTCATTTGATTTTGCCACTGAAAAGTTTGCCTTCTATGAAAAAAAAACATCCAACATTTTTTTTTATAATTTCAGAATGAACTTTTCTGACTTTCCCATCAGTGAAGAGCTTGCCAACAGATTAGAGACACTTGGTTATTCAAAACCTTTTGAAATTCAGACCAAGACTCTTAACCACACTCTAAATGGCAGGTAAGTAATAAACGATGAGCACTATTAGTCTTATCTATTTAATGTTTATCTTGTTTAAAATCTTGTATTTCATTATAATAGTGGTGAATTCTTGTAACCATATTCCTAATGCCATTTTGACCATGGACGGGTCTATTATGGGTATTGGTCTATTGGATCACATTTATAAGCTTTCCTTGTTTCTATTCATATGTAAATCCAGTCATATCTTGAATCTTTTAAAAAAAGGCGATATTAAGATTGAAGAAAAAGAAAAAAAGATTAATGATAAAATAATAGAGATGGTAGTAGATCTTAGTAATTGTAGCAGTAAAAGTTCAAAGTTTGGTACATTCTATTGTATACTACATTTGACATTATACTTCAGAAATGTGATTGGCAGAGCAGTAACAGGCAGTGGCAAAACCATGGCTTTCTCTATCCCAATTGTTCAAAAGATATCTTCACAAAAGTAAGTCAACTCCATTCATATGTTTTCTCCTTTTTTCATGCTACTAAGTACTGTTAGAAGTAGATGTTGTAAGGGAACAATTTTGATATCCAGAAAAACGTGCCAAATGAGTGCATCAATGAATGTTGTCTTGTCAAATTAAAACCAAGTTATTCGGGACATGGTATATTAAAAGTTACACCATCTGCAGACTTTTACTTCAAGTTGATTTTAAGATGATTGCCATGAGCACTTTTTTATTAAGTACTGTAGGAGACCTGACTGATGATTGATGATTGATTTGGATAGTGGAGGTTTTTGGTAGTTTTTTCTGAAATAAATATATTGTATAGCAATGTCTGCGGTTGTATGTTATGGGGATTAAAGAGGGAGTTGTAATATTAAGTCTGAGGGGGGTAGCATAGATGACTAGAGCAGGATAGCATGGCAGAACTCAGGACGAATTTTGCGGCAAAATTCCCTATTATCGCTCGTTTTCTTCCTCCAATATCTTCCAAATTACCTATCTTTTTGGCCATACAATGCTTGATTTATGTTCCTTGATTGTTGTCCAATGTTCCCCTGTGTTCATTTGGTCAACAATACCCATATCCAAATCAATCATCAATCATCAGTCAGGTCTCCTACAGTACTTTAACTAGTTTTAGCTATCATTCCTTGCCTTGAAAGCTCTTTACCTGGAACTCATAGCAGGACATAGTATAACAATGGGATGATATTGTGGAATTTCAAATCTCTTTCATGACATCCTTCTTTTCTCCGTTAACACTTTAACCTACTTTAAGATGCTCATAATTTCAAGCATGAGTTTGTCCCTTATGATATATTTTTCGGAACATTTATTTCAGGAGCCGTAGGTTTTCTAAAAGCCCAAGAGCCATTGTTATATCTCCAACGCGGGAACTATGTATGCAGATATACAGGTAGTGTATTAACCAGTGGAGGAGATAAGTTGTGTCTTAAAGATCATTTTATTTTTGAAGGAAATATATTTTCTGTAAGTTATGTCTTGTAACCACTGAAAATAGAGTAATCATTTTGTGCACTTCGATTAAGATTTATCAACTCAATTTTTATCACTTTTATAATTACTAATGATAACTTCTTATTCCGGATCAGGGACATAGCTATAATAATAATAATAATAATAATATTGTCATTTGATATTGCGCCCTTTCCATATAAACATGCTCAAAGGCGCATTACATTCATTGTCAGAGGATAGATGTTGATATCCACATAGTTATTTGATAAATACATCTTTGAATAGATGTGTTTTCAATTGTCGTTTGAAGATTGCCACACTCCCAGCTGCCCGAATATTATTTGGGAGCTGATTCCATAGTTTTGGGGCACAGGCACTAAATGATCTGTCACCGTAGGTTTTCATGTTGGTTCTCGGCTCGCAGAGTAAGTTCTTGGATGTTGATCTCAGTGTCCGTGGTGGGACATACTCTTTCAGCATTTCCCTCAGGTAAGAGGGTGCAGTTCCATGCAAACACTTGTACGCCAGGAGAAGAATCTTGAATTCAATTCTCTTCCTGACTGGTAACCAGTGAAGTTCCTTTAGTACTGGAGTGATATGGTCATACTTCTTTGTGAGTGTGATCACCCTGGCGGCATTATTTTGTACTCTCTGGAGCTTACATATTAGCTCTTCAGGTATTCCACAGAGAAGTCCATTGCAGTAGTCGAATCTTGAGGTTACCAGGGATATGACAGCACCTTTAGTTGATTCTGCAGTCAAGTATTTTCTGATCCTTCCAATGTTTCGAAGGTGATAGTTTGCAGATTTGACTGCCTTTGACACATGTGCGGCCATATTCATGCTTGGATCAAAAACAGAGCCCAGATTGCCGATAGGTATATTGAGAATCTTAACAATCTCACCATTTACGGAGATGCTAGGCACAGATATTTTGGCTCGCTGCTTAGGGGTACCTAGCACTAGGACTTCCGTTTTGTCTGCATTCAGTTTTAGCTTGTTCTGTGACATCCATGTATATATGTCAGTGAGGCAGCCCTCCAGCCTAGCAACTCCTATGTCCACAGCTTGTTGAGTGATAGGTTTTATTGCCAGATAGAGCTGTGTGTCGTCTGCATATATGTGAAGCTCTAAACCATGCTTTCTGATGAGTTTTCCAAGGGGTAGGAGGTAGATCAGGAACAACAATGGTCCTAACACTGATCCCTGTGGTACGGACCACAGAATGTCCTGTAACTCAGAGAATGACTTGTCAATCTTGATGCGGAGTGTGCGTCCTGACAGGTAAGACTTAAACCAAGCAAGTGCTTGACCCGTAATACCTAATGTATTTTCCATTCTGCTGAATAGAATATCATGGTCGATGGTGTCGAACGCCGCACTCAGATCTAACATGACCAGTATAACTACTCCATGCTGGTCAATGCTGGTTAGAATGTCATTCTGTACTTTCACTAGGGCAGTCTCAGTGCTGTGACCAGGCTTGTAGGCAGATTGTAAATGTTCATGCAAGTTGTTCTCAGTCATGTAGTCAGTGAGTCGCCCCGCCACCACCCTCTCCAACAGTTTTGAGATGTAAGAAAGGTTACTGACAGGACGGTAGTTCTTTAGAATATCTGGATCTAGGGTAGATTTCTTAAGTAACGGTGTTACTATAGCCGACTTCATGGATTTCGGTACCTGGCTAGATCTGAGAGAAGAATTTATGATGTTAGTCATTACTGGAAGTAATTCGCTTCTACTTTCTTTGATGAGCCAAGTTGGGATTGGATCAAGCATGCAGCTTTTCGCAGGAGACTTGCAAATTATCTTCCATACTTCCTCCTCTGTAGTATTCCGCAGAACATTCAGAGTGGAAACAGGTGGTGACTGTGTTATTTCCAGGTTGATGTCAGAGCAGTCAGGGAGGTTATTCCTGATTTTATCAATCTTTTCCTTGAAAAAGCATGAGAACCTATTTGCAAGTTCTTCTGCAGAGCTGTGTTCTGGGAGTTTTGACACTTTCTGCCTGAAGAGGAGTTCATTCATTGTCTGGGACATCGCTTTTGAATCCTGCCCACAATCAATAATCCTCTGATTGTAATATGACACTTTGCTACTTTCAAGGAGTTTGTTGTATTTGTCTCTTTCTTCCTTGAAGATTTCACGATGAACTGTCAGGCCAGTTCTCCTCCACAGCCTTTCAGCTTTTCTTTTCTCAGATTTTGCTCGATGGAGATCATCTGAGAACCAAGGCTGTTGTGGTCTTATTACAATAGACTTTTCCTTGGGTGGTGCATGCTTATTCAGCACATTGGTTAGTTGTGTATCATATATGTCCATGAGATCAGTGACAGAGAGGTTGTCATCAGGATCCCCCAGTCCTTGTGAAATGTCTGTTCTAAAACTGGGCAGGTTAATGGACCTGTCCTGCCTGTCTTGTGGACAGGCAGTTTCCTGAAAACATTCTTTTTGATCAGGCAAAATTTCTATGAAGAATTTTTGATTTTGACTTTTGGTGGGTAATAACCAATTCTTTTCCTAACAAACCATCTTCTATGTTTGAATTGCCCTTTTTGACACAGTAAGCTATTAAAAGTAGTTGGTAACCCTATGAGGATTCGAAGTAGCTGGACGGGCAGAAATTTTGGAATTGCTGTTTTGGACAGACATTTTTAAAATCCTGGCTAAGACCCTGTATCCTGATATTCAACTTGTATACACGTATTGTTGATACTTCTTAACTTCATATTGCTCATGTATAACTAGTATACATGTAATGTTTACAACATTCAACTAAACCTTTTAGAGAATATCATAAGTATTGTTGTTTTTCAGGAGTATACAGGAGTTAGATCCCAGTGTTCGGTGTGTAGCATTGTATGGTGGGGATTCCATTAACAAACAGGTAGGTATGATTAAAGCTGCATTGTCATAAGCTAATAAGTAAGTAGATATAATGCAAGGTGCATTTCTACTTGGTGGGTTATCATTCTATACAATCTGTTAAGAACTTGGAATTAATGACACGTTTTCAAGTTAAAATGGTCTCATGATAAATATAAATTGTCAGGTTAAACTCATTCTGGAAGTTACAAAGTATCATTCCTAATATTGTTATACATGTACCTAGATAAGAACATCAATAAATTTTATCTTTATACGGGCCATAGCTGGAGTCATTATTTTGTATACACTCTTTATTCTTGCTTAACCGTGTCTGTTTCAGACTCGTGCTATCAGTCGGGGTATTGATGTAGTCTGTGCAACACCAGGGCGGCTAAATGATCACCTTCAAAGGAATTCTATAGTAAGTACTCCATGAAACTGGTTGAGATCTTAACCAATCCCTGAAGTTATCCTTACTTCAGTTTGTATGGGATTATGTTTCAGTGAAGTTGTATCCTGGTATTTTTTCCATCAATTCCTGTCCGGGCCTATAAATGCCTGACTAATAGCGTGACAGCTTTCTATGCTTAGTATTTTATAGAAGACATTTGAAAAAAAGTGATATTAGGGATACAGCCAACAACTCTCCTTGAAATGTGTTTTTAATGCAAGCATTATTTTAAGTGATACTTAAAAAGATGATAAATAGTATATGAATAAGAAGTTTTTCTCATTTTCATGTAATTATTTCAAAAATGTATTAATCATATTACTTACCTTTCTCAAATATTTAGTTTTGTCTGACAGCACATAAGCAGTATTGTGCGAAGTTATGATATCGTTAGTTGATTTGTAACTCTCTCCTTTTCCAGGACCTGAGAGAATTACAATTCTTATGTTTAGATGAAGCTGATGAACTCCTTACACCCAATTTCAAGGTAGGTGATGTTAAACATATACCATAGTAGGTAGAAGCTGGCCTGTGGATGTTAAACATATACCATAGTAGGTAGAAGCTGGCCTGTTGATGTTAAACATATACCATAGTTGGTAGAAGCTGGCCTGTTGATGTTAAACATATACCATAGTAGGTAGAAGCTGGCCTGTGCTAATTTTTTCTTGACCATTGCTGCTTATCAGTTCTATTGGTTCTTTACACAGGGATACCTGTAGATCCCATAAGTTGCCCAACACATTTGGTGATGACCCTCTGACAAATGCATCTTTGGTAAAATATATGATGGAAGAATTTTTATTTTATCAGAACTCAACCTACAATTCTCCTGCAAGTATTTTTTTGAATTTACAAATACTTTCTAAGGTATTTTTTTGCATGAATGAGCAAGAAAAAATATTAGTTATAGATTTATGTGAGAAAGTATATTGTGTTGCATGTTAAATTGGTGGTCAGTTGAGTGGTGCAAATGAATATTCATTTACCTATTTACTGTTTCAGGACCAGATAGAGGATGTTTTAGAAAATTCTCCGTCCGGGAAGCAAATGCTTATGTTCAGTGCCACCATGCCCCCTGATGCCAAAAGAATAGCACATAGGTGAGAATGCTGCTGCTTAGTCTTTCCTTATACTTATGAATAGAAAGGACTTGCACACTGGGCTGATTTACTTATACATTATTCAAATTGCATATAAGAGTGGCCCAGCTGTTCATATGGCAGATAATTCTTTTTTTTTTGTGTGGTAGCTTGTAGGACTGGTATAGATTTGCTCCGATCAAGGCCGTCTTGAGTATTTGATGTCCTATCGAGTCACATCCTTTTGTGACGCTGATTGTACTTCTTTTGAAACAACCATGTATGTGAAACTTATACTTTGAAACTGGTCATTCTTTTGTGAGCATTTTTATCTATTTATAGCTTTGTTGTATTCCTACAATAACAAAGGACCATCATTTTGTACATATTTTATTGCACTGATACTGAATGGCCTTTGTGTGCTGATGTGCCTTTAAGCATCCATTCATTCCTTAGAACAACTCCTATTAAAGTTATCATAAAATAGGCAAATTTCCAAGGGAGACAGCTTCAACCGCTGTCTGGCCAGGCTTGTTATGAGAGCAAAATTTAATGACCCAGTCTTTATCCTGGCCATAAATAGCTACCATGTATGATAACAAAAAAGTCATGGCATGTTGGATATGTTTAATTGATGCCCATTCATGCGTGTTGGCCACTCACCTCATAGGAATAATGCACATAAATACTCCACAAAAGATAGTGGGGTACATACAATTTAAAGCCAAAAATATGGCAGGTAATGATAAAAGATATAGATAGAGAGAAAGAAGCCCCTTAGGCCTACTAACACTCAGATTTCAGGCTAGGGGTCGAAAAGGTCTATTGATAAAAATTAGCGTTCAAAAACAGGATTTCTGGTTACTATACATAGTATTTTGGGCCCCTAATCAGAAAAATATAGGGGCCTACAGCAAAATCAAGGGACATATGGCCCTGGGCTTGTGGAAAAGTCAAACCCTGATTGTGATTTTTTTGTCCAAACACTCATCATTGTGCAGTAGTAACCAGTAACATAATATGACTTTTTCTTTAATATGAAAACGGCAATACCTAGAAAAATATTTACATCCCTGTAGCCTGAAGGGTATTTATCTTCAAAATCTCAAGATATGTCAAAACTGGTGATTGCTTACATTCCATTTTTCTGTATTTTTTCTTTAGGTATATGACCGACCCACAGTTTGTAGATATTACATCCAACCAGAGATACAAGTCTCCAGAATCTGTTCAGCATAAGGTACAGTCACTTTCTGTGTATTTATACAAATGGATGAAATGATAAATAACTTTGAGAGACAGTTCTTTTTGCCTTTTCCAGTTTATTGAGTACTGCCCTGCCCATATTTAATTCTGATATCACTTTTGGTTGTTATAAGAATGAAAGCATAAACCAATGTATTTGCAGATGAATGAAAACATATTTAGATTTCTTGTTATAAATATTAGTCTGTTGAACATATTTAAGTAGTAGTTTATGCCTTTTGTGGCCTCCCTTCTCATTTTGTATTTTCACAATGCTCTTCTTTTTGCCTTTCAGTGCATGAAGGTTCACCCATCACAGAATATGTTAGTGTGCAGGGAACTGTTAACGACATATAAGCCTGAAAGGTGCATCATCTTCATGGAAACTAAAGGTAGGTATAAGTGCAGGCAGTATTTATAATGGAGAAATAATCAACATTATAAAATGTATTTGTGAAGTCAATTTTAAAGGCAAATAATAAACCATTTAGCAGATGTGGTGGTTTCATAAAAAGTACTTGACAAAATAAATAGCCTAACCGAAGTATCATGGACACCTCCTTATAAGAAGGAAGCAATGAAATATATGAATACAATTTACAGGATATTTCAGATACTTCATCTAATCCAAATGGGTTTTTTTGAATATATATTTCAAAATATTGAATGTGAGCCTCACAGTGCTCTGCTATACAATACAAAAGTGCTGATAGCAACAGCGAATAATGTTTGAACCTCTTTCTATATTTTGTCACTAAGTAATATACTTGGACCTTCTACTAGGATGTTATATGAAACTGTTCTGTGAATTAGTCTTCTTCATGATTCCTTGTTGTGATGCACTTGTATACCATACATCTGTTTTCATTGAGCTCCCAAAAAATGACCCTGTGTTGATAGTTACAGCATATGCAATGTCCTTTGTCACGAGCACTTTTTGATAGCCACATGGTCTTAAGATATGGTGTGCATCATGGCATGGTCTTAGCCAGCAAGGCGTCTGGGTGCCTTTTTGGACACCCAAATCCTCAAAAAGAACCCCTCAGGACACCCAAATATTTTTGTGTCGGATTTCTAAAAATCCCAATCTCAAGCCTGTAATTGAATTTTTTCAGCGCCTTATAATTCCCATGACATTGTTTAATGATATCATGCCTTATTCTGATGAATTTATACATGTTTATGGTTGAAATGAGTATATTGTGATCCCCCTTAAAAATTTGGATGCCCAAAAATTTTACAACTGCCAATTTTAGGCACCCAGTTTCTAAATCCTGGCTAAGACACTGCATCATGGTAATATTCTTTGAATTTAGGTTATTTATCCCATTTCATCCATTGTAGTTAAAACCAGAGATACCGCCTCTGCGTTACGGAGATCAGGTCTAGCAGCTGATGGTCTACATTCAGATCTCTCTCAGTCCAGAAGAGAAGTCATCCTTGCAGCTTTCAGACAGGGGAGGATAAAAGTTCTAGTGGTAAGACATAGACATGTGCCACTCAGAAGTTAACTATCAAACTCTTCAATATAACCTGATTCTTATTATTATTTACATAATAGGGGTGTGTTAGTGATTTTCCTCTAAAAAGTTTATAGAGGTATAATGAGAGCATATTGATGTATGGATGTCTCTTAGTAAATTGCCAGGAGAAGCACCCCTTGCAGTGTTGAAACAACTTGCGTGAGATGTGTAGATTTCTGAATATACCCAGGTACATGTTCATCAATCAATGTATTAGTATACTCAGGTACAGGGGTCAGGCTTTGGTTAAAAATTTCAGACTTCAGGTTCTCTTATAGTCATAGCCCCACCAAAGATTTCATAGCCCTAGATTTTCTAAATGCTGCAGTCCCACTGCAGTCCTTCCATAATAAACAATTTTTTTAGTTGTAACCTATCTTTTCACTGTTCTATTGCATATTGGAATTGTACCAAAGGAGAACTAATTTTATCATTGTCGATATTGCTCTGAGCATGATCTTTAAATGTCACTTTTCTTATAGCCAGCCGGGTTACAAAGGCAAATTTTATATCATCATGGCCCAACACAATTTTCTGTAGCCTTAGGCTATAGGGCTAGTGGCTAGCTTGACCTATGAGGTACTGAGTGCTCTCTGTAAATTACCAGATGGAACAATTTGACTTGCTCTACCATGTTAACTTGCTTGAATTTGTTGATTATCGTCCTCTCTCCTATATCCAGGCGACAGATGTGGCGGCCCGCGGTCTTGACATTCCAGAGGTGGATCTCATCATACAAGCAGGACCCCCAGTCAATGGAGTGGATTACTACATCCACAGGTCCGGGAGAACGGGGCGTGGAGGAAGGGAAGGGTTAGCTATCATGCTGCACTCTGGCTCACCAAGAGATTGGGATGTCATCTCTCAGGTGAGCACTCGAATATGTATAACCCTTCTCTGAGACTACCTTATGGGGGTGGGGGGGGGGGGGATGCTGACATGGGCCGGTTGCACCAACGTGACTCAGGCTTAAACTTGACTAGTCTACAACAATAGCATCTATTGTTGTAGACAATCAAGTTGAGCCTAAGTTTCAGCCTGAGTCACGTTGGTGCTACCAGCCCCAGGCAGACTTGGGTGCTGGTCACAGCAGGGAACCCACTGATATACTCAGCCTTCAGCCTAGAACAGGGGCTTAGCCACCTATGCGTCCAGCATGTCATTTGGACACCCACACTGTTTTTTTACAGTTTGGACACCCAAAAATTTATTTCAGAATTTGCTGATGATGACTTTTCTTAGAAGATAGAAGATGTAGAAGCTGTAGTGTCACTTTTATAAGACACACAAAGCAATTACTGGCCTAAAAAAGCAAAATCTGTAAATATATAGGGTTTATCTTATTAGTAGTATGTATTTTGTACCACACTAGTGACACGCAAAAGTCTATGAAACCTCTATTTGGACACCCTGTTTCAAAAAATTGGCTAAGACCATGCCCAAGAAGAGCACTTGAAAATTACCCTTGACCCGTGACCCTTGATGACCCGAGTGCAACCCTGTGACCCCGTCCTATGCTCTCATTTAATGCCGTGTTTTGCTGGGCAACACAAATCATCCTTTTCCAAGTTTGAAACATGCGAGTCATTAAATGTTTCTAAAGAGCAGGGGTTCATTATTGCCCAGAAATGCATTATGGCAATCAAACTAAAGCTTTGTCAAACCTAGTTATACAGCGCACATGAAATTTAGGAAATCAAGCTTGCTGGGCTAATGAAAATTTCTCTTTTTATCTGCACATCAAAAAGGAAGTGAAGACCAGATATTAAGATTAAAATAGTATCTATGGATGCCTTCATTTATATGGTACAATACTATGTGATGATATCCTGGCACAGCTGCTTTAGCAAATGCCTCACAAATAGATAGCATTTAAGTTATTTATACTGCCTCTAATTGTACAAAGGTAATTCATGTATTACAAGCATTGCAGCAAATCTGAATCTAAATTCTTTCAGATTGAGCCAATGGTGAACTTGGAACACACTAAGGCTCCTAACCAAGAAGGGCTTGAGCAGAAGGCAGCTGAGGATTTGCTGAAGACACTGCAGAAACTGCCTCCTCACAAATACAAGGCCTTCTTGCCCGTGGCCGGGTCCGTAGACTTTGAAGAGGGTGGAGGACAGCACATCCTGGCTGCCGCGCTGTCACAGATTATCCATGGAGGAATGTCTGAGGGGAGCAGCAGCAGGCCTCCACACAAACAAAGACCTAGATCAGCTTCAACTAAGAGCTGGTGAGTTATTGTTATATTCACAATGGAAGACCGA
Organism: Maea johnstoni; assembly: GCA_963942565.1. NCBI lineage: Eukaryota > Metazoa > Annelida > Polychaeta > Spionida > Magelonidae > Maea > Maea johnstoni. Next base: position 42,628,534 of record OZ012685.1, on the reverse strand, counting down.
TACTTAATGAACAATTTCCAATCCAAATCAGTTCAGCTTCAACTAAGAGCTGGTGAGTTATTGTTATATTCATAATGGAAGACCGATACTTAATGAACAATTTCCAATCCAAATCAGTTATTGAGTAAACCCATTCTAAATAGATTTTAATGAAAAGTTATCTCGCATTGTTGCTTAAATTTTTTTTAATTCCCTGGTAGTTGACCTTATGTAATGTATCTGTTGATATTGATTGAAACATTTATTAGGACATTGATATGTTACCTTTCTGGATAAGAAAACTTTTAAAACATCTCTAGTACTTTTCATTTATGAAGAGAATATTTCAACAATTGGTTAATCATCTTAGTGCATGGAGCAAGATTGGTTAACCCATTAGGTGCACACATGGTCTGATAAGCCTCAAAATAACTCATCAAACAGTTATGTTTGAACAAATATATGAAGGGTTACATGAGAGGTAAATATGTAGTAAAGTATTTCTCAATGTTTTGCTTTGTTATCAAGATATTACTATTCCTATCAGACCAAGTGTAAGCTCCTGATGTAAGGTGCAATTAGGAACATGAGAAATATTGATCTGAATTGATTTTTGATTGAAATTGATTTTTGATTTGGCATGAGAATGATTGCTGTAGAACACTTATCAGTATTTGTAGCTCCTGATGTAAGTTGGATCAGGTCAAATAGGAACATGAGAAATTTTGATCTAAATTGATTTTTGATTGAAATTGATTTTTGATTTTGCATGAGAATGATTGCTGTAGAACACTTATCAGTATTTGTAACTCTTCCTCTTTCAGGGGTAGACCAAGCTTCGGTGACCGTGGAAGACATCATTCAGGCAGTCACAGAAAGCCAACTCTTTTCAGAGATTACGACGATTGACAAAGTGATGTGAACTAGACATATAAGATAGCCAGAAGTAGCATAAAATTATTGAAGGGCTCAATTATTTATCATCTCTGTAAAGCAGACATAAGACAAAAATTAGCATTTGCAGCAGGGATTTTTTTACTAGAATACAGAACATGTTCTGTCAGTCAGCCTGCATTCAGAAAATGAGTTCATCAGTGCATTACATTACAATAACTATTCACCTCTTTCAGTACATGACACATTTATGTGGACATTTTGAAATTTAAAATCAGTTGCTATATGCTGATTTGCTTCAGTAATTTCATACTTTCATTGAGGAATAAATTCCATTGTAAAATAAGAAGTATTGCAGGCATCACTGTAGATCAATGTTACAACAAACTGAGTTCTTTCAAGTTTAACTTAATCTCACCTTGTGTATACATGTATCATACATTTTAGAAGCTTCAAGGAAGGACATGCCATATAAAGAGAGGCTGTAGTATGTTAATCAAGTGTTTGGCTTATCCCTGTTCTTAATTGAGGATGTATATTAAGCAATGTTATTCATATACGGTGGAGACAATAAATTCCAAGTGAAATTAATGTCTATTGTTATTTTGTATATCTGAAATTAACCCTTATGCTGCTAGTGGCTAATTTGGCCAATACAAACTAATGGGAAAAATACCAACATGACAGGGTTTAGATGTTTTGCAAAAATCTTTCCATTCTTGTTCTTTGGAGAAAAGTTGCCTCAACATTGGAAGGGTCTAAAGAAGGGAGGTATGAATGATGGGCATTTCAATATTAACAACTTTGTTTGACAATTAAAGTGTACACTTTAATCTTTCTTGAATTGAATTGGTTAGTATTTAACAGAGGGCAGGAAAAGATTTAGAAATGAGCCTGAAGAGCCAGCTTTCGCTAATGATTCCCATCAGAGTAGCCTGTGATGATTCTTGTACAGATTAAATCAATTATAATCCACACCTCATTAGATTGATCTTTCATCTAGCTCATTATTCACAAATTCTGGATCCCTCATTTATTCTAGCTATTCTTATCTAAAAGGATTTCTCATAGGAATTAGAAGAGGATTGCTTCTGTTGTGTTAATTTATCCATACTCAACCTTGATAGCTCCTTCAGCCACCTTTCTTTGCAAAACAAGATTTATTTCCTAGTACATCTGCATGAAATGCGGAATGAGTATTTTAACCATATTTGCTCTAATGCTGCCCAGGATTTTAAAATGCATGGCGAAAACAGCAATTCCAAAGTTTCTGCCCATCCAGATTTAGCTACAAGGCTACTTCAAAATCTTTATACCATCACAACATAATAGCTTATCATGTCAAAAAGGGTAATTTACACTTCAGCCATGCCCTACAAGATGGTTTGTAAGGAAAATATTTGGTTATTGACCTCCAAAGAGTCAATATTGATAATTCTTTCCTAAGAAATGTTTGCCTGCCCAACAAGGTTTTCAGTGAACAACATCCACAAAAGACCGACTGGAGGGTCCTGGCTAGGTCACTTATGCTGCCTCAACATTCCAACACCTTAGGATTTGACTAAAAATGTTCACATGTTTTAACAATATCTTAAGAGAAGATAGGACAGGTGAAATTAATTCACGGTATGGTGAAACAATATTAAACATAAACCTACATATCCTGCAAGAAAGTTGGCTCTCATTTTTTCAATTGCCCTAAAGAATTCATACTCCCTGAACATTCTCTCATCTTCAAATGTATTCCTCAAGAAACTAGAAAGTTAACGTTTAACATTCATCCTGTGATTCGGACGAAAAGAAAAGACGAGAATATTTTTATCTTGTAGAAAAAATGTGAGTTGGAAATCACTTTCCCTAACCTGATCTGATTTTTTTGCATTTCTGCCCAGGAAACAAAGCAAGCAAGAAAGCAGTTGTCTGAGATTTTAGTACTACTAATAAATGATAACCAAACAAGAGTTACATCAATCAGTTTTATTTCGCAACAATATCAAAATATTTATTTCAGAGATCTGATTTTACAGTGACATTCAGAATGGACTGGCTCATAAAAAAGAACTATGCTAATATATGTAAATAACAATACAACAAAAATGCTCCTCCCAATTTCTATGGCTCTACACCCATCTAAATCTTTCTGTAAATATGGCATCTCCACATACTTAGATATTCTTGCTTTCTTAAGTATACAGAGGTATAGTTATGCTTGATAATGGAAGCAAATAGGGGGTTGAGGGATACACACCAAATAGTTATATCAATTACTATTACTTGTAAAAGATCTGACATTATAATTTTGAACCTGAAAGAATCCTAAACTCTTTTGTTGTCTAAGTAGATTGTGATGCAAAAGATGCTTTATTTCAAGATGACACTTTCTATCTAGTTAATGAGATTATCATAGTAAACTTCATTTTGCTACTTGCAAAATTTCAATGGCTAAGAGAAGGTGCTAGTAGAACATGGGTCCAAGTACAACAATAATTTGAAGGTGATTGACAACCTTCAATATTGGTATTTAGTACTGAATACAAGTCATCATATAGAAATAAAATATTTGGTTGTGGTAAATTAACAGACAGCTCCTGATAATAAGGTGTACATCCCTCAACTCACCCCTGCCTGCCTACACAGATATCCTGTCACCAGGTAAATAAAGAGATTTTATAGAAAAACTATCACTATAGAAGTCCTCAAGAAATCATTCCGTATTTCAACATCTGTCTGAACAAACTTTGTTCTACCACTTGAAGATTATCAGATTTTTTTCTCAATTCTGAAAAAAGTTATCCACTTGACCACTTGGGGAAGTCATGACTATCGTAACAGGCTACTCACCACTATAACTACATAGCTGCTTACATGAAAAATTCAAAACACCCATCATACAATACCAAACAATTGATTTGAAAAAAAAATAGTAATGACTTCATACATTTTCACCACATAACAAAAATTATATGCATATACCTTAGCTGCCAAAGTCTATACAAACTAATAGAGGAGCATGCACCTCCAACAAGGTATACAAAAACAATCAGACAAAATAAATACACAATTACACTGAATTAATCATCAAGCTCACATGCTAATACCAAACATTTCATAACTGTATCAAGATTTTATTTTCAACTTTAATGTGCTAATGGCAGAAACTAGAACATAAAGTGTCTGCATTTCTGTACAAGTATAACACTTCTAACCTGTATGCATATGGCACAATAATGTTGCAGAGCTCATTTTTCTACTGCGAATTAAAGATGGAAGGAATCTACAACAGGAAGATGATATATTTACTTATTCAGAACAACATTATGCCACTGCCATGGATTTTCAAATATTAAATATACAAAATACAATTACAGTACATCTTTTTTACAGGTTAGATTTGCCAATATCTCCAAACCATAGGTAATGAATCTCTAGCATAACTAACCAACTTCAGCTCTCATTAGAATCATTTAGAAAGGAATGCTGTAGCTGCCACTCATGTATAAACATCTGTTTCACAGACAATACATACCTAAGCCATAGGCAAAGATTATAGTATAAAAATAGTATCTATTAGATTTTTTGAAAATATAGCTGCATATTGTATCTACCCATATCAAAGGAGGCCTTGAAACCTTGAGATATTTCCAGCTTGGACATTGACTGATGTCCGAGCTTATATAAGCTAGGCTAAGGTCAAGTGCATGTCTTAACCGATTCATGCACATAGTGACCGTAATAGTCAGCCTTTTTTGAGAACCTGCTTATGGAGACATCTTTTGGAAAATACTTGAGGAGAAATTAAATCATTGACCCACTTATGGGTCTACTTCAGGTATTTTGTGCATTTGCACTTCAGTCTTTAGCTGTAAGCTATTTACATTTCCTCATAAGGAAATAACATAATAGTTCCTTCCAGGAACTAATATTCTAGGGGAACTCTAAGCATAAATGGGTTAAGAAATCCACTGTCTACTAAGGTCACAACCCTTATTTGATCTATGATCATCATACAGCAAGTGTATCTGCTTTCAGCTTTGGCATAATACAAAACACTTCTCAATCAGATACAGACCTAATTACTGAGCATGCAAAAACTCACTGGAACATTTTTAGTCTTTTCCTAGTTTACTGGCAATGATTATCATTTGAGCGACATTAGCATAAGCTTTTACATTATTATGCAAAACTAAAACTCTTCATTAGCAAATAAGACTAGTACATTTAAACACAAGATGGGCACTGAAGTACTTATGATGAAATACACAAGTCCTGTGAAAACGTAACTGCCTCATCAAGGCTCAGTGTTCCCTTTACCAAAAACATCACATCAAAGGGTTACGTAGTAGCACACTGGTTAAACCATATTTGAACTAAATAAAGACTATGTAGCAGGAATGCAGCATTTTAGCTACTTATAACCATTGGTAAACTAATTCAAATTCAAATAAATTACCATATCAACAGAATAGTTATCAAATATCAATTAGCAGACAAATAATCTTCAAATTCTTCAGTTATAACGTGTATAAAAAGGGGAAATGGGTTATGTTAGTGCTTTTGAATTTGGGTAAGTCACTTGGTATCTTACCATTTATCTTAGGTGGACCTTGAATCAAGTTCTAATCCTTGCATCCAACAGAAAATTATCAAATCATAATATGATGTAAACAAAATCAGAGAGGAAACAAAGGAGGGACAGCTCATGCTGTTCAATTAACCCTTCCAACGCTGAGGCTACATTCGCCCAATGCACAAGAACACAAAAATCTTTGAAAACAATCTTAACCCTGTCATGTTGGTACTCATTGGAAAGCTCTCACCGAGTACTTTCAGATGAGTACCCATTTGCCAGGGTTTCGGTGATTTTTCAGGTTTTTTGCATTATTTTGTATTGGTATAATAAGCCTCCAGCAGCGTAAGGGTTAAGACTTCATATCAAATACATGTAAGTAGGAATTGAGGTCTAAGTTAATAATCTGTTGATGACTGTTGACAATTAAACGGACCTAGAATATTTGAATCAGCATGTGGAATTTAGCTTCATTGGAAAATAACAGCAAATATGTCAGATCAACTGTGGTCAATGGGTCAGAATGAGAGTCATAATGAGGTGTGCCTGCTCACCGGAAAAGGATAAACAAAGTAAATGACAAGGACGTGAGAAGTTGGTTTTAATCTTAAGTCTCCATCTAGCCTCGCTTGATCTTGGAAGGTTCAGCCACCACAGTGGTGGGTTCGACGATCTTGCGTGTGGCAGCGGTCTGTCGCGCCGACTGCAGCATCTTGGCTGTGTACTGTAGGGCCATCCAGAAGGCCATGCCCAGGAGGCAGCATGTGACGGAAAAGAAGGCCACCACCGCAAGGGCCACCATTAACACACTCCCACCCACCGTCAACAGCGTGCCTGAAATAGAATATATACATACGCTGATCACGACTATGAATCACTACTGTACATGTGATTGATCAGTTGTGCTCATGCACACATGGTTCACCCATTAATGCCTGCAGATATACACAAGTGCCACATTGACCTATATGGTATTATTGAAAATGATTTTGGGACTATTCACTAAGGCCTAAAAAAAGTTGTTTGTTTCCTGTAACCTGACTCCAACACGATTTTACTCAAAAACTCCCTACCCTAAAGTTTGTTCTGCCCTTCCAACTCCCAATCAACATAAAGCATGCTTGAATCATACATTTCTTGGAGAGTTTTATTTTACAGCCTAACTGATGACTTATTTTAAGAGAGTTTGTGGTTTGATCTAAATTGCTTCATCAAACATTTTCTGGAAAATACTCTGGTAGAAAAGATATCCCCAAAAATAGTCAATACTATTTGGGCACTTCAGGCATGAATGGGTTAATACCAAAAGTGTCATTTAGTCCACGTCTCTACAAGTGTTATTCAAAAATTTCTTGTTTGTTATATTTGTTAATTTCTAATCTAAAGACCTTTAGTTAGCACACTTGGCAGATTTGCATAAGTAGTACCATGAGTTAGACATTCATGAGTTAAACATTCCTTAATTAAACAATATTAGTGAAGGATTTTGGACAAAATGATGATTATAACAAACATAGCATCCTGAAGACAGGAAATAATTAAGAATATAGTTTGTATTAGTTGCGGAGTAGGTCAAATGGGTCACATATACATAAACTGGGTAAAGTGCAACCTTTCATGCTCAGAGTGATAACGTATCTTGGCAGTCTGATAAATATGTAAAATGATGTGACCTAATTTCAGAAGAAACATTTAAAATTTGCCATCATGAATAACGAATTTCCATAAACATCAAAATATTGGGTGTTGTAGTTGTGTAGTTATATAGTTATGCATATCTCATTATATCTATCATAAGTATCTATCTATCTATCTTTGTAATATATCTACTATATATTCTATCTGTATGTTTATCTATCAATATATCGAATTACCTATCTATCGTTATCTCCATACGCATACATACACACACACCCAAACATGCATATACCTACACACACTGACATTAACGTATCATGCCCTTTCTGCACAATCTGAATGTTTTTATTGAAAAGAATTTATCATAAAGTACATCATCGTTATCCCTTCATGATAAATGTTTTACAACTGAATGACCTAGAAACATTACCTTTGATATTTCAATGTCATAGGTATTTCTGGTAATTTGTAAATGTCACTTATAGGCCATACCTGCTTTTACCAAAATACTGTCCTACTTCAAGAGTTAAATATAGTGTAAGAATGTCGAAAAAATATCAGTGAAAGTCAATTCCCCTAATTCATCTCAACAGCAATGATTTCGACTTCCAATAAGACAAAAATGTGTGAATAAATCAAGAGCATTTTTTTTATCCTCCATCATCAGATCAATATATAGTACTTCTATAAAATGTGGTACATGCTATCTTGTGTACAACAATTGTTTTTCTTTATTTAACACAGATGCATGCAACTCAAGACTTCATTCTCAGCTTGCCGGAGTAATTTGACAAGCAGATCATCCAAAGGAAATTTCTACATAGAAGTAATTTCCAGAAACCTTTGTTAGAATTTCAAAACATTCAGTTTGTTCTACATGTAGTTGAGTGAAAATATATGATGAAATCATTTATTTAGAAAAAATAACTGCTTGATTTATAAAATATTTACATTATTCTCAGACCAACAGGGTACTTTAGGCATGGATGGCTAAAGTAATCAAGTACCATGCCTTGACCCATTAATGTTCCTAGCACCAAGGTGATCTGACACAACAAAAAGGACTTTGCAAGGACCCGTCCAGCCTGTCTTTTGGACAGGCAATTTCACAAAAACCTGCTTATTGGACAGGCAAAAATATTTTGAAGAATTTTAACCATCTTCTAAGACATGTCTGAAATGTAAATTGCTCTTTTTGACATAATAAGCTATAAAATATAGGTGGTATAAGGATGTGAAGTATCTTAATTTGGATAGACAGAAATTTTGTGATTGTTGTTTTAGACATGCATTTAAAAAACCTGTACAACAATGGATAATTCTTACACCAAGGAAAACCCTCTAAGAGACATTTGAAAGAAAAATGTCAGGCCAATTCAAAGAAAACACTTCCATTCCAAAATAATGACATATTGCTTTTGTTTTCAAGGTTTTCCTTGGCAGCTTAACATGCCTTATACTACCTTGGACCTACTCTGAGCATGAATGGGTCAAATAAGGTGAAAGAATAAGTCACATGTACCTCATAAGTTGGTCATAATGTTAAAGGATTCGTTTAGCTTTTAGAATGAATTCAATGAGTGCATTGCAGCCCTGTAGTGTGAGGTCATAGATGAACCATGCAGCGAGAATGAGGGCACAGATGCTGGTGGAGAGAACGAGCACAATCAGCAGTGCTAGGAGCAGACAAAGGAAGGCTAGTAAGAGAAGAATACCTACAAAGGAAGGAAACACAATCAAAAATACAAAACCATGCAAAACGAAGCTGAATCAAATTCAAAAAATAAGACAAAGAAAAAGACTATGCAAGGAAAATGAACCCACTGCTAAAATTTGCACCCATGCAATGTTTGAAATGGAATTTTGTTTGTCATTTTTTCTGCAATTTCAGACAGAATTATAACTAGACTGGTGTTGATAATGGAAGAACACATATGGCTGGATATAATCCCCATTAAACCCAAATCACTGGCACCTTTCTTGCATGCCATATTAAGTAGGTTTGCCTGAAAGTTTGCTGGTAACTTGTGGTGATACTTCACAATTTCAAAAGCATGTTAAGGGCATGACTTCCATCTTACTAAGGCCTAAAAAAATAAATTGTGTGTTTCCTGTAACGGTCCGATAAGAAATAGGGTAGGTAGGTGTGTAAAAAAGATTTTTTGCATAATTTTTTTGGTCAAAAATGTTTTTTTTATGCATGTTTTACGTTGATTGGGAGTTGGATGGGCGATAAAAACTTTAGGGTAGGGATTTTTTTGAATAAAAACTTGTTAGGGTAAGGTTACAGGAAACAAACAACTTTTTTTTTTAGGCCTTACACAACAGTATAATCTGGTTAGCGAAGAAAAGTGTGCTGTTGCCAAGTCCTATCCATTCCTTAATTTACTGTGTCCAGTTTGGAGTTATTCAAAACTTCTAAAATGTTGTCTCAGTCATTACTCTTTAGGCACTGAAAACCTTGTCAAATATTAAAACTACTAAACAATTTTCCTAGCACTTCTTTGTCTGCCATTATTCAAAAAAAGATAAGCTATTACAAATGGGCCTGTCAGTAAAAATAAATTTTGACACTGGAGGGATACCCCCATTCTGCTTTTAATTCTTTTTCTTGTCATCTCAGATTACTATTTCATTAAAATTTAAGCAAGTATATACTATGTTTTGCAATAAGTTAAACTTAAGGCATTCAAAACCTGATGGAACTCCTTAACCACTTTGAAACTACAAGTGAGTAATCTATTTACATACATGATACATGTACTGCTTTTTCTAAAAAAAATATATATCTCTTAAATATATAACTTAGAAATAAATACATCTGATCATATAAATGTGTTTATAAGGATAAACTAATAAGGAAAAGAGTGCATATCATGTTGAAAGCTATGAACAACCAGTGTGACATTTTAACATAGAGTTGCTGGATAAGTACCGGGTAGTGTCTAAGCCTAAAAAGCAAGGATGTAAGCATATTTAAACTGAAGTATGGCACTTTATCACATAAACGGATGTTATACAAATCTGAAAATACCATATTACAGAGTAAGCATGATTTGCAGAGCAAACATAAGAGAGAGTGCAGGCACCGACATAAGTACTAGCCCCGCTTGCCACGGCAAGTGAATCTTTGAAAAAAGGGCTTTTGGGCAAGTACATTTTAGTTTTCACTTTCCCGAATGAGCAAGCTGATTTTCTGAACACAAAACTGTTGTTTTTTATAATAAATGTCCCAAATACCCAGAAATATGCAAACAATGCAACAAAACTGAAAAGAAAATGGTTTTCAAATCCATGATAAACAATACATGCCTTTCTAGCACATGTAATAATTTATTTCAGGCAAGTCAAAACTTATGTCGGGTAAGTAAAAATAGTTAACTGCTTGCCCGGCATGGTAAGTTAGTTCTGAAAATTATGTTGGTGCCTGGAGTGTATGGATAAAGTCAGAGAATGAGCTTAAACATGTGTAAATGTAATCATCATTAAATGATAATACAAGATACAGTATTTAGTTTTGTTCAACCATTAATATAATATCATGCAGATCTAAGTACAGGGTGTCATACTCTCCTCCCCCTATATAACATATAAACCCATATTGGACTTCAAAAACCTTACTGTTGCATACTTTGGTTGACAAATCTGCACGTTTGGACATTGTAATTTTGCCTTTATTTTGATCCATATTTTCATTTGTTTTGCACTATCCAGCAGTTTAATGCTATGGTTTTCATTCAGGTTGGGTGTCTTCGTGCTCTGCACCTATGCATTATATAGACCCTCTGATATAATGGACATACAGCCTGATACAGGCTGTATTCTAGGGAAGTCGGTTAACACTCATTAAGCCCCTACTGAAGCACCTTAAAGAACAGATACGTGGTAGTACATGTAAGGTATGTATGGCATGTACAACCACACCAACCTTGACCCAGCCATGCATTGACCCATGTTTAGGCATTATCTTCCCATGTGATAAACATGCAAACAGTGATACTATGACACACATCCAATGCCTCCCATTATCATTGTCTAAGCACAAAGGAATTCACCTTTGAATGTAAATATTGAAACTATAGTCTTCACTTTGTTCATAGTTCATTTCCATGGACAGAAACCATACACATAAATGGCGTATTAAATACTTCACTCCAGGTGGCATATATATACCATTCAATATACTTTAAAATATAGCATCCACATCTAAATACATATTATTTGAGGGCCACAGCGAAAATCAAATCTTGTATTTGACTGTGTTACCCTCGTGAAATAAAGATTATTATTATCATTATTATTATTATTATTATTAATTAACCCTGTACTCGCCAATGCAACATTGTTGCCAGTTCCCAAGCACTAATTAAGGGGTGGCTCCCAAGAGCATGTGGGATATATGTTGCACAAAGTGATAAGCTGGTCTATGATATACCAAATGTTTACCTACAATTTGATTTCATGTCTTATTCATATTCTTAGGTAGTGCAGATTGTTTTTATTGATATGTATGTAAGAGTGCAAAAATGTGCTTTATAGACATCAACCTTACAGTAGCTCACAACATTTCAGGAGATGAAGAGGTAGTTTGCTTATGGTACTTGAAAGAGTTAAGGAACCTCACTCTCAATTGGTGATATAACTTTGGCCTGCATGATACTCAATATCGTCAGTACTAAGACTTTTTATTACACACTTAGTCAAAACATTTAAAACTAACCCTTGAAACTTGAACCAAAAATGTGTCTAGACATGGTATGATGTCAGTGACTTTGGGATAACCTTGCACCTATGGCCAGTGTGACACAATCACACATACTTCATATCAATCAAATATAACATCTCTCTCTCTCTCTCTCTCTCTCTCTCTCTCTCTCTCTCTCTCTCTCTCTCTCTCTCTCTCTCTCTCTCTCTCTCTCTCTCTCTCTCTCTCTCTCTATATATATATATATATATATATATATATATATATATATATATATATATATATATATATATATATATATATATTAGTGGTGGGACAAGTACTCAGAAACTCAAGCTTTTGGTCGCTGGGGTCTTCAATCCAAGCGCTCGAGTCAAAAAGTTGAATGCTCGGCTATTATGAGCCGAACAATATTTTTATATAAACACGTGATCGCCTTAAGATCTTGTCAATGTGGCCGTAAAAATCAATATGGACTTGGAGTTTTGGTTGCTAGATTTGCCAAGCTGAGTCCCAGCACTAATATACATAAATATATGTATATACATAAATATATGTATATACATATATATATATATATATATATATATATATATATATATATATATATATATATATATATATATATATATATATATATATATATATATATATATATATTTATATATATATAATATATACTGTAGAATGACTAATTTTTTGGTGTAACAATTGTCCTTAATTTTACATTTTTGGGTGTTTCCGTTTCTAATATTTCCGAAGAGAGGACCAATTTTTTTCCGTTTCTAAATTTCCTGTTTTACGAACTGTAGAATGGGAAAAATTAATCGGGGCTGCAAATATACCAAATTTGACCAAAAATGACCATGATGACTGTACGGCTTTAGGGTATTACTATAGGATTATATCAACAACAACAACTAAAGGATTACTGACACAGAGCAGGTCCAGTGAGTAGTACTTATCAACAATTGCCATTAGTATGATTTAAGATCTTTGTTGTTACTATATCGGTCAATGATATTATTGTTGGACAGGCTGCAGTTAAAAATACATGTGGCACAATTACAATTGTAATAACCTGATCAATGTTTCAGTGTTGGACCAGTAGTACATGCATGTAGTTGAAGTTAGGGTGGCGACGCCAAGCATTTTTACACATTTACACAGATGGGGGGCAGATTTTAATCTTAATTTAATTATACCCAGATTTACTAATTCGGTAAATTCGGATTAATGACATGCTCGGAATTATTTCTTATTCATATATTTTTGCTTTTAGTATGCCAAAGAGTATAGCCTTTTAAACTAAGGTCAGAATTTATCTGTCTTTATTAAGTCCGAACATGCACTGTATTGTTTTTTCCTGTGTTGTTTATTTCTGTTTGAAAGCATTTGAAAAAAAAATGGGAAAATTAAACTTAGCCATTCTACAGTAATATATATATATATATATAGTTATATAGAAATATGCATACATCATAAATGGGAACTTAACAAGGAGTGTGTGAGTGTTGGGCAATGCTTTTTTTTTGCAGTATTCATTCTGATGCTTGCACTAAAAGCTGTAATAAACATATCTAAGTTTTTTTGATGAATACTTACCTTCTACTAATACAAATCCTAATAATGTGAGAATCATAGACCCGAGGACAAATCCAATAAAGCAGATGATGGGAATACAGGCCAGAGCCAGCGTTACCACAATGATGAGGGTAGTTGTTGGATGCTCTCCTGCATAGCTCTGGATCAAGCCAAACTTCTTGCGGAACTGGAAACGTTGTTCTGCTTGTTCAATGTAATCAAAAATCCTGTCCCAGGTAGCTTCTGCTGGATCCGTGTCACACATATTGCTATCCTGCCATGAAAAATACAAAATATATAAAATAAGAAGAATGCAACAAGAGGGTAACAATTGGAATATACAGAAACAATATAACAGATCAAATGGTAGTGATTGGTTAAAAAACTCTTTTTTTAATACATTGAAGTATCAAATGAATAAAAAAAACTGGTTAAATACATTTTTATGCAAAAAAATATGGATATCAAACTAAAGATCGCATAAGGGGAAAAGTAAAGAATTAGAAATACCAAAGAGAGAGAGAGAGAGAGAGAGAGAGAGAGAGAGAGAGAGAGAGAGAGAGAGAGAGAGAGAGAGAGAGAGAGAGAGAGAGAGAGAGAGAGAGAGAGAGAGAGAGAGAGAGAGAGAGAGAGAGAGAGAGAGAGAGAGAGAGAGAGAGAGAGAGAGAGAGAGAGAGAGAAGCAATTGAAATAATAAAAACTGCAACTAACCAAGACACATTAACAATAACCAAGAGACATCGAAAATTCGAAATAGGTTTATCTATTTAGGTCAAGCAAAACAACAACACTTACTTGCCCAGTCATAGTCAGATCTCTGAAAAAACTATGGAAATCACCCATTTCGTACTAAGTACTAACATATATATTGGTATGTGACCAACTGCCTTGTGCGTTACTTCATGAAACAGGAAAATTGATAATACTGCTATCAGAGTAGGTGTCTGCTGTTTAAAGGTCAAAAAAGACCAGACATGAGAAGCTGTGAGAATTTGGGTCAATCAGAGACATTCACGTGATAGCACGTACCAGCTAACCTTACTCCCAATTGACCCAGGATGACTAATTTGTCTCAGGACAGCAAACTAGGAACAGCTGTCCTCAAACAGGTCAACTCTGCCTTGGCCTTTAATTAAGGACAGTGGGGCTGTCATTGTTTCAGAAAATGTGACCAGTAATTATGACTAACATTTTTAAACAGATAAAAGTTTTTTCCTCTCTAAAATACATATATGGGCTGGCCCAGGAAATCTGCCTGGTGTTGGGGGGATGGGGTTGTGGACACTCGCCTAAAAATCAATTATTGCATTGGTTTGGAAATATCAGGGCTGGAAAACACACTATGTTCAGTGAGAAGCTGTGTCTGTGGCTATTATATAAGTGGTCCCAGTTTGGTGCCATAGCAACCAAAAGAACCGGAACCCAATTCCAGCTGTGCCATAGCGACCGTAAGAAAACATGATTTTTGTGGCATTTACTAGAGTTGTATCAGAATTTTTTATCACTCAAATCCACTACATTGCTATTAAGATCTGCCGCTGAGCATTAATTGATACAGATTTGTATCACTCACCAAGGGTGTTTGTTGCAAAGCTTCAGCCTTGGCTGCCTCAGCTTAGGCAACAAACATCTGCATTAAAAACATCGGCTATATAAATCTGCATTAATGCTCAGCGGCATTTTAAAAAATCCCTATAACATTAATGGGGGTTCAGACCAGAGAATAACATCCCCTTGATCCGCAACCCCATAGGCACAGCATGCTAGTACCTAGAGTATGTGCGCCTCGGGTTACGCAGTGTAGTCTGGGGAAGTATTGGTCACGTGATTGGTTTCGCGGCTATTTCAGTCTGACCCAGGGCCTGTGAAACCAGCAGGCAGCTAATCCTAGGGTACACATTTTATCTATGACTCATAGTGGTGTGAGGCAGCGAAATTTGATGACGCATGCACAGTGCCCACTCCCTGTCTACTACTCCCAGGTTCAGACCAATGAAACAATCATTGGTGGGGGAGGGTTTGTAAGTTGCTTAGGATATCAAAATATTTTCCATACTAACGGATTTTCATGATCCTTTTGTTTAGTTTCATCTTATCAAATTCTTCTTCAGGGCTGCCATGAAATATACTCAAGTCAAGATGTATTTTGTTTATTTCATGATAAAATGTATATTGACTTTCCTCATGAGGAAAAATAATGTTGAATGACAGCTAGGGCTATGCAAAAAAGACTTTATCATGTGTCAGTGCATTTGATAGACACTTAGGGCAAGTTACACTATCAGTGGCAGTATTGTCTGCTCACGGTGTCTGGTTGTTTCAACATTGCCACTGGGGCTATTGACAGCACTCCCAGACAGTCCCAGTCCCAAGTAAACACACACACACAAGAGTCACAACAACAACTGAAACTAAAATAGAAAAAACTAAAAACAGAGCAGACAAAACGTTAACAATAAGCAAGTGCCCATTAAGTGTAAAGCAGCCATTGCGTTCTAATACTCACTAGCTCCAGTCAGTGTAAGTTAGACACGAACCTGAACTCCTGTCAATGAAAAATGAGCGCCAAATGTGCGTAGGTAGGAGAGAAATGACTGTGCAATCACGTCCACATATGTGCGAGTGGGGAGAATATGACCTTGACCCCAGCCCAACCAGGAAGTCGGAAATTACCGGAAACACACGAAGCACTGACCTTTGACCGAGTGCTTGTAGCAGACGACGCGGATTTCGCGCTACTTCAACAGGATCCAAGCGCTGAGATACTGAGGTAAAAATAATCATTCAGAATTGAGAATACTAAGCAATGATTGAATGAAGAACGGGAAATTAGACGCACGTCCAAAGGGATGATTCTCAATATTAGTTTAGAGGTTAACTGAGTTTGCCTAGTCGATTTTATTATAGAGAGGGCCCTATTAAGAATCAATTTGAGGGTTTCTCATGAAATATTAGAACAGTGTTTAGAATTTTTACCAGAGCCACCTACTGTTAGGTAGGTGAGGTCCTTGTGTTTATGCTGTATGGTTAGTTGATGTAGATCCCCCACCTTAGATCCTCCTTGAGGGCTTGGAAAATATGGTTCTCATATGTGTGTTATTGAAACAAGGGACCTATTAAGAATCACCTTGATTTTGTTCTAAAACAATGTTTTTTGTAAATTAATTAACTTCCAATTTTTTTTGCAATTTAATTGAATTAACAAACAGACCAAATATTAACTTTTAATCATTCTTATTTGTAAGAAAGAGGCAAACCTAGGTAGGGTTAGATAGTAATTTCAGTTCCTTGTTTTTTTTTGGAAAAATGGAAGGCTACATCAATTTTTGGCCATTGCAGCCTTCAAGTCTGTGGCTTGGTCATCACATCACTACCTTCTTCCACGAAATTTGTCAGTTATCAAATAATCTCAATTAGATTTTCTATAGCCCCAAAGTCACTAGTATTCACACAGGAAATATCATGAACCTACATATTGTGATGACATATCCACGGGAAGAAAACCAAATTGATTCTTAACCCTTATCCTGCTAACCACAACAATTGTTGTGGTGTGCAGTAATGCTTATAGGTTTCACAGCAGGATAAGGGTTAATAGGGCCCTGATTCTTAAAAGGGCCCCTTCCGATATCTACACTGTCACTAACTTACACACATCAGCGTCGAGCGATCCTTCATTTGTTGTTACTAAATCCAGTTAATCTCCACTTTGGTTTTCATTTACATATTTCCAATCCCTAGGAATCACACGGTTTCTAAAATGGAGGCTGATCAAGTAGTTGAAGAAGAGGTGCTAGAACAAGAGGAGGTGGATGAAGAGGTGAGATTCAGAAAACATTGTGCCACCTCTATACAAACTGAGAATTCATCAATTTTAAAAAGGAGTTAATTTATTTATTGATACTATGAAAAGAAACTACAAAGTGGAATGTAACATTGCTTACTTGAGAATCCTTTTGGAAAATAGTTATTCTGATATTTTACAATGACATTGATATTTCTTCCCCTACTATGGAATGCCATTAATACATTTATTCACTATTTCTCTTTAAAGAAAAATGATTTTTCTTTAAAGAAAAATCATTTTTCTTTAAAGGAAAATCATTTTTCTTTAAAGAAAAATCGATCTATTTTTCTCTAAAGAAAAATCAATCTATTTTTCTTTAAAGAAAAATGATTTCTCTTTAAAGAAAAATCATTTTTCTTTAAAGATAAATGATAGTGAATAAATGCATTAATGGCATTCCATACCCTACAGCTACTAACTATCTATCAACTTACGTTTTTGAGGTTAGAAGATTCTCTAATTACTTTAAGATATGCTTCTCAGCTGACATTTGAGTATCTTAGTATGCTACTTAATTTACATTTTGTGTATTGAGTTTAGTCTTATCATTTTTCTACTCATGTAGGAATCATTCTTTCAAGATATCGATCTTCTACAAAACCAGGGAATTGTAAGTATATGTCTGGATCCTTTTACACATTTATGATATAACTTATAATCTTGGCCTCATAAGGATAAGGCAGCAGGGCGAGGTCACGTGGGAACAAGGACCAATCAGGGCTCTTGCATCGATTACATTACAGAGAAACCTTATCTCCACCACCTGCTGGGGGTGCCCAGAGCACCTATTAGCGACTAATAGTTGACACTGGTTGAGGCTAGCATGTTCGGGTTGACCGGCTGGTTTCCATTCCATGTGTCTGGTCTTCTAAGTTATAATCAAAGTAATGTATTGGTTCAAAAGCTAATTATGTGGGTTAAACTTCTGTCTGCAGTTATAAAATAACCATGAACTCTCTTGAAATGATAATATATGTTTTGGGTCAGACAGCGATTAACGTAGATAGATTTAAACTAAGCTGTCAATCACATTTGGTTTTGCTTAAAATGATGAGATGCTAGAAATATTTAATTGCAAATCCAGTAGGACTCGTAATCACAGCAAAGTTGTTGGTTGATCAATCAATTTAATTGTGGACTGTCTGATTGATCAATCATTTACGAAAACCTTCAAAAACATGTTCTGGTCCCTTTCAGAGGAAGTGTACTTCCTCATTCAATCATGCGCACTAGTGCAACAGTTGCACATGTCAAATCAAATCTGCCATATCAACTACATATTTTACTCAAGGAACAACAAGAACACTGGAAAAAATTAGGCAAGAAAATGTTTATTACAGTTGTTGACTTCAATTCTAAGTACTGTCTGCACTAAGAATTGAAGTTTTACTTCACTATTTAGGGAAATGGCCAATGGGCAATAATGCAGATAATCGTTATCTGAAATGGGGTCGAGCAGTCAGATTCTAACTGCCCACAACCAATTAGATGACATTATAATTAATTTTCAGAGCCTTAAAATTCAGTGATATAATAAATTACATTTATTTGCACAGGAACATCAGATCTACTATGATAGAGTTAGGAGGCCACTTTAAGGACAGTCACTTACTATTTTTTAAGTTAATTTCTTATTAGAATAACTATGTGGCAATTATAATGCAATGAAATAACTTATTTGATCAAACTTCTCATTTCAAAATATTTTAAAACACATATATGCAATTGTATTATTATTTTCTTTCCAGAATGCTGCTGACCTTAAGAAACTTAAACAAGCAGGAATATGCACTGTGAAGGTGATCTTCTTTATTTGTGAAATTTGTCCATAAGTTTATCCTTATCCTTTAATAATCCAGATAGTGAGACTGAGGACATGAAGAATGTCATGTCCAGCAAAAATAGTAGTAATATATTGTGAGGATCAATTTCAACCTATTCATCAGTAAAAGGTACATGAAACAAAATTAATGAAAAATCCAGGGGAATATCAATTTAACTTCAAAAGATTTATTAAACAAAGTTGTGTGCAAAATTATTTTCTTTTTCTATGTGGGTGTTTTTCAAATAAAAGAAAATTGTCAATTTCCCTTTGAATTGTTTAAGTGAATGTTTGAAGATGGCTTTATAGAGCTATTTGATTAAGCTAGCTGGCTTTTAAAACTGCAGCAAATTAATCAATCTATATACCACCAAGGAAGGTTGAAAAATGAAAAACGTTAAATTTAAAGAGTCCCACATTGATATACATATGTACATATTTAAAGAATACCAAATGTCATTGATTCAAATAAACATTTATGATTTGTCTATTACCCATTCACTGTTATGTATCACAAAACAATAAACTGCATATCATATATTTTAATCCGTCTTGCCAAGGCAAGACACAAAATCTTGTTATAAGTTAACCAGCCTTATAATTGTGACGATGAATGGTTTCCTATATTCTTTTCTAGGGTATTCATATGACCACTCGCAAGAAGCTTTGCAATATAAAAGGAATTTCAGAGGCCAAGATGGAGAAGATTAAGGAAGCAGCTGTAAAGCTTTCAGGGGTATGGTCTTTTACAAGTATTCAACTTGATATAATTCTAATGTTGAGTGGTGAAAATAGACAGTGGCCCACCGGTCCGTTTCTACCAAAAATTTGAGTGGGCTAGTAAAAGTATATGTCTACTTGCCTAGAAGATCTACTAAATATTCTGACCACATTAATTTAGTAGGCATCACATCTAGTTTCACATTTCTTCTACGTTAGATTATAACTGTCACAATTCATAAATTTAGCACAGTTAACCATGAATGTTCAGTTATGAAATGGCTGTTGGCTACCACTTTGGTTATCAACATGATATGGACCGCTAATTTTTCTGGTGGACCACTAAACTATTCATTTTGGTGGACCGTTTGACCACCAAGGCTTAGCAAACTGTTTTCAGCACTGTAATGCACAGTTGAGAAGGGGTCTTTTCACTGATTTGGATGATGAGATATAACTAAATCAAAAGTAAAATAGGTGAGGATTGAGGTGATAGTGACATACTCGTTGATCTACTCTTAGAAATGGTATCCTATAATGTGTATTTACTTCAGGTAATTACAAGTTGCAAATGCTAATATAAAAAATACCTCATTCTTCAATCATAGTGTCCCTTTTATACTGTCCAAGTATTTCCAGTCATATCCCTTGTGAGAGTACACTAATGCAAATTCTTCTGCTAAGTTTTTAAGAGTAAGTTGTTGGATTGGACCTTGGTATTTAATGGTTGTTGGTATTTTATATTTCATTGCGTACGGGTGCTCTTATTGTAGGATGTTGGGTTTTTGACAGCTCTTGAATATGCAGACAAAAGGAAACAGTGTTTCAGGGTATCATCGGGAAGTCAAGAGTTAGAGTAAGTCATCTGATATGATTATAGGGGATTCCCTTATTTTCTAATGTGAGATATTTCAAGTTAAGCTAATTTTTTTTCAGTCTTAAACTTTGCAGGATTTTCTTGGCCTATTGTGACCTCTTTTTTTTAATATAAAACAGCAAAACTACATAAATGATGCTGTTCTTCATACATAAGTGAACAGTGAAACCCTGCTATTCTAATAATTCTCTCTTTAAAAGAAAAAGTTACTTTTTAAGACTATTGTGGGACTCGATCTTTGATTTATAAAAAAACTTTTATTATGTTTGATTTCATGCTATTTGAATTGCATAATAGCATATGAAATACTTTTTATCTTGACATGGCAAAGTATGTTTGACTACTCATATTTTTACATGCTAATATACACTACCTAATCTCTTAAAGTGGATTTGTAACAAAATAGCTTATGTTGCAATTATTGCCTTTTCTAACTTATGAATTTAAAACTTATAATGATCAATGAATATTAACATATTTCATTAAACCTATTGACATTGACTAAGAAATTGATTAATATGAACATCATAAAAGTTAAAATAGCAAATTATGTCACATTTTAGCAAACTACTTGGAGGTGGAGTTGAGAGCATGGCCATTACAGAGGCTTTTGGGGAATTTAGAACTGGAAAAACACAATTGTCTCATACGCTATGTGGTAAGTATGTGGCATTGTCAACCCAAAGCTTGATCTGATTCCAAAATGTTATATATGACAAATAATTAACAAGCGTATATCTAGCATTCAGAGGGCCTCAGGGAAGATCCTTACCATTGGACTGAGTTACCCTCTTTAAATAAAGATTATTATTATTATTATTATTATTAATTCTGTTTAAATTCAAGTATGAAAAAGTGCAGACCTGTTGGCTATTGTGATACTGTATATTACAATGCAATATGATAAAAGGTTAAAATGATAAACCTAACCTAATAGTGATCATTTTTTTTTCAATGTCCTAGAAAATGGGAAGGCAAGAGATAATTCCTGTAGATTTAGATTCCCATTGAGTTATGTTATTGAAATTTCAAAGCATGTGTTATTCCAATGATTTAAAAGTAAATGTTAAATTTCGATGTTAATTTGTATTTGAATTTGAATTTTGTTTTTCGTCACATTTATGCCAATTGTGGCTTATTTGTGACTAGCCAGTTGTAAGTAGTGGAGGAAACCGGAGTACCCGGCGAAAACCACCGCTTAACTCCAAGTCATTGGCAACTTTCTCACATGCCCAGGCTGGGATTTGAACCCAGGCAGTGGTGAGAGACAGCGTACAGTCAGTGGCGGCGCCTTAGACCACACGGCCGTCAGAGCAGGCCTTGTTAATTTGTACTTATATCTAAACTGAAATATATGTATTTACTATGTTGTTCTAAATTTCCCTTACTAATCCTACAGTGACAGCACAGCTGCCTGGTGCTAATGGCTATACAGGAGGAAAAGTTATATTCATTGATACAGAAAACACATTGTATCCTTTTTTCTGTAAACATGCAGTATTTTTGCAATTCAAAGTTTTTTCAATATTATGAATAATCTAATAAGTTAAGCATGTTAAAAATCTAATGGAAAAGGTAAGGTTTAATACTGGATTTTTATTTAGATTTAGGAAAGGGTACAAAAGTTAAATTGGTGAACTAATTTGTATGTTGAAGAGAGCTCCTTATCCAGTTTGTGCAGTGGAATGAATTCCGTAGATAGGATTTGATATTGTAATCAGGTTTTAGTAAGTCCATCTTTTTAGTAAGTAAAAAGAGCAATGTTTTTACCACATAGTGTACCACTTGAGTAAGGTCAGTTTTGTTGCAGGACATGATTTAAAAGGATAGGTGTTCAAATCATAGGAAAGGGATACTATGGTAGTAAGTGCACCACAAACAAAGAAATTCAAAGGAAATAAAGTAATGAAAGAAATGAATTCAAGCATCAGTGTTTCCATGACTTGAACAATTCAGCCGGCCAGACCGTCTTAGATCCATAGCTGACCGCTTCAACCTTGATCAGGAGGCTGTCCTTGATAATGTCCTTTATGCAAGAGCCTACACTAGTAAGTTATGTTCCTTTACTTGTAGTGTTTGTAAACATACCTGATATGACACTCTCACTCCATTTCATATTTGTATGATATAATTTATAGCTCCTCTCTTATCTCTGATTACAAGATATTTATGAGAAATAACATAATTCTAGAGGGATTGATCTCGAAGTGAACTTTTATTATATCAAAAAAAAAATTTGAACAAGATAGAAAGTCCAAAGGTTGTCAAGTGTGGGGAAATATCTAAATCTGCTGCATTGGGATCATTAGAGCCCAGCATGGTTTATAAACTTGAGCAAAAAATCATGAGCAAAAAGTTAGTTTGCCTGATATGAAATAACTGCTACAATCATATTTTAATTGTATCATTAGGTGAACATCAACATGAACTTCTAGATTTTGTGGCAGCTAAATTTCATGAGGAGATGGGTGTGTTTAAATTGCTGGTAAGTACACTTGCTGAGATTTCTGTCAGTACTTTCAAGTTGGAAGAGAAATGATAATGATTGCTTTTTGGATATCTTACTTTGTCCCTTAAAATCCTTTGAAATTATGACATCCAAATTTGTAGAATTGGCATTTATGGATGCTGAGATTAAAACTCCGAGGTAAGACCCTTATTCACCAAAGAAAGGTTAAGAAAGGATTTAGTGAATGAAAGTAAAATTTCAGTGCATCATATGTATCAAAACTATTGGTCATCATCTCAGAATGTTCTTGCTCAGATAACCCAGAACCAACTTACATATGAAATAGATCAACCAATTAAAAGAGAAACCAACTAAACGTGTTATGTGATGAAACCTTGCTTAAACTAATTTTTGGGGAAATATTGTTTCAAAAGTGGTACGCTTTTTTTCAGATTGTGGATTCTATAATGGCTTTGTTCAGAGTAGATTTTAGTGGTCGAGGTGAACTAGCTGATAGACAACAAAAGCTTGCTCAGATGCTTTCCAGGCTTCAAAAGATATCAGAAGGTATGCTATACTTTAGACAAAAAGTGAAATGTCTCAATCTCTCTGTAAAACTTCCTTTAAAGAATATGCATCTTTCCTTATGTCAAATTCTGTATGCTGAAATTTTACTCTCAGCATTGCATTAGGATACAACTTGCCCAGTTTTATATCTCCACTTGTAGTAAGTTGTATCTATAATAGGGTATTTTTTCCATCTTAACTTAATTATGCTTAAGAGTTATATATATTGGCATCAGGATCATCAATGCTTTTGACAATAAAACCTGGAAGTTAACAAAGATTTTATAAAATATTTATTTAAGAATTGTTGGTAGAGTTCTGATCAACATTTCTCCTTAAAACATTTTTCTCAACTACGTTTTCAACTGAAAGATTCTGCCCAAATTGTTAGGCTGATTTAAGTGATTTTGGTTGTTGTAAGCATAGAAAGGTTAATAGCTGATAAATTTTCATAAAGGTTAATAGCTGATAAATTTTCATCACCAACAGTTATCGTTCTCTTGGTTAAAAGACAAGTTGGGTTAATGGATGTTTTGATTTCATTGTTCTCATTTGTCTATTTCTTTTTTTAGAATACAATGTGTCTGTATTTATCACAAATCAGATGACAGCTGATCCAGGTGCTGCTATGAGGTGAGTTTCTTTTTCTATTTTGAAAACCCTTAACTGTTATCTGAACCATGTGGAGTTATACTTACAAGTACATTGGAATCCTGCAATATCATACAAGGATGACCAAACCGTTATCTACCCTGGAATACTGAAAGAATGCTTTTAAGTCTAAATGTTACTGCATTATTCCAATGAGATAATACTAAAATGCTAAATAAGAACAGATCTTTCCAAAAATGACTGAATGACCATTACCTCTTTTACATCATTTTCTTTGCAAATTTCAAGCAGATTAAATTAATACCATATTGATTATAAGGAAGATAAGAAGTATCTGTATTTTATATGTAGTTTTCAAGCTGATCCCAAGAAGCCCATTGGAGGACACATACTTGCACATGCATCAACCACGCGTATCAGTTTAAGAAAGGGTAGAGGAGAAATGAGAATCGCTAAAATCTACGACAGGTAAGGTCTAAGAGGTTCATCTAAACTTAATTGCTACCATTTTTTCCTTCAGTTAAATGCTGTACTATTAGAATAAACTTCAAATTAAAGAGGCTGATAAGATACTTTCTTAACCATATAATTATAATTTTATTCTTTTTAATATTCATCAGAGCCGACTTATTTAACTACAAATAATGCGATCTAGAAATTCCAGCCATAAGTTTTTAACTTTTTGTAACCCATATCTAATAATCTCACCTCCAATTTTCAGTCCTGATCTACCAGAGAATGAGGCTACCTTTGCAATCAGTGGTGGTGGTATCACGGATGCCAAGGAATAAATGTAGGATATTGAGGAAATCTGCTGCTCTTTGCATCGGAGCAACCAGGGTTGCATAATCGCCATATAGTTCACCAGCACCAATGGTTACGGTACTGGAATAATCTGCAGGACCAGATGAGACACTCGAGGCAATATTGCAAGAGAGCCATCACATTATTAAAAAGATTAGTACAGGTGAACTTGGATATGACGGACCACTGTATAACGGATTTTTGCATATGACGGACGATATGCTTGGTCCCAGTTTGATGCATATAAAGTATTCGTCATATGTATACGACCGATTTTGCATATGAGGGACCAATTTTCCTGGTCCCATTGAGTCTGTCATATCCAAGTTCACCTGTATGTTTAAAGTAAATGGAAGGGGACTAATAGGAATATTGGCCTGGTCTTTGACGGTGCAGGCTTTACATTCAGAGTACTGTGTAAGGCATCTTCATATTCATTAAAATAAAGAATATTTAAACGTTTCATGGGTAATACAGCTAGGTAAATCAGGAAGGTGAACAATTGTATTGCAAGGTACCTGAAATCTTCCGTTTTGCAACTACTTCTCTTGGAAAGGCATAAAAATATCATAAAACAATTGTTTTGTGTAAGCAGACTTGCTTTATTTATCTAGAAAAGTAATGCAACTGATCAAAGCATAATATGACAGCATTTTTTGGCAAATGCTTTCAAAGCAATTATTAGCAAAGCATGTACAGTAGCTAAGGATTCTGTAGTCTATTGATTTTAGTAATTCAAGTAGTAATGATAGTTATCAGAACTAAACATTTTACAATGAGATTATGAACTGAGACTATTACCTTGTAATTAAAATGATGAAATAAATATACAAGTATCACCATTGTTATTTATAAAGTATTAAAGAAAGTTTTTCCACATAACTTCTAGATATGAAATTAATCCTATGATAATACAAAGTAAATAGCTACCACTAAATTATTTTTATTTCAAAGATATATTGACACAATGATGTTTACAACAGTTCAATGTGTCCACAATGAACTGCTTTGGTATTTTCATGACATGACCAGCATGTTAACTTCCAAAATTATGTTATTGGATCCTTTGGTTCATTAACAAATAAAGTTCAAGGTTGATTCCCTAGTGTACCCCCACAATGGAGTCAGGTGATGGAACCAAGTGTCTATTCAAAATTACCTGTTCATCTAAGGTTATTCAGTACTGGATAGTAAATCTGGTTACTCATCTACACGTTAATCAAAAACAATTAATGAGAATTGGGCCTAGAAAGAGCTGATCTGAATATCAAAGATATTAGAGTAATTCAAACAATGAATTCCCCCCAAATAAAGGGTTCCCCCTCCGTTCAACTGTTATAACGGTATATTTCTTTTTGCTCTTAATAATGTAGCCTATAGATAAATCATGAGGGTGAAAAACAGATGCATCTACAATAACATGATGAAAATACAACAGCTTTCCCTTGAAACAAAATACACAGGTAGAACTTCATAGTTAAGAAACAAACACAGAAACACACAAATCTGCCTCATTTCTATCAGTATGGCTAGAAATTGGTTGCCATGATTTTGGTGAAGTGAAGTGTTTTAAGCTTTTAAAGTATTTACAGATCTCCCTTAAGTTGTATGGCAGTATTATAAGTGTATTTACATTCACTGAAAGACTGACATCAAAGATTATCAGTAGGTATGAATTTCATAAATCTACAGTGATCATCTATGCTGCCTGCTATTTGATACTATATACATACAAAACTGTACAACTGCCTAGTTTTCTGTATATGTTAGCTGAGGTGAAACATCGAGATAAACATATCTACATATGAGACAAACTCAAAAGCATATACAAATATTCCAAACCTGGCTTGGAAGGTACAAAACGTTCTTGTTTGCAAAATATAGCTGTGGTAATAAATAAATAAGCTTACTACATAAAGTTAATTAGTTTCTATTTCTACTTAGCAGATGGTTTCACCAAAAATGAAACACTCATTTTTGATAAAAAAAATAATAATAGCAAAGGTCAGGACAGAAATTTTAGTAACATGGATTCTTAAGGGAATATCAAGACCAACTAATGGAGGTTTTCCATGTTTTCTGTGGAGATTCCTCCCTTCTCACTAAGCAACTGAAAGTATGCAGATGATAACTTAGATATCTAACTTAATCATGCATGTGACTTAAATATTTGTCCAGTGAAACAAAAAAAGTTCAAACATTTCTGTTGACTTCTTATACAATAATTTCTATTACACATTTAGTTACATATTTAGTTCTAAACCATTTTCATTAACAGCCCACTGTATAAAAATTACCCATACTATTACAGAGAATATCGCTGTAGCACATACCAAAAATATCCATGTTATCACATTCTGAAGCTCGTCATCTACCAGATAACAAATGAATCTTACAAAAAATCAAATATGAGACACAATATTCAACTTCAAGGAAATATTAGATAATAACCATTTTGTGTCAAATTAGATGAAGGGTGAATTGCTAGCTGAACAAATTTTATTACAAGACATCACAAACACATTGTACTAATATTTTCTGAATACTTTCAAAGTAGAACTATTAGACAAACAATATTTGCTGGGTTAGAAATACTGGGGATTGGGTGAATGAATTTAGTGTAGCAATATTTTTACGGGTATCATACAGTTCTTTGTGAAGGCAACTTCACACATGAAGGGGATTAACTTATCATAGCACACACAATTCACAGCTGAAACAAAAATTTAAGAATTATAATAACATGGCCTTCAAACGAAACTCTTTCTTAGTTTAAACAATCCAATTCAAGGAGGGGTTCTTTCTGACAGTTAATTTTGAAGTTCATATTCAATTACTGTAATGTATGGCTGACCACTGAACTGAATGCATGTAATAACTTATCAGTTATATTAAGGCAAGTTGATCCATTACACAAAATCCGTTTTTCCATTGCAAATATAACATAGAAACAGAATAAGGCCATCCTTGATGGGTTGCATTATCCATCATGGTTAGATCTTTGCATCCTCAAAACACTGAATCATTACAATAATAGACGTTATGCTTTACCTTATAAGAACTCATCTAATATTCAATATCAGGGGTTCTCTTACCTTGAAAAGCACAAGGTTCTTTGGCACAAAATAGGTGCTTTGGATTTTTTTGTGTTTGTGTCCTTTTTTTAATAAGAAAATAACAAAAACAGGCAAAGAAATATATAGCAAATCTATGGAGAACATCTATAAAGCAATAAGCCTGATGTTTATCATCATACATCTGTGTAGACTGGGCTACGTTTCTTTGGTCACTTACCAGCCTCGGGTTCGACCTGGGCCTTGTTCAGCACCATAAACGTTGATCGCCGTTGACCCAACGTATCCCGTTCAGATCGTCATCGCAAGTAAACGTTGAAACCATTCAGATTCCGTTTTGCCACCACGTTGATCAACATTGATGGTCCTGAACAAGGCCCAGTCGAACCCGAGGCTGGTAAGGGACCAAAGAAACGTAGCCCTGGTATATTCGCACAATACCATTATACCACCAATATTGTTACCCTTTGAAAATCACTAGATTATGGCGTTCCTACATGTATTATGCTTGTTAACAAATTATGGTTGTAATCATCTCCTTTGTGGGGTGCCATGCACCCGGAACCTATACAAGCAGGTATACTCCAAGTTGCCCCAGTTACTTGTGATCCTCAGTTCAACTATATTGAAGGCATCAATCTTGTCAGGCTCCTGAAAAGAAAGGAAGAATGTGTCAAAAGCTTATAAAATGCATACCTGGTAATAAACATTTTAGACAAGTAAAAAATATCACCTATAGAATATCCATATGTTCTATGAAATAGTGGTAGAATTAGTCTATATGCATGTTGCTTGAATCATTTTTGATGTTTCGAGACGAGTATTAGAGTATATGAGATTAACATTAGGTTGACCAACACTTACTGCCACTGGGAAGTACTGCAGAGGAGGTCCACTCTCGTCATAAGTATAGTTGCCAATAAATGTGCCTTTTGTATCCTTTTCATTTTCCAAACCCTGAAAGAAAAGAGCAAATATCAATAAAGTGCATAATGTACAAAATGCAATATATTGAAAACAGTCCTCGCTATGGCATTACCTAGTTCAAATTGACCACAGTCATGCTATGATCAAGAAAACAATATCACACAGACAAAACCATGCTACTAAGATATTATACACTAGATCACTAACACAAACACACAAAATTAAAACACAGGGAGGAGGTCTAGGGATTCTTCTGGGAATACAAATTAGTCATAATCATTACAAATCAACACTAAGGAACCACAGCTCAGTGTTGAAGTGCAGAATCACTAGGTATAATAAATTAACAGTTCATGAGTAGATTTCATGCCAAACTTCCATTGAATAGGCTTATAATATTCACAACTGCCAAAACAAAACATCATTCATAATAGAGACAGGGTTGTCAAGAAGCATAACTAATTGTGCACAATGAGTTTATTAAATGATTCACTTGCATCTTTAGATACAGATTGTATTCAGAAAACATGTGAACCCCATTTATAGATACTGCCTAAAGAAATTAATCTAGGTCTTTATTATTGCTACGAAGGCTGATGTGGTAGTGGTAGTGGAAGTGTCACCTGGCAGCAGAGTTCAACTAATTGTTGCACAGCGCCCACCAAAACTTGCTGTGCTCAAAAGATCAATTGCCTATGCTACAGGGATTTAATATTTGGACACACATGAAAGATCTACTTACATAAACCTCAAAGTCCTTGGGTGCACTGTCAATATTGCCAGACGGAGCCAGTGCCTTGGGGAGATGCTCCAGAGAGAAGGCCGTTGGCTGAACTTTGGCTGAGAGCTGGATGATGACGTAGCCAAGACTACCCTTGAACGCCCAGCATTGACCAGGCTGAACATCAGGCTAAAACACAGGAAAACATGGGTATTACCGAATTATCAATTACTGAATTATCATATTCAGAATCTATTAATAAAGCATGATTTCACAAGATATTTGAAGGATAGATTTTGATTGGCTTCTGATTCACATTTGCTCTGGCCCAAAGATGCTTTGGTCAGCAAGACATTTACAAAATGGTAATCTTTTTTAGGAGATACAGGTACAAATGGGCTAAAGAAAAATGTTAAGACTATTTCATCAACATTAAAATAATATTTACTACATCTAATTCAACAGTGTCAATTTTTGTAATAAGCTGAGCATTTAATGTAAATGTGCAGCCCCTTAAATCATTGAGGATTACAAATAGAAGTAATATTTTATCAGTATGATGAACCATTTGTGGTGGAAATTACCAAGAAAATGAAAATGAAAGAAATCTGCAATGGCTTAAAATACAAATGGCGACTGTTCAAATACAAATAAAGAAAATCGCAACCTTAACCACGTGAACCAGAATAGGTGTAAGCACTGAATACTCCTATAAAACAGGAAATTAGAAGTAATTTCTCTTTTGTGATGAATACTTCCCTGCGATCATTGGAAGCTGTTGTACCTATTCACCTGTGCTATCTATGCATCAATCTAATTGCAGCCTTTTAGTTCTTCACATAGTTTCCTTTCAATAACATGATGGGCACCACACCATTGACAAGGTATGATAGTACAGGTGAACTTGGATATGACGGACCACTGTATGACAGATTTTTGCATATGACGGACGATATGCTTGGTCCCAGTCCGATGCATATCAAGTATTCGTCATATGCATACGACGGATTTTGCATATGACGGACCAATTCTCCTAGTGTACATAAAGGGGTTTGCAATATAGATTAACCAGTTACAGGACTTCTGAAGTGAAGCATCAAAACTTCGCTCACCTGAATGACTGTTCTGGGAGAGTTGCTGGCATACCACAAGGGGACGCCGAAGAGACTGAACTCAGCCGTACGTCTGTGGTAGGTCTCTGAACAACGGGTGCTAATAACACTGCCTCCTGAGGATTCCAGGGCAAAGTCAGGCATACCGGTCTTGTCAGCACCAAAGATGAACAGAGCCTCTTTTATCATCCTCTGTACTTGCTGGAATAAAATCATACCACACACATTATTATTAAACCATTATTGAGTATCGGCATGAATGTAAATCATCAATGACTGAATCAGGTTTCTTCGGAGTCTCTGTTCTCATCTTATGGAATAAAGCCATGTATTTACTTAGTTTTCGTGAGACAAACTTAAATAAGTGTGTTATCAAGATACATTCTCTATCTTATAAGATCAAGTTTCACTTAAACCAGGCTTCAACTATCCTATATGATAAATGTTAGAATTGTGATATGCACTGCTATGTACCTTATTTTCGCGCGTATAGGACGCACTTTTTTACATAGGACGCAGGGGTATGAAAAGGGGGTGCGTCCTATACACAAAGCTAGAAATCTAGGGTATTTTACATCGAGTGCCCAGGCCACACCGAGATCACAAATCGATGACCAACCATTACCGCAACCCGTATCAATTACGGCTCGGGTATGATTTGATTTCAATTGTGTTTCTAACATGTTTAGCACGTCTCTAACTGTTCAACTGTTGTTTGTTATATCGGACCTGTCCAGCCGGTTCTATTTAAAGCACAATAATTACAATACACTGCATGAATGTCCAAGCCCCTATTACAATCAACGTAATGTTTGTCCGAATCCAATGCTAGTTAGTAAGATGACACCCATTTCTTTCATTTGTAATTTGAAAATAGCTTAAGAGACATGGGCCGAAAGGGGGGTGCGTACTATACACAAAGCTAAGGTCTATACATCTTTTTAATGGCCTGAACAAGGGCTGCGTCTTATATACGGGTGCGTCTTATACGCGCGAAAATACGGTATGCTTCGTTTGAAAATAAAAATTGCAAACAATAAACATTACTTTATGTGTAAAACTTGAAATCAATTCAATAAATTATGAAATGTTGAATGTGAGCTTCATTTTAAAATTCATATTTATATCGTATCATTAACAATCACTTTACTGTTGCGAGGGAATAATTCAGTACCTGTGGAGTTAGGGCAGTGAAATTGTTCTGTGATGTAGACAGTTTTGCTATTGTAATATTGCTGTGAAAAAATCATTGGTTGAATGTGAGCTTCAATTTTCCATTAATATACATATGTTTAACATCACTTTACTGTTGCGGGGGAATAATTTATTACCTCTTGAGTTAGGGCAGTGATATTGTTCTGTGATATGTACACAGTTTTGCTATTGCTGTTTGCTTCATGACCGGCGGCAGCGGTTGCGGCTGCTGCTGTTGCTGCTGCCGTAGCTGCTGCCGCAGCGGCTGCAGCAGCAGCGGACTTGTCCTCAGCTGTCCTCTGTACGGCCATCATGTCCTTGCTGAGTCTGTCGGCCAGGAGAGCCAGGCGCTGGTCAAGAGAGTCCTTGCTGGCAAACTGGGCCTGCAGCCACTCAGAGAAGCCCTGCATGCCTTTCCCTCCAGTCGCAACTCCAGCAATGCCAGCACCAGATCCACCCGCCATCAACTACAACAAACAACGCATAGTGGGTCAACTCTATCAATTGAAAGTGTGACTTGAAAGTGGGTGAAAACTAACAACCCTGTAGGTGCACTGTTAAAGGCAAACAGGTTTGGAAAATTGGTTTGCCATAAACAAAACTTTTTGCTAACTTCTGCCATGATATTATGTTTTGAAGCATTTAAAGCTATAAACAATGTAATACACTTGACATTAAGACATATTGACAAATACACAAAGATAAAGACATGACTATTTGCATTATATATATATTGCCATGAGATGTTTTGGAGATGGCTTAATTGATGTGCCAGGAATGGAGTCCTGGGGTCAATTAAGGAAGGTATGGTAAGGAAACTTTTCTTTCTTTCAGGTATCTTATCTTAATTTGCATTTTAGTTTTGAATGAGAAAGTTCAGGGGGTTAACACTATCAGAGAACTCAGTGAGAGCTATGATCCAATGAATACCAACATGACAAAGAGCTATGATCCAATGAATACCAACATGACAGGGTTTAGATGGTTTTTAAAAATCATTAGGTCCTTGTGCTTTGAACGAAAGTGACCTACAGCATTGGAAGGTTTAACTTACAGCAGCAAGAGCCTCCTGTAGCTGTGTGTGAATGGCAGCTCCCAGGACGGTCTCATTCTTACAGCAGTTCCTCATCTGTGCAGCGAAGGCCCCGTGCGCCAAGTGGATGCTGCTGATGTCGGCACGCAGCGAGCCGATCTGGTCCTCCAGCTGTGCTATGTTCCTGGCAGTAGCAGCGGCAGAGGCAGTGTTTGCCGCAGCAGTGGCAGCAGCAGCCGCTGCAGCAGCAGAAGCACCAGCAGAGTCTGTCTCGCCTTGCCTAATTAGGATAATAAATGTTGAGAAAAATGTTATATGGGGGAAAATTTGAGACCGTTTCTTTAAGACAGTTGGTCTATCTGGTAGGTTCGATGAACATTTGGAAGTTTGTCTACATCAATAAGATCTTTCTGTTTAGGATGATTGTGATTTCAAATGTAGTTTCGGTTATTATACAAAATCCTACTTCAAAAAATACCACCTAATGTTAATGATATTGATTCTCAAAGTAATACCTATCAAACTAATACGCGGATGAATACATATAGGTATATAGTTCTTAGCCTAGATATAAGCACAAAGTATAGTCAAGAAAATCATGAAAGTGAAAATGATAGACTTTACTTACATTTTCATACCAGCTTTAGCTGCAGCTAACTCCAATTGCAAAGCCTGTAAATAGATGTATACATCAAAATCACCATTTGTATTTCTACAAAGTATTTAACGTATGAGAGCAAACATTTTGGAATGTAACTTAATATCATAAAAGAAATTCATATTTATATCATATACTTTATATCATAAAAGTATATCATAATTCATCACCTTGTATGCTGTAATTGGGGATGCTGATTGGTCAATCAGTGTCAGAGATGCAACCGTTAATACTATGTAGAATCAATATCAAATCCCAGAATGATTCAACACTGGTATCCAACTCAGCTTCACCTGGTGGGATACAAATGACTTTGAATGGATTTAACCCTTATGGTGCTGGTGGCTAATTTTGCCAACACAAAATGATGCAAAAATCCTGATAAATTACTGAAACCCTAACAAATGGGTACTCATCTAAAAGCGCTCAGTGAGAGCTATCAAATGAGTACCAATATGACAGGGTTTGGGTGGTTTTCAAGAATTTTTGCGTTTTTGTGCTTTGGCTGAAAGTAGACTCAGCATTGGAAGGGTTAAGGTTGTACCTTAGTTTCTAACAGGGTGTAACTACAGGTGAACTTGGATATGACGGACCACTGTACGACGGATTTTTGCATATGACGGACGATATGCTTGATCCCAGTCCGATGCATATCAAGTATTCGTCATATGTATACAACGGATTTCGTTTATGACAGACCAACTTTCCTGGTCCCATTGAGTCTGTCATATTCAAGTTCACCTGTACAACGGATTTCGTATATGACGGACCAACTTTACTGGTCCCATTGAGTCTGTCATATCCAAGTTCACCTGTAATAGTAAACGCCGAGGAGGAGAGTGACACAACCAAAATTAATAGGGGCTAGTTATTGTCTACCAAAGGCAAGTAAACTATATTTCTTTCCAATATCTTTCTATTTTTTTTATTTTCAGGGATTAAATTTGTATCATAATGGACAAATGATTGATAGCTTACCTCAGACTTGTTCAAGATGGCAAGAAGCTGGTTTTGTAACGCACTGATCTGATCCTTAGCCTCATTCTGGGCTAAAAGCTGAAAGATGAAATACAAAACAATATACAACTTAGTATTACCTCATTTCATCTGACCTGAATAACCACAATGAAAATTAACATTCAGAAAATGCTGGACTATCGTAGGTTAACAAGTGGCCTCTAAAGCCGGGAGTTTGAGTTCCTAAGTTTGCATTTGTTTGTGCAATGCAGGGTGGTGTAAGGGACTTACCTGAGCTGCTAGACAATCTTTTTTTTTCATTTTTGTGTGATATCAAGGGTGGTATGGAATACTCACCCAACTTGTCAAGTCACATTTCTTTTCAATTTTGTGTGATAATAAGGGTGGTATGGTGGTACTCACCTGAGCTGCTAGGTCGCTGCTCCTCTGAGCCTCTGTCTTGAGGGCCAGTGCGTCCATCTCTGTGCGGACGGTGCTCCTGACCAGCGCCTCCACCTCCATCTTGCTCAGCTGCTCAGACTTCTGGTTGTTGTAGATGTTCAACACCATCATCTGGATACGCTTACTCCACTCCTCTTCAGATATGCCTCCACAACCTATCACACCTTAAGAATAGAGAAAACGTTTACTTATCTATGCCTCCACAACCTATCACACCTTGAGAATAGATAAAACGTTTACTTATCTATGCCTCCACAACCTATCACACCTTGAGAATAGATAAAACATTTCCTTAGTTATGCCTATCTATATATGCCTCCACACCCTACAATTCCTAGAGAACAGATAAAACATTTCCTTAGTTATGCCTAGCTATATATGTCTCCACGCCCTACAATTCCTAAAGAGCAGATAAAACATTTCCTTAGTTATGCCTATCTATATGTGCCTCCACGCCCTACAATTCCTAGAGAACAGATAAAACATTTCCTTAGTTATGCCTATCTATATATGCCTCCACGCCCTAAAATTCCTAAAGAACAGATAAAACATTTGCTTAGTTATGCCTATCTATATATGCCTCCACGCCCTAAAATTCCTAAAGAACAGATAAAACATTTGCTTAGTTATGCCTATCTATATATCCCTCCACGCCCTACAATTCCTAGAGAACAGATAAAACATTTGCTTATTTATGCCTATCTATATATGCCTCCACGCCCTAAAATTCCTAAAGAACAGATAAAACATTTGCTTAGTTATGCCTATCTATATATCCCTCCACGCCCTACAATTCCTAGAGAACAGATAAAACATTTGCTTAGTTATGCCTATCTATATATCCCTCCACGCCCAACAATTCCTAGAGAACAGATAAAACATTTCCTTGCTCATTCCTCCACAGATATGCCTCCACAACCTATCATACCTTAAGAGCAGATAAAACATTTACTTATTTATGGCTACCTTTATATGCCTCCACACCCTACAATTCCTAATGGACAGACAAAAACATTGCATTCATTTCTCCTCAGATACGCCTCCACATCCAACAATTCTTAAAAAAAAGATAACATACTTCCTTACTAATTCCTCCTCAGATATGCCCCTGCAACTTACAGCCTGACAGATATAATTCTTTATACAACTCATCCTCTGATATGACTCCATATCCTAAGATTTCCAAATAAAAGACCTCCATATCCTAACACAATCAAAAAAGAAACATGGATTTCTCAAGGTAAGTGAATTTTACTTTCTTGATTACCTTACACATACTTTTTAGAGATAGGTAGTTTTCCTTTTAACACTAGCTAAAGACAATGCATCCAAAAAGTGAGGTAAACATATATCAATATCTCATGATAAAGTAACGCTAAACTATCAATAAATTTACATGGCCCTTTCAGTACTATTACTTTAACATGGTGAGGGATAATATATTTTTGATATGCCAGAAAGGAAAAGATGAGCACATACCGCAAATTAACCGAATTTGTAATTTTGGATTTTGCTGAGAATTTTTATTCCGAAAAGCCAATATTGAAGGTTAAAATTCTAATGACAGGAGTAATACATCCGACTTTCATCAAATACTGAACTGACCCTAATCGAAAAGGTTCGGCAGAATAAACTA
Organism: Maea johnstoni; assembly: GCA_963942565.1. Lineage (NCBI taxonomy): Eukaryota > Metazoa > Annelida > Polychaeta > Spionida > Magelonidae > Maea > Maea johnstoni. Next base: position 42,591,695 of record OZ012685.1, on the reverse strand, counting down.
CTTAATTTCCTATTCTTCAGTAGTTTGATTAATTTCATTTCTCACCTGCTGCTGCTGCCCCTGCTGCAGCTCCAGCTGCTGCTCCTGATCCCCCTTCTTTACCAGTGGCGCCACCTATGAATGCGCCCCCCTTTCCTGTAACACCCCCTCCTCCTGCTGCTGCTGCTGACCCTCCAGCCACACCACCTGCTCCTGCACCCTCTTTCTTCACCACACTGCTGCCCCAGAGCCCTCCGCCAACACCACGCAGAAGGTCGTTCTCATATGCATAGTAGGTACCTATAAGAGAGATGTTTAAAACACAAATATATGTAAATATCTATCAATGTTATGGGGAGGAAATATGTCACAAAATTAAATATGTAAGTCTTGAGAAGAGGGTAATAGTATGTAGGATTGTCTAAATATGGGTACATTGCAGAAAGAAGATGGTGAACTATCATTTCAAGTTACACGCGTACCTATGACAAGAGTCTAATAATTTCTGATAATTTGCAACATATGTTGAGCGAGGACTTATTGCTCCCCCATTCTTTCGTTCCTCAGTATTCAGATTACCTTGGAAAGGTTACCTGAATGGTTTTATTCCTTTTATAATAACTTGAACTTCAACAAGTTGGAAAATAACTGTAGGTTGATTTCTATTCAATGTTTTCATTGAATATTTCCCCCATTGAGTATACTTTGGTAAGAAAGATATCACCAAAAAATTTACAGGCTGATTCAAGCCACTAGAGGTGTGTAAGGCTCAAGCATTAAGAGGTATTTCATCTCTTGCTAGATCCATTAGCAGCTGAACTTACCTCCTGCCAGTAGAAGTGGGATGAGTAAGAGGGGTAAACAGCAGCACAGGCACGCTAAGCCTTTCCTCCTTCGTTCCCTTACCCTAAAAATATAGAGATAAGAATACTGGTCAAGAGGGGAGGGCACCAAATGGCTATAAAATAGCTATAGGTCACATAAGTGGGATGAGTAAGAAGGGTAGACAACATCACAGGCATGCCAAGCTGTGCTTATGAGAGAGGAATACTGGTCAAGAGGGGAGGGCACCAAATGGCTGTAAAATAGCTATAGGTCACATAAGTGGGATGAGTAAGAGGGGTAGACAACAGCATAGGCATGCCAAGCCTTTCCTCCTTCGTTCCCTTACCCTAGAAATATAGAGAATACTGGTCAAGAGGGGAGGGCACCAAATCGTTGTACAATAGCTGTATGTCACATTCAAGGAAGAGGATCAACTCATTACTTTGTTTGATACTGTCCAAGCAGGCATCTAAGGTGCCAGAGTGAAACATAATGCTTAGCAGTTCATATGAATCCTAGCATTTCATATAGTGAATCCATAGTGGTTCATAAAACTCTTGAGCAGTTCATTGAAAATCTTAGCCCTTCAAAGAAACCCACAGTGCTCTCATAGAAATCCTAAGCAGTTTAAAGAAATTCAAATTAGTTCAAAGAATTGCTGAGCAGTAAATAGAAAAACTGAAATGTTCATAGAATAAGTGAAGGCTCAAACGATATAGCGCTAAACTACTGAGGTACCAGTGCTTTCACAATATTCAACACCAAATCCTTGATTGCACAAGTAGAGAGAGTAAAGAAGGACCATTTTAAGTATGAAATTGAAATCTAGCAGCCAACTGGCGCCTAACATATCTAATTATCATTGCCAAACAAATGTTAACAGCAATAGCCCCAGATGAGGTTAAACCTGTAATAACAAAAGAATATAATGCTAGAACCTACCTGGATAGAAGCCAGACATCAAAGAGCACAACCCTGGTGATAAGTCTGTATAGTGGGGATCCAAGTGCAAGCATTGATTTGCTGAAACTTGATGCTGAAATATAGAAAAAAATAACATAAGAATCAGTTTATCATAGAATAAACTTAATTTCCTTAAGGCAGATGAATGACACATAAGTATAGAATACCAAAAACAAATACGGCAATGTTTGAATGATTTTGAGAAAAACATCTTCTTCCAAGGGCAAAAACAACTAATGATTATGTATTTCTGTATGATCCACAAGGCCAGCATGAAATTTACATGTTCCAGACCCACAAGGAATCAGCAAAATGAAATTATTTGGAAAATGTATGAAATATGTAAATAAACAAGATTTCTCATTAATGATATTAAAAACACTAGAGGAAAATCCTGAGTCAAACTGCTTAAGGCACCTAAGATAACTCAATATATATTTTAGAAAGAAGAATAGCCCTTTGTAAAATCACACTCAGGGTCTGACACTTAGATTTCAGGCTAGGGGCCCGAAAAGGTCTTTCGATAAAAGTTAGTGGTCAAAAACAGGATTTCTGGTCATTTTTCATATTATTTTGGGCCCCTAGACTGAAGAATCTAGGGGCCCACAGCAAAATCTAGGGGCATATGCCCCCGGGCCCCTGGGAAAGTCGAACCCTGACACTGAATATGAACTGTACTTACTGAGAAGCATTGTGATAGTTGTGATGATTGTTTGGAAGAATGATGTGACCCTACTTGTGACCCGCACACCCACACCATTGCTGGCATATCTATTGCCAGTCTTACTGTATGATATCTCTGTATCTGGAATGAAATAATAAACAAGAAAAATTGGAACACTGCCCTCATATCCACAGCTATTCAGAAACTGCTCCAAAATTTGTGACTTAAGATTTGGTAAATCTTACAGAGTATTTTTTAGATGTTTCTCTTTAGGGTTGCTGAAAGAATATATATTCATCACTCTAGACTACCTATAAAACTGTTGTAAAACAAATACAGATACATCACTATAGTCACTTTTAAGCTTCAAATCCATATAGACACAACACCATAATTCATCCTTTACAAGAAACTGCATATTTATAATGTCAATACACTTGCATTCTCTAAATAAAGACAATGATACATCTGAATTAATATAAAGCTATTTTGAAATATCTAAATCAACTGTGAACTAGAACATCAAGAGTGTAAGGCATGGTCAAATACAGATCTAGGGTAAAATCTGTCATCAAATATATATATATATATATATATATATATATATATATATATATATATATATATATATATATATATATATATATATATATATATATATATATATATATATATATATATATATATATATATATATACATATATATATATATATATATATATATATCTGATCACAGGTTTTACCCTAGAGCGGGTTTTTCTTTGACCACACTTTTTTTTTTAAATACAATGACAGGTTGATTACAATAAGAACTGAGGAGCTACTCACCCGATTCATTATCTGTGTGATCTAAGCCTGCAATCAAGCGAAGGGATAAAATGAATAGGTGTATAATAGAATAGGATAAGATGATAAAAGATTATACAAATTCAAAGCTTTAACTGAATATCAATATCATTATGAATGTGCTCTTATAATGAAAGATGTCCCTTTTCAGTGACATGCCTTTTTGGCTGGTGGTGAAAAAAAGTTTTCATTTTCATTTGTGTTTATAGTTTCTCCCACTCTTAGGGTCAATAAAAGAACAAATTAAACATCTTAAAGTAAGGAAAAATCTTACTAAAACCTCTATTTCTGCCCATGACCCAGTATTGGAACTTACCATATAAGTGATTTATTATGGAACTCTCTGTCCGCGAGTTGGAGTCATTCTCATATGCTGCCTGTTTCTCAAACTCTATGTCATCATCGTAGGAAGTGGTTGTAGTGGTGGTGGTAGTTTTTCTGGTAACAGTTGCTGCTGAGGAGCCTCCTCCTCGTAACCGCATTTGATGTCCTGAGGCGCTACCGGATAAACTGCTCTCCTGAGATGGAGACAGGATCGCCGTGGCTGACCTCCCTTGTGATCTTGATCTACGGGTCTGTCGTGCTGCAAGAAAAATAAGGGTACATTTTTCTTAAGGTGCCAAAAACAAGAATGCAATCCCAGGCCATATTTCCATTGTGGATAGATGGCACTGCGGTATACTGAGGAGGTGTTAGAAATCTATTAACACTAATCTCCCTCGTGTGGCAATTGTGTGAACTAAATGGCCAACAGTAGGCGTCAAGTCCCTATCTAGTATAGGTGCAGGCTTTTATATATAATAAAGTAAGATCATAATATCCCCAACATCGCAAGGCCCTTTGGGGTACTCCCGGCAAATATGGGCTTATCTAAGAAATGCTGCAGAATACACTTATATTGGATTGTCAAGGATAAAGACGGATAGTAGATCTTAAAACATATGAACCTTTCATCCAAAACAGAGCAGGATGCACTTTAATATCCTGCTCACAGATTTCAGATTGATAAGTATTAAGTAACTTACGCTTCTTGTCTATGACCGCCATCTCCTTTAACCTACTTATCAAAAAGAAGTCCTCTCCAAATGTAATCCCTCAGTTATACTGTTTTTATGGAGTCCTTGCTATCTCCCACTCAACAAAGAATTAGTCATGCCACAAAAATATAACTAATACAACACAGCATCGGATATCCCCTGGCTGCTGCCACTTCTTTCTCCTCCAATCAATACCCTAGGAAGCTTCACATTGGAACTGCAACATATTTCAAATTGTATTGTAGCCATCAACGGAAGTCTTTCGTGCTGTCAGGGATTCTAATTAAATATGATGAATTATTGTTATAATTGTTTTGTAGCAGGTGAGAGTCTAGACGTTCCACCTGACTGGGGGACCACAGCTGTTGAGCTTAAGAGTGTGTTATTTAAAAAGTAGACTCGCACCTTAACAGCATATGTCTCCACAACTGTGAGCATGGCATAAAATGGAAACAGCAGGTGCTTTCCCTCCTTGACTCTCTATAATACTAGAAAATCAGCATTGCAGTGAATATTAATCCAAAATAAACTCTGCCACCTTGAGAATAGCATGTAGAGAAACAGCAGGTGCTTTCACAGAAAAACACTCCCTCCTTGACTCTCTATAATACTAGGAAATCAGCATTGCAGTAAATGTTAATTCAAAGAACTCCGCCACTTTTAGAATAGCATGTATAGAAACAGCGGGTGCTTTCACATAAAGAAACACTCCCTCCTTGACTCTCTATAATACTAGAAAATCAGCATTGCAGTCAATGTTAATCCTCCAAAATAAACTTTGCCACTTTGCATGTATAGAAAGAGTGGGTGCTTTCACATAGAGAAACACTCCCACCTTGACTCTCTAGTCTATAATACTTTAGAAAATCAGCATTGCAGTGAATATTAATCCAAAATAAACTCTGCCACCTTGAGAATAGCATGTATAGAAACAGCAGATGCTTTCACATGAAGACAGTCTCCTTCTTGATGCTCATCAGAAGAATCAGCAGTTCTTCTTATAATCCTAAGTTTTCCTAGAGTTCAGCTATTATGAATCTTGCTATGTGAGTTGAACTCTACAACTTTGAGAAAGGCGTCATCCGTACAGTGAGATTGAAGATGCCTCCACATTAGTGCATTGTTTTACTCCATAATAATCCACTGAAATATCAGTCTCTCCACCAATGCAGTACACCTCTTATACACAAACGTCCTCAAATATGCCTTGAAAAAATCAAGCCACTGCAGACAGCAGAAATATACTCCTGAAGCTAAATGATGTCAACCACCTATCCAAATCCCACGCATACTGCCCGTAGTGGCGGTTCCTTCCATTATATGCTAGACTGTCAAGTGTAGGCCAATAGAGATATACCTGTTGTGTCAATAGTGTTATCAGTAAGGACAGGGGTGGACAGGGACACTGCAATAAACCCCTGATACATGCACATAGCCTTTCAATATTCATAGCAAACACTCCTCTCAGCCAATAAGATCACTTTAATCTACTACTCATTATCTCTACAATGAGTTCACCTTTCAAGCCATGCAAGTGTAATAAGATATATGATCTTCTTATACTTAGTAACCTAATGCTGGACATTATGAATAATGCATATACACACATTTACCGGGACACCTGCAGTGGAAATTTCTTTATTTTCTCTCTATTTTAACTTAATTTTTTGCAACTTTTGACAAGAAATATTATTGATGCCATAGGCTTACATTACTTAAAGAGCCAGTTCTTAAATCAAGCTGCACACCATTGGCTGAGCACAGCCACTCATCCCAATTCTGTTAACAAAGATTTTACTACTGTTTCTCGGACTTTAATTTCCAATTAATTACTCAAAATAATCAGATTGAAAATTGATTTCATTTGTACCAATTTTTTTTCTACAAACTACTGTAAGTGACTCAAACATTTAGAACATGCAACTTTCTCTTCAAGTGCAGTGCCTTTCACAAAACTCTGCCAAGGCATAAGTTTTGCATACAGCTGGAAGCACCAGTATATGTTACCTCCAAGAACATTGAAACATCATGTAGAGCAATTTGAGGCGCTAGGCACCACCTCTAATTGCTCCTGTCCATCAATGCCTGTGAAAGTGCTCATTGGTAGACTAGCAAGGGAATGTAAGTGTAAAATAAATCATCATTCATTGCTGCTTGCTTATGATTGTATTATATTTCTTTGACTTTTCCTTTATTACTACCTCTGTAACTGTTTATATATGTTAAGGTCATGCCTGGTCTACTAAGGACTGAATTAAAATGATTTAAATTTTGAAAAATATTTCTTTTATTATCCCCCCTCCCCACATGGTTCAAGCTGCTCATCTACCTATTTTCTCTTTGAGAATTTCCTTAGTTTTAAAATCCCCTGATAGGCGTCACTGCATGTTGGTAGTGAAGATGAGTCAACAAAGGTTATTGCTTGAATGACAGCACACTTGTAGTACCAATTACAGTGTCACACCAAGGTATTCACTGGCCAGCTATGCCAAATGAATTAAGCCTTTGTGCAAAGATAAGACTTCTATCAAGCTAGGTAAACACTTTAAACTCCTCAGCAAATATGGCACTCCATTGGCAGTGACAACCTTTGACAAGAGCAAACACAGCCGGCTGCTTCAATAGCTTGATAATGGAAAGATGATCAGAGACATTTGCCTATATACTCTAAAGCTAAACTGCTGTAATAATGAAGTATATAACCATCTATCTGAACTGCACTATAAACTCATTTTTAGATTTTAGATGTCCTTCTCACAAGAGAAGAAAATACACTCCCTTTTCTTAGGGCTTTTCTGTGTAGCAGGGTTTGGTATAAGGGACTGCTGATGGTTATTCTAAGGGCACAGCAAATGGGACATAAGCAACAAAGTAAAGGAATTGTATGAGATAAGAAGAGCCAGTGTGCTCAAATATTCAATGTGGATAATACAAAGAGATAAAAGCTGTGTCCTTTCTTGTCATTTTATGTAGCTTAAGGAAATTCAGTAAGCTATAGCAAATGGCCTGGAAGATAATACCTCAACATTATGAGCACTCGTAGGTAGCTTGCTTTCAGAATTGCCAATAGATGGGGTAGTGACTGCCATGCCCTCAATTCTAGGTTGATAAAACCATGTATCCAATAAGAGATAGTGAGATGTAATGACAGCATAGAATACCTCCAAGGCATGGTCATCCATCATTATTAGCAGGCTTTGATGAGAGAAGACATCACCATAATCATTAGGTCCAGGTGACAAGAGTGGTGCATGGCTGTTTACTGAAGCATACAGGGCAGCAAGGTCCTTCAAAACTTAATGATAAAGGTGGCAAGTCTGAGATTTGTATATTTCTGAACTTGGCTAAATATATTTAGAATAGAAAGAGTAGGTAAATGTTAGAAATGTGAATACAACACCAAGTTCTGCTCAAGGTGAGTCAACCTCCCTGGATCATACATAGAATGCCATAGACAGTTGGTATATTGAGGGTTGATAAACTTAACGATGATGTTACCTTGGCAGAATCAAATTTAAAGGGGAATTGTAATGGGCATCATAATAACAGTTCAGCACATAACTAAAGAGTCTTTGATTATCATCATCATATTGAGCTAAACATTGTCATCATCATCATCTGGGTCATCACAACCAGTTAATAATAACTCTTTAATATCATTGCTGTGAATGTCATCATCATCATCTGGGTCATCACAACCAGTAAATAATAACTCTTTAATATCATTGCTGTGAATGTCATCATCATCATCTGGGTCATCACAACCAGTAAATAATAACTCTTTAATATCATTGCTGTGAATGTCATCATCATCATCTGGGTCATCACAACCAGTAAATAATAACTCTTTAATATCATTGCTCTGAATGTCATCATCATCATATACTGTAAATCACTTAAATATGGCGTGAACATTATATAGCGCATTTACCGTGCTGCCCTGGATAGCGTGATCTAAATATAGCGGTGAACGGGAGCACCAGCAGCAAGTTCAATTGAGAATTTAATAAAGACGGGGATTTTATAATAGCGCACTTGGGCAGAGCGCTATTATAGCTATCTTATTGTTCCCGCTATACTTAAGTGATTCACAGTAGGTCATCACAACGACACAACCAGTTAATAATAAACTCTTTAGTATTGCTGTGAATGTCATCATCATCATTATAATAATTACCAACACCACCAGCGCCAAAGGCCTCCCAACTTTTTGCTATCACAATATTTTAACAATTTGTGGTTGTCATGGTTTTTGCTAAATTGAGGTATGTTGCACCTTTGACAAGCGGCACTGGCTAGAGATCTTGACATGTGTGATGTACCGAGTGACAGGTCTTACATAAAGGGTTTTCACCTGTAGGTTAATTGTGTAATGATAGCTTTGCCTGACAGGAGTGAGGACACCTGAGGGGCAGGTGACCAACAGGGCATGGCTGATGTTTGCAGCTCAGGTTGCCTAGGTCAGGCTAATTGAATAATTGACAGCAGACAAAAGCTAGAAACAGTAACAAAAGGATTAGAAGCTTGCTTGTATTTGCTCAAAAGACCAGCAATGTTGAGTACTCAGCTCCCCTGTGTTCACACACAGCATGACATGGGTCCTGGAAACACATGTTGCTCAAGTCCTGGTTGAGAACTGATTCTTCAGACTCACCAGAAGTGCCCACTGACCCTTCACTCAGACTGAAATATGGACCATTCATTATCTAACAGGACTTCGACTTTCAGGTCCTTGATATTTCATTTTCACCTAAATACTTAAGTAAGCAAGTGTGTTTTAGTGAAAATACATTTTGTGACAACATTTAAAGGAGTTAGAATATGTAACCTCTCCCAACAAAACCAGGAGTAATGTGGCTAACTTTGATCCCTTTGAACAAAATGCACTTCAGCTAAATTGTTATGGTTGATTTATGATATTCTACCACCCTCAGACACAGGCAGCATGTTAGGCAAATGCACTGACCCTAATCAGTAATTGCCATTGGAAGAGAACTTCATCACTCACTCTGTCACTGCCACTGCTAATGAACTCTGATGACATATACACTCCCTGATAAAGCGGCTTAATACTCCTGTATTTGCACTGCCTCGTAGATGTTAAAGACTATATGTTACTCAGAACAATACAAAATGGCCAGCAGACTTATTCAGAGTGCATGTTTAGTTTTCAAGTGGTTCATATTAATACTTCTACTAAAATATTTATACAAAAAATATCCCTTATCTTTATTTTTTGCTGAAAATAATCAGGGAATACAAATGCATATTTGAAAATATTTATAAGAAAATAGATGCTTGTATTCCTTAATACATTATTTTTTCATTTTTTTTTTCTTGAATGATCCTTCTATTTGAATGTTATCCCCAAAATACTTAGATCTTGGGCTGCTCTAAAATAGGTCAATCTAAGGCCCATGATGATACAGAGCTGCATTCCTCAAGAGAATGATATTATTCACAATACTGATTGTTAAGAATCTTTTGAAGGATAGTTGCATTTCTTTTAGCAAGTAACAGGTCTTTCTTCATATTTTTGAAATATTTCCTGTAAACTAAAGACCTTCCATAAGTCATAAGTGACACACCATAAGTCCTCAGAACTTTGTGTGTGAACTTGTCTTTTCAACGTAGTTCATTACAATTTCCCAAGTCCCTTGAACATGTCAAAACGCCAACTTAACAACCTACAGATTGAGACACGCCCAATACATGACACAGATATATATTTATCATATTATCCTTATCTATGCTACGGTTGACTAATCAGATGTGATCTAGCCTCGTGCCAATCAAACAGCTAGATTTGTCTCTACTAGTGGGCTACTACACTTCTATAGTGAAATATCCTATTAAGAACATTTTTGCCTAAGTCCCAAGGTTTTCACATCTCATTTCACCACATTGTTATATGCCAGGTATATCAGTTCTGGCTTAGTGACCTAATAACCAACAGCACAAGCCCTGGGATAGGGTGTCGTGTGGGCGGAGGTTATCTTCGCAAACATCTGTGTGGTGCGGGAACCTAGCTAAGAATGCAGGACCGTTAACCGTCACACTCACTCGTGTGGGCAGAGGGCGTAGGCTAGAATATGATGAGGGGATAGAGGCAGTGGGATACAGGCCACTGTTTCTATTCAATCATCAGCCTATCTATCTATTCACAGTCAGTGGATGCCCCTGTTAGATGCGGGAGGCACTAGAAAACTACCAACCATGAGGTACTGCCTGGAGGAACACTATTGTAATAACAAAGGAGAAAATCAGCTTCTCAATTGTAATAACAAAAGAGAAATACAGTGTCCCAATTGTAATAACAATGGAGAAATCTGGATATCAAGGTGTTTGCTTTTGAATTTATTACATCTCAAGAAATTTGTGTGATACTATTTAAGGAATTCCTAGCAGTTTCTGGGTCCTGATTGTAAACAGGTTCAAAACCCTGTAAGGTGTGCTTAGATGATACAGCGAGCAGCGAGCCTGAGTTGTGTGTTATCTATTGCTATCAATGTGAGTGCCTATATCAGCAGGGACCACCTGTAGCCATTTATCCTCTCAGAGAATGTGTGCCTTTCATGTAACAGCAGATGTCATTGAAAACCTAAAACACCTCTTTGAAACTACTCTGTTGCAAAAAAGGAATTCTATATCTTACTCTGCAAAGCCTCCTTTTAGTAAGATAATTATTAATGTGTGCGCTATGCATACAGGTCCACGTTCAATGCCAATACATAGAGAGCTTTTCTATTTCATCCAACCCAGTCAAGCTTTTCTGGCTCAATAGGCATGACAACTCAGGCATGGAGAATCAGGAGACAATACCTCAAAAATATTACCAGAATATGCTTATCTGTTTGTCTATAAGATATCTTTATATTCTCCATAATATTTACAGAAATTGCATGTATTTTATGTCTGATCACTTTCATGCTTGGCCAAACACAGTAGATAACTAGAGACTGATAGGAAAATGCCAACACATATTTCAAATACAACATTTTTCAAGCCATGTGCATTTGGAATATTTAAAAAGTTCCCTGCACACATGTTCAGTCTATCGGGGACTAAGCATCTAGTCTCAACTTATTAAACCTTATTCCCCTAAGAGTTAACTCACTGCTGTTGTAATGGACAAAGTATAGTACCATGGACAACCCATATATGACACTACATATTGTGGCCCTCCATATGTCTGACTCTATACCTCTGTAGCTCCCTCCGTTGTGAAAAAAGTATACTAAGCCAAACACCCCATACATGCATCCTGGCCATAAACTATTATAGTAGACAGTGAGAACATATGTAAAACAGAATTTTACAGTAAATTTTCTAAGCCAGCACTACAATGATCATGATGTTAACTTGTTCATGCTCCTACAAAATTACACATTCAGGGGAGGAAAGACATTGCACAGTACTGGTCACAAAACAAAAACAAAAGGTGCTATGAAATAAGATTAATTTATTCAGGCAGACATACAAATAGAAGAACAGAAACAAAACACAGTGTGCTTAGACAGAAAAAAAAAGAAAATGGAGCTCTTCAATGTCTTTCCTCACAGTGATTGATTTTAAATAAATCGCCGAAAAAGAAGCCTCTGAACCTGGTTACTTCTTACATTCAAATGTCTGAATTTGATATAGATATATATATATACATATATATATATATATATATATATATATATATATATATATATATATATATATATATATATATATATATATATATATATATATATATATATACATATATACATATATATATATATATTTATCAGCTACCCAATCATAATAACCCACTGAAGCATGGATATATGGATGAGCAAAACCACAGGATTTAATATGTAGGAATGTTTTCCCCCTCAGTACAGTCAAGGACCAGTCACCTAGCCAATACGATGCATGTTTCCAAGTCTCCACCGCACATTCTTAGCTAATGTATGTTAATGAGGACCATTGCTTCTACCTGAACACCTCCACATTCTAAAGGTCTCACTCCTAAGCCCCCCTCCCATTAAGTACACTTGTAGAGGCACCCTACCATAAACTGCAACCTACCTACCATGGTACCTTTTACCAAGTGAACCCCACGTCTGGTATGCATTGTTATTTCCAGGAATACCCTGCTATTTGATCGCCTGAGATGCATCCGTGAGCAGACTGATTGTATCTACCTTGGCAACCCTTACAGGTAGCTGCATCGGTAAGCACCTCAGCATCCTACCATGAAAGACTATACTGGAAACAAGCCCTGACATACCCCTAATATACCTCATCCCTACCACAGCCAAAATAAACCCATTTAAAGGGCAATACACTAGCATCATTTCACAACAGAGAAACTGATCTGACCTGTCCTTTAGGGGTACTCTACTTTTTTAGCAATGCCCCTATACACACCAAAATGGTAAGGATGCATGATTTTAACCTATCAACCTATTTACTGTCTTTGGTTTAAAGAACCCACATTTACATGATGAGTGTGCAACTATCTACTTGTTTCTACAGCATGTAGTGACTAGGGGCTTATTTGAAAGATAAATGCAATAGTACTTTGAAATATTAAAAGTTTATACCTAAAGTAAGATACATGAAAAAGATTTGTTAATGTTGAACTGGCATTCTATGACCTAGATCATCAGCCTTTGTCACCATGCAAAGCAACAATTTTTTTCGCAGGCCCACAAGAAGTATTGTTGCATTCAGCAGTGGAGCTTGTGATTTACTGTATCAACGACCTACCACCATTGAACTCTGACCCAGCCCTTCTCTCTGAACCCCAACTCCTACCTATCTTGGTGAAACATACTAACAGATTAAGAGACCTAGAAGGGTAGCATTCCCTACATACATACATACAAACACAGGACTTCCAAAATACAACACATTATTGTGAAAATTTAGGTATTTGAACTCCATCTTCTTTTTTTCTTGAACAAAATAAACAGCATAACAGCATAATATAAGGTGCTTGGTGCTATGAATAAACAAAGTGCTCAAACAAGAAAGTGAAAAGATAAATATCTGCAAATACCATTACCATATTCAAAATAACTTAGGTAGAGGTAGAGGTAAGATTTAAAGCTAAATTCATTATTAGATATATATCTCATACATATATGTATCACATAATAATAATGTGTTTAATGTTGAATACTTGTACCAGACTGAAAGTCTTGCATCCCCAATGACCATGGCCAGGTAGTATAAAACATTCTTAAGGTTTCCTTAAGGTCCAATGTTTCTCGTATCTAATCCTCTAGGTAATCTTGGGGATGAAATATTCAAAGGAAACCTTGGCCCTAAAGAAAGCATTAAGGGACTCCTTATCTTAAGATGTTCATACCATCCTGCCATATACTTATGTGGTATTGACACTTTGACAGTGAATCATCAAATACTAATGAGTAAACATATTAGTAAAATTCATATTTCAAAATCAAACTATATAGGTAAATGATATATAGATAACATGCATGGTTAAACAGGTAAATATGATAAGTTACTAAAATAGAGGTGTAATAAATATATTCTCAAATATAACCATAATATATAGATATACTGTATATTACTATTTCTTATATATATAATGCAGGGATGGCGCAGACGCCGTCCACATATCCTTTTGACGCATAGTTAAGTGGTAGGACTCAGATGTGTGAAGTGTCTGCGTCCAGAGAGGACGCATAAAATTCCCATTAAGAAACCATTAATTTCCTGTTCACAACAGTTCTTTGAGCTGGTAGCAGTAGCACAGTCAACTCAACTCAACTTCACAACCTGGATAAAGAAATCTACCCATTTAACCCCTTACCCCCCTAAGTGACCACATTTGTTGGCATTGATAGTCAACACTCATTTGTGGCCCATGATCAGGACGCAGGATTTTCTGGACCTTGATATTAGTGTGGATGCAACTTTTTTTGACCCTATCGCTAACACTGTAATGTATATTACATTTATTCAGTTCCTTCTAGCTGGTTTCTGCTATTCAGTGATTGCATTGATACACTACTTAAAGATCTAGTATTAATTGCAAATATATGACCCAATATATATTTCAAATAGTTTCAACTCTATGTTGGATGGCAAAATTACTCATTTTAGGTTGAAGCACTTGCACCTGGCCTGGGAATAAATTTTGACTACATGAATGCAAAATTATTGATCTTTTCAGTTGTTGTCATATTAATTCTTAAAAGAAAAAGCTTGCAGCCCTGATAATAATGAATTCTTGTTCTCAGACAAATGGTCTTTGTAATGACGTTTGACATTGTGTACATAAATGTATGCATATTTCTATTTCATGCTGAAGATAATCCCTTTTTCATAAATAAAAACAATGAAGCAATCATACCTCCCATCTTTTACTGAAAATCTAAAAAATATCCTTTCTATCTATAAAATTACTGCCACCTTGTAGCTAACCAGTAAGTTAATATCATATAGCACTATTTAAAGCATAACCCATTCTAATAGAAAGCAAGAATGGAACCCAACAGCTAGTTTATGATATTAATATAGTGTGTATTTATCTGTAAGATTCTCCATATATTCTCCATATTTATAAGTGACTTGGGCACAGCATAGTGCATGCATTTGACAGTTAATCTGCCACTAAGTAACCACAGCAAAGCAAGGGGAAAGAGATGGAAAAATACGTTTCTGTGATTTGGTTCATACACTTCAAACTGTACTAAATGGACCAAATCCATATGAAATAGATTTGGTTCTACCATTAAATTTACTGATCATATTCCGTATTATTGGAATTATCAACCTAATCCATATTTATATGGATGATTTAGCTTGGATACGTACAATGCAACCTTTTATGATGTTATTTTCTTCAATTTCAAAAGAATATTCGGTGCATACACAAAGTCTATAACTGATTCCAAAAACCTTCCCCAAATAGTGCAGCATGTGTATTTAACCTTTTTCACTAGATGGCATGCTATGATAAAGAAAAGACAAATAAGCAATGCCTAACACATAAAGGTATGAACTCAACATTCACAAACATAAACAAGGAAGACAAAATATTAACCAGTATGAAATATGCAGATTTGAACTGGAATGGTGGATCATGGGTTCCAATCAAAAAAACTAAACGGCCTTTGATTTTACTAGTTTTTTCTTTACCATTAGAGAAAGTGTCACCATTACCACATACTATGACAAACAGTTAAAAGTAAATTCAAAATAAATAGAATAATGAAATTTTGGTGCAATATAAAAAGAGAGAATCCCTTTTCCTTGTGTATACTCATGATATAATGCTAGGGAACATTGCTGGTCAAGCTCACTATTGGACCATGCCTTAACCCATTCATGCCTGCGCTGGCCAGAAATATCCTGACTTTTTTGACAGTATCTTTGTGACCAGTGCATTTTTAGGAAATATTTGAGAGAGGAAGGCTAATCAGAACCCAACTCAATACTCTCCTTCAATTGTTTTTGTGAATCTTTGATCAATTGCGATATTATTTTCTCAAGTACTACAAAGTCCAGACAACACTTTTCAAAGATATTTCCAGGCACAAATGGGTTAATTAACCCTCCATAACCTCCTCCTCACTGAATGGAACACTGACCTTGGCTTTGACCTTGACCTTGACTCTGACTCTGGTCTTGGTAGTCGAGGAAGGAGGAGGACAGTTCTTGGCTTGTTCGGGACAGACTGGAGATGGTCTGCAGATTATCCTGCCGTAAGCGTCGCCGTGACATGTTGGGGGAGATGTAATGTTCTGGACTACGGTCTGAGTAGGAGATACTGGAAGGAAAACAAAGACTCTTAGTCTAGAGCACAAATCCATGAATACTGTAAATCAAATAATTTTTCTGGGATATTTTGCTGATATTTACCATATCAAGTGTGTTCTACTGCCGCATCGTTGCAGCAGCATGAGACAGAGGCCTCAAAACATGCGACAAGAAAAAAACCTTCAATCACTGTTTCACTCAAGAAATTTTCATGACAACAATCAAATGATTCTGCTCAAAGTTCGACATGACATTTTTAAATACAGATTGTATTACAAAATGCTTAAACCCCATTTCTTGATACAACCTGTTGATTGATCTCGGTGTTCGTCATTGCTAAGAAGGCTGATATGGTAGTGTCACCTGGTGGCAGTATTTAAACTGATAGTCTTACAGTGCCCATCAAAATTTGCTGTGCTCCCCCACCAATTGTCTTCAATGCTGCAGGACTTCGAAATTTGGACAATGCATATTTGGATCACCAACAATTTAGATAGCACATGCCGAGGACAAGTCATTGTTGGTTTCCTATTGACATCTTTGTGATGGATTTTAAGTGCTTGATGCAGCATATTCCTTTCCATTATTAACTTTGGAGATCTAGAAATGAAATTTCTGATATTTCATGTAACACATTCAGCAAAGAGAAAAAGATACAGGAGTTCCTCTATTTCTTTATTTGTTAAAACAAATGAAGATGCTTTCTACTAGTGTTCGTCCGATTGTTCGAACAAGCCGAACAGCGTTCGTTTGTGCCTCCGATTATGATAATCGCACGCAATTTCACATGTTCGAACAAAAAAACAAACATGGATAAAAATTCTCCAGATCCACCTCTCTGAGCGTGCTGAGGCGATGTTACGATGCCGCCATTGTTGTTGTGGTTATTGGCACACCATAGCGCAAATGCGCATGACACAATTACGCTAGTGTGTGTTGATACCGCTAGGTGTCGCGGTACCTTATGACTAAAGTAAACAGCAATGGCGACACAGAAAACCATGTACACAACTTCGATTATTAATCGGTCATCGGTCATTCAGATGGACCGATGATCGATCTAGAAAATTGTGACCGATTCCGAACACTACTTTCTACAAATAGCACTGAAATGCCTGGAAGGAATATCATTTTTTTTTATCCAAAAGTGAAGAGGTTTTAAGCTCATTCTTAAGGTAAGCATCTAACAAATCTGTAAAATTAGGAACATATCAAAAAGGGATATAGCAGGTTGCGGTGTTAATAAAGCTTGCTTTGCTGACAAACGCAATAGCAGCATTTGTAGAGAGAAAAGACTACTAGTGTGTTTCTATAAGCAATAGGAACTACTGCATCCAAGCAAAAGTATCTGTCCAATTACCACTATCTTTTTCAGGTAAGCCAAGCGAAATGGAGTTAAAAGTATATTACACTATGAATAAGAGTGGCTAGTGGATACAGGACATTTGGCTAGGCCATGGGGGTATGTGTTTTTATCTAGGAAGGCCGATTATTTACGCAAATAAAATTACACAAATATAAGATGAGTTTCAAAGTATTGCTTCTAAAATATAGCAATTTAGCATACAGTAAAGAGACTTCTATAGTAGCAACATAGAAGGTTATTGATTGTGGTCTACAAGCATATTGTGTATACTACAGTACAGGCTAGGCTAGAGTAGTTAAGATGACATGCACAACCAGTGTTATTTCCTATATCTAGTAAGCACATGCAATCCTGGTAGAACTAGGAGGACATACCTATAGGCGTATACTATAGTAGAGGCTAGAGTGGTTAACATGACATGCACAACTATAGTGTTATTTCCTATATCTAGTAAGCACATGCAATCCTGGTAGAACTAGGAGGACATACCTATAGGCGTATACTATAGTAGAGGCTAGAGTGGTTAACATGACATGCACAACTATAGTGTTATTTCCTATATCTAGTAAGCACATGCAATCCTGGTAGAACTAGGAGGACATACCTATGGGCGTATACTATAGAAGAGGCTAGAGTGGTTAACATGACATGCACAACTATAGTGTTATTTCCTATATCTAGTAAGCACATGCAATCCTGGTAGAACTAGGAGGACATACCTATAGGCGTATACTATAGTAGAGGCTAGAGTGGTTAACATGACATGCACAACTATAGTGTTATTTCCTATATCTAGTAAGCACATGCAATCCTGGTAGAACTAGGAGGACATACCTATAGGCGTATACTATAGTAGAGGCTAGAGTGGTTAACATGACATGCACAACTATAGTGTTATTTCCTATATCTAGTAAGCACATGCAATCCTGGTAGAACTAGGAGGACATACCTATAGGCGTATACTATAGTAGAGGCTAGAGTGGTTAACATGACATGCACAACTATAGTGTTATTTCCTATATCTAGTAAGCACATGCAATCCTGGTAGAACTAGGAGGACATACCTATGGGCGTATACTATAGAAGAGGCTAGAGTGGTTAACATGACATGCACAACTATAGTGTTATTTCCTATATCTAGTAAGCACATGCAATCCTGGTAGAACTAGGAGGACATACCTATAGGCGTATACTATAGTAGAGGCTAGAGTGGTTAACATGACATGCACAACTATAGTGTTATTTCCTATATCTAGTAAGCACATGCAATCCTGGTAGAACTAGGAGGACATACCTATGGGCGTATACTATAGTACAGCTAGGCTAGAGTGGTTTACATGACATGCACAACTATAGTGTTATTTCCTATATCTAGTAAGCACATGCAATCCTGGTAGAACTAGGAGGACATACCTATGGGCGTATATTATAGTACAGCTAGGCTAGAGTGGTTAACATGACATGCACAACTATAGTGTTATTTCCTATATCTAGTAAGCACATGCAATCCTGGTAGGACTAGGAGGACATACCTATGGCCATATACTATAGTAGAGGCTAGAGTGGTTAACATGACATGCACAACTATAGTGTTATTTCCTATATCTAGTAAGCACATGCAATCCTGGTAGAACTAGGAGGACATACCTATAGGCGTATACTATAGTAGAGGCTAGAGTGGTTAACATGACATGCACAACTATAGTGTTATTTCCTATATCTAGTAAGCACATGCAATCCTGGTAGAACTAGGAGGACATACCTATGGGCGTATATTATAGTACAGCTAGGCTAGAGTGGTTAACATGACATGCACAACTATAGTGTTATTTCCTATATCTAGTAAGCACATGCAATCCTGGTAGAACTAGGAGGACATACCTATGGGCGTATATTATAGTACAGCTAGGCTAGAGTGGTTAACATGACATGCACAGCTATAGTGTTATTTCCTATATCTAGTAAGCACATGCAATCCTGGTAGAACTAGGAGGACATACCTATGGGCGTATATTATAGTACAGCTAGGCTAGAGTGGTTAACATGACATGCACAACTATAGTGTTATTTCCTATATCTAGTAAGCACATGCAATCCTGGTAGAACTAGGAGGACATACCTATGGGCGTATACTATAGAAGAGGCTAGAGTGGTTAACATGACATGCACAACTATAGTGTTATTTCCTATATCTAGTAAGCACATGCAATCCCGGTAGAACCAGGAGGACATACCTATAGGCGTATACTATAGTAGAGGCGAGAGTAGTTTACATGACATGCACAACTATAGTGTTATTTCTTATATCTAGTAAGCACATGCAATCCCGGGGAGAACCAGGAGGACATACCTATGGGTGTATACTATAGTACAGGCTAGAGTGGTTTACATGACATGCAGAACTATAGTGTTATTTTCTATCTAGTAAGCACATGCAATCCTGGTAGAACCAGGAGGACATACCTATGGGCGTATACTATAGAAGAGGCTAGAGTGGTTAACATGACATGCACAACTTGAACTATAGTGTTATTTCCTATATCTAGTAAGCACATGCAATCCTGGTAGAACCAGGAGGACATACCTATGGGCGTATACTATAGAAGAGGCTATAGAGTGGTTAACATGACATGCACAACTAGTGTTATTTTCTATCTAGTAAGCACATGCGATCCCGAGGAGAACCAGGAGGATATACCTATGGGCGTATACAATAGTAGAGGCTAGAGTGGTTAACATGACATGCACAACTATAGTGTTATTTCCTATCTAGTAAGCACATGCAATTCCTGGTAGAAGCAGGAGGACATACCTATGGGCGTATGTGTAGTCTGTCTTTGGACTCCTGAAAGTGCCAAGATAAGTTATACAGAAAAATAGAATCAAAATACAAGAGTAACCTTTACATGTAGCATTCTGCGACTTTTATTCTAATAATGCTGCTTGTTGTATTATTGATACTGTTGAGCTGAAATAATATGAAATTATAGTCAATGTTGAATGTCACCTGAATTATTATTAGTAATACTTACCTCTTACTTTGTGTTTTCATAAGGATTTTTATCATACCCAACCTTTTAATGTATATAACTACAAAAGGTCAGGTGAACTATCTAGGGGGTAGGGCCAAGCACTTATTAAAAGTAAACCTCATCTACAAGTATCTAATTATAATTGCAAAACCAAAATAACATCCAATCAGTCGCATAAAGAAAATACTGTAAAGAAAATGTGATATTCAAAACATAAGTAGGAGATACATACTTATCTTTTAATGGCATGTTTGAAATCCAATTTGCTGACATTTTTTGTAAAGAAAATTGTTTTAAAATATTCACGTGTATGAAATAAGGTTTGCAAAACTTACTTGTCGTAGTTGTCTTCCAGCAGGACTTCTGTGTTTTTTCTCTTTAGCGAGATGTTTGAGACCTGTGTGATGAGGGTCTGCACTGTGCTGGCTGCGAGGCTGGTGGCCTTGCTGACAGTCGATGCAGCTACAGACGTGGGGGAGGAAGAGGATGCTGCTGCTGCGGAGGAGGAGGAGGTGACGGTCTCCACGGTGCTCTGTTTCTGCGACGCCCCGGAGCTGCTCTGATCCCCGCTGTTCCGCGTGCTGATACTGGACGCTGCCACCACTGCTACTGGGGTGGATGTTCGAGGCTGCACCACCACCACATCTGATTTCTTGCTCTTAGTAGTAGTAGTAGTAGTAGTAGAAGCAGTCACCTGTCCGTGGCTGTGTCCAGCACCTCCGTGGCTATGCCCCCCTGCACTGTGGTGGCTTTGACTGTGTCCCTGATGGCCGTGGCTCTCGTGATGATGATGCTCACTTGTGGTAGTAGTCAATGTATGGGCAGCAGAACGTCTAGTCGATCGCTGGGACTTCGACACAGATCGGGCCGAACCTACAGACCGCCGACTCTTGGAAGGTGTTGACTTAACAGGAGTTCTACAAAAACATAATAATAAATTGATGATTAAATGAATAAATTTATAATTATCTATATGAAAAATCTCTGGCATTAGATTTACAGGCATTAGATTTACCATAATATCAACCTAGGCTTGTATTGAACACCACTGGTATGAAACACATCCAAATAACCTCTACCTTAGTTGCCTAGCTTGCAACCTCCAAACAATAGTCCCCTATGCTATTGTCATGAGTAATGCTTTAGAATAATATGCTGAGACGCGTAGTCGATATTAAACACAGACACTTTTCTGTACTATAATTAAACACATAGAACATTTTGAATAGTGTGGAGGTGATTAAAAAGTAAAGTTCACCAATAGCAAACATTATTGAAAAATGTTGTTAGCCAATACAGGAGCCTTTTATCCTTTTATGCTGCAACTGGAAATAATTTGTTGCCAAATACTAGATGGCTTTGAAAGTAATGCAAATGTACATGGTGAGTTTTAGAGAATTTTCTATCAATTATTGCTGGTGAAGTTACCACCATCAATTACTTTCCATTCACTTTATATTGTAACCATACCTAGTGCCCTGAATGAAAAAGCTGAATGGTTTTGACCCAATTATCAATTTATGGTATAGGGGTAGACCCTCATCTCTTAACCTTCAGCAGTAATTATTGAATGATGATTAATTTCTCAACAATTACCAGCATGTTCTAATTTTTCATTTCCTGGAAATTTCTAATAATTCATGATCCTGCATTCAAAAATGTCTCTTGTTATCAAGTCACTGTGAAGCGCTCTGTACTGGCTTCATCTGTCTTCCAAGAAGTTGCCCTCAGGTTAATATATAAACAAACAAAATAAGGTCAAGACACACCAATTGTGCTCAGGATCGAGCCATCATGCCTTACTTTAAAGTTGTATGTATTCAATTACTTTCTTTATGCACACAACTACCACTGGCAAATGGGGTATAGTTGCATTGTTTGGCCACTAGGGGGGATTGATTCAGTATTGACCTGTCCATGCTTAGAGATCCACTCAAAATGGATCATCAGTATCTATGACACTTTTAAATATAACAGAAAAATAAAGTAATAATTCAAGAAATGTTTTAGGTTGTTCTTGATAAACATTTCTTCTCTTTCAGATATTTTCCAAAAAAACACTTCTGTGAAAAAGATAATATCAAAATTTCAAGTTACATGATTGTTGGATGGGGTCTGATTACCATTTATCCTTAATAGGTCAATAAGCAGTTTTAAAATAGCAATCTAATGTATAAGTTTTGAAATCATCTGTACCCTTACTTTGACATATGCATTTGACAATCATCAGCTCTACGTCAACCTACTTAACTGAAGAACACAATAATAAGCCTAGACTTGCTACAAGCCTGTGATATCTGGCTCTTTCACTGATCTGACTTGAGTTGATTTCACTCCAGGTTTAGTTCTGAATAAATCCTCAAGGGGGACACACTTGAGCTCAGTCATACATCCTAGTATACCGCAGAGCCATCTATCCACAAGGGAGGACATTTAAATATGGCCTGGGAGGCAGGCTATAATAAGCCCTACTGCAAAGCAGGAGCAGCATCAGAGTGCTGCTCTGGATCAGGGTCATTAATTATTGACAGCCTCTCAACCTCTCATAACCTCAAAACAAACACTGCACATCACAGCTCCAGGGCTGTACAATGATTAGTTAGTTTACTATGTAAAGAAGCAAGCTTAGAGAATGGAATTATATCAACGGATATTCATTGTGTAAACAGTGGCGGCATACTTTATCTGAAGTCACCTACTTAAAAGTACTTAGATAGTGAGAATCTATGATGATGAATAGTTGATTACCCAAGGTACAAATAGTCTTGCTTGGTTAACATATCCCTTTCAAAGCTAAGGCTACTTTTGTCCAAAGAACAAGGACGCAATAATTTTGAAAATCATCTAAACCCTGTCATATTAGATAGCTCTTGCTGAATACTCTCAGATGAGTACCCATAGGCCAGGGTTTCAGTCATTTTTTATTAGGTTTTTTGCATCATTTTGGATTGGCCAAATTAGCCACCAGCAGCATAAGGGTTAAGGTGGAGGAAATTCTGGATCATTCTCATGTCAGTATCAATCTGAGGCTCTGATCTGGTACATCAAAATAAACCCAAGGTTTAGGAATTGATTTCTGTCTGAGGTCTAGAGTAAGGCTTTCAGCGAATATAGTTGGGAATGTGAGAGAGCAAGTCATCTGAAAACCCATGACATGAGATCAATGCGGGTCTTCATTCTTCAAAATATAAAAACCGTTTGAATTAGCCTATCTATACGATAAGTGTACCCCTAGTGCATTATAGAGAGGGTTTAAAACATGCTTTTTTATACAAAATGTGAAAATTAAGTCTTCATGGCCAATGTGCAGTTGCTATCCACTTTGGGATTTAAAACAAACCACCCATGGCTTGAAATTAAGCTTCTTTCCAGGGAGCCCAACTGCATCCAGGGCTCAGAATTAGGGGGTGCCGGGAGTCCAGGGCTCCCTTGAATTCTCCTGCAGCTCCCTAAAATTTCTTCAGGGAGCCAAAAGATGTTCTTCTTTCTTAACACTAACTTCCTGGAAGTTATGGTAGCTTTTGAAGATACAAATGGGCCTGAAAAAACTCCCTGCACAAATTTGAGGAATTATTAGAAAAGAAGAAACAGCTTATCAGACGATTATCTAAATGATGCTCTCTTTTCAAGATTACACAAATATGTGTCCAACCCTATGTATATATTATTCCACATCTGATTGGGTTGAGGCAAACTAAAATCACCAGGTAAGGGTTATAAAGTTAAGCATATCTGAATATATACCTCTTCATATAATGAACAGCTATTACTAGGCTAAATAAACTTGAATAATGTAAATAACTCCACGAATGTCAAGCCACAGGATACGCAACTGGTAGGTCTCTCTGTGCAAACCTGGCTGCGGCAAATAGCCCAAAAGTTGCATTCTGCACATGTTGGTGCACAACTTTCTCTGTAATGTAAACAATACGAGAGCCCTCATTGGTCTTCATTTCTTAGGGACGTCACACTGAGATGAGATGGGATAGCCAGGTCTTCACTATAGCACATGTCGTAATTGGTCTCTCACAACCTATCCATCATTTTATTCATCTGAGATAACTCTAGCTAGCCTGTGCAGTATATTAAACAATGATCTGTTAAACAGCTGCAGGATCAAGTTGACATTGTTCAGCACCCATGTTGTTGGCTAGCACATGCATGTATGCCATCTATATTGACGTAGGATAGACAACCAAATATTGATACAAGTTATAAGCGTTCATTCAGTCATGTACAATAGCCATGGATTTAAGCTTAGAATATCTAAAGCTCGTGCTAAACTAGTTCCTGAATCTAGTACCCCAATATCAAGGGTAGAATAACCTGCGATAGCAACCTGGGAAAAAACTTAATGTTGTAAATTTAGAAGAGAATAAATACATGTACACTAAAAAACTGTGTACTTCCTCTTGAAAGTGTGCAATGGATTAACTCTTTGGTGCATATTTTATGAATTTTAATTCTATTCTGACTGGAATTAATATACTTTTATAATAAAAGTGAAAAGATGTCAATAACGTTTCATTACTATTAAGTGTAGTAAGAGCTTTGCCATGTGACACTTAAAAAAAGATGTATGACCCTATCTCCCACTAAACAGCACATGTGGTCACAATGTGCTTGACATTTATATCCAAGGTTAGCAGAACCTTACAAGACACTCACAGTAACAGTATTTTTACTTCTTGCAAGGTCAAATATTGTGTTAGTTACCTCAGCTTATAAACTTGGCATTTTCTTAAAGTTCTCCCTGACTCCCCCGGTGACTTACAGAAATGATAATTTACAGTCTCTTTCCGAACATATACATACCACAATTTGCCAGCTAGGGACAATAACCACATGCCGTTTGGTTTGATTTGAATTGTTTAGACTGGCTAACAGGATCTTGTACCCAACCACAAATGGATATCATATTTCATGTATGAAACAGAGATTCGCATCAATTCAATGTTTGTGAAAGAGCTACACTGCACTACTATAATACCTCGAGGCAACAGTGCATGTGGCAAGATGGGTGTCCATCTCATGAAAACCTGGGGGTTTGTCATGTATTCCCTGACTCTTCAACATATTGGGTGGGTCATATACGTATCTTCTAGTGTAGTAAAGAAGAACCATCTCGGCTATGCTGTCAGCTCATCCCAAGTATTGAGAAAAGTGTGTGTGCATCCAAAAGACAAACTGGATGGTTGGTTGTCAAGATAAGAAGGGGTTAGTAAATGTGAGTAAAGAATTAGAAAAGCACTCTTGGTTTCTATAAACCTTAATGCAAAGACATGTTTCACAGAAATAGTTCAATAGAATGGTCAGAGAAATACCACAAACATTATTGTTGTCTGATTGGAACAATTTTCCAAAATGGCAATGGATAATATCTCTGTTCTCAGTTAACAATACATTGCTACTTCCTAATGACACAGCTGTACTAATATTTGAAGAGTTTGAAGGGTGTTGATAATGCTGCTAGAAATGAAGGAAATCTTTAGAAGAAAGACTCAATACCTTATACAAATTTTGCAATAACACACAGTAAATATCATTAAGAAAAGGATGATGGAAATCCTTAGCATTTCAACTTTGTAAACATCTGAATATGAACATTCCATAAATTCCATGGGTTCAACAGCAAATACCCCCACAAATGAGAGCAATGAGAGGTGGTATTTATGTGTATAGAAATGGCTTGAGGAGGTTCTGATAAATGGAGTGTAGAATACACATACTCACTATCTTCAGTCCCAGATTTAGGGCCAATTTATAAACATCCTGTTCACTAGATCTCGATGGACCTCACTCTCCAACTGCCAGCCTATGTCCACTATCAACAGATCCCAACAGAAACGATTTGATTGGTGGTTTGGAATGTATTACTTGTGGCTAAAATTACTTATGGCTCACCATTGTGAGTGTGCGTTGAGCTAGATAATCCCGGGGTTGCCCCGATATAAACCACCCCTGAAGGCTAATATTACTCTAATTCTTCAGAACATGCCATTGTGTAATCATACTCTATAAATACACATTCATACTTAAAGTTCACTTTAGTTGATACAAGAATGTGCAGTACATTCACCATTAAATCAATGGAAGCGTACTGGATAGTAGAATTATTTACATCTATAAATGCAGTATTTACAAGTGTGGCTATGTTAGTCAGTCAACTTTAAAAAATTGAAAAGTCAACTCTAAAATGCATTAACACCCAAATATTAATCGGTCAGATCTTTCGGATATATTTTGTTAGATCATGTGGTAATAACTTATCCTGTGAAATTATCAATGACTTACAGTCACAGATTATTTTACCAGTACAACTTACTATATACATCATAGTACATACAAATTACAAATGGTGCAAACTTGGAATCATTAACCACGTTGGTATATTATGGTACTTCTGTCAGAATGAGATATAAAAGTTGTAAACAATTATATTTGGGATATGACCATGCTGCGAAGAAGTGAATAGTTATCAATACTTATGCAATTAAATAAATGGTAGTTTTTTTAATCAGGACTATCTTTGGATACAATAAGCTGTAATTAATTAGAAGGATAGCAGACTGAAGTTTGGCCTGTAATTGCCACATGTTGGACATGGAGTTAAGCTGTGACTAAGAGGCTGATGTGAATCACTGTTCCGGTTCTGTTCCTCATCACTCCCAGGCATCCAGGAAGTGAAGACAGCTAGATCATCACAAGACCTTCCCCCTTGGCATTTCTTATTGTCCACAGATGCAGAGACATTTGGCAGAGCTTTAGGCTCCACATTTAAACCCTTAGGTAGCTGATTACGGTGGAGGCTGATTACTTCACACCAAGTAACTAACCATGACCCTTTTGCCCTCTGGTTAGAATAGGTTCCTAGTCCATGAAAAGTCAACCTTCCCCTCTGACTCTGAGTTGACCAATCAGTGTAGTGTAGTGCTGGCAATGGCCGATAGATGGCACCATGTGGTCTTATTTTCTCTATTACGTATATCACAAGCTATGTTGTAGCTGCAAAGTGAGGAAGACATGAACAAACCTGAATGTTCATGGTAATATAACAGCCTAAAGTCTAGGTAAGGCCTAAAAAAAGAAATTGTTTGTTTCCTGTAACAGTCTGGAAAAAATTAGGGTAGGTAGGTCGGTAAAAAAAATAATTTTGTATTATTTCTTTGGCCAAAAATGTGTGTTTTATGCATGTTTACGTTGATTGGGAGTTGGGAAGGCGGAAAAAACTTTAGGGTAGGGATTTTTTGAATAAAAACTTGTTAGGGTATGGTTACAGGAAACAAACAACTTTTTAGGCCTAGGCTATCTACATGTGTAATTGCTGACCAGGGGAAGGGAAGATGTCCAATTCTGAAATCCTCAATCCATGGCCAACGGTCTCAAACTAGGGCAAGAGGTGAATAGAAAAGGTGCTTTCAAAGTTAACAAGGTTATTGACTCCAGTTGAATAGTCTATTTTGATCTAATGGGGGTATACCTACACAATCTAAAAATAAATATTTATCTCACAAACCATTCAGCAAACATCCTATTCAAAGTTACCTAGGACCTCTAACCTCATTGTGGTGAACTATTGGCTGGAAACGTTCTTTCTGTGTTGATAGTTGGAAATGCTGGTGAATTATGGTGAATGAAAGTGCCATATACCCACCAGCATTTTAAAGATGTTGAGCACTATCACTGACCCGACCTCAATGCAATACCACAGGTGGGTTGTTAGGATCAAGCAGACATGGTGCAATGATCTGAATATATTGATGTCTTTTCTAAAAAAAAAGATAGGGGAACTATGCATTGGAAGGTGGTTCTTTTTCAAAGGGATTCTTTGGCAGGAAAATCAAAGAAAAGTAATATAATGACAATGACAATAATTGTAAGTAACGTCCAGTTTCAACATTGTTTAGCCTGGCCCTAGCAAGTGCAAATGTCAAAAATCAAGCTCAAGACAATATTTCTGGCTCGCTTGTTTCTTGCAGGGCAAATAGGGCAATATTCTTTCAGTCCCTGTCAAACAACAGAATAATAATGAAACCGTAACTCAATTGAACATTGTTAGATTATCTCTAATTGATAATAATGCACCCAACTAAGTTCATAAATATGTTATTCATAAAGATCTAGAAAATATAGGGAAAGTTGATAGTTCTGTAGAGTAACAGAGAACTGGCGTGAACTTCTACAAGGTTAGTAAGTCTGGGAAGTATGTTGACTCTGGTGAGATTTTTAAGTAAGATAAAACATACTAGTAAGGCTGAGACAGTTCTCTAGAACACTTTGACCTCCCATACAAATTTACCTTTCAACCAGAAAAAAAACGCATGCAAGCTCTAAAGCAGATAAACTGCATCTGGCGTCTCTCACAGATACAGAGAGGTATGAAGTCTGAAAGTTTTTAGTAGAAGGAGTAAAGTTTCTTTCCTTCTGAAGAAACAAGATCAATTTTGATCCTAATACATTCAGAACGCCAGAGAAGGTATAGACAGCCAATAGCTGAAGACCCAGGAGGTACCTTTCAAGTATGACTAACAAGAGCAGAGTAAAACCCACTGTAAGCAAAAACTATCATAATTCCACTGCATACAGGCCAGCTGCAGCACACCAGGGAATACTTGGCAGTATGTAGGTCAAACTCTTAACTCCCTGTCATACTGGTATCCTGCCAGCTAAAAAACCCAATATCAGGCATGGAATAATATAGACAGCCTAACACAGGGAACCACTAGACACATCGCCCAAGGCTACAAAATATAGACTATGG
The DNA here is from genome assembly GCA_963942565.1 of Maea johnstoni. NCBI lineage: Eukaryota > Metazoa > Annelida > Polychaeta > Spionida > Magelonidae > Maea > Maea johnstoni. Next base: position 42,562,452 of record OZ012685.1, on the reverse strand, counting down.
CAATATGAGAATTTCTTCTGTAGCCCTGCTAGCTATGAGAGATTCGGTTAAATGTTAACTCAAGTGCAGAAACTGTAAAATGTTAATAATATTTAATATCAGTAGAAAAAACAAACAAACATAAATTGTCCTATTGTGCATTTTGCAAAAAAGATAAAACTGAAAAAATGTTTTACATTTCATGATGAGGTTTGAGAGGAAAGATTCTCAGGTGTGCAGTGGCACTATCTGGTTAGGTCTTAAGAACGTCCTAAGAGTCATTGGCTTTCTACACTGATCTGGGACCCTGATTAAGGGTTGAAATATACCAAACATTTTCTGTCCACAATTTTTTTCAATGGATGCCTATCCTATGCAGACCAGTGTATGCATACATTCTAGTAAAAAGTTTCAAAATATCACATCTCAACTTTGGTATTTTCCCCTGGTCTACTTTTAACTCCATGGCTAAAACCTATTGTATTGCCACCTATGATAATATGTCAATATCACTGCCCATTCCTTGAATAACTTCCTTCAAGGCTTGTGCATTCTCCATACAACAAGGTACCAAAATCAATTCCAGGGCATTAGATATTGTTTCACATACTAATACATTACCTTGGAGGAGGAAGAGAGCTGGGAAATATTGATGGCATCCCAAAGGTAGGTATAGAAGGCCTTGCAGTGGAATCTGAGCCCCTGGGAAGAAAGCTGCATGAATTTGCAACTGGCATGAGGTTTAAGAAAGATTACCACTTTACCAGTCAATGGCTGAGTAAATGTGTTAGTGTACTTATAGGTTCAACTTCACACTAGAGTAGGCTTTTAAGAGCTAATTCACCTAATTGGGCATATTCTCTGGACTGGACCTGAATATGTAACAAAAGATTAAATCAAGTTTTGCAGACTATTACATAACTGCTTTTTTAGTTAAGCCATTGTCAAGAAAAAAAGACCAAACAATGAGTTATGAAAAAGATATTCCTACTTAAACCTACTAAAGTGGCATGGTAGTATTTATAACTTGTCAAACAGCAGGATAAGAAAGAAACAACCTATTTGTCTCACCGTAGGAACTAGGATGCCAATAACAAAGCACACAAAAATACTTGATTCTGAATATTTTGAACTAAAATTGTAAGGAAAATTCAAAAATCTGTCATCATTAATAAGTTTATATATCACACTGACAGTATCTGCAGTGTAACATTTCATGAGAATTTTGACAAATGGGTGATACAGCTGCAGCTAGACAGTCAGCAGTGTTGTGTGGAAAGTTGGAAACTACTATCATGAAAATGGGAAAGGGAAATGAGGCTTGGTAAGTACTCAGACACATACTTGGAAGTGCCAAGTACTTAGTAACTGAGACAGGGTAAAAAGAGAAAGAGTATGAGGAGGTACTCTCCACCTGGGTTTATATTCATTTCAGTTTTCCCAGTCAATAGAACCACAAATCTAGCATGACAATAACAACCAGACATTTGATCTGAATTATAACTTGTATTATATTCACAATATAATTTTTGAGCTATATCAGGACTAAATGCAACTTTGTGTGGACATAGCATGATAGCAGAAACCCAAATTGAATAAAATACCTTGGGGTGGATATACCTCTAATACCTGTTAATCAATATTTACTACCCTTTAAATCCCACGCAAACTACCAACCTAAAAAGACAAAATTAACCATGTACATGTGAACTTTGTATTTGTACTGCATGTAGTTAGAAACAAAACTCTCCTTCATTTAATAGCACTTTAAAAAATTTCAAAAGCCTCAGGAGTTGCTGGTAGCACATGGATAAACCTTCACTAACTTTCCGTATACTTTCCAATTAACCTTTTTATCACTGCCGCATAAATTACTGTAATTCATGGTAATGTAGCCTAGCGGCTGAATTAGGATTTAACCCTTTCATGCTTGTAGCACCCAAAACTGCTCAACTCTTCTGGTGAGATCTTTATACAGAAAACATTTGAAGGAAAAATGCATGGTTCTCTCCTTCAAACAGTTTGATTCCCAAGTTATTTGCAAATGTATAATAGGTCCAGATGACACATGTCAATGATAACTCCAGTCATGGATGGGTTAATGAGTTTACCCAATAACTTATGTCATAGATTATACATCTCCACACGGCTATGGTATACAGGGCTCGACATTGGTGCTTGCCCCGTTGCCCCGGGCAAGTAGAATTTGTAAATTATAGCTGTGGGGCAAGTGAAAACTGCATCTTGCTTGCCCCACTGGGAAAGAGCATTTTGTATATTTCAGGTTTACTTTTGAGAATGTGTGCAAGTTTTGTGGTCTGCTATCCAAGCTTGTCCTAGAAAATATGCTTTCACATGCCAGAACCATGTTCTACTTGGTTTTAACCCTTATCGCGCTATTATACTGGACAGGGGCTTGTCCCTCATGCCGAATAGATTCTTTGCAACAAATAACGTTGCATTACTATGGCAATGTCAGTGGGGTGTAACTTAATCCTGCCATAAAGGCAAAATTATAATCAAAATATTTGAAATAAAATATACTACCTGAAACTACTGTTCTTGTTCTTTTTAATTATGTTTCTTTTGTAGATATCTATAATAGTTTATATTAATTTTTATCAGTGTAAACCTCGAGTTTTGTAGAGAACATGCTGGTTTTGATTTATCATTTATGAAAAATCAGGTTTTCAAACTGCATTAACCCAACTTTAGCCTTAGATTTCGCAAGTTTTTCATGAGTATTTCTTTTCATAAATGTTATATTCAGAATCCTTATTAAAAACTGATGCATAATAGAAAAAATAGTAATTGTTTCTTCGTTTTATTTTGTCATTTAGCGATCCTAAAGCAAAGGGAATGCAAGTAAATATTGGCTAGAAACGAATTCTGACAGCGCATCAAAAAGAATTCTAAAAGATCAACTTCCTCAATGTTAGAGCGCTATAAACCAATGAAAATAGAAAATATCAAACGTAAAACATTAATATCTATTATAATTTAAACCTCCTCAATCGATACATATAATTTTTATTTAGAAACAATCATGTTTTGCACCACAAATCAACGATTGAACACAAAAAGCAACCTTGATTTGTGGCCGCCATTTTGTGACTCCCAATTTCGCTAACTCACAGGCACAACAACTCAGAGTTAAGATTCCCATAGCAATAAAAATCTACAATAGAAATTAAAATAAAAACATGTATCGATTGCCTACCTTGTTATCCTCCTTATGGTGTCTTTATTTTGTGTTGTACCATCAGTTATAGCCTTTTTCGAAGGCTTCAAACTTGATGGTCAACACACATTGTCAAGCTCTGTTTACCAGTGTTTACGCCTAATTCGATTTAGAAGTTCGTTTGCAGTTTGAGTGTACCTATTTCCTATCAAGTCTCTCTCATAAAAACGGCTATGAAATTTATTTCCAAAACAACATATTTCGATAGAGCTGTTTCCCAGCGTTAGGAAAATGTTTGGTTCATTACAATCAGACCATGAGAAGTATTTAATTTGATTGTGTAAAGTGCGGTGAGGAGACCGCAAAATCGGCAGAAAAGACCGATTTTCAAAATGGCCGCTAATAAACAAGTGCGAAGTGTCTTGCTTCGCACTTGTCCTAAAACGATCTTTTCTCATACAAAACTTATTTTTTTCATAAAACAAACAAGATATTTCTATTCCCTGACATCCATTTAATCTATTAATCAACTTTATTGAATTTAGGATGTCAGGGATTAACGAATTCAGATCGAAAAACAAAACCGGAAGTACTCGATTGAATAGCGGCGGCGAGTTGCGAAACGCTGTCAACATCGCAAGATATCGTTTTCAGTGAGTATCACTGTTGAATAATTACTTTTATTAATGTTTTTCTTTGTCAATCTGACAAAGAAAGACATGTGAGAATAGGTGAGATAGTTATTTCACCTATTCTCAAGTTATTTCGCCAAACATGTTGGAAAACTTGTTGATTAATAGAATTTACCCAACATGGCGGCGGCGTTCGATCGGCAGTCATGCAGACCGTGCAGGTGCGAGAATTCTCGCAGTTGGTAACATGTTGCATGGTCCTGAGTGCGAGTATACTCGCACTCGGCACAAAGAGGGTTAAATAAAATATTATAAAATTATTATATACAATTTTTCACGGGCAAGTGAAAGTTGGAGTAGGGCAAGTGAAAATTGAATCTCACTTGCCCTACGGGGCAAGACGCTGCAAAAGTTAACGTCGTGCCCTTGTATACCATCTGGCTACTCAGTATATGTGATGATGACCAAGTAATCCAAGGCATCGCCAATGATTGCTAGCTGTCTCTCATCACTGCTAGAGTTTGACTCCCGCTGACATGACATGTTAGAAAGTTACCATTGACTTGGGATTAGGCTGTATTTACATGGGGGTAGTCCAGATTCCTCCACCATAAAATGACAGTAAGGCCTGAAAGAAAAAGATGTTTGGTTCCTATTACCCTACCCTACCTAGTTTTTGTCCCCTACCCTAAAGTTTTTTTTGCCAATCCTGCTGAAAAATGAATTGTTCCTACCCAAAAAATTGCCTCACCGTCCTAAATACCAATTCTCCAACCATTAAATTATAAATTTCTGGATGAACAGAAGCAGGGGCCTACAATTAATGCATATAAAGACAATTACAACAAGGCAAACCTTTATCAAAGCCATCCAACTCCAAGGAATCGTCCAAGTTAAAGAATAAAAATAATAAAAAAATAATTAAAAATCCCTACCTACCCTACCTATATTTTTTTAGGACGTAATAGGAACCAAACACTTTTTTTTTTGGCCTAATATAGAACTACTGAGGCATGCAGCAGCTCCACCTATTCAATCCTTCCTATGCTAACTTTGCTAAGGCTACTTTCGTCCGAAGCACAAGAACGCAAAAACTTTTGAAAACAATGTAAGCCCTGTCTTGTTGGTATGCATTGGATAGCACTCGCTAAGTGCTCTCAAAAGTAAGTAAGCCACCAGCAGCATAAGGATTAACAACTAATAATTCATTTTCAAATGTCTATGAGTTATGGTAACCCTCGTTTGGTTAATGAGTATTGCCATGAGGCCACCAGGCTGAGTTTTTAGCCCCATGTTAAACACGCCCATGATGTCTTTACCACCTGCTGTTATTCCTCCAGGATGAGTGTGTCTGGCAAGACCAGCCAACTGTACTCAGAGGAAAAAAGAAGTGTGCGCATATCCAGCGGCATTCCAGCCTCCCGCAATATGTCATCCCTCACATACAGATCGCTAGTTTCAGTGAGCTAGAGTGGTCAGCGGCAACTTTAATTGCATAAGAAATCCCCCAAGTGGTGTTAGCATGAACTAAATAGCAAGTTAGAGGACTATGCCCAGATATAGGTATATGCATTGATTGTTATGTGTAGTAGACTACAAACAGAACTAACTGCAAATTAAGAATTACCCAAAGACAACCCGCCTTAATTCATTAACCATTTTCATGTATATTGCCTAGCCTGTACAGTGGCAACATCATTATTGAAACAGTCATATCCTGATGACAAAATATCCATTACTTTGTTACTAAAAGTGATTTATTTTGAAGCGAATTCAGAGTTAGGGATATCTTAATATGCAACTAATTGGCAATGAAATCAAATTAAAATCTCTTTTTCGTAAAGGGTTTTGTAACCTTAAATCCGTTTTGGTTGGATCTGATCAGGAAAGGTCTCTTGTGTAATTTCTTTCTAGAATTCATGCCCTACATTTCCTTCCTAGTATTTAAGACTTCCCTAGTGGCAGTGAATGGGTTTGTCAGTTGCTATGGTAACTAGGTGTATTCTCAGTGCTCTTGCAATTCTGGCTTTAGGCCAAACATATTGAGTTGCTTTTTGGGCCTGGTCATTAAAACTCTTCAGCTGAGTTTAAAATGTTCATATGTGCAAGAATATGTAGCTTGTCCACAGGTTCCCAACAACAGAATTTTCTGTGTCAATTAAGAAAGCAAATACAGCAAACGCCAAACCACCTTTAAATACAAAATAAAACTAGATACAAAGTGTCAGAACTCTCCTCTAATCAACCGATGAGTATCTCTAAAATGTTAATACACCAGCTTGAATATAAATAAAGAATCTGAATGATAAGGTAATAATAGGACAGCTAGGATCGCAGGGGAATGGGGGGGGGGGGGGGGGGGGGGGGGGGGGGGGGAGAGGGTCAATACTCAATAGTGAAGTTTTTCTAGGCTTTATTGGCATTTATGCCTCCTTTAATAACCAGGTAATGGTCACAGTCCTGCACAAAAGGAATGTGGTAAAAGTCCTGCCTTTAACACGGACAAGCTCCATTAAATAGTTGCACAATAAACTGCACATGACAAAATGGACATAAAGGATAAACATAGCAGCACAAATGAAAAAGGACTCAAATTTATACAGAACTTGTAAAAAGGATAGCGGGGAGAGGCCTATATCCAGGTAATAACCTTGAAACATTCTGCAACTTTTATAGTTTTATTCAGTAGTGAAGGTAGGCAAACAACTTCTATAGGCTTCGTTCAAGCAATTATCCCAACTCATTCAGCACATCTCATAAAATTGATGGCATAAGATTTGCCAACAATTTTTGTATCATGTAACGGTAAACCATTAAATATAAAGAAACACAACCTCCAATTTTAATAGCATTAATATCAAATCTTTGCAAGTAACTCTTATCATTCACAATCATTCAAAGTTTTATATATTTTTCTTGCACATAGAAAAATTGAGTAAATACTTAATACCATACTAAAACATTGTAGGTTCATAAGTCTATGATTATAGGGAAAGATTGGCAAACGTTTGAAAAACACCTCAAGTCAAATAACAATCTTATCATGACTATCAATGTGTAGTTGAGTGCAATTAAATTTTCATGACTATTGCTTTCAGGTTTTGACAGATTGTGATGAAGTAAAGGTAGACTGTTCTGCCTCATCCCCTGAACAGGCAGCGGAGCAGAATCGAGTGGCTCTGCACGCCTCCCACATAACAATCAGAGACACCATCATCACCCGTCACATTCATCACCACCCGCCACAATCCACTGCTTCCCCACTGACCCACATCCCTACCCTCAGCTCAACCCACAACTGCACAACCCTGATAGCCTCTACTTACAGTAAAAAAACTGACATAAGGTAAAATTTATACCAACCCTTTAAAAAATTTCCAAAGCAATTTAATGATTTATTGATTCAATTAAACCATTTAAAGGTATTTGTACCAAGAACCTTTAAATGATCTGAATTCGGTGACCTAATGTGTATCACCAATTCAAGCTTATAAAGAAGGCCAATCTATGCATGTATCCTTGAACTCAAATCCCTTGCATTTCATGTAAATGATTTATTGATTAAATTTACCAATTAAAGGCATTCGTATCTAGAACCCTGAAATGATCTGAATTCAAAATTCAGGTTCTTTAATCCCTACTAAACCCATTCATACCTAAAGCTGCTGAAATTGCCAAAACTATTTTAAAGCTGAGGACCATAAATAAATGCACATTTTGAAGAATACAAAGGAGAGAAGTAAAACAAACTGAAACACACTTTATAACTCTACATGACATATGCTAAAGAACAGATTCCTGAGTCTGAAGTTATTTTCCTGAGTACCATAGCTCCAGACAGCACTAAATAAGTGGAACTCTATCAACGCATGAGTAGGTCACTTGAACTAGGCCTCTCCAAACCTCGTCAAATACTTTATTTTCTTCTAACGGTCTAGTGGGACAAATATAGTTAATTAATCAAAGACCATCTTGATTGATAACAACTGGGTTTAATTTAGTTATAACAAAACTAGCTAGCAGAAAACGCTATTTCATAGATGACAGTAGTACACCAGTTCAGCTAAATCACCAATAGGAGACAAAAACTTCAAATGAAGGAGACTATTACTGGTTAAATAGCACATGCTTTAGAACTGAGAGGTTCACTGAAGCAGTGCTGTGTCCTTAGAAACAGATAAATAGTATACACTTAACATTACTCAATAGAAAATATGCATAGAAAATCAGAAAGAATACATCTCAAATACTTTCAAGAGAACCTCTAACTTCACTACTAATACACCCGCCAATGGTTAGTGAAAAACTGTGCTACAAGGAAGCCAACTAAAAGATTTCAGACAAGGAGGATTCCTTTCAAGAGAGAAATATGACTCCTAACTGAGAAGGGACCCATAATTCTGAAAAATGGCACATGATACGAAACCAAGAAAGTGCAAAGTTATCGGTCCAAAAGAAGCCCCTTCAAAAGAATTCTGGCATGATTTTTTTGTCAAAGAACTATATTGAGACACCTATAGTATAAAGACTAGGATTAGCATCCTGAATTAAAACATGTGCATGTCTTTTCATGGCTAAATAAGATATTGTTGCTGTCAGTCTCCTGTCCCTCTATTACACATGCTTAGCTTATTAAATGGTAAGGGCACCTCAAAATACTGTCATCCCCTAAAGGCTATGGCAGGTGAAGACAACTATTATTCAAGCCAATCTCTATTGTATCGTACAAAAGACAACAATGGAGAATCCACTAATATATGAAACTGACCTAAATTACACAATATAATCATCAATGAAAAATCAAGGTTCACAGACTACTATGACCATTGATGGATTTCAGGTAGAACATGTCTGGCAAACACATCTGTTGTAGATGCACGTGGCGCCAAGGCATGTCTGGGGGAGGAAATTGGCATTGAATTCTACAATGCATCAATATGGGTTTTCAATGATGAAGCTTTGAGGTTACCTTGGGGAGCCACAGAGAAAAGCCTACAACTATTGATCCTCATCACAGAATACTGTGCAGGTAGCCATGTGCACATTACAAAAAAGAACGACCTGATTACGTTTGATCCAATGCAGGGTGTTAATATTTCATTAACTTGTGTAAATCAAATGTGATTGCGCTGATGAATGAAAGTTGAATAATGTAATTGCATCATTTGATTCATTTCAGTAATACTTCCTAAAGGTCAAGTGGATGCATAGACATCATACTTAGATAAAAAAAAAAGAAATAAAAAAAAGAAATGGGTCCCTTTGCACCCTAAAAAGTCAGAGGCCCTGCCAAAGCTCCTAAGATAGTAATATTGCCATGCTTAAGCAAACCTTCCCTGTCATGTCAAACACCTTGCAGAGAAAGCAGCAGCCTTACACCCTGCATCAAGCAATTAAGGTGAATTACTAGGGACAGACTCCTTTGAAAACTGTCCACTTAGAGGACCTAAATAGCATATAGCTAAATACCAGATGCTGGCAGCTGCTCCCTAACTCTGAACTAAAAAAGACAAGACTAGAAAACGGTTTAGCTAGAGGCACTGAAAGAATTTTGTTCTACAGTAGCATTATAATGATGTCAACTGGGTGGTTTAATAAGGAGCTGTTTATTCTACATCAGGTTTAGGTCAAGGATAATTGACTTAAGTTGCAGATGGCATGTAGAAGCACCACCATAATGTCACCCAATCCTTACTCAATTACTAGCTCCATTAAGAATGCATCTATGCTGCCCTTTTTGCATGTATATCTAAACACCCCTTAGTTAAGCCCTGAGTGAGGGTGGTATAAAGGGCTATGACATTGGCAATGGTTCAAGTTTCATGTTCACCCCTGGAGAGGATTTATGAGGCATATCTATCTAGAGCATAAAAGATACATACGGCCATAAGCCACAAACAATACAACAAACAACAAGTATGTCTGTTATCAACACAAAATCAAGAAAAACATAATTTAGCAAAATTTGTAACTTATGTATGGAAATTCTAAAAGCAATTTGAATCATACAGGGTATACAAGTATATATAAACAACAGATGGCTGCCATGATTTAATACATGTTAATGTGGATGGGCAATGTCAAAAGGAGTAACATGCATATAACAGACCACTTCACTGCACAATCAGGCTTGGGTAGTGTAATGTTTGCAGCTAAAGATCTTATTTTTCACCGACATAAAAGGGTCTGATCAAAGAGGCTCCCTGGAGACTGTGACTTGAAGGCATTGAGTGAAGTGTTCATGTGATCAAAAAGCATGGAGACAGATTATGCATTGCTCCAAAACAGCCTAAAAGTACTAAATTAAGAATGATTTCACAAACTTTTTGAAGAAGAGTTGTTGGTTATCTTTTGATTAACATTTCTCTGTCAAATATTTTTCTAATTATGCTTATGCTGCAAGATTTCATCAAAATTGTCAGGCTGCTTTTGGCAGCAGTGGGTTAAGATCAGTCTAGGATTAAGTCCAACTGTATCTAAGAGATGCTCACAAATGCCACTACTATATAACCCAGTAAATCAACACATGTGAAAGTAAATATGTGTCCATGATGCATGCGAGTATGAGATAAATAAAGAGAAATAATTATATTTCATCAGGTAAACTCTATGAGACTGTCCACAGTGAGCGCCGATTCATTAAGTGTAACAGCTGGCCTTGAATATGTGCCACAAGACCCCAGAGAGCAAATATGCAGGTGATGGAGCATGAAAAACACTTAGTTTGTCAAGGTGTTAAAACCATTACAAAGACTGCCAATCCAACATTCTTATCCCTGCAGATATTCTAAAAATTCTGCTTAAGAGTTTCTCAAGATTCTGTCATCTGGAACTATGATAATTTTGACTATAGCATATGAATGAAGATTGATTTCAAAATATAGTTGTAAGGGAGTTGTAGGTAGTACTCTGATTAACATTTTTCCTTCAAATATTTTCCCAACTATGCCTTCGCATGATAGATTTCACCCTAACTGTCAGGCTGATTTTGGCCACTGTGAGCATTAACTTGTTAATGGGTTTAAGCCATATGAAACAGATTACAGATTACCTCAGAACAGGTAATTGTAGTTGTTACTTCCTGTGTGCATGAATGGAATACAGGATGCATTGACCAGTAAGTGATAAACAGGTAGATAATATCACATCCTAGCAGGCACTGTAAGAAACTGTAAGTAGTCAACTTGTTTACATGTCCTGGGCATGAAGCCAGTGTGATAACTAGGTGTATTAAGACAATACACAGGTGGACTGATAGCGAATGAGAAATACTGTCAAGGTGTAAGAATCTATTTCAAAGAAAACCAGTCTGATGCTTCATTCTATACTGTAATCAAACGACTGGTGCATTTAAATTTATCAATCATACACAAGGTTATATGTAGTGCACAATTAAGTTTCGTTTCTGAGATTGATAACATGTTATCCCTAAAACAGGTAACTGTACAGGGCTCGACGCTAACAGTGGTCCTATGGCCCCAGGCCAGTAAAAATTTCCCGAAATGGCTTAGGGCCAGTAAAAAAGACCTCAACTGGTCCTACAGGGCCAGTAAACATTTGGGGACATTCTTGTTAACAAGTTCCCCCTCAAGAACGTGCCAAATGTTTTTGAAATAAATGAAGATGAAATAAATAAAAATAAATGTTGTCTGTGGATTTTATGCAATGTTTTTTCTTTTCATATAAAAGAAAAAATTGTAGGACCAGTAAAAAAATTACAGGACCAGTAGATCATAGGTGTTACTGGTCCTACGGGGCCAGTTACAGGTTGAGTTAGCGTTGAGGCCTGCTGTATTTGTGACTACCTCTGTACCTGAACTGAATGCATGTTGCACTGCAATTTGAGATATAAATAGATAGAAATAATAACATCTTATCACAAGTGACTGCAGTGAGTGTACACTTTTTGTGCTGACATACATATGGCCTAGGAGAATGCAACAAGACTACAGAAACAAGAACAAGATGGTGCACCAACTATGCCCTATATGCACAGGAGACTGCTAATGCAATAACCTCAATCTTCAAATCCTCAAACATCATGTTAAATGCCAAATTGAAAATACATCACACAATTGCTAACTATTTGTGCATGATTAATCAGGGTCCGACAATAACCAAAGTCTGGTAGGGCTAGTTGCACCTGGAATCTACTAGCCTTACTTCTAACCGGTACTAGCCCTGCCACACAATCAATAAAAACTAGTAAAATTTAACCCAGTTTATTACCTAAATGTGCAAGAATATGGTTTTAATTCAGACCTTATGATATACACCAATCAAGATGTCATCATGTCAGCTTATGGCTATCATACTACGACTGGTGAAGTTGGGACTAGTCTGGTAGGGCTTCATGGGTCTGGAGTTTACTAGCCCTACTGGCCCCTTCTCAAGTTTTAACTAGCCCAGTCTAGTTGGGCTACTTTGTATATGTTGGACGCTGTTAATATGAACCACATGATAATAAAGTGTGTATAAGATATATAAACATATGTACAATCTCCTTTCAAGAAAATCTTTCAAAAAAAAACCTCTTACTTCACACACTATGTCAACATAAATTTCTAGGCTATGTTGTCATAGTGGAGCTATGGATTACCAGTCACCTTGGTTAGGACAGTCACAGTTCATAGTTTGAAAAAAGAAAACTAGTCATAAGCTAAAATAGGCAAATGGGATTGCAGGTCATACATTTAGAACAAAATGAGAGGTACCCAAAAAAGCATACTAATATATATATATATATATATATATATATATATATATATATATATATATATACCATTTAGACTACTACCAACACCATATTCACTTGTCCATAGTACAAATACCTGAAGTTAGTTGGGATAGTTTTTAAAAAAATTAAGTAATACTGTAGAACACGAAATTTCCGCGTGTGTTTATATATAGCGTACTTAGCGTCTGGTGCCGCTTCGCTATATATAAAAACGCTGTAGTTTGTCTTTTTTTTTTAGCCACTGGTGGCGCTGACGTCAATGAGCAAGAATTGGAGGCTTCTTGTGCAGCCGCTATTTTCGTTTTAGTGATGGCCGCTAGATAGCGCCAGTAGTAAATCTAGTAGAAGATACGTAGCCCTGCTGAATCCCTTTTTCAAAATCGGTTTCTGGGCTTGTGGACTAGCTCATGATTCCATTAATAAACATTCCATTTTGAAAACAAAAAACAACAACAAATGGCACCTTTAGCATGCCTTTAGCACAGGCATTTCAGGAGACGCCATTTTCGTTTTCATGGTGACCGCTAGATGGCGCCACTAGTACAAACATGATGCATACGTAGCCCTTCTTGAACCATTCCTTTTAGGTGTTTTTCTGGTCTTAGGAAGCAAAAGACATAATAAAGAAGCAAAGAAAATCATTGTGATCTGTTTTAATTATTTATTTTCCAAAAATTACACCCAATATAACCTGATATGGCCCCTTTGTTGTGCCACCATGGATAGGGTTCATAGCCCCATTTCCTTTGTTTAACCCTGTGCACAATTCATATCTCTCCTTGGTAGGCTTAGCTCCTTTCAGCCAGGCAAGCATTTTAATAAAAATGTTTAAAACCTAGCATTAAATGATGTTAAAAGTTACAGTACTAGTATTTAAAAGTCACAGTCCAGGTTGACAGAAGCCAGAATACTGAGTGAGTGTTGCACATAGCAACCAGAAGGATAGGTGCCCAGCTATTGTTCTGGCGGCCCTGTTTACTCACAAACAAATGCTAAATTTAGGTTGCTTCCCTCTGGCAGCATTAGATCAAGAGCTCAGTAGTGTGGCTTCTGTCAACCTGGACTGTGACTGGACTCTGCTTAAATTAGTTCGTCTTTTTTGCGACAGATGGCGCTGTCAGCGGCGGCTGTTACGGTACAGAGACGCTAATATAAAGATACGCTATGACGCAAAACTCCGAAATTCGCTATACATGGGACACGCGTGAATTTCGTGTTCTACAGTAATCTAATAATTATGCTTATTTGACAGATCTAACCCTACTTGCTCCTAACAATCTGCCCAGCCTTAATGTCAAGCCCTGAGTAGTAGTATCATCTTCAAGGGCGACTGCCTTAGAGAACAGGTGGACTCTAAGGATGCTGTTGTCCTTGCCTCAAGGAGCATGAATGCAGGTTGATAAACATGTTCAATGAGACGTTATCCCTGGCTGAGTAAGGTGAAAAGAAGATTATTAAGATAAATACATAGACGGAGGGAAGCAGCACATTCCTGAACGCACAACCTCAAAATATCTTGCCATTTTGGATGTTTGCTATAGAATAATAGTTGATGATTGCAGTTACACATGTACACTAAGGGCTCATGCTAAAATGGTTAGAAACTCTGGGAGACTGCAGGATTTCGGGTTCTCAAATTGCCATAACCACTAATGGCCCTGCTTTGCTAAATCCTGCAGTCCCACCGTAGTCCTTCCCAAAAGCAATTTTTAAGTATATGTATATTCTTGCCTCATTTTCAAGATATTATTCTGAGACCACCTCAGTACTCAGACATAAATGGCTTAACTATTCTACAGGGAAACTTCTCAGCGAATGCAGTGCAAAGCCTCCACCTTATCATGCTTCAACCAACACAGGAAGCAATGAAATGAGTGGCGTTTGTGGTTTTGTTTTTCAAGGTGGATTCCTAGGCTGTCAAAGCGTTACAAATATCAAGAATCATATAGCAAGTAGCTGACCCAGTCTGACCCTTCACCTGAAAGCGTCTACACAGCTTTCTCACATCCACATCACCTGAGATTGGGGTCATATGCCATGTTCTACATAGTTAAAAATGGAACTGAAAACTGGGCAAATATGCAAACAAAGCAATCCCATGTCAAAGATAATGTATCGATGTAAAAAAATGGATGAGAGAAAGCATGAACATTACATAATTCACTCCTTGACTTTTAGTTGTCTGACTGGACTACTTAACTTACATGGAAAAAATAGATGCTTTGATATCTAATTCCAACAAATTTTGGTTGTTTATACCATTCCTATAATTATTATCATTTCTCTCCCTCCTACCCTTCCTTGTTTTTAAGTCAAACCAAAAGGAAAATTCTCTCTCTCTCTTTCCCTCTCCCCCCTCTCTCTCTGTCTCTGTCTCTGTCTCTGTCTCTCTCTCTCTCTCTCCTCCCATCCCCACACCTTCAGTAAGGAACTCATGAGAGCTGTCATGAGCATTTCACAACTTGGCCTGTTTTCTATTTTGGCGGGAGTGATCTGTCCTAATTTTCCACTCTGTGATGTGCTAAGGTCTAAATTGGTCTGGGGCTTCACATCTGATGTAATATTACCCAATCTGGGTGTCATGTACCCCTAATCCGTGCACGCTATCATAGTAGTTACACATTTAGAGGTACTACTCTGATGCACACATGATGTGACCCTAAATGGCACAGATCTGATCAGAGGCCTACCTCGACAAAAATACTAACTACTTACTGATCTATTTCCTCTGTCATAGGTGACAGTGTTTTCCTGAGAATACGCCTGTCTCGCAGATGGTATCCAACTTCATTTTGTCCACAAATTAAACAGGGAGATTCCATGTTGTGGTCACTCAATATTAGAGCTTGTCCAAGCTCATGCCATGCATAAACAAATATAACCGGTGCACACTCTAGTAGTGCCTTCTGTATGGTATATATGTAGTCTCTATTCAAAGCCAGCTTGCCAAGCCAAGCTATTTATGTAACGAACATTTTGATTGGCTAGGACCAAGCTATTGGATATTCATGAGCTAGTGCAGATGTTGACAGCCCAGCATGTAACATGTGGACTTAAGATATAAAAATGTTAAGATAGAACCTTCCTTCAGTTTTAGGTGTGTAGGAAGTATATAGTGTTTTCATAAATAACACAGAAAAAAACTCTGAGCATCGCTGAATACAGTTTCCTGCATTTTTAAGCAATGAGCCCTGTGCTTCACTCACACAGCAATAAGTAAACAACTTAGGGGGACATCTGGTGGCGATGCGTGGAGTTAAAATATCAAACAGGCCACAAGACAATACTGCGGATTGCCTGATGTTTAGGCCTGCAGACCTGGCAATGCACCTATAATGGAATTTTAGGGGAGATAAAGCACAATAACATTGCCTCTAGGTAACTGGTTGAAAACCAACAAAGAGATTTTTTCCAACTATTAAAGTTGTGTACAACAGCAACACTTGCTACCTGTAGTTCCTTAGTATAAGGATTTTTTCAAAATTTTCTTTTTGATTAGAAAGTATAGTTTCAAACAAAAGGACAACAGTTTCATAGCTATATAAGTCGGACTGAACTTGTGCTGCTTGATATGAACTGAGACAATCGAGGATTGTAAATAGAATGTTCCATCACAACTCTTATAAAGATGGTCATGTCAGAGTTGAAATTCTTGAACCAGGGAGATTCTAAAAAAGAGTTACGTCACTGCTTGAACATATCAGTGAAGTGCTTGTGAAAAATATTACTGTTTATTGGAGCACTTCCAATTTTTACTTTTGGTAGGTGTGCCCTGTCTATAATTTTGATAGGCCCAGATTGGCCAGAATTGTTAACTTTTATTATGAGTTAGCCTTTGCGTGAAAAAGAAGTATATAGCGATCCCTATTTTCTATTATCATTTTAACAGCATGAAGCACTTAAATTACTACCATGCTTCTAAGCAATCAATTTCCAGCAGCAAGATGCTTGTCAAACATTTATAATGGAGACACTAAAAATCACATTTGTCAGTCACTTCAGGATATTACAATTAATCAATTATACAATTAGTATCATTCTCTTCTTTCCATCAATTATGACCTGGGGTGGTAGAATATTTATAGGGATAAATTCATAATGATCCGCCGCTGAGCATTGGTGCAGATTTATAGAGACAAGGGTGTTTCTTGCCATAGCAGAAGCCATGATGGGCAAAGCTTTGCAACAAACATCCTTGAAGCACTGCTATAAATCTGCACCAATGCTCAGCAGCATATTATAGCGAGTTTAAGTGATAAACAAATATCATAAAAATGACACAAAATCATGTTCTCTTATGGTTGCTATGGGACTGAGCCAGGATTTGGTTCCAGCTGAATTGGTTGCTATGGCATTGAACCAGGATTTGGTCCTGGCTCAGTTGAGTTGGTTGCCAAGCCAGCCCTGAGGGCCAGCTTCACACCGAACATAGTAAGTTTTCTTAGCCCTGCTATTGCCATAGCAACACGATGTATTATATCATTAGAATTTTGGCCTCTCAGTAGCAATCCATAATTAATATTGAAGACTGAAGCACTACAACTATATTTCGAAAAACAGAAACACACACCCATCTGGTATAGAGATAGAGCCTATACCAGACGACTCTGTTGGGAAATACAGAGCTGAGGGGGTTGAATGGGCCATCTAAACGCCGAAGCCGCAGGCTGAGGCGTTTAGATGGCCCATTCAACACCCAAAGCAATGTATTTCCCAACAGAGTCAGTCTGGTACAGGCTCTATCACTATTATAACATAAACTTTTAGTTGTTCACCTTTTTAAAACACAATTTCAGTTTTCAGCAACTGCAGACAGTCTGGCGGCCATTTTGTTTGCAATGAGAAGCAGACAGCCTGCTTGATGTCTCTAAAGTTCATTGGGGAGCAATATTTTCTTGTATAAACACTAGAAAACAATACCTACCACTTTTTTAAAACATACAAATTGAAAATTAAACTCATAAATAGTCAAATTCATTCTTTATTTCAATATTTAAACTCTGAGGTGGTGATTCTGTTGCCATGACGACAGTCCGTATAAGAAAACATCTGTTCAAAATCATCTGTTCAAAAATAATCATGCCTTGTTACTATGGCAACATGTTATAATAATTTATACATGTAACATCTAATTTTAATTTTAATCTTGTTTATTTCTACAACCGAACCATGACGCACACGCCTCACAGCATGGCTATAATGCCTATAGGAGAGGGCCCTATTAAGAATCAATTTGAGGTTTTCTCATGAAATAAAGAAGTGTTCAGAATTTATACCAGACCCACCTACTGTTAGGTAGGTGAGGTACTTGTGTTTATGTTGTATGGTTAGTTGATGTGGATCCCCTACCTTAGATCCTCCTTGAGGGCTTGGAAAATATGGTTCTCATTTGTGTGTTATTGAAATAAGGGCCCTATTAAGAATCACCTTGATTTTGTTCTAAAACAATGTTTTTTTGTAAATTAATTGACTTCCAAATTTTTTTTGCAATTTAATTTAATTAACAAACAGACCAAATATTAACTTTTAATCATTCTTATTTGTAAGAAAGAGGCAAACCTAGGTAGGGTTAGATAGTAATTTCAGTTCCTTGTTTTTTTGTGGAAAAATGGAAGGCTGTCAATTTTTGGCCATTGCAGCCTTCAAGTCTGTGGCTAGGTCATCACATCACTACCTTCTTCCACCAAATTTGTTAGTTATCAAAAAATCTCAATTAGATTTTCTATAGCCCCAAAGTCACTAGTATTCACACAGGAATATCATGATCCTACATATTTTGATGACATTTCCACGGGAAGAAAACCAAATTGATTCTTAATAGGGCCCTGATTCTTAATAGGGCCCCTTCCGATATAGTATTGCAATGATTAAAATAGGATTGAAACATAAACGTCGGATCCTTTGGCTTTGAATAAAGAAACATACTTCACTTCAATGGTGGAACGAGTTCAATTTGCAGCACTTTCGCCTTCGTAATGTGACTGTCGCCATTTTCGTTTCAAATATACCGCAATCACAGAGGCGGAGTAATAAGCATCGGCAAGGCAAATAACAAAAGAAGGTCGTAAATAAATGACGAGAGAGGATGTTCTAATCTTTTTTTAACGTTTGCAAAATAAGTTAGACGTGGCTCATCTGTTATAAGAAAAATTAATTGTTCATAACAATGTGTTCATTTCAAGTGATAACAAATACGAATTTGTGAAGTAGCGCGGATTCAGAGAGTACCTTGTGAGTTAAACGGCATATTTCCGCTTGTGGGAGGGGCGGGGGAAAGTGGGTCAATTTTAAAGTGAAGTACGATAGTGCAGGTGCAATCGAAAAAAAAATCATTAAAAAACTAGTATCAAATTGAATCTGCATAACATATCTTTAAAATTGAAAACAAGTATTTGTTTCATGGCGCAAGTAACCATTAAAAGTTTCAATTCGTGACATTTTAAGGGGAAAGTGTGCCAGAGAAAAAACACACTTCCGAATAACAGGAAATGAATTTAAAATCACAAGAAAATCGAAGACAAATCTGCAAAATACAGCTTGCAACTTAAAAGCAAACATTTGTGATTACCCATTACAATGCAACTGTATCTTGTGCCTTACAATTATATATAGATCATTACAACTTACAACTAACCAGCGTAAATCCGTATTCTAAAAACAGCAACATTATCTTCGCTATTAATCACAAATTAAAGCTAAACTAATGCCAAGTGCAAGTTTAGTGAAAAATGAAAATAAATCAGTCTAAGGGTAGCTTATGTATTGATTTTGACTCAGTTTACTCTAGCCAGCTTTTTTACTATTAAGCCCAATAGCGTATATAATGCCTGAACGGTTTAATGAAGAGAAATAAATGAAACATAACAAAATTCACTCCAACAGGGAGACTATATTAATAATCCAAGTAGTGTGCAAGATGTTCGGGCTACGTACAAATCTGGAAAAAAAATAGGAATAAGATTTTCAGTCGGAGCTCCTATGTACAATTGTGGATGACCATCAGATCTCATCACTGTAGAGGGGACGAGTATCTATATCAATTCTTTTTAATGATATTGCTTGTTTAAATTCTATAAACATTTGTCAGAATTTTTTGTCAAAAATAAATAAAAAGTGTATTGAATCAAAAAAATTAAAAAGTGAAACCATCCCCTCTTAGTTATCCATGTACTAAAAATTCGGGCAAATCCGTTAGCCCTGAAAACTTGATACCAATATGCATGTTTGAAGAGGACATATCTTGTCGCTCACTCGGACAGCATTTGTTTTTCCACTCAATACGGTTTTCCCTTTCCTGCAAGGAGATTCTAATTAGAATTAAGTTATTAGGCACTGGTTTTCTGGTCGCTAGTGATTTTTAAATTATTTTTCTTATATTGATTATTTTTGCTTCCACTGCTCATTTTTTTCTAAACTTTCTTTTGTGTCTATCTTTTGTTTCGTTTAATTCACCTTATACCTGTAGTCCTTTTTGCTGCGCTATTTGAAATCCTTTCGTGGTGTGCTCTTTTCTTATAGTGTGTTCCATTAAGTAACGTGACTCCATTGTTAATTCTACTATAGATATATCTTTTGCTTGCTTATGCTGTCTCTGATATTTTTTACTTCCATATTTTAAACTTTTTTTGCTTTCTTTATGCAGTCAATTGATACACTACACATGTAAGGTCCTATGATATGGGGTGTCTTATTCTGCATAGTGTTGTTTGTTTTGAGATATGTGTACAACAAATGAAGGAAAGTGAAATTCTAGAAAAAAAATATTGATCATGAGATTCATGACTTTAACTTGCTCTAAATTCCATTCGGAACAAAAATTTTAAAAAATAAAATAAAGTACATGCCTAACTATATTTTCTATGAAGCATATAAACATCAACTGTGTTACACTTTTTATGAAGCCAGGAGGCTGTTTGCAATAACATATGTATTAGAAATCCACATGTATGTCTTTCGGCCCCACGCCGGGGAAATTGTGAAGATGTCACAAGATAACTCCTCTCCAGAATCTCAGCTTTCATAAAATATATAGTTTATTGGGGTTTTCCTGTACATAGACCAAGATATTGATCTATCTTTACATGAAAGTCACACTTGAAGAACGAAGGTCCCGAGTACCCTTAAGACCAACACGTATATTAGAGGCGCCCCTAGTGGGAAGTGGAGGTACTAAAATATCCAACTTCTCATTGAACCTGTAGTGGATACTTCATGTGTCAATAAAGAGTGAAATGGGTCTATACGAAATGCTACTATGTTGCTTGAATATTGTCCCCTGTCCATTGTAGCCGTTTAACAGTGATTTCCATGAAATGTTAGAAAGGTAAGAGGTACCCTACACACACTTTTAAAACGCATCTTGGTAAACCTTAGTATATTAAGTCAATTTTATCATTATTTTTGACAAATTGTACTCCCTGTGGATAGCTAGCATTATTTGCTCAACACTCAGTTTCAGCCCAAAAAAAGGTTTTTCTCATAAACTCCCGCAAGACAAATGAGCAAAGAGATCCCCCTATTTTTATCATATTTATATTTAATAGCATAGCATAGACTACTTCAAGTGATCTTGAGAATTATGATATTCATAATAGGATATTTCTATACTTTTATTGACAAAAAAATGAAAAACGGTTTTCCACAGATAACATTTTATCAAAATCTAATATTTCTTTTGGCCAATTCTAGATTGATCTACCTAGTACACACCTTAATGATAACTTACCATACTGCATTTTCCACTTTCATTAAGAAAGATAAGACATTTCAGACACTGGTTGAAATACAACAAATCGTAATCACTCGTCGCCTGAGACGCCGCTTTACTCAATAGTACTATATAGGGATGTCTGGTCGACAAGATGTCTGAAGAACCCGTCAGTGATTTAATTTCAAACTTTCAGGGTTGTTTGCAGTAAATATTCTCCTGAATGTAGAATAATGGTGTTTTTGAAAAGGAGAGGTTGTAAATGGGGTACAGCTTGTCTGAAAGATATCTCAGAACCTTCACAGATTTGTTCATATATTCAAGGGTGCTTCCTTTTGTCATTTCCATAAACTGAAGCTCTATTAACCTTCTACCAATACGAGGGCTAGTTTTACCTTGGAAATCATATATAGGGGAAATACCTTGGCTGCAAGATATTGAAAGCATGGGTTTTAGAATTCACTTTTATCTTACATGTATGCTTGCTTATGATATTGAAATGAAGTGATTTTCAACGTCATGAGTATATGATTGACAAAGAGAGAGGGTACTTTAAGGTATACACTTAATGCATGGGATCGTGAGGATCTATTAATGATATATAACACATCAAGGGGTGCTTTCATATGCCATTTGGGGACTTTGAGTTAATTTTCAAGGTCATTTCAATAAAGTGTGTAAATAAATCCTAATATTCGTAGCATTTTCTCACCCATAAGACATGTATTTGCTGGCTACACTGACATTCGTTTTTTATTTTTCTTACCCTACATACTCTAATTTTTTTCCAGAAGAATGTAGAATCCTTGCCCTATTACTAATCATAAAGTCAATACACACAAACACATAAGTCTGTAATAACACTTTTTATTGTTACAGGTTATCTCTTCAGTGTGTATAAAAATAGTATAATTGTAAATCACAAAATATATGACATTGTTTTAGTTAAATAATTTTATATCGAAATACACCATTATTCGAAAATCAATTTCACTGACTTTTGTTTCAAGAACTATGGATAATCCATGTTCGATTTCTTTCATTTCAAATCGTATATAAAACAATTTCAATGACTTAAGTGCAAACATAGCTTAGTGTCTTTCTTTAAAACATAGAATGGGTCACAAATATTTCAAAAGAAAACAACTTTTCCACAGAGCTAACTGAAGTTTTTGCTTATTTTCAGGGGTAGAGAGAATTGTTGTTTTTCCTTTGCGAATCATGACGCATTTCAGTGGTATTGACTTTGAATGGTCCCCACCGATCGAAGGTTGGCTCAACTATTCAGAAAGGTTGTGTCCTGCTTTACTTTTGAATTTTCTGTGTGAGAATACTTTTCTATTTGTAACATTATTGCAAATGTCTAGAAATTTTACATATTTTCTAAGGAACTTGTTGACATCAAAGCTAGCTCAATTATACTTGAGACCTAGGTTGTTATGATACTACTTGCTCTACCACATAGGAGGCCCAGGTTGAAAAGCTGGTTGTCCACCAAACCTAGGTGATTGAAAGGCCATTGGATTCTGTTGCATAGCAGGATCCCTGTTGCCATTCATGAAGCGCATGTCCATAACTGGAGGGGGGAGATTTGTGGAAGGACCAGATGGACCATATCCACCTCCATGCTGCAGTCTTGGAGGAAACTGATTTTGAGGGGGCATACCATGGAGCAGATTTGGAGGGGGTGCACCATGCTGCTGATTTGAAGGGGGCATGCCATGGTGTTGAATTTGTGATGGCATGCTATGGTGTTGATTTTGTGGTGGCATACCATGATGTTGATTATTTGGTGGCATACCGTGATGTTGATTATGTGGCGGCATACCATGATGCTGGTTTTGAGGTGGTATACCATGGTGTTGGTTTTGTGGTGGCATACCATGTTGTTGGTTCTGTGGTGGCATACTATGTTGCTCATGTGGGGGAGGAGCATTGTAATGCTGATTGCCAGGGTTCATGCCAGGATGAATATGCGGAGGCTGAATGCCATGTTGGTTATGCTGGGGCTGGCTGTGATGTGGTTGAGGCGGGATGCCATGGGAAGGGGGATTTTTCCAGGCAGCCGTATACTGTGGAGAAGATGGTGGAAATTGCTGCCTAGGAGGTGTCGGCGGAGGAAACTGCTGTGGTCTTTGTGAGTTCATGCCACGCCAGTTGCCTCTTGAATAATGTTGATTGCTCCTGTGACCTGAAATATAGTTAAAAAAGAAAATATCAGAGATTTATAGTATTTTACCATTTAGACAAAAAGGAAATTCATTCGCACCCAGAAAAAGTAGAGATCAGCCAAGTGACCTTTCAACTGAAAAATTCTATTATGTACCAATAATTCATGAAATGACATAACAATATTTTATAAAACGTAAACATTAGAACCTGCCTATCTAATATATATATATATATATATATATATATATATATATATATATATATATATATATATATATATATATATATATATATATATATATATAAATATATATATATATATATATATATATATATATATATATATATACATATATATATATACATATATATGAATACATATATATATATATATATATATATATATATATATATATATATATATATATATATATATATATATATATATATATATTGTGACGGAATGACCCCAGGGCTAAGAAACAGGTCATGTTCCGTCACTTCTATTATTGTAAGCTGGGTCTCCGCCTTCGCAGAGCCTAGCATTTAGACGTGCTACAAAGTATCTAGTTATTCCGAGTGCTCCGTGACGTAGCGCTCGTGCGGCCTCAACGATTGATGTACCGCGCGTGCGATTGGAAGGAAGGGCGGGAAACTAGGTTAGATTCGAAATCACGTCAGTCTTAGATTAGAGTTAGAGTAGAGTAGAAGTAGAGTTAACGACAGAGGTGTTTACAGACGGATTAAGGTGCTTGAGAGCTGGATTTAGACTACCCAGAGAGTAACGATTACAAGGTCAAGTAGCCAGAAAGAGACTGAAGCTGTTCACGGATTATTATGTGTATATAGAGAGGATTATGATGACAGCATAGAGAAGAACTGTAGCTGAGCAGAGTGTGTATTTACATCCGGATTTACCAGACATTGAGACCAGATATTAGAGAGATCAAAAACTTTTTGTGGACTTGTGATGTCGTGATGGTCATTTACATAGAGTGGACTTATTGTGTTGATGCTGCTGTATAGAGAACGAGTGCGGTGGTATGTATATTGTACTGTGATGATTAAACTGTATTGTTGATTTATACTTGCTCGTCCCGTCTTCTCTTCAACACCACATCCATCCCCAACCTTCGCTAAGCGTTATTGTAAGAGTCAGAAAACCCAACTGAGCTTTATTTCATTTCAAGAGAGAACTAAGAAACCTTTTATTTAAGTAAGGTGATTCTGTTTGTTAGTCGGATCATCCCTTCGGCCAGGGATCCATTCCGCTACATATAGCACACTCTTCTTTGGTGACAGCGGTGGGATAGTGTTTAGCACTATCGGCGAAATTCTCGAAACTTTTTGTCGGAACGAACTCACAGTTGGTAGTAATAATCAGTGGGGATGGAAGGTGAAGCGGAACGAAAGCAAATTGTCGAGGTGGTGGAGGAACAGGCGGACGGTGCGTTGCGGCTCGAGGGGGTAGACATCACGCAGCCGTGGCTGGCGGCGCAGTCACTGGCGATGGCGGCGGCCAACAGATCGGGATCGGAGTTTGGGCGAGAACATTCACCAAAAGTGGCATTGAGTCCACCTCAAGACACAGGATTATCGTCCAAACCACGCATAAAGCGAACCTTTCTTACGCCTGAGCGAACCGATTCCTTACGCATTGAGCGAACCTTTCTTACGCCTGAGCGAACCGTTAACCCTTTCAGAGAACAGATCTCGGGTGCCCGTTTGGACGATTTTATATCAGCCGATCGTTCATTTGGTGCAACCCGAGCGACAGGGTGGCCGTCCGAGCGACCGGTAGCTGAGAGACACGCGGTTCTTCAGAGAGATAGCAAGGTAGAGGCGGGAGATTCGTCGTCAGATGCAGAGTCGGTGGCGCCAGATCGACCGTGCCGTGACGTCACAGGGGAGCGGGTGACCTCCAGAGCCGAGCAGAGGACAGAAGCTGATTGCGGTACACGAGCACCACCAGGCCATCCCTCGGCGAGTAGAAGAGGAGCGGTCAACGCCTCGTTGGACACCACGGTGCCCATAATGGAAGTGCCGTTAGCCAGTAGCAGCTCCGGGGTGATTGACTTTCCCAAGAAGGGAATTGTGGGGGCAGGGCGGACGACAGCCCCGGCCCGAGGTACAGAGTCACCGCGAGAGAGAGAGCCGATTGGTATGGAACAGGTGATAGCAGACATGGCAGCCCTGATGGGAGGAACGTTGAAGACGATAGCGGAGACGCAGCGGGCCATGGCAGCACGGACAGAGGGAACGGGCGAGCCCCAACGGCCGAAGACATCCGAGCACTGGCGAAACGCCCGAGTGGACCGCTTTGACGGGGTGAGCGAGTCATGGGTGGATTATCGCATGCACTTCGAGGCGACAGCGAAGCTCAACAAGTGGAGCGACAGCGAGAAAAGCCTGTGCCTTATCGCGGCTATGAAGGGAGGAGCCCAGCGGGTGGTGCAGCACCTGTCCGACGCCGAGAGATCCTCGTACCGAAACATCGTCAGGGTTCTTGACCAGCGCTACGCATCGGATGACCAGGCCGAGAAACACGCCATGGAGTTAGCACAGCGTCGCCAGAAGCCAGAAGAGAGTCTGCAGGAGTTGGGTGACGTGTGTAGACGGCTGTTCACCCTGGCCTACCCCGACGCAGAAGGGAAGTTGAAGGATCGTCTCATGAAGAAGGCGTTCATCGAGATGATTGCGGACGAGAAGATACAGCGTTTGACCGCCAGAGGGGATGCCCAGACCTTGGAGGAAGCCGTGCACCTAGCCATCAAGTACGAGGGCACCGAAAGCGGGCGAGGCACGAAAGAACCGAAGGGAAAACCCCTGCTGACCACGGTAGCACGACAGGTGGGGACCGTGACACCCACTGCGGATAACACCATCCAAGCGAAATTAGAGGCCCTGGAAGAACTCGTCCTGAAGTTGCAGCCCAGAAGATGGGAGGGTGCTGGAGGACAACAGAGGCCGTTCCTGTGCTATAGCTGCCGACAGCCAGGTCACATGGCGAGAGACTGTCCCAACAAGACCGGTTCGGGAAACGGACCGAGTGCCGCCCCCGGGGCAGGAGGGCCGGCACAGGAGGAGTAGAACAGACGCCCAAGAAAATACACTTCGACGGGGAAGATGAGGGGAGCCCCTACATGATTGGAAAGATAGGAGGAAAAGAGTACGAATGCTTGTTGGATACCGGCGCCACGAAGTCGATTATCTCGCCCGAGGTCTACCTGAACCACCCGAATAGAAACGACCTAGCCCTGAGAGAGTGCAGAGAGAGGCTAGTCTCCATCGACAAATCACCAGTGACAGTTCGGGGAGAAGTGGAACTAGAAGTGGATTTGTGTGGAACGATATTGGTAGGACACTTCATGATCGCCGAGATAGCCGATGACGTTGTGTAAGGTATAGGACTACAGAGAGCGGGCGGAATCATGGTGAACCATCATACTCAACAAGTCGAGTTCGAGGGAGGAAAAACAGTCCCCTACATCAGCCAGAGAATACCAGGGCTGTCGAAGTGTTGCAAGGTGCTGGCGGACAGAACAGTGGTGATACCCCCCCGAAAGGAAATCCTGACCACGGGGTATATCTGCGGCCGCACGAAAGAATTGGAGAAAGTGAGAGGATCAGGATTGGTGGAACCTAGTTCGAAGGGGAAGATGGGACAGAGGGGCGTCATGGTGGGGAAAGCACTGGTGGATGTGGGCAAAGATTATATACCCATCCGACTCCTCAATACCACCAGCGAACCTATCACGATCTACAAGGGCACGCCTGCAGGAGTAGTGACCCCGGTGGCCGGAGAGCCACCCGTCCCCGTGGAAACCAAGAAAGAACCAGAGCAGAAAAGATGCCCGACTTCCTGCGGCCATTGTGTAAGGATGGAAGTGAAAACCTGTCGTCGGAAGGGAAGAAGAAACTGGCGGAGCTGCTGACCAAACACCAGAATGCTTTTGCTAGTGGGCCAGACGACCTGGGGCGGACACATTTGGTCCAGCATGAGATCAGGACACCCCCAGACCTGCGGCCACTGCGGCAGCCGGCCAGAAGGTTCCCGTTTTGGAAACAGACAGAAGCCAAGGAAATAGTGGACGACCTGCTGAAGAGGGACCTGATAGAGCCGTCGGCGAGCCCGTGGGCGGCACCAGTGGTGATGGTGAAAAAGAAAGACAACACGACCCGTCTGTGCGTAGACTACCGACGTCTGAACAGCCACACCATCCAGGACGCCTACCCCTTACCCAGAATCGACGATTCACTAGACGCCTTGGGAGGAAGCAAGTGGTTTTGTACCCTTGACCTGGCCAGCGGCTACTGGCAGGTGGGAATGTCCAAGAGTGCACAAGAGAAGTCCGCGTTTATCACCAGCGGGGGGTTGTATTCCTGGAAGGTCATGCCCTTTGGCTTGAGTACAGCACCCGGTACTTTCGAGCGGCTTATGGAAACAGTGCTGTCGGGGTTACAGTGGGAAACCTGCCTCATCTACCTGGATGACGTCATCATCTTCGGGAAAACAGAGCAGCAGACCCTGGACCGCCTGGATGCGATCCTGAGCAGAATAGGACAGGCAGGAATGAAGCTCAAGCCCAGCAAGTGTCGCTTATTCCAGAAGAGAGTACATTACCTGGGGCACGTGGTGACGGAGGAGGGAGTCATGACGGACCCTGAGAAGATCGAGACCGTGAGGGAGTGGCCAGTGCCCACCACGCAGACAGAGGTACGCAGCTTCCTGGGGACTGCATCGTACTACAGGAGGTTTGTACAGAATTTCGGGACAATTGCCCGTCCCCTGCATAGGCTGACGGAGAAGAACAGACCCTTCTTGTGGACCACCGAATGCCAGGTTGCCTTCGAGACACTGCGGAAGAAATTGGTGGAGGCCCCCATCCTAGCTTACCCTAGCAGTGAGGAAGACTTCATCTTAGATACCGACGCCAGTGCCACAGGAATCGGGGCGGTATTGTCGCAGGTGCAAGACGGCGTAGAGAGACCCATAGCATATGCAAGTCGGGGGCTGAGCAAGTCGGAGAGGAACTACAGCGTGACAAAGAGAGAGCTGTTGGCGGTGGTTTTCTACTGCAAGTATTTCCGGCACTACCTGATAGGAAGAAAGTTCAAGCTACGCACAGATCACGCCGCCTTGAGGTGGTTGCAAACCTTCAAAGACGCCACGGGAATGTGGGCCAGGTGGCAGAATACCCTGGCAGAGTTCAACAAGGAAATTGTGCACAGAGCTGGCAGGAGTCACGGTAACGCCGACGGCTTGAGCAGACGGCCAAACGAACAACCAGAGAGGGGGAGAAGCTCCGACAGTGGTGACCCCGAAATCAAGAGTACAGAGAGTGAATCGCCTGAAGAGGTGGAAGAGAACATCACCTGCCTTCGTCCAGAGGAAAACCACAGGGTGGCAGCGGTCACTATACAGCCGCTGTGGACGAATGCTGAGTGGAGAGAATTACAGAAAGAAGACCCCGACATCGCGCCAATCTGGACTAGGCTGGCCAGGGGAGAAGAGAGACCCAGATGGAATGAGATATCCGAACACAGCTTGGCCACCAAGTCCTACTGGGGAGAATGGCAACGCCTGAAGATGAGAGAAGGTGTCATCTACAGAAAGTGGGAGAGTTCCGACGGAGCGAAAGTTCACACTCAAGTGCTGGTTCCAAGGAGCAAGCGGAAAGAGTTCCTACAGCAAGCCCACGGTGAGAGGTGGACAGCTCATCTGGGAGTGAAGCGAACAGTGGCACGTCTACATGAGAAGTACTTCTGGTATGACATGCGAGCTGACGTCAGGAGTTGGCTGGCCCAGTGCGGGGTCTGCGTCAGAGCCAAGGGACCGGGAGGCAGGACCAGGAAGAATCCTATGACCATTGTGAGATCGGGGACGCCCTTTGAGAGAATCGCCATAGACATGTATGGACCGCTGCCTGAGACAGCCAGAGGGAACTCGAAGATCCTAGTCATCACTTGTTATTTTACCAAGTGGGTAGAAGCCTATGCCTTGCCGGACGAGACAGCCGAGACGGTAGCCGAGGCCCTGGTGAATGACTTCGTCAGCAGATATGGTACCCCTGTCTCCATCCACAGCGATCAGGGAAGAAACTTCGAGAGTACGCTGTTCCAGGAGGTGTGCAGATTACTGGGAATACGCAAGACAAGAACTACTGCCTATCACCCTGAGGGAAATGGAATGGTGGAGAGGTTCAACCGTACGATGGGAGCCATGATCAGAAGCCTGATAGGAGAAGAACACGACAACTGGGATAAAATCTTACCCCTCACCCTGATGGCTTACCGATCCAGTGTGCATGAGACCACTCAACAGACACCACACATGATGCTGTTTGGAAGAGAGATGACCGTCCCCTTGGCACTCACCATGTCCGAGTTGCCCACCAGCCTGGTGGAGCAGGACGAGCTGGAGCACACTTGGGACCTCCGAGAGAGATTGGCTAAAGTTCACCGACGGGCCAGAGAAGTCACCGGTCAAGCAATGCGACGACAGAAACTGCAGCATGATCGGGGGGCAATGGGCCACCGGAGAGACGTGGGAGACTTAGTCTGGCTGATCACCAAGGTTAGAAGACAGGGTAGAGCTGCCAAGTTTGAACACAAGTGCAAGGGACCCTATACCGTGATCGACGTGATGGCCGACGTGACGTACCGAATAGAAGACAAGAAAGGAAAGAGAACAGTGGTCAATGGAGAGAGGCTGATAACCTTTGTCAAGCCCGGGGATTGGTCTAGCACCGATGGAGCTGAGGATGAGCCGAGAGAACACGAGATTCCGACATCGGTAGACTCCGAAAGTGGTGATGACCAACCCGACGTGAGACCAGAGAAAGAAAATTCCCAGAGAACCTCGGGGCGGAGAGAAAGAAGAGCTCCGCAGCGCTATGGGTGTGAATAGAGAGTGAAGAAAACCAGGTGGTCTAAGGCAGAGAGAGATCGTATGGAAGTGTGAAGGATAGAGAAAGACGAGACACTGAAGTTCGAGCTACGAAATACGCGTGTATATGCTGTGCCGGCTGGTAGCAGGGGAAATGGCAAGACTAGCCAGCAACAAGGATAACTCCTACAACCCTGGATCATGCTGACATCAACTCAAAAGCTAATGCACCGTGAGGACTGAAGAATATTCGTCTGGCTGGAGGAGGAGTCGTTTTGAAGAGAGAGAAGAACGCCAAGTAAAGTACCAAATCCGAAATTGTCGACACCCTCAAGATACCTTTTAGCTCAAGAATGGTGATTTCGTCCGCTTGGAAAAGTGACAACCGCCTGAGTACCAGCAGGAAGAGACGATGGAGAGAAAATGTCCGACAGAAAGTCCTTAAGATGACACCTGGGGAGAAATGGTTGCCATGGAAACGAGAAAGGAAGGCATCCGGAAGAAAAATCCCAGAACAATCAGGAGATTGTAGCGTAAAAGAAGAGGGGGAGTAGGGTGAAGGCATCATCCAGACCACCAAGAACAGTGAAGACAAAAGAAATTTCTGAGGTGTGAAAACTGAAGAGAAGAAGAATCGCTCTGGCGTAGGAAATCGCTGGAGAAGAGAAGAAGAATCGCTCTGGCGTAGGAAATCGCTGGAGAAGAGAAGAAGAATCGCTCTGGCGTAGGAAATCGCTGGAGAAGAGAAGAAGAATCGCTCTGGCGTAGGAAGTTGCTGGAGAAGAGAAGAAGAATTGCTCTGGCGTTAGAAAGTTGCTGGAGAAGAGAAGAAGATTCGCTCTGGCGTCAAGAAGTTGCTGGAGAAGAGAAGAAGATTCGCTCTGGCGTTAGAAAGTTGCTGGAGAGAAGACATAGAGACGCTCTGGCGTGAGAGACTGCAGGAGAATGGAGACTGTGGAGAGCGGCGAACTGTGCCTGTTGCTGCGTCGAGTGTTGGCGAGTCGAGTGAGAAGTCCCATCTGGAGACCAAGGGGTTTCCCCGCGCGTGAGAGGGAGTCCCCGCATGACGTCACGGCAGTGGCTGAGTTTGACCTAGTTGGCGAAGCGAGGAATTTGCCGTGGGCGAAAGTACAGAAATAATCTCCGCGCGGCGAAATAGAAACCAACCGAGCTGATGGCAAGCAGTCAAGCAGTAACTGAATAGAATGCGGGAACGTGGAGGCTGGAGAACGGGGAGACTTGAGATATTTCGGCGGTGATGGTGGAGGATGGCGGCGGCGAAAGAGTCCGAGAAACAACAAGTGTCGCAGAGGTCACCTGAGAACCAATCAGATGTCTCCAAGGGGTGCCACACCCCCGGAACCGCATCACCAGATTGACCCAGTTAGCGGAAAGACGCCATTCTTCATCTCACGCCTGAGCGAACCAAACAGATCACGAATTAATCGCCGCTAATCCCATTGTCAACAAGTCATCCGATACAAAAGAAAGCAACATGAGCATGCAGCCGACACACTCGCTTCGAGAAGAGGGATACTGCGGCATCTGCAAGAGGAATTTTCGGGATATGGGCCGACACAACCTAGACTTGCACGATGGAAGGGGAATACACGCGTGGAGGTGCCTGAGCTACAAGGGAACCAGACATGGCGGACGGTGCACCTACGTAGACTGCAACTTTACCGAGATGAAGATGCACTACATGAAACATCATGCCGAAGAACTCGAGTGCATACAAGTCAAGTGGAAGAAGGGGTATTATGCAGTCGAAGACGGACACATCGTGCCTGGGGCTCCATTCTACCCATCGGAGCACCCGTTTAGCGCCGTCGACGACCCGGATTTCCCTGCCCGACGTCTTGAGATCGACGAGGAGAGATACCAGCAAACAGAGAGGGGAGCGACGCCGTTCGATCCGATGGTGCGGCCTACTTCGGCGAGTGCGATGTATCGCATGGAGGCGAGAAGATGGGAAGGCGAGACTCCACCACCAAGGAAGCGAACGAGGACACCTTCACCACCTCGCACCCGCAGAAACTCCCGAGAAGAAAGCAGGCGAGATACCGACAGGCGCAGCTATGGGGGAGGCGATAACTGGCACCAAGGTAGCGAGCCCGGAGCAGCGGGAGGCTACCCTCGAGACGACCATCCCCGTGGAGTGCAACCGGCTCACGTGCGGTATGAAGCTAATACAGACAGGGCGAGGAAGGCCGAGGCAGAGCGGGACGCGCTGGCCCAGCGAATCCAGAGCGTCGAAGCAGAACTTTTACAGTCCATGCAAGATGTGGAGGACCTCTGGAGGGAAAAGTACAGTGCCCTCGAAGAAAGCCACAAGGTATCGCTGAAGACGAAAGCCGAGATGGAGCAGAAGATCGACCTGATGACGCTACACGAGACCGAGTTAGAGCGGCAGTACAGAGAGCTGAGCGACAGGTGTCGAGCCCAGAAAGACTCGCTCATGCTAGCCCACCAGTCCGAGCAGAGGGCCGTGGCGGGTCGACGAGACGATGGGCGAACCATCCAGCAGCTACGCCGGAAAGTGACCAGCATCCGACAGGAAATGGCAGAGTGGGCTGGCGCCGAGACAGCGAAGGCAACAGAGAACTACAAGAGAAAGAAAGAGATCACCGAAAAGATGCTGGCCGAAACCCTGCTCAGCATGGAAGAAGCTGAAGAAGTCAAGAGACAGCTTGACGTTCGTTTGAAGGCAGCAGAACAGGATGCTGAGAACTACAGAGAGTGTTGCGAGACGGCGCTAGAAGATCTCCGGTTAGAGAAACACGCCAACAAAGAAGCCACGAAGGTAGCCATGCAGGCTGCCCACTGCCAAGACCAAGAGAGGCTGACTCTACAGAAGCAGGTGACGGAGATCCGACTAGAGGCCAAAGAAGCGCAAGAACTGGTGCAGAGTTGCCGATTAGAGATCGACCATATGCAGCACCAGATAGAACGTCGAGATCGGCAGCTGACGGCGGCGGAGAATGAAATCCGACTTGTCCAGGAGCAGTCAGCCGGAAAGCAGGAAGAAATAGACGCCCTGACGACAAGCCTGGAAGACCTAAAACTACAGTGGGACGAACTGAGCGGAGGCCGAACTTCGAGACCGCGAACGATGGTAGGGAGTGAAACGACCATGGCCCGATTCCCACCAGTAGAAGACCGAGAAACAGACCAAGTTGAAGTGAGGCGAACCCTGGCGGTAGCCTACGACATCAGAGCAGTCCAGCGAGGACAAGTTGTCGAGCAGTCTCGTCGTCTCACCTTCGATGCCAACGTGTTGAGCCCCATCGTGAGAACCAGCCCTGATGAACTGATGACATACCTGGAGAAATTCACCAAGGCACGCATCGATGAAATCCGAATGGACCTCGAGAGGAAGGCCTTTGATCGGGGGGTGTTGGAGGGGATGCGACGACAGCAGATGGCAGACCGGGATGCGGCTGACGGGATCATCCTTATCTCCGATTCGGACCCCTTCTCCGACTCGGAACCCATGCCCGACTCGGATGCTTAAGTGAAGAAACTTGGGGCAAGAAAGAACAGACAACCTCGATCTCACGCATTAAGCGAACCAATTTATCTTACGCCTGAGCGAACCATTATTTATTTATTTATTATTTTTATTGTTATCATCATGAGACGTCTACTTTTACTTTCTGGCGCTGGAGTACCCAGCAGCAGCGGTCGAACCTTCGACCTGCCTGCTATTCCTGATACAACCTATTTCCGTCCATCCTCTGTGGCGCTGGATTACCCAGTCACGAGGATTTGTGTCTCTTCCATGGATAATTACCCGAAGTGCCAACTTACTACGTCCATCGTCTGTGGCGACGGATTAACAAGTCACGACGATTTTTGTGCCTAATTATTGGATTATTATTGACTACTCTACGAACTACCGGACCTGTGTACCATCCATGACGTCCCAGGAAGAAATCGGCGACCAAGGAGAAGTTTTAACGAAGTGACACTTGAGAGATTTTGGACTATGCTGGTGTGTCGGAGTCGTTCACATTTTAGTGAACTTAAAATAAGCGAACAATTTTGAGACCTTAGCGAAACAACAGCTGGTAGCCGTAACGTGAGTAAACCACTGTATTGCATGATTTTGATTGTTTTTATCTTGCCATGTTTTATCAATGTTTTTATTGTTCTCAGAGTTAACTCAGAGTGCTATTTTTTTCTAGTCAAAGATTTTATATAAGTCGAGTATTTTAAGAATTAACGTTTAACGTTTAGGTATAAGAGGTGCGTTATTTTAATTAGTAGTCATAGTAGTTCTTTTTAAGTATTCCGCTCCAGTGCAGAGTTTGTTGTCATGTAGATTTCGAGAGTTAAGAGTATTTCGCTGAGCGATATTGAAAGTAAACAAAGTGAGCGATAATTGGGAGAGTTGGACCGGAAGTTCAGGACTTGTCCACTCTCGGGAATTGTGTACATTAGAAGTTAGTATTCCTATACTGTGTTTAGTGACCTGTGTGTCACTGGGTTAGTCTGTTCATAACAGACGAGTTTAGAACTTGTTCGAGAGAATTGTTTGTTAACGTTCGAGTTACGTTTAGAGTTCCCTTTTTTGGAAATTTTTGAAATTTAAGAATCGAGGACGATTCAGAGCAAGTCGGGGGCTGTGTGACGGAATGACCCCAGGGCTAAGAAACAGGTCATGTTCCGTCACTTCTATTATTGTAAGCTGGGTCTCCGCCTTCGCAGAGCCTAGCATTTAGACGTGCTACAAAGTATCTAGTTATTCCGAGTGCTCCGTGACGTAGCGCTCGTGCGGCCTCAACGATTGATGTACCGCGCGTGCGATTGGAAGGAAGGGCGGGAAACTAGGTTAGATTCGAAATCACGTCAGTCTTAGATTAGAGTTAGAGTAGAGTAGAAGTAGAGTTAACGACAGAGGTGTTTACAGACGGATTAAGGTGCTTGAGAGCTGGATTTAGACTACCCAGAGAGTAACGATTACAAGGTCAAGTAGCCAGAAAGAGACTGAAGCTGTTCACGGATTATTATGTGTATATAGAGAGGATTATGATGACAGCATAGAGAAGAACTGTAGCTGAGCAGAGTGTGTATTTACATCCGGATTTACCAGACATTGAGACCAGATATTAGAGAGATCAAAAACTTTTTGTGGACTTGTGATGTCGTGATGGTCATTTACATAGAGTGGACTTATTGTGTTGATGCTGCTGTATAGAGAACGAGTGCGGTGGTATGTATATTGTACTGTGATGATTAAACTGTATTGTTGATTTATACTTGCTCGTCCCGTCTTCTCTTCAACACCACATCCATCCCCAACCTTCGCTAAGCGTTATTGTAAGAGTCAGAAAACCCAACTGAGCTTTATTTCATTTCAAGAGAGAACTAAGAAACCTTTTATTTAAGTAAGGTGATTCTGTTTGTTAGTCGGATCATCCCTTCGGCCAGGGATCCATTCCGCTACAATATATATATATATATATATATATATATATATATATATATATATATATATATATATATATATATATATATATATATATATATATATATATATATATATATATATGTATATGTGTATATATATATATATATATATATATATATATATATATATATATATATATATATATATTTATATATATATATATATATATATATATATATATATATATATATATATGTATATGTATATATATATATATATATATATCGTTTGCCATG
The DNA here is from genome assembly GCA_963942565.1 of Maea johnstoni. Lineage (NCBI taxonomy): Eukaryota > Metazoa > Annelida > Polychaeta > Spionida > Magelonidae > Maea > Maea johnstoni. The sequence goes on along the minus strand of OZ012685.1, from coordinate 42,526,446 downwards.
GTTTCTGTTTAACAAATATAGGTTGCAGAAATGTTTATTTGCACTAGAAATTAGACAATTATCTTTTTGTGGAGGAAAATTACTGAGTGTGACTAAATAAAGGTACTCACCAGACGGAGGCCAGCATGTAAGAGGACCATCGTGTGTGTTTCTGCTATGAGCCGGACCCTGATATCCATCATTATTACCATATCTAGGTAAAAAAGAATTCATGTGTTGAAAAAATAACCGGGCAAGAAATGGCAATTTTCTTCTTCTTAGAATTTTCAGAATGCAATGGTAGAATAAAATAAGCTAAAACAAGATATCTGAACAAAAGACAACATGCATTTGTACAAAATATTTACCATTCTTAGTCTGAAGACACCCAAATACATATACTGTATAACTGGTTAATTTGGCGTGTACTTAAGTTGGCGTTTTTTTCAAAAAGAAAATTTCCCTGTATTTATTATGGCATCTGCAACAGTCAGAACAACCTTAAAGACACTAAAATTGTATTTTTATGCGATCTTTAATTTGACGTTGATGGGCATTCGCCAAAAAAAGCCAAATTAAAAAACACGCAAAATTAACCAGTTATTCAGTATCTCAAAATCTTAGCATCGGTGTATGATTTAGGAACACAAACCGGGATTCCTCAAGTGTTTATCAAATCATGTTCAAATATGACTTTTCCCTCTTAAGCAAATCTCTAAGTTGAGACAGTGCTTTTAAGCCAGATCATTATATACTCCTCAGTGGCAGTCAAATGAAACCTTTGCTCTAAATGGCAAGAGCTAATATAGAACATAAAAAAAAACTCGGCCAAAATATGTAAATGAAAGTTCCTTCATACCCATTATTTTCAGGTCTATTTTTGTTCTTCCATTTGCGCTGTTTGCGTTTTTTGTTCTGTGAATCGCCATCCTCATCTTCATCTGCATCCTCTGGGTGGTCTTTGCCACGAGCCTTCCTCCTGGACCGTCTCTCCTGCTCATCATCAGAGTATTCCATATACTACAATAGAGAATGGTATTTTGATTACTGACTCTTTTTATAAAATATATGTAATACGGGTGAACTTGGATATGACAGACTCAATGGGACCAGGAAATTTGGTCCGTCATATGCAAAATCTGTCATATACATATGACACATACTTGATATGCATAGGACTTGGACCAAGAATATCGTCCATCATATGCATAAGTTCGTCGTACAGTGGTCCGTCATATCCAAGGTCACCTGCATAATACAAACTTTGGACTAGCCAGTAGGTATCGGTAAAGAAAACTGGAGTACCCAAGAAAAACAAAGATCAAATTTTAGTGACTTGTGATTTTTTCAAATGCCCTTTACGGGATTCCAACTAAGGCCTTTTTGCAATGGTAGGATAGGACAAACAGCTGATGCCTGTACCTTGGGACTACTCAGCTTTAGAGGTAGGTGCTACTAAAGAAGAGATGTGATGATAATGGTAATAAATTTAGTTATAGAAAAAAAATGAGCATGTGCAACACAGGAAAGCATGTATCCTTTTTACACATTATGTAAAAAGGAGATAACTCCTACTGAACTATCAGGATACAGGCACAGTTCATTAGGAAAAGAAACAAGTGAGAGGCTGTGACTAGTCTATTTTTGCATCCTAGTGGTTGGGCTAGGTCAAGTTTTGTTGTGGCTAACTAAGCTTTATCTCGCAGTTGTAAACATGTTGTTTCTGACAGTTATAAAAGAATTATCAAAACAATTAAAAATCTTCTAATTTCAATGTGGTAGCTAAGTGTAAACAGCTTTTTCATGAGTTCCAAAAAATATGAAATATTTCTTCCCATAACAAGAAGACAAACTTACCCGTGAGGGTGGTTCATTGTTGTGTTCCCAAGATGCATCTGACCCCTTTATCCTAAAAGAGAAACAAAATGATATACATATAGAACAGTGTGATGTTAGACTTAACTTTTGACTGACATATACAATAAATATTCAATGTTGGTATCAGATTAGGGTTGGGAATTGGTTGCAATTTCATGATCGATAATCAGTTGCAGCCAACGGATCGATTATCGCTCATAATCAGTTCTTCACACTTTTGCAGTTAATGGGTACTAGATGTCTTGAGCCTAATGATAAGTGATAGTCTATGACAATTATTTGCTATTAGCACCTACCTTAACTTCATTTTGGAGTGTTTTTGGAGCTTAGTTTCATAGCAGGAAAGCTGTTAACTTGTCTGTCATTTAGTTCTATATTTTGCCACTAGGTGTTACCTTATCCGATTATTATCGATTGCCAGTTTTGTAATCGATTAATCAGAATAAGAGAGGCAAACGATCGATTATCGATTATAATTGATGATCATCCCAACACTATATCAGATATTGAAAATTCAACTCTAATTTGTAGATAACAGAAACCTACTATGTAATAACCTCTCACACCCCAAAATATAGGGGGACAGCAAGAGTTTATACTCAACATATGAGATTAAAGAAGAGAAAGCCACAAGTGCTACAGACGTCTAGGAAACAGTCATGACTTCCCTCAGCAAGAGACAGTTAAACAAAAAATATATCTTGGAGTATATTACGACTCACGATTACAATAACTGAAAATAAATTAAAAATTTGGATGTTTAATTCACACTTACTGCTTCAACTGTTCCACAAACACATAGTTTGTGAATTCAGGTTTGTCTGGGGCATAAAACACAGACATCCCAGCTTTGATATCCTTCTCTGTAATGTCTGCTGAGCTGTTGAATCGCACAGAGTAAAATGGACACACTACTGGACCAAACACCTCGAACACCTAGAGAGAGTACAAAATAATGCTATAATACAAATGAGGACAACCTATAAACAAATATGACCTTTGAAATGGGAGAGGAGTTTATCAATGAAAAACGAAACATTGTGAAACAGCTCATGTATGTATCAAAGAGTTTGATATTGAAGAGAATTGGTTTCATGAGGGAGTCAAGTTCACTTATAGCTCAGGAACCAAATTTTTCATGAAAATTATCTTTGTTGCCCTGTAAGACATGATCAGAAGTTAGTGATAATAGTCCTAAGTGATGCATATACATATATTTGAGGCAACAAAACAGCACTTGATTAGAATGATCAGTCATATAAAGTAATGTATTCTATGGTTATTCTATGATTTCTCAATACTGATACAACCAAGAGTGCCATCGTCTCACTGGTGACATCACGCCTTGACTATTGTAATGGACTTCTCTGTGGAATTACTGATGAGCTGCTATGCAGGCTCCAGAAAGTCCAAAACAATGCTGCTAGAGTGGTTAGTGGCTCCAAAAAGTATGATCACATTACACCAGTTCTAAAAGATCTTCACTGGCTGCCCATCAGGAAAAGGATTGAGTTCAAGATTCTGCTTTTGACTTTCAAATGCATGCAAGGATGTGCCCCTCTATACTTGAGGGAACTGTTAGTCAAACAAGCTAATACAAGGACTCTAAGATCAAACACTAAGAACTTATTACAGATACCACTCACTAATCTGAAAAGGTTTGGTGACAGAGCATTCTGTGCCTATGCACCACGCCTTTGGAATGAGCTCCCTGACAACATCAAGGCTGCTGATAGTGTGCAAAACTTCAAGAAACAGCTGAAAACATTGCTATTTCGAAAGGAGTTTAATTGACTATATGGACCATGGCAACTGTCCAATGACTCTAAAGCGCTTTTGAACATTATAGGTGGAAAGGGCGCTATATCAAATATCAATTATTAGTATTATTATTATTATTATTATTATCCTTTGCAAGAGCCTTAATGCAATCAACTTCTTAGTATGGGCGGCATGTTGAAATTATTTGAGGTACATAAATTACATCATTTACATGGGTTTTACATTAAGTTTGCGCTTGCCACATCATAGTCAAAATTAGAACCTTTGAATTCTAATGAAGCTTTAATAGAGAAGTTCCCACAAAATACTGTGAATATAAGAGTGCTTGATCGTTTACTTACCCTCCCTAAGGGTTTTCTCTCTTCTGTTAACAGGATTGTGTCATCATTCAGAGCTGGCTTGTCTTTCTCAGCCTGTATAATCACTGAAAAAAGAATGACAATTCAAGGTACTAGACAGGTTAGTCTATCCTGACAACTTTCTGGTATCTACAACAGAAGAGTGTTCTAAGACATATTGTGAAAACATAACAAAACATACCCCTAATCTGAATTTAAGCATATATACACAATTTTTCATTTAAACCAAACTTTAAAATGTGAAGATTTCAAGCTTTTCAGTATGTGGTAGAATAATGTTGTGGTTAGAACTAAGAACTACTAACCTAGTGTTCCTACAACGCTGGTGACTTGGCCAACCTGAACCAGCTCAACATCGTCTTCAACTGATATGGTCAGCTCTTCAATGGGAGGTAAGTCCTACAGAACAGCACATACTATTCCTCAACATGACATTTAAATGCGATATACCATCATAATATCAAGTTAGTCTTCACAATATCAACTATAATCTCTATGAAACCAGATCCTAGTCTTTATTGAAATTTAACATAAACAATGTCGAGTCAAATTGCTTTATTCTATTTTGATTGGGTAACTACTTAACTCAGACAGTTGTATTGCTGCTCAAAGGAAATGTCATAGAATAGTCATAAGAGATGGTGTACCACTATGATTTTTTGATAGTCACTCAAACATGCCAGAAATTCCATTATAGCTGGAGAAAATTCTATTATGACAGAAATTTAGCTACAATATAATAATGTAAGGTAGGAGTACCGTTTTAAAGACAGAAATATGACAAATAAGTATTGGTGAGATTTATTAGGCCTAAAAAAAGAAATTGCTTGTTTCCTGTAACGGTCTGAAAAAAAAATAGGGTAGGTAGGTCGGTAAAACAATTTCTTTTGCATTATATTTTTGGTCAAAAATGTGTGTTTTATGCTTGTTTTACGTTGATTAGGAGTTGGGAGTATGAAAAAAACTGAAGGATAGGGATTTTTTTGAATAAAAACTTGTTAGGGTAGGGTTACAGGAAACAAACAACTTTTTTTAGGCCTTAGTGGCCAGGCATTCAAAAGATAAATATGATGCCAAATAACTACCAATTGAATGTAAATGGAGATTAGAAACAACTTACCTCGACGAGGAGTTCTCCCTTAGTTTTCACCTTTTCAACTTCATTCTTCTTGTTCTTTTCTCTTTCAAGGGCAGCTTCTCTTTCCTTCTCTGCTTCATCATCACTATCAATACGAAAGACATTTATTAACAGTGGTACACTTAACAATTAGGAAATCAACTTTTCATACCACATACCACAACTATTTTCAACACTGTGACTGCTGTATATTGTGGTTGTCATTTTCTGTGTTTGTGGTTATAATGGTTATATTTTCACTATCACCACAAACATGCATAACTTGGTTTACCATGAGAACAATATATATAAGAACATGTGATTGTCAACAGTATGATTTGAGACCCCTGAAACAGAAACAATTGGTACCAAGCAGACACAAATGGTGTTTGGTACCAAACATATTTACATATTGGTAATAGCAAATGCCAAATGTACCTATTAAAACTAGAAAAGAATAATTATCAGTAAGAGTATAAGAGGAGGGGATGTCAGGGAAGAGGGCCTCTTACTGCAGGATATTGGTGCTAAAAGTAATAAGAAGGGTCCACAGGGTTCGACTTTCCCAGGGGCATATGCCCCTAGATTTTGCTGTGGGCCCCTAGATTTTTCAGACTAGGGGCCCAAAATACAATATATATAGTTATACAGAAATACTGTTTTTGACCACTAAACTTATCAAAAGACCTTTTCGGGCCCCTAGCCTGAAATCTAAGTGTCAGACCCTGGTCCAGAAATCGATAATTATCAATTTTCCCAAAATATATCGCACTATCAATTTCTTAAATCATATCTATAGCATACTATTAAAAAGAAACACATATTAATTAAAACAGTGGATTTAAGATCTTAATAAGTGTCCAAACAGCCAGGTCGGGCAGGTTCTTTTTGTTAAATAATACATGGAGCCCTTACATCTTTGTGAAGCAATTCTTACAAATATTTTATGACATTAAATTGCCTTTGATTCGCTGATGTGCCATTAAGCATCCATTCATTCATTCATTGTGAAGCATAGGTCATTTAGAGAGTCCTATTCTCAACCCCTATTTACCTGCTGTCAGTTTCATCACTGCTGGAAGAAGATGAAGAAGAATCCTCAGAGCTGCTGGAACAACCGCTGTCTCCATCACCAGCACCTGGAGTCTTCATATCACCTCGATATTCCATCATTTTTGCCGGCTCAGGAGGACCATCACTAGCAAGGAAAAGGCAAACGTGTATAGATCTATATTCCTATTATTGCTATCAATCACAATTGGGAAGGTCTTGCAAGAAAGTCACTGCATAGTTTCTATATTCTTAATTTTGGCTATCAATCACAATCATGAAGGTATTAACTTATTAAGGTCTTGCTAAGAAAGTCACTGCAAAGTTTCCATATCACTAAATTATAAGCAAGTGCAAATTTATAATTATTCATTATATCTCCTTTCCACAAATGATCTATGCCAAAAAACTTGCTTAATAAAATAAATTCAATATTTCCCACAAAAGCATACATGTAGCCTTTTTGAAAGCCTCTTAGCAAAGACATTCATATTTTCATACCCTTATTCTAGTACTATTTGAGTATTATTTGTGAATAGATCTGTTCAGATATATCATCCTCACCTAATTTCCATTTGCACAAGTTTGACTTCTTGGGAGGAATTGTCCACTCCGTCTGATTTTGATATTCTGTCATCATGATCTTCGCTTTTCAGACCTTCAGAACAGCCTGATTGAGCATCGAGGCCAGTTGTAGAACTAGTCGATTCGGGTGGAACTGAATTATTTTTTGTGTTTGCTGCACTGACATCAGATTTGCCATCACATTGATTGGTTTCCATAGTTGTACCGCTAACCTGTACTGCTGGGTCCTGTGCTGTAAGGATGGCATCATTCATCAAAGGCGTGCTGCCGTTATCATTCTGACTTCCTCCTATACTCACAGACTTATCAACTTTCATAGTATCAGCACTCAGTAATGAACCATTGCTGTCTGACTTTAATTTGATTTCTTCTACCTCAACCTCTTGAACTGATTTCAAAGTAACATTTGTGTCCAGATTGTTTGGTGCTGAGGATATTGAGGCTGATTCAACATCTAGCTGTCCAGATGCTTCTTTATCCATAGCAACTGTTTCAGGGTTTATAACATCTACTGGTTCCATCTTTTTCTCTTTGAGTGACGGTGCAGAAGACTTGACCAAACCTAAGTCTGCTGTGCAATCTGTTGTTTGAGCACTAGTATTGTCCAAATCTGTTTTTGTGGTATGAGAGTCTTCCATGCCTCTATGTTTTTGGGCTATTGAACAATATAAACCCTTTCAAATTGTGTATAATGAATGATTAATCAGATGATTCTGAAAATGAAAGATAAAAATTATAATTAGTAAAGTATACAGAACCTTACATACAAAGGTAAACATAGAATCCATTTCTTCAACATCTACTTATAATATAAATGTATTTGAAATTGGAAATTAGATCAGCACAAAAACAAAATCAAATGCAAACCGCATCATATGATGATAAAAAGATAGGCATGGCAACTCTCTTCCCTGATTGCAGATCTATGATTTCACACAATTTGCCCAGTTCTGGACTCACTGTAACTCATTTAACCAATTAACACGTAATAAGTTAATAGTTCTTCTACAAGTTGGCATCTGAATCTACAACACATTTGACAAAAACATTTGAATTGAGAATAGTTTTACATAATATTTGAACGAGAGTTTATTAGTATTCTAATCAATATTTCTCCTTCAAATGGGCTCGATCAAGTTGAAGTTAGCATCTAAGACAAAAAATAAATTTTATAGTAGCAATATGTATCTTACATATTTGGAAAGCTAGAATTCTGAAGTTTCTGGATCTTTAGTCAGATTTACTGTATTCCCATTTATGAAAAAGTTATGAACATTTTACTGCAGGGTGTTTGTTTGTTTGTTTAACGCCTTTCTGACAATAACATTTAACAAAATGTTAAAACCACCATATTTTCTTGTAAAACCATCTTATGATCTTCAACATTGCTTTAGATGATACAATTATACCTGGGAAGACTGTGCCAAGAGATATAGGATTGAATATTATGTTTTGGGGTGTTTTTGATGAATTTTAAAATACAGTGATCTGTGATTCCGTAACATGTGATTCCGTAACAGAAAAATAGCATTTTTTTAATTTTTGAAAATGTTCAGATTGGATCATTACCATGAAACTTCATAGAAAAAAGCATTTTAACATTATTTTAACTATGAGGGGCACACTTTTGAAAAATAAATTTTCAAACAGTGTTTTTGTGGGGGTTAAAGTTGGTGATTCCGTAACGTTACGGAATCACACATTTGATAAATAGACTGGTTCAAGCCTATAGATGTCTTGAACATTCTTTAAATGGACTAGTTTGTTATCTTAACTTAAAGTTTAGTATTAACTGATAGTTTCCATATTTAGAATGAGACATTGTGCACAGTATTTTGAAAAAAAAGTATATGGCCATTATCGAGTAGTAGTTTCAATATGGCATCAAAACACTTTGGACAAGGGCTAAGCTGTACATGGAAATAAGATGAAGTTCTTTATAAACAAGTAACTCACATACAATTTTGAGAAAGGTACAATTATTCAAAATGTGTCATAGGACCAAACTACCTTTTTAAAAACATTCACACAATTTTAAAGTAGATTATAATTAAGCTGGCCAGCAGGGCATCTCAGCCTCATTTGGATGCCCACTCCCCCAAAATTCACCCATCAGGACACCCAAATAATTTTGTGAGTAACCCTTTAAAAGGACATTTTCAAATATATAAATAAATTGTTTTCACTCTAGTTTAAATTCAGTGACTTTTTATAAGGCATTTATTTCAAGAAGTACATGCATGTTCATGGTTATAATGGGCCATATCAACCTATTCAAACTGTTGCGTACAGAATTTCAGAATATTGAATTCAATATTTTCCCTCAAATTCAGGAACACTTGCTCCCTCATTTGGCTGTCTTATCCTATAGTAATATCATTCTTGAACCCTATTTGTTCAAGACTTTTGTAAAATAGTAGATTTTAGAGAATTTATATCTGTGGTGGACAGGAAAGCTCTTCGACAGAGATTTTAAATACCTTCACAGAAACGGAGATTCTCCTTCAAGTAGAGAAGAAAACTGAAGTTTAGCACATGGTCAATGTAGCCCAGATCCCGAAGTCTCTATTTATGCATATATTTTAAAACTTGACCACCCGCATTCAATTTTAGAGGAATTTATTCAGTGTTTCAGATGGAACTTACACACTGTTGGGGACACTTTAGAAACTTTTGTCACAAGTGTAGAAGGGGAAGGATTCAATACATAAACATTTCTCAGAGAACAAAATTTTGTTACATCACTCAAAGATACAATATGGTCATATGGAAGACTCATATGATACTGTTTTATACAAAACCAGGCATAGACCAGCAGTCTAAATGATTTTTAAAACAAATTTCCAGGGTTTCTCCATTCGCCCAAAAGACATGTATGATCTTCTCCAGAAAAAATATCCAACAGTTAATAAGATCACAAATGCATATTTAAAAAGAATCATTACATAGTTATTTTAGTATTTAGCAAATTTGGCATTAACTATAAATGTTCATAATTCATTCATAACTCAGCTAGTTTGATATAAATTGGTATGTGTACAGATGTGTACCTTGACTGAGACCTCCATCCTGTCTGCAAATGCAATGTCTCCATTCACCTCTACATCCCTAATCCTGAAGCCACCCATTCAGTTAATCAGGGTAGATGCAATTTCCCCCCGAATCATATCCTCCTTCCCCAGACTAAACAATAAGGGGTGTTAATGAGAGGGGACAGTGGAGGAAAAACAGACTCCACATTGTCTGGGGTATACCAACATCCTTGATGTGTACAGGAAGTGATATAAAACTGACCAGGTAGTGAGTGAAATCTACCTCTGAGAATGCAGAAGGTAACATCATGTTTTTCAAAACCTTTTCAGATTAATGATCTATTTATAAGAAGCTTCAATGTTAAATCAATTACAGCTTATATAAGTTAATTGTCTAACAATTGCCCTTGTGGGGAAGTGGTCCCTCTAACATTAGACATTGTCATCTGTTACCTACCATCAGAGGCGTATACAACCCACTCTCTGCTGCCATGTAATTCCTAAATAAGTGCTCCCTTCAGTAGAATTTATGTCTTTATATCAGTACACTAACTTAACTTTTTATTAAAGGAGAAAATTTCACCATAGTGCACTCTTTTAATGAAAGATATTGATTGTTACAGAAAATGTGATTCCGTAACAAATGGTAAATGTGATTCCGTAACAAGACCATCTGTCAAAGTTTCTTGAATAAAGTTCACTTTAACTTATTCAACACCTAACTTTGTGGTGGAATCTGTGCAAAACAAATTTACCTACCACATGATAAAGAAACTTTTGGAAAAAAGTGGCAGGAACAGCATGAAAGTGGTATTTGATTAAAGTGGTAGAAAACATAAGGTAATTTTGAGTGATTCCGTAACAGGCATGTTTTTTTCACTTTTTTACCCAAAAATCATTTTCTTGGGAAGTTGGAACTTGGTCCATTTAAAAGAAGTTTCAAAGCCCTACACAACCATATAAAGCAGGATTTCCTAATTTTTTCCATTAAAAAGATATCTAAGCTTGAACAGCAAAAGTGTGATTCCGTAACAGCTTGATCGAGCCCAAATGTCTTCCTAAATTCCTAACTAATATGCTTTTGCTTGATTTTTTTTAAAAATGCAAGCGTCCCAAATAGCAGAGGTTAAAAATCAAACATACTTGATTGGGGGAAAATGCTTAGATGCAAATGATTTATCTTCAACTATGTCAAGATGGACATGGAATTCACTCTTTTTGTAAATCACAAAGAATAACGGTGATTCCTTTACTTTGAAGATGTATTGTATATATTAATTGCATTTTTGGGGGATTTCTGAAGACAAATGACTGCGGTTGATCATTGATGATTTGGGTTGGTAACCTTTCATACTATGTAGATCTGGTTGGGTCAAATCCATAGGAAGGTTTGACCTATCCTCCTCAAACTAATTGTCACCTAGGGCATTCTAAATTCCTACCCTTAACTCATACAATATACTGGTAGGGGTATTATCTACCAGTATTACTTGGAGTCACGGAGAAGTGTTATTGAGGTAAGTGTAACTAGGATTGGCTACTAGGTGAATTGAAATGACTTGCTGAAGTTATTGTACTTCTGTAGATGTCTTCTTCTATTACATATACAACTTCAATATGTTGAAGGCTTTGATACGGATGTTTTGAGCTCAACGTAACTATAGGAAACCATATATGACGTTCAATGAAGAACAGTGTTGTTTTTTTACATTATGCATGATTTACATTTTTAGGAAGGGATTGTACTCTACGTAATAAACAATATCAAGGATATATTGTCATTTTCTTTTTGAAAATTGACGTTGTCTGAAGTTTGGGATTGAGGTAGATAGCTAGATCACATTGTTTCAAATAGTGGTATTATTATAGTTACGCCCTGTAGGAAAGTGCAATCCGGAGTCGAGTGGGATCTGGATGACTGAGGGTGGACAGCAGATTGGATTGCACTTTCCATCAGGACGTAACAAATTTATCACCTGCTATTTCATGTTAAGAAAAAATAACAAATACAACTCAATTCTTTTTAGTAACTTTGGATGTCAGAACGAGGCTGCTGCCAAAGTGGTAATATTGAATTCTGCCGTTCGATATTGAATCTACAAAGTGTGCCCCAGTGAACGGCTCCAGGTCTAACACCTATATTGACCAATCAGCATAAAGAAAATTAGAATACAGCAAAGCAGGTGATAAATGCTAGTCTAATCTGATAAGCTACTAGACTACTACCCCTGGCTATTTGTTTGTTTTTTTGTTTTTGTTCCGTAACCGCATTTGTCCCACGGGATCAACTCCCGAGGGAGGACCTACGGAGAGCTCCCCTACCACCCAGGCCACTCGTCACCCCCGGGCCTTGTTGCTCTTCATGTTCCCTATCCCCCCATAGGGCCATACTTATTGTCATGCATCCTGCATCATGTCAGTCCCCTCCCCCGTCCTCCTGTCCTATACAGATATCACACCAAGTATCTGGTCTGCCCCCTCCCCGTCCTACACATATATTTAAAACCCCACACATATGAACCCCTCAAAACCCCACATATAAACTGTGTTACTTGTTAATTTCAACAGCCATGCCAACTTGCCATTAGTTACATTTAAGATACTGGTGATATCAACAACTATTACATATTATACTTCTGCAATGTATCAACATCATTTGAGTTCAATTACCTAATTTTGCTTCTGTTTTACTTTAATCCTGATCCTAGTCTTTAGACTATACTATAGTAAATACTAAATAGAGACCCATATCCCTACTAGTATGCATCTTGATCATGCTTGGTTGTTATTTTTTTCATTTTTCGAATTGGGAAATAGTGAAATATGCCACTTCAAAGATCAAACGGGTGGCTTATGACCATAAGCAAAAATTAGGATAAACACAACAGTATGTCAGATACTGTATGCCAAAATATTTAACCAACCATGCTCTTGTGTGATCACACTTACCACTCAGTCCTCTCAGCCCATGTGCTTTCGCGTGCATGAGCCTCGTTGTGGTACGGGATGAACCGGAAGTAAATAAAAAATTAGAAATACTCCTTGGTTACTGCATCATCTCTGGCCTAATGTGTCACTACACTGTATTATCAGAATAGATATACACCTTCTAATAAAACTCTAAAATACGCCATATTACGGTGACTTATAGAAGGAGGTTTTCGGAAATCGTTAACGTTTGCATTCGCTAAAAACTTGGTCTTAATTGACGCATGCGTATTCGACCCTTACAGGCCGGTGGACATTTTGCGTCCTTTCCTTTCCTCACGTGCCGTTTCTTTTGGCAGTTTTGGACAACTTATTGAGGAGTACCAATGTCATTCACTATGGACAGACAGCAAGGAGGTGCAGGGGGTCTCTTCGGGACGTATGGTCCGTCTGATCCCTCAATGAACGTCCCAGGTAAGGAGTGAACTGTTCATCTTCCAAGCTCACGTTATTGACATTCACACTGGGCTCAGTCATAGACACACACAGTTACATCACATATATACATGACGACATTTCTTGTGCACAGTGGTTGAATAGCATGGCATTATAATGTCAAAAGAAGATTGTCCGTGTGTATCTACGAGATATTGAAAATGGAATGAATATCTATCATTTAAGTGGTATGTTATTGTATCACTTGGCTATTTTCTCTAGAAACAGAGGTCACCTACTTTAAGGTCACAGTCATGTACAGTGAACCAGAGAGATACATCCCCTTGATCCGCAACCCCATAGGCACAGCATGCTAGTACCTAGAGTGTGTGCGCCTCGAGTTACGCGGTGTAGACTGGGGAAGTATTGGTGACGTGTTTTTTTCAGAAAGAGACAGAGTAGTAGCCGGCACTTCTGCTTGCCCCACCACTTCGTTGAATGAAGGGTGAGATTGGACTTTGCCCAAAACATTACTTGCTGAGTGGGGCAAGTCAGGGTCTTGTTCAGCTTTCCACATAGTGGCATAGCCGCTTTATGCCAAATTCACTTGCAACGGGGCAAGTGGTTATGGTGCATGCTATATACACACTGTGCTCAGTGAGAATCTTTTTTGGTGGCTTTACAGTGGTCCTGGCTGCTCTGGGTGTAATTAATTGGGTCCAGTCCAGTTGACCCGGTGTCAAAACCACAGTCATATGCCAACAATGGAGAGTGGAGAAGCCAAGCCCAATGACCAAGCCACCCCGCTGGAAAAGTCCCTAATAGGTTTCATTTCTGTGCATAAAGTAGGGCTGTCATTGATAACGCCTGTATTGATGAATCGACAGAAAAAAACTTATCGATATCGAAGAAGGCACAACATACCGATTCATATGCAAATTAGGTAAATAAACGATTTTTCAGGAAAACACAGCTTGAACAACACATAAACTCACCACTACAACTGTGTGCATCCATTCCATTTATCCTTAAATTCACACAGATGAATGTGTATGTGTAAGGGGTGTGATCAATGGGTCAAAAAATCTCCCCACACGTGAACTAAAACCATTCCTCATAAGCACATTGCTGGTTTTCATTCATTTTGAATTCAATTCGCTGAATAGAATCGAAGTAGCGTGTCAGTAATAATTTTGTTGATTATTGAATCAATAAATATTTCTTATCAATGACAGCCCTAGTATAAAGTATGATGTTACCTGGTCTTTTATAGAACATGCAAATACCACTGTAATCTTTTTATCTAGATATATGTATTTAGTTAGAGCCGCAAGACAATGTATAATAACTTGATATTCAATATAATTTTCTTTTTTTCAGTGACCTCCAATCCAAATTCTGTGATGTCCCCTTATCTAAATTTTGACCCAGCATACATATCACCGGTAAGGAAAACTTTTTCTCTGTATATCTCTGTTTACCTTTTTGTTTGAAAAATAATTGCATATTTTTTGTACCAGAATGGCTTCTTTGAATCTTACCGTACATAATCAACGAACAATCTACATGAAGTTCAAGAAACTATTTCTTTTATTGAACTTGATTATAAGACCTGGGCAGTTTACTTACTTATACCATATAATAATATGTACATTGATCAACATCTGTCAGACGTTTAATTATATGTTTTAAGTCAAAGATAATCATGAATTTCATATAAGATATATTTTTTTGTATTTGAATTACTGCATTTCTTATAATATTGTAGTTACAAAAACATCTACAGTTTGTTTGCACATGAAAAGGCAAAATCTGGTATCAATTGTAATGTCAGATGTGGCAAACTGGAGATTTCGTCACCAACAAACTATGTCATCACACACTTTCAATTATGGCTGCCAGTATTACTATTTCCATGCAATTTAAGGGCCAATAAGTACATTAACTACATTTCTTCATTTATTTTCCTTCACAGTAGAATTTTGTTTAGTTTCATAATCATTCATTGTTTAATAAATTGTACTTTATTTCCATAAAATGAAGGTGACTTTTAAGAGAATTTTTCAACTAAGAAAGTAGAAATACAAATGAAATTGAAAAAAAAAGCTAAACCCCTCAGACAAGTGCTTGTAAACTAAGTTTTATCAAGTTATTATTACTAATGTTAATTTTTCCAAATATTTCATGCAAATTTATGGCATTATTCAGGGATTTAGAGAAGTTTATTACATGTCATGTTGAAGAAATTGTCTCTTGGTGATGAAATCCCACGGATCCCATGATGTGACTTATCTCCAATGTGTGTGTACATACAGGATTGGTAAATATGATCCCATCTGTTCTCAAAAATTATATATATGTCAATTTATGGCATGCTGACCATATTTTTTCCTTTCTCCTTTCAGAATCCCGGATCTGAATTTATCTTCCCAGAGGGTGCTGGGCAAAGGAGGGGAAGATTTGAATTAGCATTTTCCCAAATTGGTGGTTCTGTTTTAGCAGGTAAATTTTCCATAGATTATCTACATTTATTAACAAAGTATTAATTAAAATTAATACTAGTCAATAGGGCCAGGAATCGATGCAATAATCGGAAATAATCGATTTTCTAAAACTTGACTCGAGCCGGGCGGATTTCTTGCTTATCCGACCGATTGATCGAGATTACGAGTGATCGTCCTAGCCCTACTAGCCAAGAAGGGTCACATCTTTGATGTGGCTTATTGTTCTACATTTTGACTGCGATGGGCAACATCAAGTGAATATTCTCAGTGTCACTTAGCCATCTGCGTCCCAGGGTTCCTACATCAGGAAGGCCTTTACTCAAAAATCTAGATAAGACATTGCCTTCAAATCCTGTACTATAAATCTTTATCTTATACATCCCAGCTGGCTTTATGTGCCTGTCATTTGTATAAGAAGTAACAGTTTTGTGTAGTTGAGATCAGGGGCTTAGCCGCCTATGCGTCATTTGGACACCCAGAACACAGTTTTTTGTCAGTTTGGACACCCAAAAATTTATGTCAGAATTTGCTGATGATGACTTTCTTCGAAGACTGAAGATGTCGAAGCTGTAGTGTCACTTTTATAAAACTCACAAAGAAGTTACTGGCCTAAAAAAGCAAAATCTGTTAATATATAAGGTTTATTTTATTAGTAGTATGTACTTTGTACCACACTTTGGACACGCAAAAGTCTATGAAACCTCTATTTGGACACCCTGTTTCCAAATATTGGCTAAGACCTAGGGCTGTACACCGGTACCCGGTACCAGCACCGTACCGAATACCGTCTCGCAAAATACCGGGGAATACTCGTTTCAATATTTAACGGTATGCTTATCGGTATTTTGCAAAACACAAACCCATGTCAAACATTCAATACTACGAAATAATTCAGTAAAAAGTTATACTTACGGTTGCCAAACTTGTAAACTTGGAAGGTACGATATAGCGGCGATAGTTCCATCGCCGCTACCATTAGTGAACTTGTGATTCTTATCGCTACCGCGTAGTGGCGCTGTATAATACAGCGCCCCTACGCGGTAGCGATAAGAATCACAAGTTCACTAATGGTAGCGGCGATGGAACTGTCGCCGCTTTATATCGTACCTTCAAGCAGAATGTGGATCTATTCAAGTTAACAAGGTAAGTATGACTGCTTAGTTTTCACATCTGATCACATGTTGTAATTGAAATACCTGACAGACAACAAATACGTTTTAGGTTTATGTCAGGAACTACGCTAAGTGTGTACTTAGCGTAGTTCAAGATACCGATAGCAGTACCGATAAAATACTGTATCGTTTCGACGATACCGGTTATGGTACCGTACCGCTTCACCCTTAGCGGTATGCAGCCCTACTAAGACCATGGTTGAGATAAAACTAAGTTCATTTAATATATTGAGATACATGTAAGTTCATTCTTACAATTCCCCCAAAAACCTCAATCAAAAACTCTTGGTCACTTGGAATGATCAAGTCATAAAATGCTTTCACTTTTGTCTAAAAACTGCTGTCCTTAAGGGTCTCCCTTGAGAGCTCTCCAGGGGCTCCCTCAAACTTTTGCAGGGAGTCCAAGAATATACTAGTTTCTATACACAACACCTGTAAGTGACTTTTGAAGATGCAATTGGGCTCGCTGGAAAAAATCTAAATTTGGAGCCCTGAAAATACTTGAAATTTTCTATCATTCTTTCCTCTCCACATCTTAATAAGAAAGGACTCTCCTTAAAACAGTCATTTGTTTAAAGGCTACATAGGGTACAAAAGAGACTGTTATTAGTTGAATCTTGCTAGGACTCACATGTGATTTCTAACCTCCATTTTCTTATCCCTATAGGTGGTGCCATAGGTGGAATGAATGGCTTTTATACAGGTTTGCAGGAAACAACAGCTGCTCAACTCACAGGAAGTGTGCGGCGGACACAGATGTTGAATTTTATAACAAAACAGGGAGCTTCTTCAGCACAGACTTTAGGTATCATTGGTAAGTGAAACATGTATATCCTAATTCTTTGAGGTGTAAGAATATAAATTCCTGATCAAATGAGATGTGCATAAGCTCCCATGTTGCTTTTCAAGAGAGTGAAATAATGGATTCCTAAATCTTTATTTCTATACCAGTATCAAACTCATGCTTTATCATTCAACTTGTTTTAACTTGTCCGAAATGCAATTTTTCCATGATTAGATAGTTATGACTATGGGACTATCTGTTATGTCAAGCCCTGCTTGTTATGAACATTTGGAATAATTTAGCCCATGTGTCAAGTTCCCTTTGAAAATTATCACAAGAAACTATGAATAAGTTATAATAATTATTTCTGCATCAAACATTTTCAAAAGATGCTCTGGTTACAAAAATATCACCAAACAGATAGGAATGGGATGAGTTCTCTACTTGTCTTCCAAATTTTGCCAGGGAATCCTACACATTTTATCTGTATTCCAGTTTGAAAAAATCACATTTAACTATATAAAATTGAAAGCAATATTTTATTTAAATGGAACATTTTTATAATGATATTTATCTGATTGTTTCATAACTGTTTGTTTAATGACATCATTTTTTATTTCCAGCATTACAATATAGCTTATTTGGCGTTCTCATTTCCAAAGTGAGAGGGGCAGAAGATGAACTTAACACATTAGCAGCAGGAACATTTACAGGACTTCTGTATAAATCAACAGGTTAGTATACTTAAAGTTATGAGTTTAACCCTTATCATGCTAACCACAACAATTGTCGTGGTGTGCAGCAGTGCTCATAGGTTTCACAGCAGGATAAGGGTTAAACATAATCACTTTGAATCAGAAATCAATATAACTATCCCTACTGAATAACTCAGGTAAAATTTATAAAATTATAAAAAAAAAACTCAGGTAAAATTTAACAATATGCACATGGAACAGAATACAGACAATAGAGACTGGCTATTTTTAGGTAATCGGCATTAGCAAGATATATAATACTGTGCCAGAGTAAGCTGTTTCCCGCCAATCAAATCCCTTTTTGAGTAGGAGTGTGGATGAGAGCCCCCTTTAAATGGCAAATGCACCATCATGATGATTTAGGTTCAAAATGTGCCTATATGTGTCACCTTTCAAATAAGACCACCCGCAAGTCTGTCCTCCTCAGCACTCCTCAGATATGGCTTATGAAAGTTAGTAAAAAACTAGCCTGAGTCTGGGTATAGAGGCTGCCATTATCAGAAGTGGTGCTTATGAAGTGACTGCCAGCCCTGCTTCTGATTGGTTGAGAGATATCAGTGGCAGTCTGTTCCAGCCACTGATATCTCTCAACCAATCAGAAGCAGCACTGGCAGTCACTTCATACCACTGATTGTGCTTAATTGGGCTTAATTGGCCTGCAATGTCAGCCTCCATGCCCAGACTCAGGCTAGTTTTTTACTAACTTTCATAAGCCATATCTGAGGAGTGCTGAGGAGGACAGACTTGCGGGTGGTCTTATTAGAAAGGTGACACGTATAGGCACATTTTGAACCTAAATCATTATGATGGTGCATTTGCCCTTTAGCAGGGTTCGAGCCAGGATTTCTAAAATGCCTGTTTAAAACAACACTTTCAAAATATCTGCCCGTCCAGATTAAGCTACTTATCTACTTCAAATCCTTATACCAGCTACATTTAATAGCCTAGTCTGTCAAAAAGGGTAATTTAAACTTCAGCTATGTCCTAGAAGATGGTTTGTTAGGAAAATATTTGGTTATTACACCCAGGGAGTCAAAATTGATAAATCATACTAGAAAATTTTGCCTGTCCAAACAGGAGGTTTTTAGGAAACTACCTGTCCAAAAGACAGGAAGGACGGGTCCTAGCTAAGTCCCTCCCCCTTTGATACAAGCTATTGAGGCTATTCAGACCCTTGAAAGCAGTGTCATATGCAATATTCCCTTCGGTTGCTCAGCTTCACCCAGCAATACACCAGGTTGTCACCTAGTATATCACAACTTTGGTTCTTTATATCAAAAACTATGTACAGCGCACTACTTAACAGAGAATTAAGTCAGAATTATGTTATGTAATAGTTCTTACAGACGATTATTTTTATCTATTTTTAGAAAATATTTTTTCTAAGGAACCTCAGAATTTATGCCAAACTTGCCATTGTTTGAGTTGAATGAATGCACTCATATGTTGTTTTTGTTTTTTTCAGCGGGTTTGAAGAAATGTTTACGAGGAGGACTTGTCGGATTTGGTGTAGCTGCAGTTATATGTGCATGGACTGGAAAAGACCGAATAAAACAACTCATGGACAATGATAGATATTAACATTATACCAACTGCAAGTTGATCAAGTTATTAGGATAAGGAAAGGACACAAATGTTATGAAAAAATGAGTAAACTACTACTTATATGCATGCTCTTCTATATTATGGAGAACATGCAATTGTTTGTTGAAACCTGGCAGTAGCACTCAACATATGTCAACACCCCTCACCGGCCAGTGAACTGCTTACGGCAAGCAGCGATGAACATCAATTCAATGAGAGTTATTGTTTTATATTTTGAGTCGAATAGGGGCTAGATATATAACTTAAAACAGTGCAGGTAACATTTTTGAAGTTGGGCAAGAATTTTAGTTTATTTTTTCATCACTTGCCCTTTTCAAATTCCCCTTATTATCCCCCTTAAAGCTATTTGCAATGTGAATGAAAAACATTAAGATTGTAGCTTTCCCTGTGAATTACAGGTTTCAGTTGTACAATATTTTTTGATGATTACTTTAAGGCTGTTCAGTTGTTTTAAACGCAATTTAAGCTTTATTCCATGTTTGCCTTATCTTGAAAAGTAGCAATCCCCAGAAAAAAAATTCCAACAAGAATGTTGGCCATTGTTGAAATACAGAAGCTGGAGTAGCATTTTGGTTTTATGCACATACATCAAGGTTTGAATTGTATGGGTTCACGTTAGAGGTATAGATAACAATGTTCTACTTGTAGAATATTTAATGTTTTGAGAAACGAATTTCAAGAGGAGTTTAAGAAGTTTGTGTCCATGATATATTCCCTTTTATGTCTGTATTATTCCTGCCAATAAGTAAATCTCACCTGTTTTCATTGGTGTGGAATTTTATTGGTTAAGTTAATGCCTTTGTCTTACTCCTACCCATAACTTCTGGGGAAATGGAAGGTAAATATGTTAAGACTTCTTGAGGGTACCTCTGTTATTCGAGTTTTGAACTATTACTGCCTAAGGGTTACCGTAATTTCGCGTGTATAAGACGCACTTTTTTACACTAATTTATACACTCGAATCGGGGGTGCGTCTTATACACAAAGCTAGAAATCTAGGGTGTTTTACATCGAGTTACCAGGCCACTCGGAGATCGCCAATTACAATTATAATGCGGCGGCCAAGACAATGCCCATCGATGTTTGCCTCGTCATTGATGAATTGAAATTACCGAACCACCCTCTGCTAGAATTTACTGATTACAATCCATGTGACATGCCTAGGACAATGGGTTATGAGTACCGACACAGGGTGATACGCATTGATGTCACGGTGATGTCACATTTCACTCATCTCAATGTGCGTTTTACTGGCTTTCTAGCGTTATTCATGTGAGGAGTTGATTTCCTACAATAATTCCGAAAAGGGGGTGCGCACTATACACAAAGCTAAGGTCTATACATCATTTTAAAGGCCTGGACAAGGGGTGCGTCTTATATACGGGTGCGTCTTATACACGCGAAATTACGGTAATACCACTCATCAATACTATACCAAGTACTGATATTGAATTGGAAAAAATATCATTTCATAAATGTTAAGAATTGTATAGAATCGTTAAGATATAAAATATAAATAAAATTGACCTAACTGCTACTTGAACGTTTCTGCATGAAGGCAGTTTGCTATTTATTTGTGAAATATCTGAAGCTGACAGTGCCAAATTTATCAATTTAAGTCTCTGGGAGGCTGTCAGCATTGTTAACAATATTGTTAAGATAATGTATTGGTAAGGCACTATCAATATTGTATCTTATTGTGAGAACTCTAAAGATGTCAACCAGCAGTTGAGGCCTACATTTTGGTCTTCTGAAATAAAATTGTCCAAATTGATTCATAGTGTGTTGTTATTTTTGAAATCTTTCTTCATATGCATTTCATGCTGCATAGCTGAGGCTTTGTTGTAAGTCTGCAAGTCCTTGATCTTATTGTTCAAAATTTGTATTTGGAAATTTGGTTTTAATCAATGAAGGATCAGATTGCCTCAGGAAATCCATTAATCCAGCTGCCTGACAATTTGTTGACATTTCTTAGGCAAAAGCATAGCTGAAATAATATTTGAGAAAGAAATGTTCTGCAGACGACTACTGACAACTTTCCTTTAAATATTTTGTAAAAGTAAACTTGTTTTCCAGATTATTGTCCATTTAATAATTTCTTGTGGAAGTCCTAAGCATGAATGCATTAACCATATTTTGTTTATTTAAGTAATAGAATACATATTTGAATCGAATTTGTTACATATAGCCGAGTCAACTACTTACTTGAGATGCAGTCCGGAATAGGTCACAGATTTCAGACCTATGCATTTGTAAGTTGCAAGAACGAAGTAGTATAAAGAAAGATTCTTCTATTGTATTCGGGCTGAACTTAGTATGGAAACATATTATTCCTTAATACTTTCATTATTAACCCAAAATACACCTTTTTCACTGTTTTCTTATACAAAACCTGTTGTCAGGACGCATATACATTTAAGTTATGATTAAAACTGAGTAGAAATAAAAATGGTTCCCATATCATTCTCTAGGTGGCAGCACAATCTATAATGATCAATCTTGGTTTATACCCCATGAATCTCCCCATCTCCTTGAATTCCCTTGATTAACTTGCACATCATCTGCAGCGGACCTGACTGGTAGAAGTGAATCAATGATTCATGTTTCATAGATCTTCAAATGAATAAAGCACAGTAGGTATTTACCTCTAAGGATGGGCAGACATTTCCAAGGTATGAATACTACTCAGGAGGGACTATTTTTGATGATCTTTAAAACCTATCCTTAACAATGAATTTCCTTTTGGTGATGGCAAGTGCCCATAGAGTTATTGAGGAGTAGATTGTGGACTGATTTTAATCATTTGGCAACACTTGGATACAACAGAATAATTCAATTTTGGTTGACTACTGCACCATGATGACTTATGATTAGTTTATAAAACTGGGCTTCATTTTGGGTTTTAAAACCAGATATCTGAAGTCTTAATTAATATCTTTCAGTTACCCATTTAAAAAAATATCTAATTATGGAATTTGTATAAATGCATTTTCTTGGCCACAGATAAGACCTGATTATATAGTAATAAGGCCCCACTTGTTATCATGATTAATTGTCCCGTACTGATGAAAGTGTCCCCATTAGCCAAGCACAAAGCTTAATGTTTTAATCAATATAAGCATTCTGTTTGATGAAGACAATCTAATCATAATACTTCATATAAATAAGTGGTATTTTTTTATATAAAAATAAAGCAATTGCATCAACACTAACACAACAAGTAGGTATAATTCAATGTTATTTAAAGGGCAAATGCACCATCAGAAAGATTTAGGTTCAAAATGAGCATATACATGTCACCTTTCAAATAAGACCTCCCCCGAAGCTGTCCTCTTCAGCACTACTCAGTTATAGCTTACAGAAGTTCAGCAAGCAACAGTCCTGAGCCAGCTACACAGGGCCTCCATGCATCCCAAGATGCACTCTGTTTTTGACACCTTCTAAGCACCAGCCTGTGTCACTAGTGCTTCAGAGATAGCAGTAGCAGAGAAGCCTGCATGGATTTCCCTTACTTGCTAATCTTTATTCCTGGCTCATCCCTGATCACAATTTTTGGAAGCAAATAAAACTTCAAGAAGTAAAACTTACATAGTATGGCAGAATTGAGCAATTCAGGAATTTGGAGGAATGGAAATATCTGTCTCACCTAGGGAACTTCTCCCTTAGACCCACATGATCCTTTACTCAATGGTGCCAGGTTCTTTACTCAAAGATAGCATCTTGATAACAGGAAGTGAAGGAATACACATACTAATAAGTCCTACACTATTCCCATGAGTAACTGCTAACTGACACAAGTGTTGCAATTTCCTGTAAGTGATTAGCACAAACTGATTTCATAGCAATTAGGAAGTAATGGTTTCTACCCAACAATAAGCTACACATCAAAGACAAGCCACATAGTATAACTTCCAAGGATTGTTGGAATATACAATAGGAAATTGAAGAAGTTCAATCTTTGGGAATTGTGACAACTTAATGAAAGCCAGTAATGAAAATCTAAGCAGGAAAGGGGAACCCAGCCTCCTATTACTGCTATCTCTTAAGCACTAGTGACACAGGCAGGTGCTTAGAAGGTGTCAAAAACAGAGTGCATCTTGGGATGCATGGAGGCCCTGTATAGCTGGCTCAGGACTGTTGCTTGCTGAACTTCTGTAAGCTATAACTGAGAAGTGCTCAGGAGGACAGGTTCGGGGGAGGTCTTATTTGAAAGGTGACATGTATACGCTCATTTTGAACCTAAATCATTCTGATGGTGCATTTGCCCTTTAATCAGCGTCACATTCCAGAGGTAAATATCAAAGATCTACCTGAACCAAGGTAGCAATAAACATAAGGTCTGATTTAAAATTAGATATTTGGAGAATTCTTAGTAGAATATCCATGAAAATAAAAATAACTGCCTTGATTTAAACAAAATCATAACTTCTAAGTGCACATGCCTAACTTTGTGCATATATCTCATATTAATTGTAAATGTGTACAGAACCTAAAACTAATGCATTTTGCATTGTAGATGTTCTCAATTCCTAAAGGATGAAGTATTGAAGGTAGAATCATTTATACATGGACTGAACAACTCCATTCATGCCTGCAGCAGCCAAAATGGCCTGACAGTCTAGGTGATATTTCTATAACAAAAGCATATAATGGAAAAATTCAGAGAACGTCACCAGAACATCACTCATTCAAATAGTTTTAGTGCACTTTTTATTTCTGAGTTGATACAAAAGTATGACAAATACAGCAGACTCTTGTCAAGGGAATCTTATGCATGAATGGTTTAATGTAACAATCAAGATATATCTCTTCAGAGTTCCTAAAAATCAAATACATGTACATGTACAATCTTTCTTCACTATGTGGCATACTTCATCTTCTTTGCTCCATAGAAGCCAAGTAGATGATCTTGTATTGGTTGAAGAACCAAAATCTTTCCCTTACACAGTTATCTACAGTTTTGATCTACACTTTTCAAAACACTACATCTTTGACTTGTGCTTCCTCATCAATAGTCTGCAGACCCTCCTCAGGGGTTATGAGTTTGAATACAACGGGGATGTCGGCTAGTCTAGGGTTGGCTTCCTCCAGGCAGCGGATCCAGGACATGAGCGACTTTTTACTGCTGGATGACGTGATGCACATCCCCAGGATTGTGCCGTCCTCCTGCTCGTGGACACTAGGGGGCACTATGATCTCTGAGGGCTTATCTTCCGGTGAACCATAGAAAAGGTTCCAGTCAAATAATTCTGAAATGAGAGCACATTTTTGGTCATAAATGAAAAAAAAAGGTTCCAGTCAAACATTTCTGAAATGAGAGAATGTGTATTTGGTCAAACATTAAATAATATTCTAGTCAAATAATTCTGAAATAAAAGTATATTTTTAGTCAAAAATAAAATTGAGGCTCCAGTCAAACAATTCCAAAATACAAAATTAGATATATGGCCAAAAATAAAAAGTTTCCAGTCAAAACATTCTTGAATATGAGTGCACCAAGGTCACAAAGAAAAAAGGATCACATTTTCATAGAACCACATTTAACCTCCAGAAATAAAACATGTATTATGGTGGCATTGAGCGATTCTGGGATCTGGAAGAATGCAAATTTCTGAATTACACTGGGAACTTTTCCCTCAGATATATGTGTTCCTCTAGTCAGCGGTGCCAGGTTCTTAACACAAAAATATTATCTTGATAACAGGAAGTGAAGGAATACACAAACCAATAATTCCTCCACTCTTTTCCCAAGAGTACCTGCTAAATGCAATTTCCTTTAAGTGATTAGCACAATCTGATTTCATAGCTATAAGGAAATGATGGTTTCTACATTTCCAGATAGATATGCATGTGCTATACAAACCTTTCTTTTCCTCCTTCTTTTCAATATTTTCTGGAGTGGCATCTGCCCGCAATATGAAGTGTGTAAGGCATTTTTCACGAACCCAAATATTGTAGCCACCCTCAACGAACAAAGGTGTCTTTGTAGGATGCCCTTCTATCAACTTAATTTGCCTTGGACTTTGAGCACTGGCTATAAATGTCTCATCATTCAAATCCAACTCCTCATTCTGTGAAGAAACAAAAAAAAAGAATTATTGAAATGGGACTTATTCCATACAAATATATTTTTACACACATTTGCAATCTATTCTGTTGTATTTGCCTGAATACATATATGCCATGAATATTACCAACAACAACTGACATCTGTAGGCGGGATTGTAGGCTCCAACAATCCAGTATGTAATCATAGACTTAAGAATTTGCATTTTCAAATATTCTCACTATTTAGTAATTTAGGTATTTTAGGGATGTGGATAATTTAAAGGGATTCTGTGGCATTTTAAAGTCTTCCAAGAGCTATGAATAAGGACAGTTGAAGTGTGGTATTAGATATCGCTAGTAAAAAAGCAATTTTTACAATAAGTTATTAAATACAAGTACATGCACATGCATGTACAGATTGATTCAAGCGAAGAGCATGTTATTTTTCAGTGCAATGATGGGCTAGTTTCATTCAATTTGGATTTTCCAGTAAACGCTTAGAAAATCTAGATAATGGATCAACATACAGGCAGTTCTTACCTGAAACACAGTTATGCAATTTTCAAGATCCACTGCCATTTTTTTCAGAGCAATAATGGCTAGTTTGATTGGATCCTCCGGTAAATGCTTAGGAATCTTGAATGGATCAAGATTCTTGAACTTGGGCATCCAGTACATCATTCTACGGTACTTGCGGAAGGCATGCGATTTGTCTCCAAATATAACGAGAAGCTGATAACCTGTGTCATCATCTGGAATGACACCTGGAAAAAAGAAAATCAAACTTTTAAACAGAGATACATATTGTTAGGGGAAGTAGCACCTGCTGATTAGGTCTGTAGTGAAATCGGTGCTGCACTTGGTTTGTTAAGGTCAAGGTTCTGTGAATTAACAGTGAGCCTATTGGCTGCAAGCAGGGTACATCAATTCCCCTTGCTGTGACCTGTAACCCAGGCCACATAAAAGATTTTGGTGGTTTAAAGACCACCTAATTCTTGGTCTACGATTTTAATGAGTTTTGCAAATCTCTGAGATGATGCAAATAATGTATATCTTGTATGGGATGGAAAACAATTACTTGATAAACATGAAACAATATTCTATACTTGTAAATATCTCTCTAAAACTATTCCAGTGGATACTCTAGGAGTGAAGGGACATTTAATAATTGAATTTTATAATAGTTACCTGAGAAAACTGCAATTTATATACAGCTATAGTTTGCGGCAGGAAAAAAGTTTCATGTAGTGCAGTTCTTGTATATATATAATTACTTAATGAGTAATAAATTTGGGGGCCCTTACAGGATTTAAAAGTTGGAAATTATATGGAGGGGTGTTTCCAGCCCAGGGACTTAGGCAGGACCCGTCCTACCTGTCTTTTGGACAGGTAGTTTCCTAAAACCTCCTGTTTGGACTGGCAAAAATTTCTATGATGATTTTTCAATTTTGACTTTTGGGGTGTAATAACTAGATATTATCCTAACAAAGCATCTTCTAGGACATAGCTGAAGTGTAATTTGCCCCTTTTGACACACTAGGCAATTAAATGTAGCTGGTATAAGAATTTGAAGTAGATTAAGTAGCTTAATCTGGATGGGCAGATATTTGGAAATTGCTGTTTTGGACAGACATTTTTGAAATCCTGGCTAAGACCCTGTTCCTGCCACACTCAGAGACACTTTAAATAAGTAAAACAAAATGTATTTCTGATCAACCTATTCAAGTATTCATGCCTGGAGATTTTGAAAGGTGTCATCTGCACCAATGACACATTTTGAAGATAACTACCAGTAATACTTTATATCAATCAGAACTTGGTATCAATCAAAATTTCACTATTTAAAGGAAAGTTGTTTTGCATTGGGTTGCTGTCAAGGTTTCTCTATTCCTTAAACTGGTCATATCAAAAAATATCACATGAATTAAGTAGTCAGGGTGTTTTTGGGTGCTACAGGCATGACTAGGTTAAATCAAAGACTGAAATGGACCCTCTAGCTCTACTAAGCATAAGTAGGTGGTACAGAAACTAAACATGGAATATTTGTATCGAACCCTACTTACCATTACTCTCCATCTGATCCAGCACATCAATACAACACTGCTGCTGCTTAGGATAGTGCATGAACTCCACCTGCCACGCATTCCGGGGAATCAGCTTTCCCTTTGGAAACACGTCCAATAACTTCTTGTAAGTCTCGAGATCCCTCTCCACACCGTACTCCTTCATTCGGGACAAAGCAGCATAAATAAACTCTACATGTCCTCTTTTATGTGTTCCCTGTACAAAGTCATACTTTACTATTGCATCCTGGAAAGTCCTTTTGTCCTTCGCCTTCTTTTTTGAATCAAACATTTCCTTCTGTCTGATCATCAACTCTTTCTGGTCTTCAACACTTTCTTTGTCTTTTCCTCCAAATACATGTCTTTTAGGAGTAAAGTTCACAGGTGCGAGGTATTTGCAACTGATGTTTTTATGCAGTACAGTCCTAAAGCAGGACCTTGGTAGCATGAGAGCCACAGCACGTGGGATGCTTGCCATCATCACAGTAGTTTTGTGAATCAATTACAATGAAATATCCTACAAAAAGATGAAATAATTCACTAGATTAAATATCAATTACAATGTGACATATATTGTTCTCTTTATTTTCCATTCTCCAACCTAAACCTTTCCCAATATATATATTGCTAAAAAAATTGAATACTGTACAAGTAAGAGGTTCTGAAAAGGTAAAAAAGAATTATTGTTTATCACAAGAAGCTTTAAATATCATCTTGACCTAATACCAAAGTTAAATAGTAGGGGTTGACCATGGGATAACAAAGTACTCTTGACAGGTCTTAGCCTGCAGGGTGTCATTTGGACACCCCAACCCTCAAAACTTAGTAATCAGAGGGTTGCTGGTTCAATTCCCTGGCTGGGGCACTTTGGTCTATCCTTAGGCAAGACAGTTTATTCCATATTGCTTCAGTCTACCCAGCTGCAAAATGGGTACCTAGTATAAATAAGGCAGTGCTTAAAGCGTGTGCGCTATATGCTGCCAGTTGCTCTGGAATATCTCTCGGGGGATTGAAATGGTTACCGTGTGTACAGTGCCTGCTAGGGGAGGAAGGTTGTGTGAACGCTTCGGTGGATACAAGACTATAAACTGAATACCTTTACCTTAACCCAAATATTACGTGAGAGAATAAATGTGAGAAATGAAATGTCCTCCATATGCATTTCACCATCTTTATTGAGGGCTGAGAGTATGAAGACAGGGAGTGGGCACTGAGCATGCATCATCAAATTTCGTTGCCTCCCCCTATGAGTCATACATAACCTGTGGACCCCAGGCTGGCTGCCTGCTGACCCCATCTCATTGGCAACCTATCTGACCTAGATAGGATGACATCCTGTATACCCAGCCAGTCAGTCAGACTGAAATTGCTGCAAAACCAGTTGCGCATGCCTGGATTCCAGGCAACATCCAGCCAGCCTCTTTCAGAAAAAAAATCACGTGACCAATACTTCCCCAGGCTACACCTCGTAACCCGAGGCGCAAATGCCCTAGGTGCTAGCATGCAGTGCCTATGGGGTTGCGCATCAAGGTTATGTATTTCTCTGTTGAGGGCTGCTGGTTGAGGGTGATGGGATTCTCAATGCGTCCCCTGGACTGCACTGCCTTTATTTCATTTTATTCTATTCCTCATTCTGGCCTATCCAGTGTTACATATATAAATACTTTTTTTAAAGTGAATGTTCAAAAACACTCCTGCAAGGTGAGAATTAGATAACCCACTGACACTTCATTTTATCTGTGAGACCAGGGGCCGGTTGCAAGAAAATACTTACCTAAGTGCAAGTCCACTGGCAGACTTAAATATCCGGGGAAGTGCACTTACGGGTTGCAAGAAAAAACTTGCACTTGAAGTGCACTTGACTTGCACTTAAATTTTGGGCTATTTAAGTGCAACTCGTAAGACACCTCTAGAGGTATCTTACGAGGTGGACTTGCACTTAAAAATGGCCGCCGCTAATGCATGAAGGTTGAGTTTTATGCATTTTAACTCCTTAAAACTTTAAACTAACATTTCTCATTTATGTTGAAATATGTTTAATTGGTTGCGTAGTAGTAGGATGTAAATATACATAATAGGTTATCAATGGTTTTGACCGCTCAACCCCTTCCAGGACATGTGTTTCACACTGACTCTTATTTGAGTTGCATATTATTTCAAACGCACCGTCCAGTCTTTGTGTTATTGACTGCATGCCAACAGAGAATTGCTTGTTTATGGCCAGTGATCA
The DNA here is from genome assembly GCA_963942565.1 of Maea johnstoni. NCBI lineage: Eukaryota > Metazoa > Annelida > Polychaeta > Spionida > Magelonidae > Maea > Maea johnstoni. The sequence goes on along the minus strand of OZ012685.1, from coordinate 42,496,140 downwards.
CTACTCCTGTGTAATCTTTTGTTTTGATATCCATGTCTAAGGGTCTACCAAGGATATCCTGCAGCGCCCTTACCTAGGTTTCCACCTTTAAATGAATGGCCTCCCAATTGCAACAGATCGCATACATACAAACGCATACATAAGTTGTTGATTTCTATTACTTTAGCATGCTGAAACAGGATATTTTTTTTGATAAAGTCTTTGTTATCAAATAGCTTTTTGGACCAATTTTTTTAACAATGCATGAATGCAGAAATTTTCATAATTGTCACTTAGATTAATTCCAAAATTGGGTAGGAGCAGACAAATTAAGCTCTGTATCAAAAAAACCCTCTCCTATTTATATATAAAGCAGATTAAAAACGTATGAACTTTTTAGAAAAGAAATCTGCCCAATTTTATTTCCATAATCCAGTACGGGGGTGATGCTTTCTCTAATTTGCTCTACTCATAGAGATAAAAAAAAAAGCTTTTAAAAAGAATGAAAATAAAAAACAAATGTTCAATTCAGCAACACAATCTGACTTCCAAAATTGGCAATTTTGGAGAAGGAACTAAATGGTGCTGAGCAAAAACAAAATTCTAGAACATCCAATCCTTATTGTCTTTCTTAATTTTGACTTCTATAACAAGAAACATCTGAGAAAAAAAAAGAAAAATGGAATGAAATGTGTAGGCATCTGAAAATGGATGGGAGGTGACAGAAAAAGGAGACAAAACTGACATGTAAAACTTTTTTTTATAGTAACTGTGATATTTTATTTTATTAGATCTCTTAATTAAGTAAAAAGGGGGAAATTCAAGTATACAGTATACCTTTTATGAAAAACAATACATTGTATTGTTGGGAGACAATATAACAAACTAACCTTATCCCAAACAATGCCTGTTTGTTGTCAGTAGTAACAACAATGCCTTTGGAATGAAACGCAAGGCAACAGAGAAGGGGCATGCTCAACTGCATTGTGTTTTTCATTGTTGACGCACAGGCCCCCTACATCAATGAACTAAAGTGCACTTCCCAAAGTCCAAGTGCAAGTCCAAGTCCAAGTGAAGTGCACTTAGTTTAAGTCCAAGTGCAAGTACTTTCTTGCAACCCAATAAGACCAACTCCTCGAAGTGCACTTAAACTAAGTGCACTTCACTTGGACTTTGACTTAAAATTTAAGTATTTTCTTGCAACCGGCCCCAGAGATTTTGATTCATGAACTTCTCTAGTGAGACACTCAGACAGTGACCACTATTTCTCTAAAGAGGCATATGACACCGGCTTAAAATGCAAATTGCTCGCTACATATTCAAGCAAAATTCTTACCGCCGTACTATACATTATTAGAATCCATGCCGGCGTGTGTCAGATAGAAGCAGAAAGGAGTGTTATTTCTACAACCTTGACATTGATTCAGAGAGCATTAGGAAGCGTTATGTTCCAAATACAGGTATACCGAATAAGAGAAATATACCTAGGAGGTGAATATATATTTAAAACACAAATTAGAAATGACTATTTTTTCAATTTATCAAGAATAAATATGGTGAGTAATTGACTAGGATTATTACAACATATGACCTCAGCTAGACCGGTACACTAAATAGTTTAGAAAATTATAAAACAAACGCTACGTTAATGCAAAAACAACAATGCATACCAATTTATGATTACCGGGCTGAGCGGCAAAGCTACTAAGCGACCTTGGCGGAGGTTGCTCACTGTCTAATTTTCAGGGGCGAGGGGAGATATGTAATCTTGGATGAAGAAAAGAAGTAGTTGAAGATAACTAAGATGAACAACCCAATCCAAGCGAAAAAAAAGTGAAAATAAAGTTTTTTATTTTCTCCCCCCCCCCCCCCAAAAAATGGGGATGAAAATATCAAAAAAAAAGAAAAATTCTTTCACCAAAAAAAAGGGGAGTGCAAATAAAAAGTTTTTTTATTTTCTCCCACTAAACAATGGTGCAAATAAATAGTTTTTCTTTATTCTATCCCCTCAAAATATGGCGGTAAAAATAAAACGATTTTTATTTGCTCTTTCGCACTTGGTCCATAGTACCTTGAACTATTTATTTGAAATAAATAGTTCCTGACAGTACATATTATTTTTATCAAATATACACTGACTGATTATTTTCTCCCAATTTTCTATCAGACAGGTTCATTTTAAAAATGTAAACACGCCTACGCCCATCCCCCCCCCCTCCCCCACACACACACACTCGCACGCGCACACACACACACTTTCAAATGGTCGATGCCTTTCAAGTGAATTTGTCTGGAGGCATAGCCATCGGCATAGGCCTGCCCTGATAGCAGTGTGGTCTAAGGGGTTGTCAAGGCATGACAGTGACTTGGGATTATGAAGTGTTTTTTTTCGGGTACTATGGTTTCTCCACCAGCCATTTGGCAAGTTAGGACTTTGCCGCAATATGTCAGAAAAAAGGTGACGAAAAAAACTAAATTCTAAATTTTGTCTGAACCCACTACCCATACCCGCGCGCTGTTTCCCGGTTCCGAAATTCTGTCCCTTATATCGCATTTGCTCTGTTAATTACATTTGACATGTGCTTGTAATAATTAGTGGAAATATTTATGTTCTTGTAATCTTGTTACATTCCCTTTCCTTTCCTTTGTTCAGAGCTAAGGCTGAATGACCAAGTCATACACACTCTTGCCAAGTCTATCAATAGCTGTCAATGTTTACACTGTTACCTGACACAAGGGGTTGGATTGCTCATCATCATCATGATGCAGCCCAAGTTTCTATAATCTATAGATATTGACCATAGGCGCAAAGCAAAACTATATGAATAGCTGCATTCTTTGATAAGGTACTGATTTATTCGGAATTGGTTTCTTATTGTATCAATTTATCTATCATACTTAATTATAGCTTGCAATTATGCTAACTGTGAAAGTAGTTTTCCAAAATGTGCATATTCTGTGTTAAAGGGGTAGAGACTGCATGAGCCTGAGGCAGCAGCTAGTGTAGAAAAAAGGCCAATGCATGTACATGTATGTAGTATGTGTCTAATAGCTGAGCCCACAGTCTTCAGGTCGTTACAGCTTAGAAGACCAACACATGGAATGGAAACCAGCCGGTCAACCTGGACATGCTAGCCTCAACCAGTGTCAATTAATAGTCGCTAATAGGTGCTCTGGGCACCCCCAGCAGGTGGTGGAGATAAGGTTTCTCTGTAATGTAATCGATGCGGGAGCCCTGATTGGTCCTTGTTCCCACGTGACCTCGTGCTGCTGCCTTATCTGCTAGTCCTGGCATGAGGCTAGCATGTAACTATAGGGCATATAGTAATTGGTCTCTCGTTACATATCCATTCTTTTCTTAATCCAAGGTTACAGTTACCTTGGACCTCAGTGCCAAATGTTTTTAAAAAAAAACAAGCAAACAAAATAAACGGCTTGGATGGGATTTGACAACCAATTATGTACATGTAGTATCTTAGATGAAAAAATGAATGGATATACATGTAGCGATAGACAAATTACTATATGCACTGTAGTGAAGACCTGGCTACCCCATGGTTCTCAATTATGGCCTCATTTTGACATCAGGAGACATGGCCAACTTTTGGGAACATGACTTTTATTTTTGAAAAATGACATTTCATTGATTTCCATAGCAACAGGCAGATATTTTGGGTTTGACCTTTATAGTCATTAAGGGTCATTTGCCCCTGGGGCATGTGATTATTGCAACCAGATGTTAATTTATATATAGCTTCAGTGCAGAACGAACAACTTCAGAGATTTATATAAGTGTAAACTTTCCAACATTAAATGTATGTGAATGGACATGTCATTTATCACGTGGAACGCCTTAACTAATCCCTTAAGCATGCACTATTTCATTTTTTTCAATTTTTATCTCCCCTTATTTTAGCTGTGATAGTGCTCCAGTATCTCTCTGCAGATTTTTAGAAATTTTCTTGGGATGCATAGTTGCATACCCCTGACCTCCCCCTCCCTCCCCCCCCCCCTCCTCATAGCCTGGACAGTGTGTCTCTAGCACACTCTTACTGGCGCACTGCTCATCTTGGGATTATTTGCTCCTAAAATTCAAATCCTAGTAGCTAAATCTGCTCCTCCCTAAAAGTGCTAAGGTCAATCCCTGGTGTGGCTGGGGTGCACCCTGGCAGACTGTATTGGCTGCAACATAAAGCAAAAATCTTTCCTCTCTCTCTCTCTCTCTCTCTCTCTCTCTCTCTCTCTCTCTCTCTCTCTCTCTCTCTCTCTCTCTCTCTCTCTCTCTCTCTCTCTCTCTCTCTCTCTCTCTCTCTCTCTCTCTCTCTCTCTCTCTCTCTCTCTCTCTCTCTCTCTCTCTCTCTCTCTCTCTCTCTCTCTCTCTCTCTCTCTCTCTCTCTCTCTCTCTCTCTCTCTCTCTCTCTCTCTCTCTCTCTCTCTCTCTCTCTCTCTCTCTCTCTCTCTCTCTCTCTCTCTCTCTCTCTCTCTCTCTCTCTCTCTCATCTTTATTATTGACGTTTTCATGTATTAACTGGATCTAGTATGTATGCTCTCTGATGTATTCTGCTCTGTGGTGATTGCTATTATTGACGTTTTCATGTATTTACTAGTATGCATCGGCTACAATACCACTGAAGTAATTGTTGTATTCTGCTCTGTGTAAGTGATTGCTATTATTGATGTTTCCATGTTTTTTTTCTGGTCTGCAGAGGCTGAGCTGAGAAGATGGCAGGTGCTACAAGGCGTGGCAGCTCCTCCTCTGTTGAAGAGAAGCTGTCGCTGGCATCCTCACCTGCGGATCAGGCAGACTTCCCAATGGATCTCATGGGGGGCTCTGACGGGGATGGGGACAGTAACGACGGACACACCAGTAATAAGGACATGTCAACGAATGAAAACACTGTAGTGCAAGCACATATCTTTGATGCTCAGGATGCTTTAGAAACCGGAGACTCAGTTGATGGAAGTCTGTCCCCACAGAGATGTGCTCCTTGCCGAAGCTGCTGTCTTAATTGCTGCAGGCCTGTAATGACCAAGTACAACACCTTGCCTGTCCAGCCTAGTACAACACAGCGGATAAGGTATGCCATGCTGTGCCCTCCGCATGGGAAATTAGGACGCATTTTAAGCTTGACTTTGATGATCCTTCTCATTTGGGGGTCATTTTGGGGAATCACCGAGGAACAGGCACTCCCAGGAGGCAATTTCTTTGGTCTGATCATCGTTGTGGTGGCTTCTCTAGTTGCTGGTGCATGCGTAACCCTGATCAAGCTACCACCCCTGCTAGGTACAGTATTCTACTTGAATTTCTTACAGTTTTTGATTTTTATTCAGGATATATGCAAATGATAATTATGGATATTCAATACTAAAAGATACTCAAAATTTTGAGACATTGCAAGGGCTTACAATTATTCTTCTAATTTCAGTAGCCTTTATCATTTTAAGGAGATTAACCTTGGTCTAAGGAATTTCCTAATGTTTTCTGCTATATTTATGTAGAGTTTTGGCATTACTGATAATAAGGAAAAAATCAATTTATCAAATTATAGTAGTTAGTCAAAATTAAATGTTAATCGTTTCAAAAACAAGATGCATGGATTTAGAAATGTAAAAATACTTATTTTGTCCCGAAACTAACAAAATAAAGCTACAAAAAATGCAGATGGATATGGTAGGGAATCTATTGATATGTTTTATACTTGTAGGTCCACCCTAAATATGTTTCAGGGTGGCTCAAGTATTTAGTATTGGTCCTTTCCTAGTAATATTTTCCTAGCAAAATTGTTTGATCAAAAGTACCTTTAAGGTGTACATATTGACGTTTCATTAATGTTTAAAAAGGAATTATTTACTGGTAAACAGTATGCATATTTAAGATAATTGCATGTATTGTATTATATTTTAGGAATGCTGCTTATGGGTGGATTACTCAGGAATGTCCCAGTTATAAACGTTGCCAAAGACATAGATCCAATCTGGGCTGCAAATCTCAGGTAAGAAAAACAACATCTAGAATAATGTTTTAAAAAGTTCTTTTCATGTTTATTGCCTGAATATCTAAATGAATACTTTTATTGATACTGATAGTTCTTGGTTCATCCAATAACAGAATATGAGATCTTACACCTACTGATTTTGTCTTCAGATCCCTGGCTCTAGTGGTCATCTTGATCCGAGCAGGCCTTGGTCTTGACCCTGCTGCTATGCGTAAGCTATCTTTTGTGGTTGTACGCTTGGCATTCCTACCCTGTATCGTGGAAGGAGCAACAATTGCTGTAGCAACAAACCTTCTCCTGGGATTTCCATGGATTTGGGGATTCATGCTTGGGTAAGTTCTACCTTTTCCTCATAATATTTAGTATCCGAAGGGGATACCCGTTTTAATCATTTGGTAGCCCATATGAATAATTTGTATCCATATTTCATTGTCTTTTTCAGTCTTGTTTTAGCTGCAGTAATGCCTGCAGTTTTAGTGTTTGTCTACTAAGTCTCTACAAGGAATACGTACCCTTGTGATTGCAGCAGCCAGTATTGATAGTATTCTTATCATATTCGATTGTCTTTTCAGTTTTGTTTTAGCAGCAGTGACGCCTGCAGTGGTGGTCCCTAGCATGCTGAGTCTCCAGGAGCGAGGGTTTGGAGTGGATCAAGGAATACCTACCCTAGTGATAGCAGCAGCCAGTATAGATGATGTTCTAGCCATTAGTGCATTTGGCGTCTGTCTTGGAATAGCCTTCTCAACAGGTAGGGTATCAGGTCACATTGTCTTGAATAACTGCAGATATTAAGACAAGTTTGCAAATACAGCGAGACCTTTAACCCTTTTGCTGCTGGTGGCGAATTTTGCCAAAAAAAATGACGCAAAAAAGCTGAAAAATGAGCGTATCCCTGCATATGGGTACTCATCTGAGAGTACTCAGTGAGAGCTTTCTAATGAGTACCAACATGACAGGGTTTGGATGGTTTTCAAAAATCTTTGCATCCTTGTGCATTGGGCAAAAGTAGCCTCAGCATTGGAAGGGTTAGAAGGAAATACCTCTGACATGTGCATTTCTGCTGGTATCAGGACAATATCCCCCCGGACAATATCCCCCCGGACAATATCCCCCGGACAATATCCCCCCGGACAATATCCCCCCAGGACAAAATCCCCCCGGACAATATCCCCCCATTCCAATATCCCCCCGGACAATATCCCCCCCGGACAATATCCCCCCGGATTTTTTTTTTTAATTCCAGTGTTTTAAATTATCCTAAATTGTGTGCCGGTAAAAAAAATTCAATTAAAAAAAAATTGCAGTGTTTTAAATTATTCTAAAAAAAAAATTCAAAAATTAAAAAATTTTTTTTAGTGTTTTAAATTATCCTAAATCATGTGCCGGTAAAAAAATTCAATTAAAAAAAAATTGCAGTGTTTTAAATTATTCTAAAAAATTTTTTCAAAAATTCAAAAAAAAAATAAGTGTTTTAAATTATCCTAAATCATGTGCCGGTAAAAAAAAATTAAATTAAAAAAAAAATTGCAGTGTTTTAAATTATTCTAAAAAATTTTTTTCAAAAATTAAAAAAAAATTAGTGTTTTAAATTATCCTAAATCATGTGCCGGTAAAAAAAAATTCAAAAAAAAAATTACTAACACATGTTTCAGGCAGGATAATTTAAAACACTGGAATTTAAAAAAAAATTCTACTATCACATGTTTAAGGATGATTTAAAACACTGGAATTAAAAAAAAGATTTTTTTTTTTATTAATTTTTTTTTGAATTTTTGAAAGTTTTTTAGAATTATTTAAAACACTGCAATTTTTTTTTTGAATTTTTTTTTACCAGCACATGATTTAGGATAATTTAAAACACTAATTTTTTTTTGAATTTTTGAAAAAGTTTTTTAGAATTATTTAAAACAATGCAATTTTTTTTTTAATTGAATTTTTTTTTACCGGCACATGATTTAGGATAATTTAAAATGCTTTTTTTTTTTTTGAATTTTTGAAAAAAAAATTTAGAATAATTTGAAACACTGCAATTTTTTTTTTTAATTTAATTTTTTTTTTACCGGTACATGATTTAGGATAATTTAAAACACTAATTTTTTTTTGAATTTAAAAAAAAAAAATTTAGAATAATTTTAAACACTGCAATTTTTTTTTTAAATGAATTTTTTTTACCGGCACACAATTTAGGATAATTTAAAACACTGGAATTAAAAAAAAAAATCCGGGGGGATATTGTCCGGGGGGATATTGTCCGGGGGGATATTGGAACGGGGGGATATTGTCCGGGGGGATTTTGTCCTGGGGGGATATTGTCCGGGGGGATATTGTCCGGGGGATATTGTCCGGGGGGATATTGTCCGGGGGGATATTGTCCTAGAACCATTTCTGCTATTGTTACGGAAAGCATTTTCCAGCTCCTGATTCAACTTGATATATTTTGAAAAACCTTTAAGATGTGAGCACTTTCTATTTGTAAAGACCTTCTATGTTTCCAAAGTTATAATGCCTCAGATGTAGTACTGAATGTATCTTTAAAATGAGAAATATGTTGAATTCATATGATTGCAAGATTTACCAAACATTATTCCAATGTATTTGCCAGTTTTTATCTTGGTTTGAAACAGTATATTTCAAAGACAATATATATAAATATATTCTTTAAGTTTAAAAAAGGTAATTATCTTTTGACTGGCATATTTGAATTTTGTTTTATGGTTTCCCTCTCCTATCACTCTTCTAATAGGTGGGTTTTATGAAATAAATGTACATGTTTTCATGAGTTCAAGATGCTTTCTCTAATGTTGACTGAACATTAGGAAACTATTCAAATTTTCTTTAAACAGTAGTATTATTAGGGTAGTTGTCTCAACAGGCTTCATGGTTATTTGTAATAAACTTATCAAAGAGGTGAAGGTATTATTCACAGTTTCTATTTGTCCTGTCATTAAACCAAAACTTCAAATAGATTTACTTATCATTGCTTTATAAGGCTGATGATCGTTACGGTTAGAGCTATTTCTATATCCTCTTTGTTATACCCCAAAGTGTCACACTGATCCCTTCATATTTAGAAATGCATGTACCTCTCTGATTTTCTTGCTATTTTGTTAGCATGATTGCCTAGATAATCTCAGGGCGTTCTTGTACCATGGTATAGAGCGTCCCTGATAATCTCTACAGCTTCACATTTTTGATAATGATAATTGGTTATGAACTTAATTTCCATTGTAAGGCCTAAAAAAAAAAGTTGTTTGTTTCCTGTAACCCTACCCTAACAAGTTTTTATTCAAAAAAATCCCTACCCTAAAGTTTTTTTCGCCCTCCCAACTCCTAATCAACGTAAAACATGCATAAAACACACATTTTTGACTAAAAAAATAATGCAAAAAAATTTTTTTTTACCGACCTACCTACCCTATTTTTTCCCGGACCGTTACAGGAAACAAACAATTTCTTTTTTTAGGCCTAACCATGTGTACAGAAATATATATGATTTTGATGACCACACTTATCTTTGTGAAAGCTTGATTGATTGGTAATTATTGATTGATTTACAGTTATTGATTGATGGGCAGTTATTGATTGAATGGTACTTATGGATTGATTTACAGTTATTGATTGTTTGGCAGTTATTAATAAGTGGAACACTGGCAAAAATTGCTTTCTCGACAGGTGTTCCACAAGAACAGATTCCTCATTGTGTTATGACCATGAACAGGAGTACAGATAGTGTGTTATCATTGTATTGTACCTTTTTGACATTATCACAGTATGTAACCTTTATGCTGCTGGTGGCTAATTTTGCCAATACAAAATGCAAAATGATGCAAAAAAAGCTGAAAAATGTCTGAAACTCTGGCACATGGATACTCATCCGAGGGTACTCAGTCAGACCTATCCAATGAATACCAACATGACAGGGTTTAGATGGTTTCCCAAAATCCTTGAATCTGTGTGCTTTGGATGAAAGTAGCTTTAGCATTGGAAAGGCCAACTTCCTATGCTGTTGTTATCCTTATTTCAGGCGATCTCGCTGTGACTATCATACGTGGACCTGGAGAGGCGCTTTTAGGTCTAGTCTTTGGCTGTGTGATGGGACTTCTGTGTTGGTATTTACCACATAGGAAAAATGTGAGTTTTTATAAGATTTAAGCATGATATTTGTCATACAATGTTGTTAAATGATGATGCACAAGTAGCTTGATAGTGCATATTCAATATCAGTTTGCCAATGGAGTAAAATGAAAAACAATGTTTTTATAACATGTAATGTGATATTATAATTATATAATAAATATATTATATTATAAATATATAAGATTATTGTTGTTATGTTAGCAATATTGGTGATCTTTATGATAAGGGTATATGGTATATTTTCAATATGTGCATGCATGCCATCATAAGAAAATCTTTATTTTTCAATACATATTTATGTGGTTTTAATAAAATAGCATTAGATAGAAATTCTGATTTGGAGGTTTGCTAGTTTTGATAGGTTAAACCAAATGAAAATCTAAGGCAAAATATGCTGTAACCAACAATTCAAATTGCCATTAAAACTAAAAACTAATAAAGCATGTCTTAGGACCCACACATTTCCCTAACTCAGGCTTTGTATTGCCATCAATGCAAAATCCTATAAAACGATGGATACAGATATTAGTAAATAACCCTATCCCGTTCATCATTTTGCCGGGTGATCTTCCAAACTGTCCTCTGAACTTAAAGACCCATATTCTCTGATGTGCTTCTCTGCTTGTTTCCCTGTATTTTCAGAGCAATATTGTCCTGTACCGTACACTGCTGATGTTAACGGGAGGCCTGGTTGCCATGTTTGGTAGTCGAGCTGCCGGTTTACCTGGAGCGGGAGCTCTAGGATGCTTAGCGATGCCATTCGTGGCAGCCTTGAGATGGAGGCAACAGGGCTGGACGGATGATAATGTGAGTTCTGGAAACCTTTTAAAAAAATGGATGAGAAATAGGCCACAATAACTGAAATAATAATAACTTATGATGCTTCATTCAACCTAAAATTTGTAATCAAACCAGCAGATGTTCACAGCTTGAAAAGATTTGTTACATTCATCTTTATCTTTAGTTGACATGGCACCCCTAGTTTATTAAGTGTTGTATTATCCCCAGTGGTCATGTTTAATGGGTGTTTCTGCTTCCAGAATCCTGTCGATGATATGTTTGCCAAAATGTGGGTGCTGTGTGAACCGCTTATGTTTGGTTTGATTGGAGCTGAGGTGGACATCAGTAAAATACAGCCAAGCACTATAGGTGAATATATTCATGACAAATTAAAGGAGGGTTATTGGAAAGTTTACTTATGTTCTGATGACATTTTTCGTAATATTTTTCCAAAAGATGCTTGTACTGAGGTTTAATAATATCAGCAAAATGGCCAGGCATCTTTTGGATGTTGCCGATATGATGTACAATGAACCATTGTATTGATAAAGGCTGGAGATGTTTCTACCTAAATTCCTGAATTTTCTTACAGCGCCTAGAAATGAATCGAACATGCATTCGATATATAGTTTTATTTCGTTAGTAACTGCATATTTTCATGTGACTGAGTTGGTAGACATAATCCTGTTATATTGTAAGATTTGGCTAGACTATTGTTAAGAGTAATAAACATTGGTACTGTTTTGTGTATGATGCACCCTTAATTGTCTCTTTATGTAGTACCCCACCCATTAATGCTTCGTCAATTTTTAAAATTTAAGGTAATTTACTTTTGATTTAATAAACTTGCCCCCTGCCTTTATACAAACCAGTCCATTCAATACCTCTCAGTTTTGCTTGTTACTATTAACATTGAATTCCTTGATTTTGTGTCTCTTCAGGTCTTGGCATAGCCACACTGTTTATAGGTATCGTGCCACGCATGATAGTGTCAAGCTTGGCTGTACTGGGGATGGGCTTGAATCTGAAGGAGAAGCTTTTCATACCTCTGGCATGGCTTCCCAAAGCAACTGTGCAGGTAAATCACTCATTTAATTAAAATAGTGTCTGGTAAACACCTTTGAATGAGTAGATGTAAAGTACTTATTGAGGTATTGACATGGAAAACACTTTAATATATTTTTTCACAGCTAAGTATGCTTTTATATGGTAGAGATCAAGAATCACTGGTCACTTATTTAACCCCTCCGTGCCTGGAGATCTTGACTAGTGTCATCTGAATATTTGCATTTTAAAAGATGACTTTGAAATTAGTCAGATATTCAATTCACATGAAGAGTACATATGTTTGATAATCTCTTTTTCAAATATTTTCAGAAAAATGCTTATGTCTGAAAGATATTACCATGTTATTGGTTATGTACTGAGTGCTACAGGCACAAATGAACTATGTCACAGGTACATGTGTGATTCACAAGCATGTATGGAAAAATAGATAGAAAATGATTAATTGTATATGTGCTCAATTCACCATTTGGGAATTTTATATAATCAAAGTACCAATGGATGTTTATGGATTTTAATAGAGATGATTTGAACCATAGGGAAAAGGTCAGTGATGGTATCCCAATTGGTTTAAAGGCAACAAAATATAACCATGCATTTTGAGTGTGTATAAAGCCTATCATACACATTTCTTTTATGATCTAACCCAAAGATATATCATAACATGATAATCAATTCAGATTTCAACAAAATTAATTCCGCTCAATTCATATTAAAAGCATTGCACCAATTTCCATTCTACAATACAGTCATCTATTTTTAGGCAGCAATAGGTTCTTTGGCACTTGATACAGCCCGCCAACAGTTACCACCTGACCTGGATAAGGTAGCACTTGGGGAGCAGGTACGTTCATAATGATGATAAGCCTCATTATAATAATTCCATATCATGCCACTGCAACTTCTGCTACCTTCACCACTTCTATGCCCTTCAAGCATGCTGGATATGCATACCTTTTGCCTTAATGATGTGCAGCTCTGGAGACCATGGATCTAATGCTTATGGACGGGTTCATGCTATATGCTACTATATGCAACTTTTTTTGTAATCACTGCCAAACATCCTCTTTATTGTGATTCTGGTTTCTCAACTTTAGTGGTTTAGTGATAGATGTTATACTGCTAAAGATGGGATTGTGTCTCTCACAGAGTTGTTAGCATTTTAGATTTCATGGGGTATGATCACAGAGACAGCTTACATTAGGTGTTTGGAAGAGGACCAGTGCCAGTTGGAATGCCGATGTACATTTATACATTCAATAATCCTTAAGAAAATCTTTGTTGGTGTTTCATATAAACTCCTAGAGTTTGAATAAATCCCTTTACATTAGTATTGAAAATGAACCTTCTCCCAAAAACAAATCACATGCACTCAATTCCTACTACTTCCCCTTTTATTGCATCATTTGATTATTTGCTATCACGCATAAGTCACAAAAATTCATTAGCCTGTTATTGATTTCTCTGATTTTTGAAGAACTACTATGTTTTGCATTATTGATTCATTTATTGATATGCCATTAACATCTCTCACCATTGGTTCGAAGCTGGCATAAATGTTATTCAAATATATTTAATGTTTTTTATATCTTGCATTTCAGATCCTGACAATAGCTGTATTGTGTATCATAATCACAGCCCCTCTTGGAGCAGCAGCCATAGCTCTGACAGGACCAAGATTGCTGCGCAAGAGCACACACAGGGATGAATCTGCAGAGAAAACAATAGAAAACAATGACACTGTAGAGCAAGAGATGAAAGTATGAGCAAATTGTTTTAAAACTATGCCAAGCATTGTACATTTCTAAAGAATTTTGGTGGCATGTGAAACTATATGTACAGTTAAAGATAGAGGGAAGGGTATTGAGAAAATATAATTGTAATATAGGGGATTAAGATAATTTTGTATATAAACTAGTGAAAAGACCTATCGAGTGTCTAAAACAATATGCATTAGGAGATCTAGAAATACATTCATCTTGGAATTATTCTGTGAGGAAATTAGAATATTCTGAACTTGTTGAGTTTAATCACAGTGGGACCATGCCAAATTGAAATGTGGGAGCAGGTTTGTATGTGATATGTTGACTATATCAAAGAATTATTTAGTTCTATAATGCACCACACAATGCAAACTAGGGGTTTATCCTTTGTATTCTGGGTAATCGCATCTCTTAGGGTATACATGAGATAAAAGGGTTAATTTAGCCATCCTCTATAGTGAGTACTACAGCTGTTTCACATAAGTTAACCCACTTTTCATAGTGTAGACATAGTATGTTTATACTGAAGTTAAAGCAAATGTAATTATTAACTTTTATAGACAGCATAGGGTATATTTTATATAGAACAATACTGGTAACAAATTCTATCATCAGCTCCACTCTGATTCTAGCAGTCAATTTCCTTGTTGTACTAGACTGAAATGGGCTTCTAACATTGCTTTATTTATTGTCAATGTTAGGAGCTCAATATTAATCTTGTATTGGGTTCCTTTCAATGCGTTTCATAATGTTCATTGTAAGGACCCCAGTATATTTAGAATACTTCCAGTAGTACCATGGCAACCATTGTTGGGCATACATTAGCAACAAAGGGATTTCGAAATGGCAGCCACAGCTGGTCGCAATGTCACTAGAAATTTAGTGTTTAAAACACAAAACAGATGTCCACTGCAAGAACCTTGAGCTTTGATCTTGTTGTCCTTACCATAATTCAAAATTAATGGGGGGAGGGGGGAGTGGGGATAAATTTGTTATCTTTTTGTGAAAATGGTACAGGGCCAATGTTTGTGAAACGTCAGCGATATCGTACAAGACTGATTGTATTTGTTACCATTATTTATACCAATACAAACATGTTCATTCTAAAATGAATATTGAAGTTGTTCACATCATTTAAGCCAAAGTTTCTCTATTTTAGAGAAAAAAATATTTTACCGATTCAGTATTTGATATGATACACTGTAGGAATGTATATGTATGTTTTGTGTGTATGCAATGTTTAAAGTCACAGGGTAAAGATGGAATCACTAGATAATTTAGAGTATGAATTTAGAGTACAATGTAGATTCTTACTGGTATATGATATATTGTGTGCCAACATTTAGCACCTGTACCCAGCAGTGTATTAAGCACTTTTAGCATCTTTACACAGCATGATACTTTTAGCATCTGTACAGAGCAATGTGTTATGAAAGTCATGACATATCATAAATGGTATACTACCATTGATTGGAAGGGTCCTACTCTGAAAATAATCAACATAACAGTCAGCATACAGCAGAGGTTGTGATCTAATAGCCTGCTATTTTCTGAGGAGGACCAATTTCATCACAACTTTTAAGTATGGCGTTTAAAGTTTTATATTGCATATTTGTTCTTGATATTGTTACGCAACAGAAAACTGAAGGGTAAATGTTCTTTTACTTAAGGTCACAAATTTGGATTGGGACAACAATTGACGCCATTGATTAAGTGCCATATGAATGAACTGTGATAGTTGCAACAAGAATTCTAGTATTTCTTTATTACATTCTGACAAGTGTAGATTATATGTATGTTGTATCTTGACCTCTCTTGCTACTGTGAGCCCATGTACTAACCCTTCCAATGCTGAGGCTACTTTTGTCTAGAACACACAAATGCAAAGATTTTTGAAAATCATCCGAATCCTGTCGTGTTGGTATTCATTGGAAAGCTCTCCCTGAATACTTTCAGATGAGTACCCATTTGCCAGGGTTTCAATTATTTTTGAGGTTTTTTGCATCATTTCGTATTGGCCAAATTAGCCACCAGCAGCATAAGGGCTAATTGCCATTTGGTATCCACACTTTGCCAATCAATTGCTAGCAGGAACCATCATGTTAGATTACAGTACTATATGGACACCTGTTTGGCGATGTTTTGATTAATATCATGAAAAGGTTTAAGTGGCCTTTGGTTTGTGAACATTCATCATCTTAAAGAAGTGTTTGATGTTAAGCCATTCATACCTTAAATTCTACTTAATAAGTGTCTGGATTTTAGATACTTTGGAAATAACTTAGGATGTTAGCATCATATGGCAGACTACTGTATACCATTTTAATTTTGCGCATGTTGTAATGCGCTAGGGAATAGGTGCCTTTGATGCTGTTTGAATTTTGTGAATGGGTGTTGAATGACAAGCTATCTTGCAAGCATGCTGTACGTTACTAGTATATGGATTGGATGTCCAATAATGGTGCACAGTTTGATAAATGCGGAATCCAGGGGTGCAAAAAGTATGCATCAATCAAACTGCCGCAATATTAACATGATACACAGTGTAGATGAGGGAGAGTTAGTGGAGGGGTTCCAATTTAGATTTCTCCGAAGATGCTTTTGCTTGAAAGATCTCTCTTAAGTAGTCAGGCTCTGTGGGCTATCTCAGGCATGAATGTCTTATGAGGCACATATTAATTTAGGGCTCACAGTATAAAGCCAATTTTAATATATAAATAATGCTGTAGTGTGAAGATGTGTATGATTAACTTTTAATCGAAAAAAGTAAAATAGGAATGATTAGGGAAGTCTGCGGTATTAAGTTTGATGTTCAAAGTGAGGTATCTATATGGATATTTATTGATTACTTTTGATAATGCATAACCCTGTTAGTCAATACACATAAGTTCTGATTGTGTTTTTCGCTGTTAAAACTTATCTCTACAGGCATAACCAATTCTGTCAATGTGCACTTTTAGAACAGAGTAAGTTATATGTCCCCACCTTAAGTAATGAATATAATTGTCTGAATAAAATTATTAGTTGCCACGGTAAATTGATGAAGGTCTCTGTTTTCTTCTGAATGTAAGAAATATATTTTAGCATAAAGTTATGTCCTCTTATACTCCTGACTTACACTAGTAAAACGAAAGACCTTTCATAGAATGAAAGTACACATTGACTGATAATCAACATTCTTTTTGCTGCACACTATTCTTTTAAAGGGTATCACATACATAACATTAACAAATTCATAGATTAGTTAGTTAATATTTATTCATATAACGGTCTATGCTTTAACAGGATGAAGATGTTATGACAACTGCTCATAAAAACAAATATGGATAACAACAATGTCACATCGATTGCTTTATAGCCCTTAACCCTTACGCTGCTGGTGGCTAATTTTGCCTATACAAAATAATGCAAAAAACCTGAAAAATCACCGAAACCCTGGCAAATGGGTACTCATCTGAGAGTACTCGGTGAGAGCTTTCCAATGAGTACCAACAAGATAGGGTTTAGAAGGTTTTCAAAGATTTTTGCGTTCTTGTACTTAGGGCAAATGTAGCCACAGCATTGTAAGGGTTAAGTTTTTAAGGGCACTTAGACCTAGTCATGCAATGAACAAGAGAACTTGAACACAAAAACATGGCCCATGCTACTAAGATCAAGTATACTAGATTACCTTGACCCTTTCAATCCTGAGGCTACTTTTGTCCAAACTCAGGGACACAAAGACTTTTGAAAACCATCTTAACCCTGTCATGTTAGTATTCATTGGATAGCTCTCGCTGAGTGCTCTCAGATGAGTACCCATGTGCCAGGGTTTCATTAGTTCTCCCAGGTTTTTTTGCATCATTTTACAAAGGCCAAATAAGCCACCAGCAGCATTAGGGTTAAATCACCAAAATCTTCAAAATAAAAAGATTCCTAACCACATGGGTGACTGGTTCGTCAGGCTTGGAACCCCCTAGCTTAAGATATATTTCTTAATGAAATCTTAAAAATCTCAAGTTTAGGGTAGGGCTCCATTTTGCTGTTGAGGTCACCTAGGTATATTAGATAATAAGAAAATCATGGTTTGCATGACATATTCCAAAGGAAAAGGCCTTGAACACTCAGTGGGCAGGCCCAAGCCTGTCAGAGATAACTGAAAAATCCTGCTATGTATCAAATACAACATTATGGATAAAACATCTCATCGTGACCTTCCAAATTTCACAACCAGCACGTCATAATGAGGCATCTAAAGTAAACTATGATGCACATATTGCACATGTAGAGATGTTTGGTGAAGAACAGATTGAAAAGCATTAGTAACAATAGCATCAACCATATAATTGTATGCTTTAAATTTCATACTATGTACAGAAACCCGTCATAATGGTTCTAAAAACAAATGGAACCAGAATTAACAGCAGCAGTAAAGATTGTTTTCCCTCAAGTATCAAATATATGACCTACAATATATCATTCTTTGTGCAAAAATATGTAAAACATGAAATATATCATTTATAGATAAAGTATCCATATAAACCAACTATGAACCCTATAACCATCTCCCCACTCTTCATCCTTGTACCCACGGAATGATAGAGTATTTTTCACTAAGTCTACTTTACAAAAGTGCACCTCCAGGGCACATTTTGGTAATATTAGTTCTACAAAAGGAACAAAACTTTACTCTCAAGAATTTCCCATATCTTATTTACGATGATGTACATTTTAATAACTCTCAGAACTACATGTACTGTGTATCTTTCTGCACTGTAAAACCATGAGCATATAACAGTCAAGTAAAAAAATGCTTATGATAAGAGTTAGAAAATGAAAGTTAAGTACAAAGAAAAAATACCATTAAAGAGGAAATCTTTAAAAATCAAAAAAGTACTGTGACCTCCTTTGAATATTTCTATTCAAAACATTAATACTGCTGCTGAGCAAAGCAAAAGCTACCCTGCTCATACCTCATATCAGACCTATTGCACAAATTTACAAAATATTTGAAGCATTTCTCCATAGTATTTTTCAAATATCATCAGGTCAGAGATACACCACTAAAAGACTTGGACCATAAATGGCAGGCACAGCTGGTCTAAGTATGAGATTCTTAAGAATGTTACATAACAATCTGCCTAAAATGGCAGGTTTACATATACTAATATCATGAAAACTAATATCAAGATACAATGCATTAGGAAACAAATTTCAAATTGTTAGTTTTCTATGTCAGTGAATTAGAATCTAAATCTTCCTTTGAATCTAACCTTTTGTAGATCTATAAAAAAGTATAAGTTGTAGGAATAGATCATAGCTGGTCCGTCAATCATGGGTGGCCTGTAAAGGGAGAAGTAAAACCACGAGTCGAATGCAAGTAGATTGATGAGCCCTTGGATGGCTACCCATGATGATTAACAAAACAAACACCAGACAGCTATGATATATTTCTATTATAACCCATTCACGCCTGGAGATCTCTATCAAAAGCGTCGTCTGGCCCTATGATACTTGAAAGAAACTGGAATTAATCAGATATTCATAAAATATTTGAAGCAGAGTTGTGGGCTGGGTTGTGGTCAACATTTCTTCTTCAGATATTTCTGAAAATTGCTCTCATCAGAGAGATATTACCAAAATCCTCAGGCCGTTTAGAGAAAAAATGGCCCCAGGCAACACATTTTGGCTTTACTCTCTCACAAAACCTAATTTTGGAAACCTTTGAGTGGGAAATCTTAATAACAATACAACCACAAACTTTCCTTGAAATAATTCCTTGTTTAAGATAAATTTCAAACTCATTTAAAATAGTTTAGTTTCAAACCACAATTGTCTATGGAAATCTCAGGGTATAAACTAGTTAAATTAACAATACTGGTGCACTCATTCACTTCGGAAATGTTGAACTAATAGTTTGTGCACATTAAAATGTGAGATGCCATGTTTTATTTCATCAGCAAGTAGTGAAAAACATGATATTTTGCACAGAAAGGTATACCCCAAATGCAATTCTAGTACATTCCACAATTATAAAGATCCCTACACATCGGAATTGAGGTTGAAAGCACAATCCATCCACTCCTACCTTGATCATCCGGATAGGTGTAGCAAAAATAACCATTTGGTTCAAAAGAATCACTTTGCAGTTGATTTGAACAGTGTATAGAGTACCCCACCACTGAGATTGATCAATATACCCGTTATGGAGGCTACATTTAGACTGACCCCACCGAAGGTGAACATACCGGACAGAATCACTTGGCAGTTGATTTGAACAGCGTATAGAGTACCCCACCAGTAAGATTGATCAATATACCCATTATGGAGGCCAAATTAAGACTGACCCCACCGAAGGTGAACATCCCGATGGCGGTCTGCAGGACGGACTTGAGCGAGCCGACGACGGAGGTGGTGAGAGCAGAGTTGATGGAGGTGCAGAGGAACATGCTGTAGTTGAGCAGGCAGCCGGCACTGATGAGCAGCAGGTAGAGGAAGATGAAGTCGGGCTGCCACAGGTGAGGGTAACTAAGCACCTCCTTCATCTCGTTGTTGGCAAGGAGACAGAAGACCAGCAAGGGGATGCTGTTGTAGCTGTTCAGTTGTAGGGTCTCGTTCGTACTCATCTTGCCCTGGGAAAACTTCTGGACCAAAGTCAGGTAGATGGCTTGTGTCAGGACACTGGCTGCTCCACACAGGTATGTCCAGGCATCAAATGTCAGGTCGCCATAGCCTAGAAAGATACGGCATGCCGAAATGATTTTAATTCAATTCACAAAATATCATGTAATTTTCGAACTATCGTTTAACTTTGAAAATATGATGCACCTTTTAGAAATATATCATGCAACTCAGGAAGGATGTACAATTTATGGGATAGAAATATGTATCATATACATGTAATTTTCAAGTAGTAACCTTAGTTAACTTTCCAGTAAAAAGAATTTATACTACAAAAAGAAATTTGTTGACAATATTTAAACGTTGTAAAATGATCTGCAAATATCATATCAGCAATGCTTCTACTAGTTATATTAATATCTAGTATTTATAAGTAGCTAAGGCCACTCCAATTTAATTACTTGTCTTACAAGCTTTTTGTGGACAAAAAATACTGTCAGACTCCAAAAAAAATAAAAATAAAAGTCGACTTTGGTGTCTTACGGACGAAAGTTTTAAGAATATTCATTGTAAGGGTGATTCAATCAACTACAGGGATTTATCAATGCTGTAGCAGAACCTCAGATTTGAGGATGTATATCTCCCAGCCTTCAGGTTACAGGATTGATTGATTTTATTTAGTTGAGAATAGGCTGTTAGAAACATCGCGCCACCAGTCCTAGTCGACAGACTCTAAAAATTTTTTAAATAATTAAAAAAAACACATTTTTCAACTTTTTTTTTTATTCCAAAATGGCTCATCTCCAGACTCTGGAGCTCGTAACACAAGTAATTAAATTGGAGTGGCCTAATATTAGTATAATAGCATAGAGTATTTTTTCCTTCGTTTAAGAAGTAGCAAATTAAATAAGATTCCTTGAGACATGAATCTGAATTCTGTTAATTCGAAAAAGAGATCGTTTCAGAGGATTCAGAAGTAAATATTGGAAAAAAGTAATAGCTCTTAGAGCCCACTTACAACTTATTGTCTGGATATTGTTACTTAAGAAAACAACTTAACTATAATTTTCATTTAAGCATGTACTTCGAAATTATTTGAATGAGAAATCCTGGTTTGCACCAAAACTGGCAAGAGCATTTGAAGCACGATTGGGTTAACATTTTTGTTGGTTAACCCTTCCAATGCTGAGGCTACTTTCGTCCAAAGCAGAAGAATGCAAAATATTTTGAAAACCATTTAAACCCTGTCATGTTGGCATTCATTGGAAAGCTCTCGCTGAGTACTCTCAGATGAGTACCCATTTGCCAGGGTTTCAGTAATTTTTCAGGTTTTTTGCGTCATCTTGCATTGGCCAAATTTGCCACCAGCAGTATAAGGGTTAAAGCACTCACCTGCTATCAAACAACCAATACACATCATAGCAACAGCGAAGGATATCTTTCTTGAGGGCAGCCCTTTCTTAAGAATGCACACTGCTATGACTAGATTAACTCCTGGCGTGCAGCGCTTTATGACGCTGTACATGGGTATGTTCATGCCGCTGAGTGCCGTGAGAGCGAGCACGGAGTAGGCTGCGTAGAATAGCGATGGCAGGAAGAAGGTCCTCCCCCTCTGGAGACTGTAGGTGGGTATGCTGATGAACTGCAGCGCATTGAGGGTCTCCAGGAGGGCCACAGTGAACAGCATCTGACCCACCATTATTGTGTAGGGAAAGTCAAACTTGTAGGTGTTGAGAAGCACTTTGTTAAGGAATGCCATGGAGATTGAGCAGACTCCGTACAGAAGGCAGGACCCTACAGACTGGGCATGTCTACTCAAAGCAACATGACCATGGGCCTTGGATGGGGATTCAGAGGGAACTGAGGGCATAGGGATTTCCCTGTGGTAGCGATGATGAGTGTCAAGATATGTTCCCTCATGATTATCCATCTCACCATTCTCTTCAAGATTTTCTGAGGCACTCTTATCCATGTTGTTATTCATGCTGATGCCTTTTTGTCTTGGGAAGTCCTCTACTCAGTAGCATCTGTAAAGATCAAACAAAACATTCACAATGAGATCATAAATCTACCACATCCTTTAGGGCTTGCAGGGCTCAAAATTAGGGGGTGCCGGGAGCTGAGGGCTCCCTTGAATTCTCCAGCGGCTCCATCGAATTTCAGCAGGGAGCCCAAAAATGTACTGGTTTCTATACACAACACCTGTACGTGGCTTTTGAAGATGCAATTTGGCTCCCTGGAAAAAATCTTAATTTTGAGCCCTGGCTTGTGTCTAAATACGTTCACATTTCACCATGCCTGAGTAAGTCATAAGCAGGTTGGCTAGGTCACTATACAAATGTAGATTGTTATGAAGAGCTGTCTTTGAAGCCTTTGGAACTGAAAGACCAATTGGAAATCTAGGTGAAGAGAAGGAAATTTTGTACTGCATACCTGGCAACTCTGTTGATACATTCAGTAATCTACTTAACCCTTAAAATGCTGAGGCTACTTTTGTCCAAAGCACAAGGACGCAAAGTATTTTGAAAACCATCCAAACCATGTCATGTTGGTATTCATTGGGAAGCTCTCACTGAGCACTATCAGATGAGTACCCATGTGCCATGGTTTCAGTCATTTCTCAGCTTTTCGTCATCATTTCATTTTGACCAAATTAGCCACCCGCAGCTAAACGGTTAATACTACACCCCAAATAAGCAGTCTCATGATGGGACACTTGATATGAAGAGATATCTTGATGTGCTACATGATATGCAGATGATAATTTTGACGATAACTTTTGAATTGAGAATGATTTTACAAAATATTTGAAGGAGAGTTGTTAGTAATGTTCTGATCAACATTTCTCCTTCAAATATTTTGCCAGTAATGCTTTAGCATGAAAGATTTCATCAAAATTGTCAGGCTGGTTTTGGCCGCTGTGAGCATTGATGGGCTAAAAGAAATAGCGGAATAGTACGATCCTTGCCAATAGGTCAATCTGCTCTACAGATTCTTTTCAGAGTATGTCTAAACCTGATAAGGGTAAAAAGTAAAGTAAAGTAATCTTTATTTTAAGTCGGTTAATTTTCACAATGCTTAACAAGAGCTGCCACGGCTCTTGGCTTTTGCCATCTAAAGCACTGGAAAGCATCTAGGAAATTAAAATTTCCCTTTACTGCGCCCCCACAGGGTATCAAACCCGGATCGTCAGCGCTGCAGCAAAGTGTGTTAACCACTAGACCAACTTGCCACCCCATGTGCACTAATTGAATCCCTTACTAACTAAAATTAATGGTACTCCAATAGGCTGTAATTGTTATATAGAATAATCTGATTAAGAGGGAAAGGCACATTGTGGTTAGCAAAATCTGGTGACATCTCTAGAAAAATCAACAATGATTGACAAGGAAAATTTACTACCCCATAAAAACAGGAATCTGTGCAAATATAATGAAAAGATGACTCAAGAATATATCCTGAATTTAGTAGGAACGGCAAGGGCAAAACGAGGTTACAGGTATAAAAATGCAGTGTAGATATACTAGTATCTGTATAGGCACTGGTGATCTAACTGCATGATGTAAAACATTTAACATTTGCTTTGGCTGACTGTTAGGCTACACAAGAGAGGTACATTTTTAAATGTCTAAGGCTGAACTACTAACCTGACCATGGTGGTCAGGGTTGGAACTAATGAAAGTGCCACTATAAACAGACACTAGCAATGAACCAGGTATCATCTGATATTGGGTGGTTGAATATTGACACATTATGATTTTGGTTCAGGGCATTTATCTTGTGATATATGACCTTAGCTGTTGAAAGTTTCATAAACCTTCAATCCACACCAAATTAAAGTAGACTAGACAAAGTGCTGAACTCATTCATTTCAGGAGTTCCCCTTGAAAGGAATTCCTTTAATTGACTAAATCTCTGAACTTGGATTTTGGAATTTCATTTCTCGTCACACTTATGCCATATTGTGGCTAATTCGTAACTAGCCAGTTGTATATTACAAAAGAATTAAGGAATGATACATAATTTAACATGATATGTAATGAGAGTTGTATGTCAAGTTTAACTTGAACCAGGTAACATACTTTTTTTTCAAATATTTTCTAAAAATATTTATTTGGCGAGATTAGGTGTGCCTAGGGCTTTACAATGGGCTGTAAGGTAATTGGTCTGTGGCAACCAATCCATGTTCTCTTCATCTAAGCTGAAATGTATAATATGGATATTAAGAGTGTATATTAAAATAAGAATGTGAAGCATAGCACCTGTATTCTTTCTTTGGTTTAAAATTAAAAGGTATAGCCATGCAGCACTGCATTAACATATTAATCAGAACAAACTTCGTTATCAGGCTATTTCCGTGTGTATTTATTAAGCCATGTGAACACTCCAGATGTGAGTGTGTAAACTACTGATATGATTCCAAGGTTGGGAAACTACAAGTAAACTCATAAACCACTTGCTGACCTAACAGTGTATTAGGTCTGCTTAACGAAACTAAGATTCTGTACTGACAAGGGATAGCAAAGAATTGTTTCAGGAATGATTAATATATATTACCTGATAGTCATCTATTATCAAGAATCATCTATCATTATCAAAGGAAACCCTAAAATGCCCATCAAAATGCAACAGCCAATCAAATCTTTCTAAGAGGTGAAATATGATGTCTAACTTCTGGATGAAATTCTTGGACCTGTATTCCCTCAAGCAGTTCCCACATGAAACAAAACAGTTGAGCGCTAGCTAGCTGCTAAAAGTGCTAACTAACAGCTAACTAGCTCTCAACCAAAAACACATAAACCAGTTGAGGAGTGGAGTTAACCAGAGTTGGGCGCTGCATGAGCTCGAGTTGAGCAGCAGTAAGCGAACAGTTGAGATTTGGATATTGATTAAAGTGACAGTTCAGCTCTAGTTGAGGAAGAGTTAGCCAGCTGTTGAGAAATGGTCTTAGAAATGTTTGTGAGTAAGCCAAGATGAGATCTCAACTTAAAAAAAGATTTTTGAGTAAGCAAGCAGTTGAGATCAGGACTTTTATAGATTTTTGAGTTAGCCAACAGTTGAGATGTGGACTTTTTGAGTAAGCCAGCAGTTGAGATCAGGACTTTGACAGATTTTTGAGTTAGCAAACAGTTGAGATGTGGACTTTTTGAGTAAGCCAGCAGTTGAGATCAGGACTTTGATAGATTTTTGAGTTAGCAAACAGTTGAGATGTGGACTTTTTGAGTAAGCCAGCAGTTGAGATCAGGACTTTGATAGATTTTTGAGTTAGCCAACCGTTGAGATGTGGACTTTTTGAGTAAGCCAGCAGTTGAGATCAGGACTTTGATAGATTTTTGAGTTAGCCAACCGTTGAGATGTGGATTTTTTGAGTAAGCCAGCAGTTGAGATCAGGACTTTGATAGATTTTTGAGTTAGCCAACAGTTGAGATGTGGACTTTTTGAGTAAGCCAGCAGTTGAGATCAGGACTTTGATAGATTTTTGAGTTAGCCAACAGTTGAGATGTGGACTTTTTGAGTAAGCCAGCAGTTGAGATCAGGACTTTGATAGATTTTTGAGTTAGCAAACAGTTGAGAAGTGGACTTTTTGAGTAAGCCAGCAGTTGAGATCAGGACTTTGATAGATTTTTGATTTAGCCAACTGTTGAGATGTGGACTTTTTGAGTAAGCCAGCAGTTGAGATCAGGACTTTGATAGATTTTTGAGTTAGCAAACAGTTGAGATGTGGACTTTTTGAGTAAGCCAGCAGTTGAGATCAGGACTTTGATAGATTTTTGATTTAGCCAACTGTTGAGATGTGGACTTTTTGAGTAAGCCAGCAGTTGAGATCAGGACTTTGATAGATTTTTGAGTTAGCCAACAGCTGCAATGTGGACTTTTTGACTAAGCCAGCAGTTGAGATCAGGACTTTGATAGATTTTTGAGTTAGCCAACGGTTGAGATGTGGACTTTTTGAGTAAGCCAGCAGTTGAGATCAGGACTTTGATAGATTTTTGAGTTAGCCAACAGTTTAGATGTGGACTTTTGAGTAAGCCAGCAGTTGACATCAGGACTTTGATAGATTTTTGAGTTAGCCAACTGTTGACATGTGGACTCTTTGAGTAAGCCAGCAGTTGAGATCAGGACTTTGATAGATTTTTGAGTTAGCCAACTGTTGACATGTGGACTTTTTGAGTAAGCCAGCAGTTGAGATCAGGACTTTGATAGATTTTTGATTTTGCCAATCAAATCTTTCAAAGAGGTGAAATATGATGTGTCTTACTTCTGGAGAAAATTCTTAAACCAGTAACCTGTATTCCTAAAATCATGAGGTCTCTCAAGCAGTTCTGGCTACACCAATATCATACATTGTAAGGCTACAAATAACATTTAACCTATCTATGCCTGCTGTGCCTCAAAAAGGTCCACTACTTTATAAATAGCTTCATACTAAAAGCAAATTTTGAAAAATATTTCAAGGAGAAATGTAAAGTGTAAAGTAACAAAATATTTTCAGTTAATACTGAATTCCCACGGCATTTCAATATGTATAAACAGTGCACCCAAAATTAGTATATAACAATAACAATTATATCACAAATAACATTTCAATTATTTTATTAACAAAATACTTGTGTCATGTCTCGGTAGATCATATTTACTGAGGTGTATTTGAGTCACCTAACATCTACATATCATTGAACATAAACCGTGCAACCTATACTCCCATCTGTATTTACAGATAAACCTAATTTACATAACATTAACCGTAAATAACTAATTAACCCATAATATCTATGCCACATCATCATCAATATCATCCTCTTACAAATGTCACATCAAAATTACAGGCACTAAGTTTGTATTGCCTGCTAAGAACTTTGATATATAATATAAATGCAAAATTTTCTAATTATCAATTTGATACGAGAAACAATTAAGGCACACTAGCAGTTAAATCTTAGCACGTGCACTCTTTGCGAGAGATTGAAAAATGTAGAGCCTATGTTCATATATTTTCTCTTCACTTAGTAAAAGTGAAAAATAAGAGTACCCTTATTTGGTCACACCACATTGAAAAGGGATTTATTTTGTATAAATTTAGAAGATGCAATGTTTTTTTTGGAGTCATGAACCAGTTAATATGTGTCTAACAATGCCGAGATAAGTTATAACAAGTTTCTACAGAAGTCATTTACAAAACAAGGAAGACTAAATAAGAATATTTTCTTAACCCATTCATACCCGTATCAGCCAAAACTGCTACTAGTCAAGTAGATCTCCAGGTATGAAAGGGTTAATGAAGTCTCATCAAAATAAGGACAGCGTAAAAAGACTTAAGATAAAGAGTAAACAAATTGACTAAAGCTGACAATTTAAAGGCATGCTTTGTGGTACTCTAAATTATCATTACAGAAAGGAGCTAAAACTTAAGTTATGGTATAATGCCATACACAATTGGAAATACAGACAGTGTTCAAAGGGTCAATGGCGAACTCCAATTTTCAACTCATAATGTTGATTTCCTTGCTAAGAATTTTCACTTTTCTTTAGTTTTGATTAAAACCAACGAGGTAGAACTACCTCTATGTGGAAATGATCCCCCTCATAAACAATGACCCCATACACAGAAATCATCAATCTGCCCCTGATAATGCAGAAACAATATAACAAGTTAGAAACTCAGTCTCCAACATTTATAGTAGCTATTAAAGGTACAAAAACCAAGTCTGTCAAGCCAGTTACATATTGGTAAAAACTTACCAAAAATCAGTTTAAAGTGAGGAGAGTGAATTTTGATACCTCAACTGACTGACCTGTCATTTGTTATGGCCAGTATATGAATATCTCATCACTTGTCAACACCTATAATTTTGAAAAAAGATCATTGAAAGTATGCAGAAAATAATAGTGTAAGGAGATATCAGAATACTAGCTATCAAACAAAAATGTCTCGTGAATGAATCACCTTCGCCAGGTAAAACAATGCACATTGAGAACAAATTTAGCACAAACGATTAAATAGAGGCACACCTGATAAAAAAAATCACAACTTGCATGAATCATTCACCTCTCAAGTTGCCAAGAAAAGGCTTTGTTATTTCTAGCTATATCATTCTGATATAAAACATTATAAGATCATCCAGCAAGGTGTTTTGGCAGTCATTTGAATACCTAGCCCTCTAGAACATTGAGGGACCCATCCCGATTGGCCAGGAATTTCTAAGCTTTCAAGTATGTAATAAAACATCTTTACTTCAATGTAAATGCTATGGCAACACTAAACATATTCTAAAAAGGTCAATGCATGCTTCTGGCTTTTAATATTAGAAAATATTGCAGTCTCATTTAAAAGGTGGGATTCCATAAGTTTTATGATTGCACATTTTGGTCAGCCAGTTATAACATCTAAAGTTGCTAAGGCCATGGTTGAATGAGATGTTATGTTGGCAGCACAACGGCCTTAAATTACTCCCAAGTATTCTTCATCAATGTCATGCTTTGGCAGCAAAGTCCTTTTCATAAGTATCACATACTCGATATGATACCAAAAAACAATATCAAATGGGAAAAGTATCATTTCATTATAGATCTGTAACACCATTACTGCTTAACGATATAAAACTGACTGCTGCCTGCCTGCACTTTATTCACAAAATAAGGTCCCTGTGAGGCAGGCGGTATCGTTAAAATTATTGTCAAGTGTAAAGGCATTGTTAAAGAAATATCAATGTTGTATCACATTGCAAAAACTTTAAGGTGCCAATCCCTAATCACATATCAACTGTGAAGGCAGTACTTTTCCAGGGTATTGAAATTGAAGCATGAATAGGTTGAAGTGGAGCTGAAAATATGTCATGCATGTGGATGTCACAATTAGAGCACCTTAACACTGAACTCCCTTCTTGAATAAATACCCGATTTATGAACCTTATATTGGAAGGAAAATGTCACTATCTCCTTGAAGCATATCCCAAGATATGAAATACATACAAATGTAAATATAAATCATCTTTTCATTCTGTGGATTATCTATTTGATTGTTATTGTTTTGCCAGTATCACGTCATGTTCATTGTTGTTGTTTCCTGAATCTACACTGGGGGCATTTCCATTCGGTGTGGCGTGATGGAGATGAGTTAGCTTTTCCCCTACTTGGGGTACCACCCCATTCGAATGAGACTCGACTTTTACTTCCATTAAATTCAGGAGACTAAAATTTCTCTTCATGGCCCCCTGGGCAGTCTGTCCCTGCATATACTTTGCGTAAGTATAAACAATACCGCCCGAGAGGTTGATGATTATACCGATGATGGTGGCCAGATTCAGGCTGACCCCTCCAAAGGCAAAAAAGCCAACAGCAGTCTGAACAATGGTTTTTAAGGTTCCTACAACACTGGTAGTCAATGCAGAGTTCACGATAGTGCAGAGAAATAATGTGTAATTCAGCAAACATCCTAGGCTGATCACCAATAGGAAGCAGAACCAGAATCCTGTGGAGTGGAAGTTATTGTATCGGGCCACGGTCACGAATTCCTTATTGACGACTGAGGCGATGATCAGTAGGGGTAGGGTATTGATGCTGTTCAGCTGTAGGGTCTCTGTGGTGGACATCTTTTGCTTGCACATCTTCTGGATGAGAGTGAGGTACAGCGCCTGAGTCAGCACGCTGCCCACCCCACATGTGTAGGCAAACACATTGAAAGACAAATCACCATAGCCTGAAATCACAAGTAGAAAATAAGATTTAGCTTCACACATGAATTCACAAGTATCTGAAGTAGGAGATGGACTGTTATACACTAAATGTATAGAAATTGATTTATAAATGAATTGACAAATATCTGAAATGGAAGATAAATTGTTGCAGTGAACAATTGTAATTATTTTCTTTTAAAAAAATTCTTCAAAAAAGTTAAAGTGAACTTTACAAATGATTCCCCAAATATCTGAAATAGGCCTGTATTGTAATGAAAAAATACAATCAATTAAACTGCAATATATCATAAACTTTGAAAATTTCCTTGAAATAATTCTAACTCTAGATAGATATTTGCTATCTCAGGAACATAAACATGTCATTTATATTTCAGAGCAGCACTCCTGAAATATATTGCACAAATATTAAAATAGCTAGTTAGGAATAAACCATTTACTGGACAAATTTTCCTTATGCGATAAGGCAAGAATCAAAGTAAAATAACTTCAATTTTGGCCCCTATATAGCCACCACATTCCACACACATCAATACTTGTACCGCTAACCTACTTTGAGGCTGTTTATTCAATTATCAAACCACCATTCTAGACTATACTTATCCTGTCCTTTGTGTATATAAGAGGTATGCAGCAAACCCAAAATAAATATATGTTGGGACAGGCTAGCAGAACACATTGAGTGGTATGTATATAATATAAAAGGCACTAGTCAGGATGTAACCCAGATTTCGAAATGGGTGTTCAACATGGCACACATAAAAATTTCAGTGTTCCGTACAATTTTAAAGGGGGATGATGAATAATTCAGATAATAACCATCAGCAAGCATATATACATTGATAAAATGAACAGTGTCTACTCAGCTATTATTCTGAAGTAGAATTTCATGCATTTGCTTTAAAGTGGTATTTTCAAAGATTTCAGCTTAAATCATTTGTGTTCTAATGTGTGTTTTACCAGGGTTTCAGTGTCCAGAACATGCCCAGTACTGAGTAAAGACATTACCATTGTCTAATTGCAATTTGAAAATTAAAAATTAAATGAAAATAAGCACCAAATATACAGAGAACATTTGTTTGTACTAGCGTGTTTTAGAGTGAATGGCCATTTTCTAGTTATGCTTCACAATAGGGTGAGGAATGATTGATTTTTGAAATAAAAACCTAATATATTCAAAATATTCTGAAAATTAATCTATAATATGTCATTGAAGTTCAAATGGATGTACTTGCGCTTTGTAACTAATTGAAGATCATACATTTTCTGAATTGGCACAAAAATTTATATCACTTCCTGCATCAGGCCAGGTTTCTTAAAATTTAGCTGATTTGCTTAACTTCCCTTTGGGTAGGGCTGTCATTGATAACGCCAGTATCGATGAATCGACAAAAAAACCTTATCGATTATCGATATCGAAGAGAGCACAACATATCGATTCATATGCAAATTAGGTAAATAAACTATTATTCAGGAAAACACAGCTTGAACAACACAAAAAACTCCCGACTACAACTGTGTGCGTCCATTCCATTTATTCTTGAATTCACACAGATTAATGTGTATGTGTAAGGGCTGTGATCAATAGGTCAAAAAATCACCCCACACGTGAACTACAACCATTTCTCATAAGCACATTACTGGTTTTCATTCATTTTGAATTTGATTCGCTGAATCGAATCGAAGTAGCGTATCGGTAATAATTTTGTCGATTATCGAATTGATAAATATTTCTTATCAATGACAGCCCTACCTTTGGGGTTGACCTACAGTGTAATGCAGATATGAGAATATTGTCATGACCTAAAGATGGCAGCAGATTGTCAGTCCTGTGTTTGCTGTATAAGTTTCATTTGGACAAATATATGCAGACCCTGCCAGGTGAGAATTACAGCGACAAACCTAAACATCTTAGATGATAGATGCATGATTAGTTTAAAACATGCATACAGCCAGAGACGTTGATTAAACCTCTCTGCTACAGCACAAATATCTATTGGGAGTCCAAATGCCATATACCCTCTCCTAGCCAGAGTCAGACCTATTTATAATGACTTCATAAAAGCCAGCTTTCACTGACTGCAGTATAAAATTGACAGTCTGGAAAATCAATCATATTGCTAAACAGGAGGAGACCAAAAGAATTAACTCCAACCTAAATGGCGTAATCACTTTTAAAAGCATTATGCAGAGCTGCTTAACTGATAACTTAGATAGAAATATTAATTGATGTTGATGGTGACATCTGCTGAGTGCTGATCATGTATATTCAGACTTTTTTATCAGGCACCACCATGAACAACTGGTCAATCAAAATTCAGTCTTAGTAAAAGCAGAAACAGTGGCCATCAATAAAATTACAGTTCAAAAATCATGATTATCTATTTTACTTTGGTCATGTCGCCAAACTCTGTGACAGTCATCAAGAATTTGCCAACTTAAAATAACTTTGAAGAGATTTGTATACAGTCCATATCATCTTTCATGCAATCTTTGTCTGTATATAATTATACAAAAAAGCAAGCTGTCCTTTAATATGACTAATCCACCCTTAAAAAAGATTGGCGAACACCCTACAGTATTTTGGCAACAGAATGGTAAAACTGAACATTGCGGCTTAGATTTAAGCTTATCCATTGTATTGCTCAAGCTAGAGTTGCATATCAGACATTAACAGCTAGACATACACAAGCATAGTTACTAGTAGCAGGCTGATTACAATGTTAAATATCCAATGACTGCAGTCATTCAACAAAGATTATTCTGGTAGGTGCCAATTGTAAGATGCAGCCAGACATTTCCTATTGTGTTTTTGAAAACTTAAAGGCATGTTCTGTATCAAACATTGCTTCTGTGTCTCTCACCAGTGCAAATGACAAAATTGTCCAAAAAAAGAAAATGCCAGCTCAATTGATCTGGCAAGGCAGTATCTATTGCTCTGCACATTAAAAGCAATTAGAGCAATATATCCACCTGTATAAATATGCGGACCGGTTTGTGGACAGGTTGACAAACTGTTCATGACAGACAGTGAGTACTACAAACATTTATCTGGACAAGAGAGTACTTTAAAGTTTAAACATACGGCTTTACTACTCGAACTGAATACTTCTATTTTTTTATATCTTTTTCATTAGGCTTTATATATATTAAGTAAATTCATTTTCATACAGTTTAAATATCCATTTATTGACAAAAAAATTGGTATGCTATACTATGCATAACATAACAAATTCACACACTAGTAATAGTATCTGAGTTCAGACTCTGACACATTGTCTGCCACACCATACCAACAGACTGATTTAAGATAACGTTTTTATTTTTACTGTCTCAAACCCATAAGGTAAATTTAGGAAGTTCAACATTAAGTACAAATTAACATCACCCGTTATGCAGTATTGATGTCATTTAACACCTAATATCAATATTAAGGACCTGGATTAATACATTGGCAATATTATTGTATAGTTGAGATGCGTAGTAAGAGATTATTAATATGTACTACAGGACGTACCGGGTACCCAACTGCCCATGCTGTATGAGGATTTAGCAATGCTGGTTTGATGTGACATATTGCACGTTATGAAGCGTGTGTTGAGCCAGTTGGACACCCCTGAGAAGTACTGTTCAAAGGTTTGTTTCAGATAAACATTTTCCCTTCAAATACTTTTCAAAATTGTCAGTGAGATATCACTAGGACAGTTATATTTAAATATAATAGCTTTTTGTGGTATACTGGCATGAAGTAGTCAAAAAGTATATGATGGTCCAATATGAGAAAAAGTACAAATCAACAAGTGGAAATCAAATAAATTCTTTCAGGACTTACCTGCTATGATACATCCTGTAGTCATGAGAGCCACTGAGGCGGCCACAGGGCCTGAGGGAGGCCCCTTCCTTAGAACAACAGACGCTAGGATGAGGTTGGCCAGCGGGATACATCTCCGGATGACTCCATACATAGGAATATTCATGCCACTCAGCGCAGTCAGCTGTAGTATGGAATTGATGGCATAGCAAACGGACGGAATCAGGAACATGCGGCTCCTCTCGAAGGTGAATGACGGTAATTTGATAGCGCCACCTATATGTAAAATCTGTAGAACTATAAGGGTGAAGACCATCTGACAGGTCATGATGAAGTAGGGGTAGTTAAAGTCATAGGTGTTCATGACAGCCTTGTTGATAAATGCCATGGACGTTGAGACTGCTCCGTACAGTACTGCTACAAGAATGCCTTTAAGGTTCTCCGCACCTTTCGACTCTGAAGTGACCATCTTGACCAGATATTTCATCTGATGTTTCATTGATAGTAACATACCGAAGCTCTGTGACCGCTCAAATCTCTTCAGTCCCTTCTGTATGAGCCGGTCTAAACTATCAGCCCACATTGAAGGCACTGGGGAGGAATATCCAGACAGGGAAGTTCTTTAATCAATACTAGTGCTCCGTTTCTGCCAGCTGTGGCAACAGCTCTTTGATACCATGGAGATGAAATCAGCCCTTCTCCAACTGTGCCGTCTGTTAGATGATCTACCTGTAATATCCAGCCATGTGAAATAGTGTCAGTAAAGGCAATTGTCAATCCATACCTGTACAGGTGGCTCCAGTGATAAGAAACATCCAGATCTTAGGAGTGAGTGACTGTTCTGTATGTGTGGTGTGTGGACATATTTAGAACACCTGTTTGCTGAATGGTGTAAGGTGTAAATGGGGGTTATTACGTGTGGGGTGTTTTTGGTACACCGTACCCTTTGACGTCACACCTGACGCAGGTGAGCAGTGCAGCTGAGTGGGCTCCACCCAAAACTATTCCCGTCGCACCCCGCACCCAGCCTCAATGTATTCTGGCCCATAAGGCATGACCTACTTAGACTGCTCCCAATGGAGTCTATTCGTGTACAGGTAGATCTACCTGTGCGTTTGTGTGCAGTGAACCTATCAATCAATTAGGTTGTGCAGGTATAGACTCACTGGCAGTCCCTCTATGGTGAGGACATGTACACGTACTCAGCCATCACCACTGTGATAGAGCATAAACATAATAACAGTTATGAATAAATGATGATCAACTGTGATATAACTTTTCTCAGGTTATTGCCTGCTTCTCTCACACTCAATATTCCATCCTATAATTTCATACTGTACCTAAAAGCAAAAATTAATATAAAAGCAGAACATAAAATTCAGTTGAGGAAAAAATAAATAATCATACAGGAAAGTTGAGAGATTTAGCACCAATTTCAGGGGGGATTGATCTATAACCAACATAATGTGCACAAAATGATTTAGTGAGGGAGAGGTGGCGGAAAACAGGGTTTAAGATGACCCAGAGCCTACCTGAATCTTGCTCTTGCTCTTGCTCTCTCTCTCTCTCTCTCTCTCTCTCTCTCTCTCTCTCTCTCTCTCTCTCTCTCTCTCTCTCTCTCTCTCTCTCTCTCTCTCTCTCTCTCTCTCTCTCTCTATATATATATATATATATATATATATATATATATATAAATATATATAGAAAGTATTTGAGGGAGTAAAGTTAATCAGAACATTACAAACAACCCTTTAAATGTTTTGTGAATTAATACCTAATTACAAAGTCTTTTACAGAAATATCTAAGATCCCAATATCATTTGTCAAGAAGAAGTCTAGGCCTGAATGAATTAATCCATTCATGCCTAGAGATACACACAATGACCCTCGATCATCTTGAATTTTAATACCCTTACTGTAAATATTTCTTCAAAATTAATCTTTAGTTCAAAACATATCTACAGGAGAGTTGTGGGTTGGGTTATGGTCACCGACTATCCTTACAACAATTTTCAAAAAAATGATCTGGTCACAGATCTACTACCATAAAAATCAGGATGTTTTAACAGCACTATATATAGTAGGCATGAAAGGGTTAATTAATTCAACAAAAATAGCAAATACTAAATTTATTTTCCCACTGTATTATTTGATTGAAATGAACTTGAATAACTCAAAGGTGTTTACACTCACTAACTATATTCAAATTAGACAAACACCACTTGCACTGCCCTATCTATGATCTAAGGAGAAACATTTATGAATGGACTGAGCTGCTGGCAGAGACAAGGTTGGTCTCAATCAATATCCCAGCACAAGTGCTCTAACTTGTTATAGTAGTATAGTAATAAGGCCTAAAAAAACGTTGTTTGTTTCCTGTAACCCTACCCTAACAAGTTTTTATTTTAAAAAATCCCTACCCCAAAGTTTTTATCGCCCAACCAACTCCAAATCAACGTAAAACATGCATAAAACACACATTTTTGACCAAAAAAAAATAATGAAATTTTTTTTTACCGACCTACCTACCCTATTTTTTTTCCAACCGTTACAGGAAACAAACAATTTATTTTTTTAGGCCTAAGTTGCAACAACATGTTTGTGATGGTTCATTCAACCTTATGAAGCTCTTGTATATGACATAAGTAATTATTAAACTTAAACTAATTGATTATTCAGGTAAAAAAATGTTGGACTTGGAAGGTGTTGTGATGAAAAATACAGAAAATATATGTGTGCAATATCAAAAATCATTAAAAAACCGTACTATTCTTCATGATAGCATCCTGTCTTCTATCTCAAACTATAAATGGCATGCACACATGGTCTGACACACACAGAAATTTCTTGATTATAAGAATTGTAAGAGAAATAGTTTTCTGGTTCGCTTGGGAAATTTCATTTCAAATTATTTCTCACGTGAGTGATGTTTGAAGTGCGATTATGATGATATATGCTATAGGATCATCACACAAAGTGACTATCATCTGACCCAAATATTTCAAGTATTCCTATAAAAAAGGAACGCCTGTGCTCCTCTCTACTGCATAAAAGGCATTAGACTGAAACTAACAAATTAAAGCCATAGGGTAAATATTACTCTATATAAACAAACATGCGTGATTGAGTTTCTTGAATTTATGGTGCACCCATTTACTCAACCATTAATTGGAGCTGACAAAACCCCATCAAGAGCAAGAGCAAGTGAATAAGGCTGTTTTCTGATCAAGGTATGATGCTACCTATATGAGAGCAATAACATTTAAACTGTAATTTCTGACTTAACTCTCAAATAAATATCAATCATGCTGCAATCATACAACTAGAAAGACATCACATATAGTGCAATTTATTTATCAATTTTTGATTCGCTTTAGACCAAGACAACCGACCTACAGCAGATTACAAAATAAGTGGATACAGGTACCTAAATTGTTAGGTTATGAAATGCTATGCATATCACCAGTTTCACAGTTAGTAACAATTTAATCTAAGCAAGAAAATCATTCAGTTTGAACTATAATGAGGGGATTATTGAATCACCTCTGTATCTACAATTTGATACTTGTTATCTTCATTCATTGGTTGGTATAGATCTACAAATGACTGGTTAGGAAATTCAATCCTATATACTACCAAATGACTGAAGCAATCACAATCCTTGTAACAGATGCTGATATTGGTCGCTTAAAGAACATATCTTCAAACCATTTGATCATGCAAGGTTATTTCCTAAAATATCTAAATTGCACTGAGTGATAATTAATTTTCAAAATCAAAAATGTTATCTTGAAGAACTTTGACAGCTAATTTGATAAAACTTACATGATTGTATGAAATATCCTGTTTCCAGCTCAAAGTAGATCCTTCTAAAGCAGTTTAAGCTAATTGTTATTTCAATCCAATGACAAACTTGGCCAACTGACAAGTGTGACAGTGCATTTAACACTGAGGATATGAACTAGAAGCAAGAGGTAGAAACAATTTTCTCCACTTCCAGAAACTTCGATGAATATGCACACTAAGAGACCAACCATAAACATATCACGTGCCAAAGCAAAAGGGATTGTTTTTCTAACAACAGACATTGTTTTCACAAGAAGCTCAATGTATACTGCATACTCTGGATGATGTAGAGCCAAATGTTTTTATAAGGCATGTTGAAAATTAACCATCTCACACTCATTTACAAACTAAACCATCAATTTGAAAAACAAAACTTGGAAAAGAAAAGAAAATGTATTTCAAAAGATTTACTGTTTACCTAATATAGCAACCGTTCACACCTTAATAGTTCAAACAGACAGATTCCAGAAAGTCGGGAGAATTTGGACGAGTCCCTGAGGGGGCAGTAGTCATCTGAAAAAACCTTGGCTCTTGGCCACTTATTCAGCCCAATCCTTTTTTAGTGCAAATGCGGGTACTTTGGGTTAATATTATAAGGGTAGAGCAAAGACCAGAGCTGGGAATTTCGATTATCGTCACTTTTTGTGGCATATTGCAGCTAAGTCATTGACTAGTGGTGGAGGAATCAGAGTACCCTGGAAAACCATCACCTAACCCTAAGTCATTGGTAACTTTTTCTCATGACCTGGCCAGCATTCAAACCCAGGCAGTTGTGGAGATGGCTAGCAGCCAGTGGCAACAGGTACTTAAAGCAAAAGAACATGATACGTTCCAGAATTGTACAATTCTGGTTGTACCAGAACTGAGGTTGTAAAGTATGAGATGACTTACTTTTGAAAGATTTACAGGGGTCAGGCTTTGGTTAAAAACTGTAAGAGGCCACCAGACTTCAGGTTTCCAAATATCCATATAGCCCAACACACGATCCAATAGTCCTAGATTTTCTAAATGCTGCAGTCCCACCGCAGTTCTTCAGTAAAACAATTTTTGAAGGTGTAAGCTATCTTTTCACATTTCTATAGCATATTGGAAGTGTACCAAAGGACAAGTGATGTGTCAAAAGGTGTTCTTCAACTGATTTTATTATTGATATTGTTATGAGCATGATCTTAAAATTTCACTTCTCTTATAGCCAGCTGGGCTACAAAGGCAAATATTATTATAGCCCGACAAAACTTTCAATAGCCATTGGCTATGGGGCTAGTGTCTAGCTGGACCCCTGGATTTATGGCAGCCTAAACATTGTCCTGAATGGCTAGCCTGCTCCTAGCAGTCAACAGGTGGTAAAGGCCAATGTACAGCATATAGTAAACAACACCTATGTACTGGAGTTCATATAAACTACTTCTTATATTTCCGGGAAAAAAATCACCAGATGTGTACAATTACCGGTAACACAGGAACAGAAGTGATGGATTACATTGAAACAGTTGGTCTAGAAATGTGCTGCACTAAGATAAGTATTAGACCCAAATTTCTAAGTATATATAGCTAGACTGCTGGGATGAAATGTGAAGTGTATTCCCCTCCTTTTGGAGGATGATCAACCTACAGTAACTGGGAGGAACAAATGCAAAACATACCACCATTATTCTTGGAGGAGGAACCAGAGTAACTGACAGTAACTGTGGGAAATGGGAGGAATAAATGCAAAACCTAGCTACCAGTTGTTAGGTACTTAATTTGCTTCTAGCTGTCAGGGGTAGTTCAGGGAGAAATTAATTAATTATACACCCTTGACACTTAGCGGCAAAGTACCTGACTATAAATAGCCCATTCAGTTGGCAGCAGGTAAAAAAATTCTCAGACAATTCTGGTACGTACCCAGTATTGCCTAGAAAAAAAATTCTGGTACACATGAAATACAAGAATTGTCCCAACAATTCTCAATTCTAGTACATTCTAGAAACATGACAGGAAATTCGATGGTGACATAGAACTTTTGAAAGTCACTAGATACAACTTTCAGCCCTCAAGAGCACGCTTAAACTCCTAATAAGCTGCAAGCCGGTGTATTATATAGATCCTTACCTAAATATCCCACTTTTTTGTAGTTATTTCCAAAAACACTGCTTTTATACCCTATTTTCTTCTACGAGTGAAAATCTGTGAGACTTTTACTTTTCCTGGAACACCCCCTTGGGACAGCTTACTGAGGTTAACCAGAGAAATACATCCCCTTGATCCGCAACCCCATAGGCACAGCATGCTAGTACCTAGAGTATGTGCGCCTCGGGTTACGCGGTGTAGCCTGGGGAAGTATTGGTCACGTGATTTTTTTCAGCAGGCAGCAGGCAGCCAATCCTGCGGTACACAGGTTATCTATGACTCATATAGTGCGAGGCAGCGAAATTTGATGATGTATGCACAGTGCCCACTCCCTGTCTACTACTCCCAGGGTTAACCTACATAGATGACCATGGCACATCTGGCAGGTGGGAGCTATTATCTGAATCCATATATGGACAGTCACTTACCGATGCGGCGACCCCCAATGTGGGGTTTTCGCGATGGTACGCTATGTATACATTTTCTGTAACGAGTGGCACATACGTTCGGGAATTACATTGTTTGCCACTTTGGCCGCACCTATATTGACGGCATGACTGGTGACGCCCCCTTTTATATTTTCGATATTCAAGGGGGACTTGACAATGAAAGCCTATGCAAGGTTTAATCTGAGAGTAGTAGACAGGGAGTGGGCACTGTGCATGCATCATCAAATTTCGCTGCCTCCCACACATGAGTCATAGATAACCTGTGTACCCCAGCCTGGCTGCCTGCTGACCCCATCTCCTTGGCAACCTATCTGACCTAGATAGAGGCAGCGAAAAGAGATAAGGCTCTGGATTGCCAACTCCCTGTCTACTACTCTCAGCCTCTTTCTGAAAAAAATCACGTGACCAATACTTCCCCAGGCTACATCGTGTAACCCAAGGCGCACATACCCTAGGTACTAGCATGCTGTGCCTATGGGGTTGCGGATCAAGGGGATGTATTTCTCTGGTTTAATCAAATTCTGAATGTGGGGTATTTATAAACGGAGTGGCTATATACACAGCAGAGCTGTGTATATAAGAGAAATATTTTTGCAATATACACAGCTGCTACCAGCGGCCACCAGCCAATGGTATTGCATTATTTCAATGACGTCATATTCGTTGTAGTTTCATATCCCAACAATTACCGCATGTTTTTTGTCAGTCTGACAAAGAAAACATGCATTGACAGTATTCATTTCCACTAGCAGTTTGAAAAAAACGATCTTTCGTTCCAACTTCAGGTTGTCTGCGATCGTTATTAAATCTAGTGTGTGAATTTGAAACTGACACAGAATAGGTGAGATACGCATCTCACCTCTTCATACATGTGTTTCTTTGCGAGATTGGCAAAGAAATACATAAATCATGACCTTAATTACAGCAAGACATTGAAGAAAACAATGTCTTGCATTGAAACAGGGTACCACTTTGTTATTTTACTTTTTTCCTACACATAACTCTCTGTAGCGTAGTGGGTAGATGCTCGCCCAGGAACCCTGTGGATGCGTGTTCAAATCCCCCTCAGGGAGACTTATTTTTTCGTGATTGTTTTTTTTTATTGAAATTATGACTATTTTTATTTCGACCATGGATAAAAGAAAGAACAATCTTTATTTCTACAAACATTTATTGTTGATGTTAATGTGAAACTATATATATATATATATATATATAACACATGAAATTTTTGATTTTACACAGCGGCTCAGCACAGGCAACCCGGCGGCTGTGAACAGCCAGCCCAGTAGAAAGATAGCATCCTTTGTACTTGAATTCAAAAGTAAAAATTTGGGAATAAAGCAAGATTTGCATAGAATTTTCTTTTCTCATAAATGTCCGCTGTGTATAGCACAAATATTCACAGCGACAGTGCACAGCCAGCCCAGTGGCTGTGCACAGCCAGTGGCTGTGCATGGCGGCTGTGCACAGCTAGCCCAGTGGCTGTGCACAGCTAGTGGCTGTGCACGGCGGCTGTGCACAGCCAGCCCAGTGGCTGTGTATATTGCAAAAATATTTCTCTTATATACACAGCTCTGCTGTGTATATAGCCACTGCCATTTATAAAATGGACTTCGAATTTTTTCAGGCGTGAAATTTGCAAATTTAGTGCCACTATGGCGCCACCTATATGATATCTATATATATGGACAGGATGACTGGTGATCCCCCTTTTTTAATTTAGATTTTCGAAGGGGAACTGACAGTGATAGCTTTTGGCGTTATCTTAGAAGACCAACACTTCTTTTCTTAATCCAAGGCGTTATGCAAAGTTTAATGGATATCTGAATGTGGGGTATAGATATATATAATTGTAAATGAATTTAAATTGATTTTAAGTTTTAGAAGCCAGTGATGTATGTGATGTATGCATGTACCTAGTATAACTACTTGTTGATATGACATGTGCTGCCACCTATCCATGTACTTCATGTAAGCTGACCCACTCAGCCTCGTTCTGTTAGAGTAATAAAGATAAGACCTCTTGCCACGAGAACCTCAACCGAGTCACTTGTTATTTTACATGGTGTCAGAAGTTTCAATACATTCTGCAAGTCAGAATGAGTCTTAAGCCTCCACAAAACCTTAGCCTGGAAGGCAATATAGCCAAGAACTATGAGGACTGGTTAAGGGCATTCAGATTTTATGCCCTAGCAACAGAACTTGAGAAAAAGGCAGGAGCTGTCCAGTGTGCAACATTCCTACACATAGCTGGCCCAGCAACTCAGCAAGTGCATGCCACTTTCAAATTTGAGGATGCTGAGGTGGACAGACTGGACATTCTAATACAGAAGCTGCAGGACTACTGCTCACCCAAGAAGAATGTGACCGTATCAAGGTACTACTTCAACACTAGGAATCAAAAATCTGGTGAGAAGTTTGACACTTTCTTGACATCCCTAAAAACACTTGCCAAGGATTGTGAGTACAGAGAACTGGAAGATTCTCTCATAAAGGACAGGATAGTGTGTGGTGTTGATGATAATGAATTGCGAAAGAGACTTCTTCAAACAGAGGAATTGACACTAGACAAAGCAATTAGAATATGCCAAGTCAACGAGTTGAGCGCAATGCAGCTCGAATCATTATCTCTACAAGCCACTACTACCCAAGATGTTGACGCAGTGAGGGTCCAAGGGTCGAAGGGTGCAGCGCAGCGAGGTCAGCGTGAGTACGCTAATAAAGATAAGCAGCTATGTGTGTTCTGCACTTATCAACACCAGCGAGGGAAATGCCCTGCCTGGAATCAGGAGTGCATAGCGTGTGGATTACAAGGACACTTTGCCAAGTCTACGAAGTGCAGGAAAAACAAAACAAACGCAAGGAGTGGGCAGAGACAGGTCCACGACATACAGCAGACCCTGCAAGATAGTGATGATGAGTGTGCTAGTGATGACTTTCTTATAACAGAAGTCAAAATTGACAGTGCTGAACTGATAGACACAGACTGGTACGAAACTTTGAGTATTGGTAGCACACAGGTTAAATTTAAA
This sequence comes from Maea johnstoni, assembly GCA_963942565.1. Lineage (NCBI taxonomy): Eukaryota > Metazoa > Annelida > Polychaeta > Spionida > Magelonidae > Maea > Maea johnstoni. Next base: position 42,452,878 of record OZ012685.1, on the reverse strand, counting down.
CTTGACACTGGTGCGCAGACCGACCTGTTACCAACCAATGTTTTTATGTCAATGCATGAATGTAATGAATTACAACCCTCCAGCATTAAGCTGAAGTCATACTCTGGGCATGTTATAAAACCTGATGGGCAAGCCACTCTGAGGGTAAAAGATAGATGTGGAAAACTGCATGAATTAAATTTTCAGATAGTAGAGAGGGGGGTCCCCATACTGGGTAAGAGCAGTTGTGTTTCACTCGGACTAATTAAACGGGTGACAGAGGAGCAGTCTCCAGAGGTGAAAACTGAGACTCAGTCTGAAAGTGCACAAGGATGCCCTGCAAGACAGGTGAGTACCTATAGTGTGTCTGCTATAGAAAATAGCAATAAACCTAGCAAGCGATGCCTTGATATCATAGAGAAGGCAGAAAAAAATGGCTGCTTCGACAAGAGCCAATTAGGTGACATGAAAAATCACCTGTATGACATAAAAGTGAAGGCCAATGCAGAGCCAACTAAAAACCCACCCCGCACTGTACCTCACAAATTAAGAGGTGAGGTTAAGAAAGAGCTAGACCGCATGGAAGAGCTCAAAGTTCACTGCAAAGTGACAGAACCCACAGACTGGGTAAGTTCGATGCACGTTGAGCATAAGCCAGGCAAAACAAGAATATGCCTGGACCCTAAAGAATTAAATGAAAGTATCAAACGTGAGCACTACCCTATGAGAACCATAGAGGAAGTAACAGCACAGATGCCCAATGCTGCAGTGTTCTCTATCATTGATGCCACAAGTGGATATTGGCAAATCAAGTTGTCAGAAGAAAGCTCATACCTGACAACATACAATACCCCATTTGGGAGGTATAGATACCTGCGAATGCCATTTGGCATTTCTTCTGCCAGTGAAATTTGGCAGCGAGCCATGGAGGAGGAATTTGGAGACATAGAAGGGGTAGAGATTATAGCAGACGATGTAGTAGTCTGGGGGCATGATCATAGCGAGCACGATGACCGCCTAGACAAGCTTATGACCAGAGTCAATGAAGTTGGTCTTAAGCTAAATAGAAATAAGTGTCAGTTTAGCACTGACAGAGTCTCATTTGTAGGCCATACGCTTACCTCAAAAGGACTCGAGCCCAGTTCTGAAAGGATAGAAGCCATTTTGAAGATGCCTTCCCCTAGTAACAAGGATGAGTTAGCAACTTTCCTTGGAATGATGACTTATCTTGGAAAATTCATTCCAAATTTGTCAGCAATAACTGCTCCACTTCGCCAACTCATGGAGAAAGATGTTGCCTGGACATGGGAACAGCACCATGAACAGGCAGTAGAAAGGCTCAAGAGTATAGTAGCTAAAGCCACTGCACTTAAATACTATGATGCTAAGCTGCCAGTCACCCTAGCCACTGATGCCTCTAAGCTAGGCCTGGGAGCAGTGATAATGCAAGAAGAACAGCCAATTGCTTTTGCTTCAAGGTGCTTGTCACCTGCTGAGAAGAATTACGCCACAATTGAGCGTGAAATGAGCGGAATACTGTATGGCTGTACGAAATTTCATGACTATATCTATGGTCAGACAGTCATAGTAGAGACAGACCATAAGCCTCTAGTGGGAATTTTCACCAAACCACTGCATAAACTAAGTCCTCGCTTACAACGTATGCGAATGAAGATGCTGTGGTATGATGTCAAAGTAATTTGGAAGCCTGGGAAGGACATGTTTGTCCCCGATGCACTGAGCCGAGCACCGGTACATGGTGCAGTGAAAGAGATAGAGCTGAATGATAAAGCTGAGGTATACTCAGTTGTCAGCCAACTACCCATCACAAGGGATAAGCTAATTGAGTTTCGAACAGCTACTGCAAATGACCCAAATCTGCAGCAACTCATAAGTGTGGTGACGGATGGCTGGCCCAGTGAAAGAAGTAAGGTTTCAGAAACAATCAAACCATATTTTCCTTTCAAAGATGAAATTGTGTATTGTGATGGTCTCTTGTTTAGAGGGAACCAGATCATAGTACCAAAATGTTTACAAAGTGAAATGCTGTCACGCATTCATGAAAGTCACCAAGGTATTGTGAAGACCAAAAGACGGGCACGAGGAGTATTATTTTGGCCAGGAATGAACAGCCAGATTGAGGATGCTATCTCAAAATGTGCAGTATGTGCAGAGTTTCGAAAAGCACAACCTGCAGAACCCCTGATCTCTCATGATATACCAAACCGCCCATGGTCTAAGATAGCCGCGGATTTTTTCCACCACAATGGACATGATTACCTGATAATAGTTGACTACTATTCAAAATTTCCAGAGGTAATCAAGGTACCCAGTACCAAAAGCCAGACTGTAATCTACGCTATGCAATCAGTGTTTTCCCGTACTGGCATACCTGATGAGCTGATTACAGACAATGGTCCTCCTTTTAATGGGGCCGAATTTGCACAGTTTGCAAAGAAATGGGAATTTCACCATGTGACTAGTAGTCCTGGGTTCCCACAATCCAATGGACAAGTAGAGCGCTGTGTTCAAACTGTCAAAAATCTGATCAAGAAAGCAGAAAAAGCCGGGGAAAACCCATTTCTATCTCTACTTGAGTACAGAAACACACCTCTAGATGGCACTGACGGATTCTCTCCTGCTCAGCTGCTAAACAGCCGCCTACTCAGATCGAGAGTACCCACTGCTCTTCCCCTACTGAAGCCGCATGTAGTCCCGCCCATGAAAACCAACTTAAAAGTCAGGCAATCCATTCAAAAGTTCTATCATGATCAACATGCTCAAAAGGAGCTTCCTAAACCCCAGGTTGGCGATCCTATCAGGTTTAAGAATCCTAAAGGTAATTGGGAATATGCAACCATACAAAGTGAAAGTAACGCACCTAGAAGTTTCATTGTTAAAACCCCTGATGGTAGATCATATAGGAGGAACAGGAATCATATGTTCAAAACTAGAGAGCAGGCACCAAGTGAAACACCTCACCTTTCAGATAATACACTGGTAAATCAAAATATAGTACCTAATGCTATTCAAAACATCAAGTCAACTCCTAACAATAATCATGAGCAGATACCTGATAACACTGGAGAAAATGAGGTTATAACAGAGATGCCTGTACTAACACGATCGCCTGTAAAGGCCACAAGAAGTGGAAGAGTGTCAAAGCCTCCCATTAGACTAATTGAAACATAAACATAATGATGATATCAAGCAAGTAAAAGGCACTATAACCTGAAATAAAAAAGACTTCTTTAATGCCGATGCACCTCATCGTGAAGCTAAGTGTATAACTATTTTTGGTCAGAAGAGGGGAGATGTGATGTATGCATGTACCTAGTATAACTACTTGTTGATATGACATGTGCTGCCACCTATCCATGTACTTCATGTAAGCTGACCCACTCAGCCTCGTTCTGTTAGAGTAATAAAGATAAGACCTCTTGCCACGAGAACCTCAACCGAGTCACTTGTTATTTTACAACCTTGTCGGATACTGAGCAAATAATAACACTAAATCACCTTGACGATGCGCTATAAATACCTACATTGTATATGCAAGTGCCAGTGGCTGTAAAGCTTAGACCTAAGGCAACTTTTGAGTATCACTCTCTGTCACACTCACAATCATTGTATTTACAATTACACCGCAAGTTATGAGGCAGGTGCTACCCTGCCACACGGCTGACACAGAAGTGAACTTACCCGCCAGTGACTGAGTCCGACGCTGGCTGGCCCCCGCTCGCAGATGTGACCCTCGGAAGTAGTTCGAAGTTCCCTCTGCTTTCTAGCTGTTCAGGAACACCGCCAGCAGTCTACTCTCTCACACCCTGATGGACATCGATTGTCAACAGCCGAATTGCCCACTTACTATTCAAGTGAATAAGGTCCGGCTAAAAAGCGGATTCGAATCGGGTACATTTGTGCACGAAATTAGTTTCATACCTGGCCGCTAGATGTCTCCTTCATAAAAAAGATATCAAGTGACTCTCTACCTCTGCAGAGAGATAGCACCAGAGAGTGGAAGTCAAGACATTTATCTGAGAAAATACCCATGTTGTCCTATACCATATTGCAACAACACTTTTCCAGTTTAACCAGAGACGTTGATAAATAGACCTCTCTGGTTTAACTAAAACTTTCATGTGGACAGGCATCACAGGTGGTATCCACTTTTCAGGGAGACAACTGAGATTGACAATTAGACTCGTAGACAATTGACCCAGAATTCCAGAAATATGCCTTTGATGTGTTTTTCTTGTGGCTGACCCAAAATATCAAATAGTGTGAAATATCATTAATATATATGATTGATATAATTGATGATTGGGTTTATCCTCAATGTTTAATCTTTTGATGTAAAAAAACTTTACAAACAACTAAATAAGTCACCAGTGAGTAAAAAAAAAAAGATAAATGGTTTGATAAATGAACATGTACATTATTTAGGGTATATGTGAGAAGGGTCATGCATACATTACAATTTAGTAGAACAGAAACTAAAATGCATTGGCTTACTCCTTTTTATTTGCATCCACCAACTTCCCAAAGTCAAAAGGAGTTTTAGGTATTATATAAAACATTTAAGAGTGGGTAATTCATATAGGAGATTATGGAATGATACAGAAAACTGGGTTAGAACAATAAATAAGCCTCACTTCAAAATTTCAGATAATGAAAAAAAATTTGGTGAGAAATATAATGACTGTATCAAACACATGATTATCACAAGTGTCATAAATGTAATTTATCAAAAAAGGAATTTTAAGTGGTGATATAATGTGCCTATCAGATGTGAAAATATTTTCATTGAGAAATCTCCATATACTGAGATCCCATGAAATAATCCAAAGCAATACAATAACTTTTAAAGAAAAATGGGATTTTTTTATTGATTTTCTTAGATCTGACCCCTCTACAAAATATGGTTGGTATACTTTATAGGAATATCTATTTGAACAGACTTAAACTTCACCTTGGCTGGACAATGTTGCAGACAATAAATAAAAATCTCTGTTTAAGTACTGTAAAGTACAAAATTCTCATTTTGTATAACATATACAAAAGAATGATATTGACTCTTAGGGATATCATCCCTTATTATGTATTTGTATATCATTTATTATATATTTTTGTGTGCTCATATAGTTATTAGATTTTGTAAATCTGTCTTTTGAATGTCTAGTATGGAGAATAAAAATCCTGTTGCACATGTGTGCTATTTGAAATTTAAAAAAAATGTGTAATTCATATTTAATTCCACATATCAGCAAATGTTAACTAAAAACTTTCACGTTTCAAAGTTCAAGTCTGGAGAATATTTTCCATATAAGGTTAAGTGAAAGAATAGCAATGAACTGATGCTGAAACTACTTTCATCCTATATGTGCACTGCATGAATGACCCTTTTAAACTTGCTACCTTAAGTATTGGCTATAACAAGACAAAGCAGGTTAATATGTATAGATATTTATTATACATCTGTGATACAAACTGGAATGGGTACATTAACCAATACACTTGTAATATTTCAAAGACACTCTGAGACTATTTACAGACGCAATTTAAATCACATTGCTCACTTACCAAATATCACATTTTATATTATTTACTTATTTCATATGAATAGCTAATTTCACTCATTCATAACTTCATGTATACATCATCTTGTGTGTATATATACACCTTCACTCATAGTGTTTGTTCTTTAGTGTCTTTTTAAACAAAACAAATTAACATAACATACAGAGGGCTTCAGGGAAGATCCTAACCATTGGACTGAGTTACCCTCTTTAAATAAAGATTATTATTATTATTATTATTATTATTATTATACTGTATACCGTGTTAATATTGCAGCAGTTTAATTGATGGGTACTTTGCGCACCTATGCAGTCAGCATTAATTGAACTGCGCACCATTATTCGGACATTCAATACCTATACTTGTATCGGGCAACACATGATAGCTTGACATTCAACACTAAGACCCTTGGCGGCCCCTACTGATACTACGTTCAATCACAATGTAAACATCTTGCACACTCGAGCGTGATTAAATACTAGTTTGCCGGTAACCACTTATCGGAGTTACTGATTGCAACCAAGATATCACACTTTCAAAAATAAGATCACACTTGCCCTTTTTTGTGAGCAGTATCTGGCATCCCGAAGGGGCTGACCCGCTATAAAGTGACAACAGCACCCTTCCCAATAGGCAGGTAGATCGCATACCCATTGCCTCCTACACAGCTTTAGCTGTTGGCACAGACATAGGTTATAAGTGTGCAGTAATTAAACTGCGCATCAAAGGCAGTTGTCTGCTGAGTGCATTATTTTATATGCGCAATATTAACACGGTATACAGAATATGTTTGTGTTTTCTGTTTCAGTTGATGACATCTGTAAAAGTGCAGCCAAAATCACCCAGAAACATAAAATTCACAAATCCCTCACGTTTCTAGCAGCCATGTACCACAGTGACTGCAGATAGTTTTCTTTTTTAAGTAGCTGACAACTGGGTCTCAATATACCAATAAAACCATTCATCCCACGGTGCCACGGAACTGACATAAATATCTTACATACTGTCAGCATAGTATTGTAATTCCTTCAAGTTTGAAGAGACTACAGGGGTATATAATCAGGGTTTTATTTATCAGGGAGTCCCAGACATAATATAATATCAGTGTCACAAATATAACTTTCATCCCGTATTGTTAACACAATATTGCAAGTCTGTACTTTGGAGGCATATGATAGCTGATGAAAACCACCGCCTAACCCAAAACACTTGTATTTTCCACTTAACAAAGCAACTCCCTTAGGTAATTGTTTCACAAGCAAGATAAATGCACCTTTTTATGGAATATCATACACATTGGAAAATTGCCAATTATTCAAATTCTGTATTTTGAAATTTCAATTCATAGTAACATCATTTGATTCAGAACCAATAACAAGTTTAATTAAATAATAGAAAACAACACTAATCACCATATAGGTCAATCAAAATATGGTTATTGACAAGATAATCATCAATATTTGTATCTCGCAACTGTCACAAAATTTAGTATTTGTGATTTCTACTACAGATTAAAAACACCATTATCTGATTTTATATTCACCAAATCCACTCCACTTGACAGTGAATATCTAAAATAAATCATTAAGAAATACTAATTGATAATTGACAATATCAATAATTAAACAAAAATGTTGTCTAACTCATTCATGCTTTTGGCACTGGGTAAGTGGATGAACAATCTGAAGGCAATATTTTCTCTAGTAAGAAAACACACCTGCCAATCAACTATTACTTTATTCATCAATATTTACAATAAATCTGATTAAGTATCAAAGCCCCAGCTATTAGGTCTCTGGGAATGAAAATGTCAAGTCATAATACTGTAAAGTTCGAAATATTAGCGTGGAACTATTATTGGCGACATTAGCGAGTGGGTCAGATTCGCCAATATTACGATCCGTTTATATTTGTTCCATTTTTCAACAATTTTTCTTTGTTTTTCTAGGTAGTCTCACAATCTTGTAACACTTCAGGTTAGAGTATGTTCTACTAGTATATTGAATGAAAGTGAGGAATTGAAATTTTGCTCCGTGTATATAGAAGACTTTCAAAACGAAGATGTTGTTAGGGATACTGTATAGAAATCACTATTGATATACTCGTATTTGAAATGAGGATTTTTATTGGCCAAACACTGACTGCGAACAGTGGAGATGGTTCACACGCTAATATTACGATTCGCTAATATGGAAAAATTGATCAATTCGCTAAATTTAAGCACGCCAATATTTCAAACTTTACAGTATGTCCTCCAATGACCTTAAAATTGGTCATAAGCCCTCCATCCCCCTGAGACCTCTGGGTATGAAAGGATAACCTTCATGGCTAAACTTCAGCTTAACATATTCATATTCAATGTGAATGAGACAGTTCTCCTAATTATCAATACACTCATGGACAAGCATTTACACAGTACATAAATAATATAATAACCCTTTGTAAGAGTCATCTGGACCTGTTATACTTTGAGAATATGATTTGAAATTAATGATTAATTGATTAATTTAGAAAATACTTGAAGGAAAGTTGTGGGTTTATTTCAGATTAACATTCCTCCTTCAAATATTTTCTGAATGATGTACATTTTGATTACAATGATACCATTGAAATAGACATGACATTTTTGCACTTCAGGCATAAATAGGTTAAAGCAAGTTATTCCAGCAAGACTGCACATCTTAGCTAGATCAGAGCATATATCTATATTACCTGTCAGGAAGCCATGTTTAACATGACAAAAGAATGCTCCAAAAGATAGGATCTGGCAGGTTTTATTTTAGGTTAACTTGAAATAATTCATTCCATTCAGCCTCCAACAATATCCAAAATTGTAAATATCAGAGCTGGGTTAGATGCATATTTTAAACGGTTGACCTTTTAATTCAGTCTATAGTAAGCAATATTCTAATTACTCGGACAACAGTTAATGGGTTTAGCTCTAGGTTAGTACATACATTTGTTTGTGAAATGGACCCTTGGCTACAGAATTATATATTTTTAGGTAGCTCCATAAACATCAATTCTTGTGCATGTATTTTGGTTGGGTATGTGTATCTTAGATTCAGTGATGCAGAGAGTTTCTGATGACTCAGTTGTCCAGTCATACAGGGATCCAGTAGGCAACCAGATAAGAACTTATGGTGGCCCACTCCTTCTTACGCTTTGCATATCTTATGAACATCATCATGGAATGGTACAACATCATCTGGGACCATCGGTCCATTCAATATCAACTGTAGTTCACCTGAAATATTTTTTAAGTCGCCTCAGGCTATGGGTGACCATTTAACAAATTCATGGTTGGAGATCTCCTTGACAAGTGTCATCTTGACCTGGCATTCTTTTGAAAAAAAAAAATGCTTTGGAATTCAGCAAAACTTTGCAAAATATTTAAAAGTTCTGATGGACATCTCCCCTTCAAAAACTTTTTAAAATTTGTTCTTGTATGAGAGATATCACCAAAATAATCTGGCAGTTTTCGGTGCTACAGCCAAGAATTGTTTAATTTCAAATGTTACACATTAACCATGAGAAAGGGTCAAAAAATCCCAGTCCATAGCTTCAGACTCTTTTCCTTCAGAAGGCACTTCTGGAGCCAGGCTAGTCAGCATACTCTCAAGTCTGGAAAAGTGAAAATGATAACATCTATACAGGCTGCATTCACTGGCAGTATGCTTAAAGTTCCTGACATTAAAGGGAAAGCTTTTGCCATAATTGGAGAGAGATTAGTAAAAAGAAATAATTTCAAATGATCCCGGCCCTGATTTAAAGTGGTAAATGACCTTAAGTTTCACATAACCATTTATATATGATTGGTCCAAGTCCAGCCAGTTGAAAAACTAAAGATTAAAATGTTGCTTGAGCTTCATCATTCTGAATCGCAACAAGGGTTGCGGATAATTAATTTCAAAACTAACACTACTACAACGTAAAACTACTACTCACAGGTTGAAAGACAAACAAATATTTGTTGTAACAGATGTTGCCTAATCATTTGATTTATTCACATTTATTCATTCTTTGTTGTGGCCTGACTTGCAAGCTAGACTAACTGGCTCTTTTATACTGATTCCTACAAGTTCATCAAATCAGTCTAAAAGAATGATTAAGTCTAGCTATTTACATCTATTTCAATGTCATCAAGTTGCAGGCTTTGATCAGCCTGTGGAGAGTAATAAAGCAAGTGGCGCCTTACTGCCCGTTCTTGTGTAGCTCAATTACAAATAGGTTCTTGTTTGTGATATGCTAAATGATTATCCTTAAGCATTTTGTTAAAAACAATATGAAATGATCCAATACTTTTTCTTATCAATAATCAATATTAACAAATAATGATCTGCATCCCTTATCGTGACATTAAAAGAAGGTATTCCTTTGGAATGTAAACACTCTGTCTGCATCCTATTAGCAAAGTGCTTCTTCACATGCATTTAGATGACTGACCTCAACTTAGTTATGGTTGTAGCAGCCAAAATTGTCTGGTAATTCGGAAGATAATGTTTTGATGAAAGCATCTTTATAAATCTATTTCAAGACCACTTTTCAATGGAAATTTAGAACATCAATGGCTAAAAAGCCAAATATTTAAGAGCGAAATTAACTGTTTTGTTCCCGACAGACTCAGAATATGAATAGTTAACCCTTCCAATGCTGAGGCTACTTTTGTACAAAGCACAAGAACGCAAAAATCTTTGAAAATCATCTAAACCCTGTCATGTTGGTACTCATTGGAAAGCTCTCGCTGAGTGCTCTCAGATGAGTACACATTTGCCATGGTTTCAGTCATGTTTTAAGATTTTTCGCATCATTTTGTATTGGCCAAATTAGTCACCAGCAGCCCAAGGGTTAAAGAGCCGAATATCATTGAAAAGATTCCCTTACTGTGATCGTGCTGTCATGTTCTCTGTGAGGATGACCATGGACTGCTCTTTATTTGTGTCGAAGAATGTTTGTGACAAGCGGGAGGATGAGTTGGAGCTTCCCTCGGAGTCTGTACGCTTTACCAGGTCGGGTTCCTGATTACCCCCTCCCTGCAGGTTTGTACGTAGCTGAAAGAGACAGAATTGTTATCATTATTCTTATTCCTCTTATTATCATCATCATTTTCATTATTACTATCATCATCATTATTATAATCATTTTTGTTATTATCATTATTATTATCATTATAATTATTATTATTGTTATTATTATTATTATTATTATCATTACTATTATTATTATCATGGTTATTATTATCATTATAATTATTATTATCATTATTATTATTATCATTATTATTATTATCATTATTACTATTATCATTATTGTTATTATAATTATAACTGTATTATTATTATCATTATTATTATTATTTTTATTATTATTATTATCATTATTATTATTATTATTATTATTATTATTATCATCATCATCATTATCATTATCATCATTATCATTAATATCATGAAATAAATCAGGGTTTGATAAGGTGTTACAGTAAATAATTAACATTCTAAGATCTTTTTTGTTCAAGTATTATATGTAAGTCTCACATACTGCTGCCATAAAGCAAGCATTGTCTGTAAACCAATATCTAATCTTCGCTTCAACTGTCTGAAAGATGATGAAGTTCTATCATGATATGGTGCTGGAGTAGTTCACCCATCTCTGACATATTCCTGGCTAAGTCCCAGGTTAGTGTTTAAGCTTAGATTACCAAACACAAGTGGATTCGAAACCAGCCGGTCAACCTGAACATGCTAGCCTCAACCAGTGTCAACTAATAGCCGCAAATGGGTGCCAGAATTGGTTCTCTGGGCACCCCCAGCTGGTGGTGGAGATAGGGTTTCTCTGTAATGTAATCGATGCGGGAGCCCTGATTGGTCTTTGTTCCCACGTGACCTTGCGCTGCTGCCTTATCTGGTAGTCCTGGGATGAGGCCAGCATGTAACTATAGGGCATATAGTAATTGGTCTCTCGCTACATATCCATTCTTTTCTTAATCCAAGGTTTAAGGTAAAATGATAGGTACGTACTGCCACTTTGACCAGTGTCCACATGTCCACCTGACGCTGCACCTGGAAACTGGATATAACCTGACTTGCATCTTTGATGTCCTTCACAGCCTTTTCAAGTTTGGGCATCAACGTTTCCAGCTCCAACTTGCAGTGGGTTATCTTGCTAGAAAATGCGTATTAGATACAGAAAATAAATATATGTGATCGACAACAACTTAATTCACATTGACTTAATATAACATGCAAAAAGTAGTAGTAGTAGTAGTAGTAGTAGTAGTAGTAGTAGTAGTAGTAGTAGTAGTAGTAGTAGTAGTAGTAGTAGTAGTAGTAGTAGAAGTAGTAGTAGTAGTAGTAGTAGTAGTAGTAGTAGTAGTAGTAGTAGTAGTAGTTGCAGTAGTAGTAGTAGTAGTAGTAGTAGTAGTAGTAGTAGTAGTAGTAGTAGTAGTAGTAGTAGCAGTAGCAGTAGCAGTAGCAGAAGCAGCCATGAGTGATAAAATCAACAATTTAATATGTATGATTCTAAATGTGTTTATAATGTACACTTACCCAAGATGCTGATAGAGCTCTTTGGTTAAATTCTCTCTCTGTGTCAGACATTTAACCAGGATACCCACCATCTTCTTATTACTGGACAAGGCTGGTCTTTGATCTGTGAAACAAATGCATAGAATTACTAGAATATCACTGTAGTGCTGGGCCCAACCTCACAAATTAACCTATTGTTATTTTTCCTTTCCCTAATAGCCAACAAAGTTTTTTTTGTGTTTTTTATAGTGAAATGCCAATATAATAAGCTTAGTTATGTGCTGAGTTGACCACTTAAGTTACAGGGGATTTTGGGCTACCCTAAATCCTAGTTGTTAACTATTAAATCATTTGCTTGTAGAACACAACAATTCAAGAACACTGGGACACTGGAAAAAGATGTCTATAAGGCCTGACTAGAGAAATTTACCAGTAGGCCACTTGATTCTATATATCCAGCACAGAGGCGGTGATAAAAATTGATACACGAACACCTTGTAAAGGATAAAGGTCAGACACTATCACTCGATAAATACCCTTCACAAATCATATCACCAACAATGCTTGGGCATCATTTATAAAGGGCAAGGCCACACCTTAAATTGATATAGACTTAACCCATTAATACTTAAGAGTTCCTCTAGAAATTGTCGTCTGGAATTCAGATACTTTTGACCATAACTTATGAATTGACAATGATTGTACAAAATATTTGAAGGAAAGTTGTTGGTAATATTCTAATCAACATATCTCCATCAAATATATTGCTAATTATGCTTTAGGCTGAAAGATTTCATCGAAATTGTCCGGCCTTTTTTGGCCTCTGTGAGCATTAATGGGTTAAAATCAACTCTAATTATTCACTGCAGTTACCCAATTTCATGACTCAGTAAATGTAACCAGTCTATGACTTTCTATTCATAGATTATATCACTATTATCATGCACAATACCTTTGAGAGCAGAGAGTAGAAAGAAGTAAAATCCCTACCTCTTGGAATTGCCCTTAAGCCCTGGTAAAGAGATGTTGCATTTTTCTCTCTGTAAAACAAAGTATGGTCACTTACATCTCACATTTTAAAAACATGGTGACTTAAAAGAATGATTTGATTTAAGATTATTGGAACATATTTGAAGAAAAATCCTTATCAGAACAACACCATGAACCATCTTTCAAATACTCTGATAATTCAGGATTAATTCCTAGCTTGAAAAAACAATCAACTATTGGTATATTAACATCATTACAGGTAAAATGGTATAATATCAAGTAATGTATCCTGCTAATGTTAATGTAAATGTAGCTGAAGTAAAAATTATGTTGAACTCAAAAAGAATTTCATGTTAACCAATTCACACTCATAGTTCCTCTACAAAGTATCGTCTGCTTCTCTCATACTTTTGAAAATAACTTGGGAATAAAGTGAAAGTTCATAAAATATTTGATGGAGATTTGTTGTTTGGCTTCTGATTAACATTTCTCAATCAAATATTTAACAAAAAATGCTTTTTTTCAAAAGCTATTTCCAAAATTGTCAGGCCTGTTTTGGGCGCTCTGAGTGTGAATGGGTTAAAGATGGGTCCTATTAGGTAAGAAAATGGTATTTACATATCATTCATCAGATCAGCCTGTTTTGTTCTTGCATAGGGACTCTTTGGCAATTCTACTATTTTAGTGGTCAGAGCTGTACTTTGTTCATCCAACGATGTGACCATTTTTTGCTGGAAAAAGAAAATAAATAGCTACTACTTTGTTGATATGATTGTGATATTGTATCGTATTGTATAGAATATTTAAAGAGCGATCACTACATAACTTCCCTGTAAAAGATATAGGTTATCACATCATAGGATAGACATTCTTTACTTGTGTCATTATTTGTTACCATGGTGATTTTGGTTGCATTAAACAGCTAAAGCAATACCCAAATGAGATCAAACTAAACAGGTAACCTATTTTTTTCTGCCCAAGATCTTTTGCCTTACAAGGTTATCATATATTGATGCCTGAAAGACTATACTTAGCAAAATCAAATAGTGCCATCTATAAAAGTTTATGGAATGTTACATCTTTTATGAGAAACAATACTTACAAGGTCCAAATACTTTTCTACCTCTTCATTCTTCTTAATCCAATTTGAATACATAGTTTTTGATGCTGGAAATAAAATGAATAACATTGTCATTAATTTGAGAAATGACTATGGGGCAGATGTCACGTAGACATGCAAGATCATGCAGTGGCAACTCCTCTCTCCAACAGGACTGGGACTTTTAGTACTTGATAGGGATAGGCACCTTTAAAAATTCTTTTACGAAACAATGAAATATCAATGTTTCTATAATGATACAATATTTTTGAAATATTTCAATTATACTCGAAAGTAATGGCTACAAACAGAGGCCCTACCCTTGAACAGGCGGTTGCACACCACTTAATAGACTAGGTTCCTAGTCCCTAAAAAGTTGATATTCCCTTCTGTGCTGACCAAGCAGTGTGGTGTAGTACCAGGTATGTATATCGATGGCACCACCTGCTCCTCCTATCTCTAGAGGTTTTAGGTAGGCTGTCATACTCAAACTGAATCCTGGTGAGATAAGTGTAAACTAAATGGACCACTATGGCCACCTAGAATATTTGGTGCTAGGGAGCAGAAAGAAAATAACAGAAAATACATATGACAGCCTAGACATCTAGGCTAACCACTCCCTCTCTACGCTAGAACAGGTGGCTACACACCACTTAATTACTCCCTGCAGGTTGATTGGAGCCTAGAACTTGATAGATGAATAGCACATGCTAAATTAACTCATTCTTTTAGTCTGGTTCCCACTGATGACCTAGTGGAAATCAGTCTAAAATGGCTCTCATGTTAGACCATGGCATAAAATGAAATGTGACAAAGACGGTCGACCTACCCCGGTGCTTGCCACACATGATTGATTGTCTTTCACCCTGTGAGTAGTAGTTAATATATCATTAAGATACTGTATCATTCAAACATATCAAAATCGGATCAGATCATTTTGCAATTAACGATCCACATCTTTTCACCAAACCACACAATATTGATCAGTACAAAGGAATACTTACAAATTCCTGTTGGAGCTTGCTCTTCATATCTCTTAATATCCAAATTTTGACTGAAATCATAAGAGAGAGGATTTATCTTGCATGAAAACACGGAATAGAACTGAACAAATTTCTCTTATGATGAATTTACTGAATAAGGATTAAAGATGTGTACTGACTTCCATAACTAATGACAAAACAACAAAGGTCGGTAGACACGGTGACTTAATACAAGAGGTTCACGGACCACTACATCTTATCTTATCTTATCATCTTATCTATTATAACATGTATTAAAAGAGACAGACTTACTCTCATTGGCCACATAGGCCCACTATAAAATCTTTCAATTACCTTCAAACCAAGTTGTTTGTACAAAATAATGATCTTTCTGAATACATGTATTTAATCAATCTGTAGGACAAAATCTTATATTAACCTAATATATAAGATAGACTCTTACCTGGTTTTGAAGAACTCTATTTTTCCCATTAGTTTTCCTATATCACTATCAAGTTTACTTTTTAACCTAGAAAATACTGAATTTCCTCTTAATAAACTCATCCTGAAAAGGAAGCAAATGATAATTATTATTGTGCCAATTGATATTCAACCACTACTGACTTAATGTGCAATAAATAAAACAGGAGAAAGCTGAGTAAAACAAGTTTTAACCTATCCAAGCCTTTAGCAGCCAAAACCATCTGATTATATTTATGACATCTCTCTTACAAAAGCAATTCATTTATTCAGAAAGTATTTGAAGGAGAATTGTTCATTAGAAATCTATCTACAACTCTCCTTAGAATATTTTGCAATCTTATGCATCATTCCAAAGTAATTTTCAAAAGTATGCTAGGTCTGGACGACATTGGTCAAGTAGATCTCTAGGTATAGTCTTAGTCTTTTGGACACCCAACCCCTTAAAAAGCACCCTTCATGACACCCAAATTTTTTTGTGAGTAATTTCTTAAAATGTCAATTTCAAACATATAATTTAATTTTCTCATCTCCATATAATTCCTATGACATTGTATAGGGATATTATGCCTTATTTTGATATATTCATGCATATTTAGGGTTGAAAACCGAATATATTGTGTTCAACCTTAAACATTGGACGCCAAAAGATTTTACAATTGCTAATTTAGGGTACCCCATTTCTAAATCCGGGCTAAGACCCCGTCTCCAGTCATCAATGGGCTAACTTACATAGCAGTTCTCTGTGCCTGGAAAAGCCTGCGGTAATCCTGCGCTTGCTGACAGCAGAAGAACATGGCCTCTCCCCACGACTTCTTCTGATCCTGCCGAGAGAATAATCAGATATAGACACAACTCTAGTCTGGAAACCACAATCCTAAAAACCTCAAAACGATGATAATAACGATGATGATGATGATGATGATAATCATCACCATCATGATGATGATGATGATGATGACAATACTAATGATGACGACGATAATGATAATGGTTGATACTTATAGATACTGATGATGACAATAATAATGATGATGATGATAATAATACTAATACTAATAGTACTAATAAAACTACTACTACTACTACTATTACTACTACTAATACTAATACTACTACTACTACTACTACTAATTATAATGATAATAATAAAGAAATGTATTAATATACAAAGAAGAAGAAGAAAAAAAGAAGAGGCAAAAAAGAAATATATCAAATATTATGATAACAACAATGGTAATGAAGTATGACATAAGAAGATATAAGTTACTTAAAAGAAAGCAACAGTATTTTAAAGTGTCATAGCACAATGTACATAAACATCTCTTGAGGCACGATGTTCTTATTTTTAGGCTGGAAAGGAATATCTTCAATATAAACAAACCTATACCAATTAAATTCTATATTTACCTTGAAGGTGGAAAGAGTGTCTGGCTCTGCTATCATTAATTGCACTGTCTCTGGAAGAGGCCTTCTGGTCAGGTTCTTAACATCATATACAACAGTGTTTTTCCTAAATAGGTAAAGTAGCCAATCATCATCATCCTGCAATGAAAAGATGAACTTCTTAGTAAAATTAAATGATGAATTTCCATGTACAATTACAAGTTAACTTCGAAGTACAATCAAAAGATGAACTTTCATGTACAATTACAAGATGAAACTCTAAGAACAATTAATAGAATAACTTCCATGTACAATTACAAAATGAACTTTTATGTACAATTACAAAGAGGACTTCCATGTACAATTACAAAATGAACTTTTATGTACAATAACAAGATGAACTTTTATGTACAATTACAAGATGAACTTCTATGTACAATTACAAGATGAACTTCTACGTACAATTACAAGATGAACTTTTATGTACAATTACAAGAGGAACTTCCATGTATAATTACAAAATGAACTTTTATGTACAATTACAAGATGAACTTCTATGTACAATAACAAGATGAACTTCTATGTACAATTACAAGATGAACTTCCATGTACAATTACAAAATGAACTTTTATGTACAATTACAAGATGAACTTTCATGCACATATACAAGATGAACTACCATGCACAATTACAAGAACAGAAGCCGTAACACTCCCACTGCGTCTACCATAATAGTATGGTAATTTATCATTTTATCATTAGAGAATGTTTCAGGATCTTAAGGCAACTAAGAAATGGTGCATATTGTTTAACTTATTCTTTGTTTTATTTCAAGGTTCCCATATCACATATTTTTCTCTCCTCTATGCAAAATGTAATTGAAAGCATTGTTTGACATTCAAATCCATGTATTTAGTATTTCATTTGTTTATATCAGTAATATATTGTTTTGCTGGTTACAATACGTTTGCTTTCACCTATTCAAGCCTCAGAAGGGCGAGTTCTGATAGGAGCTTTTGTGAGGGACCTGCTTGATAAATGCTAATAATAAAATGTTACTAAGAATTGTGTAGGTGGTATCGTAAACAGTACTGATACTGTACCATTTCATTCTGAACAGTGTCCAACCCTATCCCTCCATGCACAAAGTTGTCCTTAACTTATATGACACTGAAACAAGAAAATAGTAAATTTTGAAAAGGTTAACGGTCGGGTGCTAGTACCAAGTACTAGTGTTCTTCCCTATAGATGGGTCAAGATGTTACAGTACTTACCCCTTCTGAGGCCCACCTACTGGGCTCCCCCACTGCCTCTGCCCCTGAGGCCAGCAGAATCTCCTGATCGGCAATCGGGATCTTGGTTTCCACTTCCAGCATTGTCTGCAGATCAGCCAGGGTCATACCTGGCCGTAGTGGATAGGAGAACAACTGTTTGCTTGGCACACTAAGTACTTGCAAAATCTGAAGCAGAATATACAGTAATTTAGATACATAAAGATATAAAACATTCTTTCTAATTGAGAATAATATAGCAAAAAAGACTCAAACAGGGCACATAAACATGCAGTGCTAAACATTAGGGAGGGTTGTCAATTTGTTAAATAACCTAGAAGAAATCTAGCCATTTCCAAGTGCCTAACTGTTGTCTTACAAGCCTTATTTTCATGAAAACCTTATTAAAGGTACAACATAAGTCACCTTTAGTTTGTACTAAATTCATGCAAATTGTTGTTAAAGATAGATGATGGTTAATTTAGCAAATATATGACTCGTTTATTTACAGTCAATATATTTCAGAGAAGTGGGCTTATGAAGAGTGAAATAAAGTAATCGTTTCTTGGGAACACAGATTAATGACAGGATAAGAATTCTTAGGAGAAAAAAAATGACGCTCCTTGATAAAAGCTATTGTCATATGGACTATGAAGGCCCCTATGGTAGAAATACAGGGTGAATGGGAAAGAGGGGTTCACTAGATTCCTGTAAGTGGACTGCTACAGGGTCAGCCTAAGTCTCCAAATAAGCTGGGTGTCCACAATAGAGGAGTTGCACTCAGTGATAAAGAAGAAGATAAATTCAAAGACACATTTGAACCATTCATATGAGAATGTCTACTTTCCAATGTTCTATTGTATAATTTAAGTGTGATTTACACTGTACCCTTGTATCTAGGTTTCTATGTGAGTCATCCACCTGGCCCTCTTATTCCCATCTAAACCTCCACCCCTTGTATAATGTAAATGTGATTTACCTTTGTATCTAGGATGGTTTCTAGGTGAGTCATCCACTTGGCCCTCTTATTCCCATCTAAACCTCCACCCCTTGTATAATGTAAATGTGATTTACCTTTGTATCTAGGATGGTTTCTAGGTGAGTCATCCACCTGGCCCTCTTATTCCCATCTAAACCTCCACCCCTTGTATAATGTGAATGTGATTTACCTTTGTATCTAGGATGGTTTCTAGGTGAGTCATCCACCTGGCCCTCTTATTCCCATCTAAACCTCCACCCCTTGTATAATGTGAATGTGATTTACCTTTGTATCAAGGATGGTTTCTAGGTGAGTCATCCATTTGGCCCTCTTATTCCCATCTAAACCTCCACCCCTTGTATAATGTGAATGTGATTTACCTTTGTATCAAGGATGGTTTCTAGGTGAGTCATCCACCTGGCCCTCTTATTCCCATCTTAACCTCCACCCCTTGTATAATGTAAATGTGATTTACCTTTGTATCTAGGATGGTTTCTAGGTGAGTCATCCACTTGGCCCTCTTATTCCCATCTAAACCTCCACCCCTTGTATAATGTAAATGTGCTTTACCTTTGTATCTAGGATGGTTTCTAGGTGAGTCATCCACCTGGCCCTCTTATTCCCATCTAAACCTCCACCCCTTGTATAATGTGAATGTGATTTACCTTTGTATCAAGGATGGTTTCTAGGTGAGTCATCCACCTGGCCCTCTTATTCCCATCTAAACCTCCACCCCTTGTATAATGTGAATGTGCATTACCTTTGTATCTAGGATGGTTTCTAGGTGAGTCATCCACCTGGCCCTCTTATTCCCATCTTGACCTCCACCCCTTGTATGATGTCAATGTGATTTACCTTTGTGTCTAGGATGGTTTCTATGTGAGTCATCCATTTGGCCTTCTTATTCCCATCTAAACCTCCACCCCTTGTATAATGTAAATGTGCTTTACCTTTGTATCTAGGATGGTTTCTAGGTGAGTCATCCACCTGGCCCTCTTATTCCCATCTTAACCTCCACCCCTTGTATAATGTAAATGTGATTTACCTTTGTATCTAGGATGGTTTCTAGGTGAGTCATCCACTTGGCCCTCTTATTCCCATCTAAACCTCCACCCCTTGTATAATGTAAATGTGCTTTACCTTTGTATCTAGGATGGTTTCTAGGTGAGTCATCCACCTGGCCCTCTTATTCCCATCTAAACCTCCACCCCTTGTATAATGTGAATGTGATTTACCTTTGTATCAAGGATGGTTTCTAGGTGAGTCATCCACCTGGCCCTCTTATTCCCATCTAAACCTCCACCCCTTGTATAATGTGAATGTGCATTACCTTTGTATCTAGGATGGTTTCTAGGTGAGTCATCCACCTGGCCCTCTTATTCCCATCTAAACCTCCACCCCTTGTATAATGTGAATGTGATTTACCTTTGTATCTAGGATGGTTTCTAGGTGAGTCATCCACTTGGCCCTCTTATTCCCATCTAAACCTCCACCCCTTGTATAATGTAAATGTGCTTTACCTTTGTATCTAGGATGGTTTCTAGGTGAGTCATCCACCTGGCCCTCTTATTCCCATCTAAACCTCCACCCCTTGTATAATGTAAATGTGCTTTACCTTTGTATCTAGGATGGTTTCTAGGTGAGTCATCCACTTGGCCCTCTTATTCCCATCTAAACCTCCACCCCTTGCATGTATAATGTGAATGTGATTTACCTTTGTATCAAGGATGGTTTCTAGGTGAGTCATCCACCTGGCCCTCTTATTCCCATCTTAACCTCCACCCCTTGTATAATGTAAATGTGCTTTACCTTTGTATCTAGGATGGTTTCTAGGTGAGTCATCCACTTGGCCCTCTTATTCCCATCTAAACCTCCACCCCTTGCATGTATAATGTGAATGTGATTTACCTTTGTATCAAGGATGGTTTCTAGGTGAGTCATCCACTTGGCCCTCTTATTCGCGTCCAGACCCCCACCCCTAATCTTGGGGTCCCACTGCAGCATCGTCCTCAGTAACTCTTCAAACATATGCTGCAGTGTCCTGAAAACGTTAAGAAATAACATTAGATTTTTTTTGTGATTTCAACATCCTCATTAATTCTTCAAACAGATACTGCAGAGTCTTGAAACAGTGAAGAAAAAACTGAATTGGTTTTGTGATTTCAGCACCAGCTATGAGGATTTTTATCTAATCATGCAGAGTACTGAAATAAGCAAGAGATGATATGCTTAGGGGTTTGTGCCATCCATGTTTTCAGTAAATATCCTAACCAAAGCAGCAGTCCCAAAATAAGAGAGAAATGATTTGATTTGATTTGATTTGATTCGGTCTAGAATGATGTATATTACATAGCATTTGGCACTAATAGGATTTGTTCAATTTCAGTAAATAATGCTGCATCTCTATATATGCATGACATTTATATTTGACTGATTCGATCCAGTAAAGTAAGAAATTGAATAAACATGACAATGGTATTATTATAAATCAGATGTGAACACATTTAGTACATCATGTCACTTATAAGAGCCTCCTGGTGTGCCTCATTTCATGGCCACTATCAGATCAAGTGGAAATATAGGGAAAAGTGCTTTTAGATGGTGTTATTCATAGTAGGTACCTATCTGAGTAGATGGTGTTATTCATAATACAGGTGAACTTGGATATGACGGACTCAGTGGGACCAGGAAAATTGGTCCGTCATATGCAAAATCCGTCGTATACATATGACGAATACTTGATATGCATCGGACTGGGACCAAGCATATTGTCCGTCATATGCGAAAATCCGTCATACAGTGGTCCGTCATATCCAAGTTCACCTGTAGTTACCTACCTGCATAGATGGTATTATTCACAATAGGTACCTACCTGCACAGTTGGTGTATTTCAGGTAGATGTTTGGAGTAGGTCACTTGACCGCTACTGTTGTAATACACACTGATGTCGTCCACTGCCTTTCTGTTCACATGTGTGTGCCTTGAAATAAGAGACCTCACTGTAGTAAAGCATTAATCAACAACATAGCCAGGCCCCATGACTATCTAAAACCAGAGAAATACATCCCCATGATCCGCAACCCCATAGGCACAGCGTGCTAGTACCTAGGTGATGTGCGCCTCGAGTTACGCGGTGTTGCCTTGGGAAGAATTGGTCACGTGATTTTTTTAGGCAGGCAGCCAATCCTGCGGTACACAGGTTATCTATGACTCATATAGTCGGAGGCAGCGAAATTTGATAACGCATGCACAGTGCCCACTCCCTGTCTACTACCCCCTGCTTAAACCTATGTATTGCCAAGGAGGATACATGGGATTTGAGGTATGTCTATTTCAACCATATTGGAAGTGGCATTTTGACTATGAAATTTGTATTTATAGAATTTTATACATGTAGGGATTTCTTGTTTCCTTTTCCTTATCATAGGTAATCATAAAAATATACATTGTAGGTAATCATAAAAATGTAAATATGTGATGTTAGCAACTCTTAAAATCAATCATATTTCTTAACCCATCCATGTCTGGAGGTCTTCTTTACGTGTTATCCAAACTTATCATGTATTGATTCTCAAAATATTTGGAGGAAATTCATGGGTTGAGTTCTGAACAACAATTCTCGATAACATATTTTCCAAAAGATACCCTTGCTTAAAATATATAACCAAATGGATGAGGCCTTTTCTGGCAGCCACAAGGATGATGAGATAAACAAACATCTATCAATGATATATAATGAAAACAAAGAAGTGAGAACATACCACTGTAAAGGGGGTACAGCAGGTAAAAACGGCCTAAAGCCTGTGATCACCTCAAATATGACAGTCCCAAACGACCAGTAATCCACAGTGCAGGTGTACTTCTGACTCGCAAGCAATTCAGGAGCCTGTAAAAATGTTGTAAAAGTAATTTAATACAATGGTACCTACCCCGATTGCAAGTACTTAGCAATAATTGTTTAACAGCTTGAAAAAGGCTGAAATAACGTAATTATGTAATTTTGGACAATGAGAGAAAAACTGTACACACACTGAAGCTAACTCTTAAATTGTGGGCGAATATATCCACATATAAGCTCTTCTAGGGAGAATGCAGGAAAAACATTTTATTCAGGAAGAATATCACTGAAAAACTCTAATATCATCTACTGAAATAGATTCTTTAATAACTATTATCATAACATTTTTTTTCCTTGTGTAATCAGGTTTCCACCATCATATACAACTGGCTACTTATAATCCAGCATACCAGTATATATAGCACAAAATTTGACGATAACAAAATTCTAAAAAAAACTTATAGGAAACTCACTCACCAGATATTGTAGCGTTCCCACAAATGATGTACAGACACTCCCCTGGTCCAGCTCTTTGGCATAACCCAAGTCAATCAGCTTGTAAATAACCTAACAGAGACAAGTATTACACCATACAAATGAAGAGTAGGAAGTACTGTACATGCAGACGCATTGCTCCAAATTGAGCTATAAACTATTGTTAATCTAGATATTTTGAGCCATGATAACCAATAGTATTGCTCATCCTACATTTGTTAATACTAGTTTTGAACTTCTAAATTAACCACCTTCAATAGTAAAACACAATAAATTGACTTATTCAAAAACAAGAACCTGCCGTCATAAGATCTCACAGCGTGTATACTAATAGTCACAGCAGGGGATCAGATGATAAACCCAGCTTACAGCCAATAGGCACACTGTAAGGGACCAGCAGTTGATGACCCGAATGCAGCACCGATTACACTGCAGGAATGTTAGTTGCACTGGGCCCACTGGAAATTACAATTGCTTAATTTATCCATGCCACAAATTCCTTTGAAAACGGAAATCTGGCCAATTTAAAGGAAGTTATTCTTAACCTTTCCAATGCTGAAGCTACCTATATCTAAAGCACAAGGACACAAATATTTCTGGAAATCATCTAAACCCTGTTATTTTGGTATTCATTGAATAGCTCTCACTGAGTACTCTCAAATAAGTACCAATGTCATATGCCAGGGTTTCAGTCATTTTTCAGGTATTTTGCATCATTTTGTATTAGCCAATTTATCCATCTGCAGAATGAGTGTTAATATCACATTCCATTATAAATGCTATGGCATTACTTTAGTGATATACTATATTACTTATTTATGATAAATAGATGCATGTTTATAACTTATAGATCTGACTATCTTACTGTTTCCTTCAAAAATAGGAAAATCTAACTTTTAACCCTTCAAACGCTGAGGCTACTTTCGTCCAAAGAACAAGGACGCAAATATTTTTGAAAACCATCTAAACCCTGTCATGTTGGTATTCATTGGATAGCCGTCGCTGCATACTCTCAGATGAGTACCCGTTTGCCAGGGTTTCAGTCATTTATCAGGATTTTTGCATCATTTTGTATTGGCCAAATTAGCCACCAGCAGCATAAGGATTGATATTCAGATAATGTTCGGCATATTGAATGATGAACATACCCTGTCCTCGGTCTCCATCAGTACTATGTTTTCTGGCTTGAGGTCTCGGTGGATGATTCTCTTGTGGTGAAGATATTCTATTGCCGTGGCTATGTCCTTCACCAGGCAGCGAATAGTTGACCACCTCAACCCACAGCAATTATCAGGAATATTCAGAACCTGATAGGATAAGAAAAATCATGTTTTTCCAAATGACAATATCAATAAATTACACTACAAAGTGAGGTTGAAATTCATAGTGAATTCTGTTTTGGTGAAAGTGTGAAATTAGACTAAACTGACCCCCTACTGAACCCCCTCGAGAAATTGCAGGAGGGTCCAGCAGTTCTGTGTAGGGTATTTGTTCCTTATATGGGGAGTTTGTTTTGACAGAGAGGTATATCTATCTCATTGGTCTCAAGCAAAACTAAAGAAAAGTGAAACAATTTTGAGAAGGAAAAACATTTTGAATTGTAAATGGGGCCAGGCTTTGTCAAGCCATAGTCTTAGCTGGCAGGGCGTCATTTTGACACCCAAATCCTCAAAAATCTCACCTCAGAACACCCAATTTCAATGCGATAGATTTTTCTAAATTGAAATTTCAATCATATAATTAAAATATTTTCACTTTAATATAATGTCAATGACATTGTATGAGGATATCATGCCTTATTTCAATATATAAAGTAATCTGAGCAGATTTTGTCTCCATTGAAAAATTGGACGCCCAGTGATTTTACAATTGCAAATTTTGGGCACCTTTTGCCAAACACCTCAAACCCCCTCTATATATCCAACACTGGAATTACTCATCTTTTTTTCAAGTATCATATGTTAACTAAATGTCCACTTATTGGCTAGGTTGATAAGGCTAAAAAATTAATTGTTTGTTTCCTGTAACGGTCTGAAAAAAAATAGGGTAGGTAGGTCTGTAAAAAAAAATTTTTTTGCATTATTTTTTTGGTCAAAAATGTGTGTTTTATGCCTGTTTTAGGTTGATTGGGAGTGGAATGGGTGATAAAAACTTTATGGTAGGGATTTTTTTGAATAAACTTGTTAGGGTAGGGTTACAGGAAACAAACAATTTTTTTTTTAGGCCTAATAATGGATCATACCTTTCTGAGGTCTCCCCCAGAGCAGTACTCCATAGCTAGCAGAGGGAGATGGTCATTCTTGTTGACCAGCTCAGCAGGGACCTCCATGGCCTTGACCACATTCTCGTGGTTGAGGCGCTTCATGATATCAACTTCCAGCATCCAGCGCCGCTTGTTCTTCTGCGACATTTCTGACAGGAGTCGACATCGCTTCAAAGCCATCTGCTCTCCAGTCACCTATAATTTGCACAGAGAATTAACCTATAATAGATTTGCGTAGTTACAGCGCTAGAATCATGTTGCTCTGTAATACAAGGCAGGTAAAGCTATCATTTCTAACTTTTGTTTCATTTTAGTATCAGTTTAAACATTTACGCAGACATTTAACTTAGGAGTTCTTATCGAAAATTATCTTTAAATTGCCAATAAAGAATAACTTTACAAGCTATATGCAGAAGAGTTGTTGATAATATTCGGATTCACATTTTTCCTTCAGAGATTCAAGAAAAATATGTTCTCAACTGAAAGAAGTCCCCAAATTGTCAGATCGCTTTTGGCTGCAGGGAGCTTTAATGGATTAAACTAGTAGTGTTTGGCAGTCTCTGTTAGATGCCATATGTTCTATTCTTGAATTTTGTATGAGGTCAATCACATGATCTAAGAAGGGATTCATTCCCGATCAATTGTTTTAAGAGGAGTATATTTTGACTATATTAAGTTTGTAAGTTTTGAATATGTAGGGGTTCATTTAAACCTTGTGCCCAACTATTTGAACCTCAGCCACTTAATCCCTTCCTTCAGCAACATATTAAGTAGAAAACAAGATGTTTTTATGCATATGCAGTTTTTAGCAATATATGGTAAGATATCCCATCTCTTGAAGTATAAGTTAACCCATTAATGCTCACAGCAGCCAAAACAGCCTGATAATTTTGATGAAACCTTTCAAACAAAGGCATAGTTGAGAAAATATTTGAAGGAGAAATGTTAATCAGAACATTACCTACAACTCTCCTTCAAAATTGTTTTCAAGATCTCTTGAAATTCAAAAGTTATTGTCAAAAGTACTAGAGATCCAGACGACAACTTCAGAAGAATCTCTTAAGCATTAATGGGTTAAGGGATCAGCAAAATATCTAACTGACACAATAAAACCGCCATCAGCAACAATATTCTCCTTCCTCTTTCCCATGTTGACATGGCGCAATGACCTCTTTATAAAAATTTGTTTCAATCTCTCTTTCATTTCCTCTCAGAAGTGAATTTAAAGTTCACACTTTATTTTCAGTTATCTTTCAGAAGTAAATCAGAAGTATGATTAATAATAAGTACCGTATTTCTCCATAACACCACAACTCCAAATCCTCCAGAACCCAAGGTCTTCTCCTCCTTCCAATCCCCCATGGTGGGGGGATGATTCATGTCCATTTTCTAGTGGCTCAAAATAATTCCTGCAATATATAAAAAAAATCCATAAGACACCACATCACCAGCAAATAAGTTGTTATGATGTAACATACATCAGAAACATACTATATCGTACCTCTGCAAGTTCTGTTGTAACTGTAACCTTCAAATAAGAACACCTACAAGATTTACCCTAATCCCATAACCAACCAGTGAAATGTATGCAAGAGGAAAGTATGCCAGAAAATAATAATGACATCAGTTAGGAATCCCCCACTAATTGATGTTTTTATAAGAATTTTTTCGTCTTGGCAGGAATTTT
Organism: Maea johnstoni; assembly: GCA_963942565.1. Classification (NCBI taxonomy): domain Eukaryota; kingdom Metazoa; phylum Annelida; class Polychaeta; order Spionida; family Magelonidae; genus Maea; species Maea johnstoni. The sequence continues at coordinate 42,425,320 of OZ012685.1, read as the reverse complement.
GTTGACAGATGCACAGGAAGGGAGTGTTAAGGTCAACAAAATCTAGTTCAGAGAGAAGTAATACCTCTGGCAAATGATATCAGTTGGGGATTACCCACTAATTGGTGTTTTTATGTGAATCTTTTATTGTAGGCAGGAATTTTGTTGATGGATATACAGGATGGGAGTGTAAGCTCCACAACATCCAGTGCAGAGATAAGAAATATCTTTGATCATGCAGTGAGATCAGTCAGGAATACCCCACTAATTGATGTCTTTATGAGAATCTTTTATTGTAGGCAGGAATTTTGTTGACGGATATACAGGATGAGGGTGGTAAGGTCAACAAAATCCAGTGCACAGAGAGAAGTAATACAGCTGGCCAATGATATTAGTTAAAGATTACCCACTAATTGATGTCTTAATAAGAAATTTTTATTGTAGGCAGGAATTTTGTTGACGGATACAGGGAGGGACACTGTGCAAGGTCAACAACATCCAGTATAGAGAGAAGTAATACCTTTTATCAGGCCGGCCAATGATATCACTTAGGGATTTAACACTAATTGGATGTGTTTCATGGGAACTTTTCTATGATAAAGACAAACTGGAAAACAAAATAGGGCTAGGTTTTGACATATCACAAGCCTGACCTCTCAGGCTCTCACCATAGCCATCTAATGTTTTCCTGATTTGGCCCACAAAATTGATATATTGGCAATTTGTTATACCAATTGCATGAACTACAGGAAGAGGAGTGTCAGCCAGACATCAGAGCTGGGATATATGATATCTCTTATCAGTGAGATGATCAGTCAGGGATTCCCCACCAAAATGATTTTTTTCATGAGAAACTTTCACTATAGGGACAATTGGGTAAATTTTGTTGACAGATACAAGAAGGGAATGTAGGCTTGACAGTATCCGGTGGAGAGATATGTAATATCTCTCATCAGTGTGATCAGTTAGGAATTCCCCACAAATTGGATGTTTCTCATGGGAATTTTTCAATCATAAAATTAATGTTGAAAAACAAAGTATGTCTAGACTAAGTTTTGACATATCATTACTCATAAGCCTTACTTCTCAGGCTCTCATCTCAGGCTCTCACCCAAGCGAGTCTGTCATGCAATATTGATATACAAGCTAGAGCTGCACTCACCACTCACGAACTTGAGTGGATCGAGCACTAGTGCAGGTAAGCCGAGCTCGAGCTGAAGTCATCAACTCGCAAACTTGTCTATGTTTGGAACACAAACGTAACATAGAACATCTAACACAAACTTTCTTATTACTGCGTATTGCTGTCATGTTTTGTTTACAATCCCCAATGTATAAAGGCAGCATTGAGCGTTATACTGACATTTGTACCACTCTATAGAAAGCCATATGTAAATCAAGATATGTATTATTCTATGCAGGCACATTTTAAAATGAAATAACCATGTAAATGTTAGCAATTCTCCACCAGGAAGTATTTCTTTCTTATTTGGTGGGCTGAATAATGAATATTTATTTATAAAACCGCGCATCCACGAGCTCATGAACTCATGGGTCAAAATGGTGATGAGCTCATGAGTTGATCTCCCTCTGTGAGGGCAGCTCTAATACAAGCCTGTGCTGTAATTTTGTTGACAGATACAGGAAGGGAGTGTAAGTCAGTCAGACAACATCCAGTGCCGAGGTATGCACTATCTGCGGATAACCAGTCAAAAAAGAGATATTATCTTTGTTCACTTGGTTCACTGTTCAAGATAATTCGTAAGTCATGCAAAAAAAAATATAAAAGTTGAATAAACATCCATGAAACTGATTGCCAATGTATGTGCCGTAAATTGTGGGCTTTTCCTAAAAGTTGATACCAAAAATGAACGCTGGGCAATATTGTTTTGAAAAGTGTTTTTGAAGGCATTAAATTGGGAACTGGTAAATAGGAACAATTTTCTGCTACTCCAACAGTAGACCAAAACAATGGAGCGTTTGTATTTTGACAGCATCACATACATGATCTGGCGACAGTTTCAAAGGAAAACAAACAGTACATGTCACAACACACATGTATACAGGCAATCTCGGATTGACAGACTCAGTGGGACCAGGAAAATTGGTCCGTCATATGCAAAGTCTGTCATATGCATGTGACGGACTCAGTCTTTTATATGCAAGTGTGTATGTTATTGCATTGGGGACCTAATTTGATAGTTATAAAAGTCAAAACAGCACATGTGTCAGTCTCGGGGGGAATAAGCCTACTGCCATATATGTGTTTGTCAAGCATACACAGTGCTAATTATGTCGTAAATAGCATCGTGTGTGCCGTGATATTTATCCGCGTTAGCCGAGTTCTGGCATATGGAATCTGGCCTACGCATGGTCCAATACACATACTTGATATGCATGGGACTTGGAACAAGCACATCAGCCGTCATAGCCAAAAGCCTGTCATACAGTCAGGGATTGACTTAAGAAAGTTTTTCTGGTCGGTTTTCGGGCGATCTCATATGATAAATGATCGATAGTCAGTCTTGGGTCGGCCGGACAAATTTCAGGGCGTGAATACCGCCCGGACACCCACTTAAGTCAAACCCTGTACAGTGGTTCGTCATATCCAAGTTCACCTGTATTACCATTGTTAATCTAGAGTGCATATAGGCAGCCTTCCGGCGACTAAGTTTAGCTAGCTCACTTAACGGTAAAACACATATATTTCTTCTTTTTATCATGGGAGAAACAGGTTCCATCATGAAATGGATGGAAAGAGAAGGTATCAAACACGAGTGAGTGATTTTGTGTCTTGGGACTTGGTAAGCATCTTCCCTGATCAGTAAAATCAGTCAGGGATTCTCCACTTAATGATGTTTTTTCACTATAGCAGGCACCAACATAACTTTCAGAACTAACTTACCATGCCGGGCAAGTAGTTAAAGATTTTCACTTGCCCAACATAATTTTCAGCTTGCCCGAAATAATTTATTACATATGCCAGAATGGCATTTATGATTTATCATGGACTTAATGATTTCAAAACAATTTTCCTTTAACTTTGTTGCATGCATTGCTTGTATATTTCTGAGTATTAATGTGCCATTTTCTACATAAAAATGTGTAGTGTTCATAAAAAAGCAGCTTGCCCATTCGGGTGCAAACTAATATGTGCTTGCCCGAAAGCCATTTTTTCTGAAATTAACTTGCCAGGGCAAGCGGGCTAGTACTTATGTCGGTGCTTGTATAGGGTTACATGGGTAGATTTTGTTCACAGATATAGGAAGGCATTGTAGGCTTGACAACATCCAGTGCAGAGATATGTAATATCTCTCATCCATGAGATCATTCAGGGATTCCACACTGATTGGATGTTTTTCATGAGAATTTCTCTATCATAGAGACATACTGGAAAATGAAATAGAGCAAAGTATTGACATAAACTTCATTAAGTAATAACAACCACATGGAATCAGGGTCTTAGCCAGGATTCAGAAACTGGTTGCCCAAAATGGGCAATTGTAAAATTTTTGGGCGTCCATATTTTTAAGCGGGGGCCACAATATACTCAGATTACAATCAGGGTCTTAGCCAGGATTTCAAAAATGCCTGTCCAAAATAGGCATTTCAAAATACCTGCCCGTCCAGATTTAGCTACTTATCTACTTCAAAACTTTATACCAGCTACATTTAATAGACTAGTGTGTTAAAAAGGGCAATTAACACTTCAGCTATGTCCTAGAAGATGGTTTATTAGGAAAATATTTGGTTATTACAATACATCCCAAAAATCAAAATTGAAAAATCACCATAAAAACTTTTTACCCAGACGCCCTGCTGGCTAAGACCATGCATGGAATATTTACTGTCTCAACAGAGTCAGCCTGGATTGATCTCGACTCATGCCCATCAGAAGCATTAAAGATCAAGTTTCCTGACTGACTGGTACAAGTTACAGGCCATTTTTGCCATCATATCAGGCTTTCTTATATATACACTTTTAACATACCATGAAGTATAATATGATTTATATGTATACATAATCTGGAATGGAGTTCTTTCAAGACTAGATTTGAACCTTGAAAAACACTTTCCTTTGGCAGCCTTCATATTGACATAAACATATTTTGTAGCAGGCTGAACTTTTTATGGCCCACCTCAACCTTAACTTTTATTGAAATCGCTTCCAGCAAAGAAATTCAGTATGCTAAAGGCTTTATTCACTGATCATCAGCCAGACTTTGGGAGCGTCTGGACACTATCATGAATAACAGACAAGCCAACACCGCAAAGGCCAATTTTCAACACAGCTTGGCACAGTGCAGTGTCTCGAGAAAGGCCACAGAGACAAATCAGTAAAATGAAAATTTGTCGTGGATGGATAGAGACACAAACCAGGTCTAGGTCTGGGCTAGTTCAATAATATTGAACTTTACTTTATGCACCGATATTTTATTGTGGATGTTACATGTTGCACATGTAAGGTTCAATGCCATAGCAGCCATATATCCTCTAATATTATGTTAGCAGAGATGGTTTAGCATAAAAATCATATACGGAAACCAAAGTTCTTTGTTAAAAAAAGTATCATTAATTCACATATGATATGCCTTCTTCCAGCATATATTCAGTAATTTCATCATAGAAACAATACATCCTATTTAGGTTTTAAAATCATATACCTGTTACATTTACCTTAATCCAAATTTCAAATAAAGGTCATTCTGTATACAATTTTAGCTTTTACAAAACCAATATGGTGGCCGTTTACAACTTGTCAAATGCGACTGCGGTTGGAAGTGAAAAGTCTGATATAGTTTAATCTAAACGGCACTGTCTTTTGATTTATGACGGCAATACATAGACCTAGCCGTAGGTGACTGAAATGAGGAAAATGTTTCCCAACCCTTTGTCCACGTCCAGATCCAAGCAAAATGCTTCTGGCTTGGATTTGGTCGGAAGCCTGCAAACATAGTTTAGAGGAGATGACACTAAACCCTAGCCATGCAATACAATATCAGAATCAGTAAAAAGCCAGGATGAAGAAAAGAATGGATGTAGCGAGAGATCAATTGCTATAATTGCGCTATAGTGAAGAGCTGAACTCATGCCAGTACTCTCAGATCTGGCATCAGCGCGAGGTCATGTGGGTACAATGACCAATCAGAGCCCTTGTATCGATTACATTACAGAGAAACCTTATCTCAACCATCAGCTGGGTATGCGTAGAGCACCAATTTTGGGCTATTAGCGGTTATTAGTTGACACTGACTCAGAGGCTAGCTTGTTCAGGTTGAGCAGCAGCTGGTTTCAAATCCACTTGTGTTTGGTCATCTAAGGTAAAAAGGGTGTTTCAGTACTGAACTAGGTCTGAGATTAACTTAAGTGGCAGTGGGGGACAGGCAATTATTGGGTTGCATCAACCTGTCTTTCATACGGTGTATGGCGAAAACGCCCGATATGCGAAAACGCCCTAGTCGAAAACGCCCAATTTTTCAAGTGCTGCCGTGCTGCAGTGAGCGGCGGCTTGCTGTGAAGTGAAGTGCTCTCTCCGCCGGTGGCACATCAGGGGGCGGTCAATAAAGTACTTAGTACTCGAGTACTAAGCTGTTTAATGGGAGCATTTATAGCCTAGGCGACTGTATTCATGAACGCAATAAACTAATGATTACTGTATCCATATAATTCAATTCAATATAATTCAATTCATAGATATTGTTATTTCGCCTGTATTCTTTCATACATATAAAATGTTTCCTTCAAATCACTATTGAATGGCAATATTTCCAATTTAGTGATAAATAGAAATCAGCCAGCCAGCGCGCTGCAATAAAAACACATCCACATTGACAAGTGTGATTGTGAAACAAACACATGACAGTCATCATGATTCATCACTCATCAATACCAACATTGGCAACATTCACCATGCTATTGAGTTACCAGTAAGGCTGTAAGATCTAGGTTTTTCAGTAAAAATCTATTCGCATGCACAGTTAGTAGAAAGCTGTTAAATTTACCCCGTGGGATTTGACTGCCAAGTGTGCGTGTCCTCTGTCAGAGGATGAATTCTCATCTAAATCTGATCAAGGAAGTAAACGAGTTTGGGATGGAAGTGCCTGCAACACTTGCATTATCAGTGTATGACGTCATTCCGGGATTCCCCACAAATATACTCTCTAAATCAAAGTTATTAAACGGCATCGAAATTAGTAAATATAGTTATATACACATTGAAATATTCTATATTATCAAGAAGAGTCATTATCATTTCTATATCTTGCAACATATATGATTCGATTTTTAAACTTTAGATAACTATTTTGGATTCTGAGACTATAAACATTTGCGAAAAATCAGGGAATTCCCAGACTGGTGGCGACCCCTATACCACCATGCGACCTACATCCGGGGTATCCCTCATGTGGACCATACTCATGATACTGTGCATTTGACTTTGGGATTCAAAACATACTGCTGAACACATTGACTCTTTTCACCAGTGGTGTCAACCGTGGTGTCAAACATGCCACACACAACTGAGATCCGACTGGCAAAGTCTGCCTACAAAAAGTTTACCAATTATCAGTCTGGACCACTTTTTAAAATGCTCACAGACATGAAGTTGAAGGACAAGGTTACAAATAAGCAAGACAAGCAAAAGAGTGAGTCCTACTACTATGAGACTATATACTATATACATGTAATATAGATGAAAAACTACTCAGTAAATGTGAATAAGTTTCAACTTCCTGACAGCTCCAAAAAGATGGTTTTGAATGGCCATAACCTAATCATACAGTCATAAAATGATCAGAATGTGTAAGGTATATCCCTTGTATAATGGCATACCTATGTTGCCCAATTAGTCCTATATTCTATCTGGGAGTAGTAGACAGGGAGTGGGTACTGTGCTTGCATCATCAAATATCGCTGCCTCTCTATGAGTCGTAGATAACATGTGTACCCCCAGGATCGGCTGCCTGCTGGGCCCATCTCCTTGGCAACCTATCTGACCTGACAACTTCAACCTGCTGTAATTCGGGAACCACTCGGGTTACGGCAATAATTTTTTTTTAGATATTCTGAAAGCTGAGATTCTAAGGATTACAGACATACCATTATTTTTATTGTATGACAAAAGAAAGTGTGCGGCGATCGAAAACGTGCCGACGAAACAATGAGACCAGAGAAATATATACTCGTTCAAGTACAGGAAGCCATATCAAGACCACTCGGACAGCACTTGACTTAGATCTATGTTTTGGATGAAAAACAAAGCTGATAAGCATGTACGCATCCTAGAAGATGTGGCTCCCAATCCTGAGTGCTTCCGTTTTGGTCATGGACAAAAGAATGTTTAAAAAAATAGCTAGAAAAGCACTCGCCAATTTGGATGTTGACATGGCTTCACAGGCCCTGGGTCAGACTGAAATTGCCGTGACACCAGTTGCGCATGCCTGGATTCCATTCAACATCCTGCCAGCCTCTTTCTGAAAAAATCACGTCACCAATACTTTCCCAGTCTTCACCGCGTAACTCGAGGCGCACACACTCTAGGTACTAGCATGCTGTGCCTTTGGGGTTGCGGATCAAGGGGATGTATCTCTCTGATTCTATCCTGGAAGTAGAATGCAAAATTGTGATCAAATGTTGGTAGGTAGGTAAGGATCGGCTAATGCTTTGGCTCTCCCCATTACTACGAGTGGTCCCCTTTCCCATATCCTTTACGAGGTGTCCCTTGATCTAGGGATGACCCCCCCCCCCCCCACTCCCAACCAGGGTCTTAGCCAGCAGGGTCTGAGGGTGTCTGGGCATCTTTTTGGCACCCTGGTCCATGTAAAAATACCCATTTTTGGGAAAAAGACGCCCTATCTTTTGGTCAGAATATTTTGAAAATATTAACTACTTGTAAGTAGATATTTTAAAAAGTTTAATTTTTAAATGATAACTAAGACATTTGTTGAAGAAATAAAGCATATAATTACTTTAAATATTTGTCAATGTGTATGGTCAGTAGGATGACTTTTTTTTTGAGTGAAGGGGTTTCCGTTTGGACACCCTGTCTTCTTGAAACCCCATTTTGTACACCCTGTTATGAAAATCCTGGCTAAGACCCTGCTCCCAACCCTTCGATTTGTGGTTATCTAAATCCTTCTCTGATCTTTCCCATTTTGTAAGGATTCATCCCCCAACAGGGCTCCACAGTCCTCATAAGGGCTAGGTAGTCCCACTGGTGGTCCCGCCTGCATTTTAGGTAGCCTCGCCATTTATTTCGCCACTATTTTGAAATGTTTAGTGGGGAACTTTCCCAGGATTCAGGTAGTCGAACGGGACTACCTGATTTCAACTTGAGGTAGCCCGACAGGGCCATTTTTGGAAGTCAGATGAGATCTCCCAGGAGATGGGACTATATGCTATTTGTCGAGCGTTGCCCAAACAGTCACTCAGGCACAGGACTGTAACTCCATTCACACATAATGTTAGTAAGAAATAGTAAGACCATTTCCCGCTATACAAATTGAAATATATATATATATATATTTATATATACATTTTGATTGTGTCTGAGATCTTGTGTTAAGAATTGTCTAATTTTTCTAACAATTAATTTTGAATACTTTTTTAACTGACCAATCAATTACATGATCAATTGGGCCTTTAGAAACAAATTATGTTTCTTTCCTGTATGTAATGGTATCAAAAGTAAAAAGGGAGGTAGGTACTAGGTAGGTATTTCTTTTTCCTTTTCTTTTGTTGTACATTTTAGTATCCAATGCCCTGGTTACTATAATTCTCCCAAAAGGGTTTGAGCACTGGGTCACATAAAGTGAAGTATTGCTCACTGATATCATTGATCCGAGTGCTTGAAAAGAGCTGCCAAATCTGAAAGACCACCTTGAATTAGTTCCCATGCAACTCAAATATCTTACATATATTTGTTTTGTGGGAGGCCACTCCTAACCACAGTAGGCAGGCCTTAGTCCTTATTCCCTTAAAGTTCAAGAATGGGTTATTCACTGTAGAGGTAAATAGAATGCCACCAAGTAAGCATTTTGAAATGATATCTTAGAAAAAGAAAATATTTAATATTGTAGAATTTACAAATATTGTATTTTTTCTCCATTATCCAGAAATGAAACATTATGAAAATCAAAATTTGATATTATTTAAGCAAAAAATATTTATGCCATCATTAGTTATCCCATCAATTGTGGCAAAATTATCTCAAGACTAGACTTGAAGTTATACCATGAAACATCATATCATGACGGAAATCCCCATGGACTTGCATTCTTTTTTATATGAAAGTATTCAAAATATAGTTCTTGATTTAGTGGAAACTTGAATTTCATTGCCCTGACTCGCAGTTGATATTGTCTTGTTTCAGATATGGCCTGTCTACAGGAAATGGCTTTGATGTTCACATGTTGGGAGGAGAATGAATTTGATCAGTCACGGTGTACAAAACAAATTCAAAATTTTGAAAAATGTTGGCAAGTTAACAAGGTACGCTTTTATTTGGAACATAAAAATCCATTTTATTGTAATGATGTATTAAATTATAAATGAAATGTTTGAAGATGAAGCAAACACTTCAGTAAACAATCAGTCTTGAAATACTGATTGATTGCAATTATAAAAAGATCTGAATTATTTCTTTAATAAATACCTGGGTTTTAGCCAGATTAGGTTTCTGTTTTTGTAAAGAGTCACTCAAATGAATTATGTTTGTCAACATTTTTAAGGGAGACAAGAATATATTTCTAGGACTAAAACCATTAACATTAATTTGCTTATTGAGAAGATGTTTAGTTATTCTGTCATTTTATTGAAGTATTAACTGTTATGAGGAGTTGCTCATTGTTTCCCAGATACTACTGCAAGTTTCATAAGAGCGCAATATTAGTTGTGGTCTGTAATATGATATGGACATTGTACCAATAAAAGCATTTAATCCTGTGCTATTTTCAGGTTTGGCATTTGAGGCTTTACCTTTCTAGTAGTAACTACTTACAAGAAAATCCTCCGTTAATAATTTATATGTTTTACCTAATTGCAGGATAAGTTCAAATTGGAGAAAGAAGCAGCAGCCCAGGGGATTATCCTAGAAGGACAAACTAAACTCACATCTAAACAAGTTAATAAATTACTCAGCAGATTTCCTCAGCCAAAATCATGACCCAAGCATGGTGAGTCTCCAGTACTTTGGTCTGGATGTAATTGTATTTTTCTTTGTATTGACTACACAGGATAGGCTTTTTGGATATTATACTCTTAATCCAATGAGTTACCCTTATTTTGCTATAATATAACAAATGTGTTTTGTTTTGTTACTTGTCAGTATGCAGTAAATATCGTCTGAATTAGGGCTGCACACCGTTAAGAATTAACGATTTGATATGATACTGATAACTTTGAAACGATACGGTTTCTTAACGTTTTTTTAACGATACCGCGTGGGACGAACTTCTGAAAAATAGCCAAACTTTCGTATTCGAAACCTGTTGTTTTTTTTCCATGAAATATGATTTCAAATTCTTTGAATAAAACAGAATCGTATATTTGATTATTATGAGTTTTATTTTGCCATAGAATATTAAATTTGAACGAATTATCCATTAAGAATTAAATACGAAAGTATTTATGCCAATGCCGAGCCGTTGTTTCATTGAATCACGGCTTAGGAAGTGCTCGGAGCGATGTCAACAGTAAGGTAAGGCAGTTTCCTCATAGCTGCTTTATCGGTTTTTCAAACCGGTTTATTTTGGGACGGTTATCATTATCATTAGGCAGCCTAATGATCGGTTACGGTCTGCAACCGGTTTACGGTGTGCAGCCCTAGTCTGGATTACTTCTGAAACTTGGCCTCACTAATCTGAACACTTTAATCACTTAATAGAAACACATTTGTAAGTATACTGGTCAGTTGCAAGGCTAGGGGATTGAATATTGATGACTTCAAACAAGTAGTAAGTTCCATTACTTGTAGATGCTGTCTGCAACAGTTTATTGTCCAGAGGTACCCCATTAGAGAGATATGTGCACCTACAGTTAGTATAGAAAGAAAATAAGTGTTATCATCTAAATTTGTTTTACTTGTTGCATTTTATGTATCTATTTTCACTAAACATATTGAGTGAAAAACATGCATCTTAGAAATAGATGAGTTAAAAATAACTGTTGCTGTGAAATAATACGTAGGATTGGTAGAGTAGTGAATAATAAGTACTGCCAAATGAAATTCCAGATTAATTACGAGATATTGATTTAGTGAATACTGAATAGCTTTATATAACAAATATAGAAAAATATGGACGAATTTCTCTTCTCACAATCATTAAGTAAAGGTTGTAAATTGTATTGGATACAGATTTAACTTATCTTTTCAGACTTTTCAGAGGTGTGCTTAAAGAAAACTCGGGACAGCCTGCATTCAGAGAACTAAAGACGTTATGCGGTGGACTTAACTTTAATTTCTACCGCTGCAGAAGTGAGCATAAAGATGTTGTGACCACTCAACTCATCTATGCACCCAGGCTCACAAGTTACCAAGGAAACACATCATATATGCAGGGATTGACTTTATGGTCGTTTGAGGAGCATTTGCCCCTGGATCATGTGATTTTGCGACCAGATCTTAAATTATAGGCGCCAAATTTGTGAATGGACTTATCAATTAGAGCATTTTGAGAATTTTTCATCTTTTCAAAAATTTTCTGTCTCCTTTTAACACCTAATAGTGCCCAAAAGATGCATCTGAAAGCACACATTTTTCATTTTTTTCTGGGGAAGCAAACAACCTGCACAGTGTGCCTGTGGCAAAATTTTACCGATGTGGTGCCCGCGCCGGGATTTATTTGCTCCTAGATTTTAAATCCTTGGAGCCAAATCTGCTTCCGTCTGAAAATGCTAAGGTCAATCCCTGATATGTACATGAAAAATCCCACTAGAATCCAAAAGATGTCTCTTTTCAGTTTGTATGAGTTGTCTTCAACCAATCCATCCTTTCAAGGATTGAGGTCTACATTTCGGGAGCCCTGGCTGACCTTGTATATCTGGACACTTCACCTTTTTCAAAGTATGCCAGTTTGTCCCAACTTAAGTTGTGCCAGTGTTTGTTTCATTTTTATGTATGTATGAAGAAAAAATATAATGTAAAGATTGGTATGAATTATGTTTTTTTGTTATTTGTGACCATTTAAGGAGTTCTAGTTAACTCATTCCAATTACTACACAAAGAAACCATCTCAAAAACAATTGTTTACTACTTGCAAAAAAAGATTTTTGAAAATCAGTAACTTGGTACAAATAGACAAACGAGAAAAAAATCCTCAGGTCCATCAATCCTTTATGTCTTAACTTTTGATAAAAACATCTGCAGATTTTCTGGTCCATATATCCCCAGAAATCCCTAATATGCCTGACTAATGACTATACTCTGTGGGCGTGGATGGCTTTGCTTCTTATCTCAGAAGATTTGATTGTGTTCCCTCTTGCCCCCACAGCTGCATGTGCATCATCAAGCACTCAACAGGAATATCATCCCAAACATGCCTTCTATTTGTTGTACATCTGGGTTGATTAAATCACCAGTAGATGGCAGCACCCATCAAGTGAAATGTTACTTTGATAAGAAGTCCAAGAACAGATTCAGGAATTCAGAATTTTAATTATCTGTACATAGAAGATACTATAAAGTGATTGATTAATACATTTTATTTCTTGTCAAGTTCGAAACACATAAAGACTCTTAATGTCATGCCAGTGAAAGATGTGAAAAAAGTCCTTCAGAGGGGTTTAAATATAATGACTAAATATATAATATGGATATCACTATTTCCAAGAAATGGTGAAGACCATGCTGTCATTTTGCATTAACAATTTTTTTTCAGTTGCATGCTATTTAGTCGGTGGTACCCATCTCGTCAACATAAATGAATATTCCATTCCATTAATATGTGACAAGGCAGAACTAGGTTTTTCAGCTGGCGTGGTATTTCTGACACCATAGATTATTTTGTCATTAAAAATCACCAAGACTCTTACCCAAGAGGGAAATTATGTACCACATATATAAGATAAATCAAAAATCACTTTTATACCCATTTTTGGCTGTGATTTTATGACCAGGCATAATTCTGGCAATATTTGAAGAAGGAATGTTGATCAGAACCCAATCTACACCTCTTTAAATATTGACATTAAAGATGGTTGGATTAAAGAACCCGTTTTTTGTTACACGTGTATGTCACAGGATCTTTCTTGCATGCTGGTGTGACATGCATTCCTATGTGTAATAAACATATGTGATGCCAATCTGTGTCTTGCCCATTAACCAGGTGATGTTGCATGGGTGGCTCAAGGGTGTACAAGTGTGAAAGTTGTGGAGCACAGACAATCAGCCCAGGAGTGAAGTAATTTTAGTTAATAACGTTCAACAATGAATGATTGCAGAGTTATTGCCAACTGAATTTTATCTGTCACACATTTTAGAGTCTCTGTTACAACAATTTAAAAACCCTGGTGGCTTGAAGAAGAAAGTTGGTATAGAGGATCTGATACTCAAAGGCAATAAAACAGTGCATGTAGAGTAATGCCATCATGAAGAGATATAAGTTTCTCTTTCATTTCTTGATTTAAATAATTTATTCCTATATTATGCATGGAGGCCATCATCATGAACAAATACAAAATATACTGTCATTTCTACATTTATATATCTATGAATGCACATAAGAATTAAGATATCTCGACAGCGTCATGAGTACTTACAAGACACACTTTCATTTCTTGATCTAAACCTTTATGTATTCACATATATTTATCTAGACAACATGAACACATACATTAAACGCTTTACATTTCTTGATATAATTCTTTATGTATTCACAAAAGATATCTTTGCAATATTATGAACACATACATGAAACGCTTTCATCACTTGATTTAAATATTTATGTATTCACAAGGTATATAAGGCAATCGGAAAAAGAAATAAAAGGTAAGTCTAACCTTTAATAAACAAACAGGTTTTCTTCCAATGCAGCACAAATAAAGTGTCATTTAGCAGACTGCAGACCGTTGGTGGATATTTAGGTAAATATTGGTGAACACCTTTAAGTGGTACCCGTATTGTATTTAAAAATGTCAAAAACCACCTCCTTATCCTAGTAAAATTGACTTTTAAAAATATATACTAATAACCACACAGGTATATTCTCACAGTATTTTTGGAGTACATTTCTAAATTTCTTTCCACTGATCACTACTCCCTTCGAGTTGTGCTTTTGTTGTTCCATGGTTCAATATAGTACCACGCATCTCCTATAGATGGCAGCAGTTGACATGATCTGCTTCATTCATCAGGATTGTTTATTACGTTTAGATGCATATCCTTTCTTCGTTCGCCGTAGTGCTAGTACGGGATAAATTGTACCCTATCTTTTAGGTTTTCAGATATGCTATAACCTCAAAAAAGGTCATATCTCCCTAAAAGTGGAAGGACAATATTGACTGTGCTTCGATCCTTCAAGAATGAATGTTTGGTGAAAATTATAATGATTCACAGATGTTTTGAACATACTTGGTTTATCATGATTAGATCTTGGATTAGGAAAAGAATGGATATGTAACGAGAGACCAATTACTATATGCCCTATAGTTACATGCTGGCCTCATGCCAGGACTATCAGATAAAGCAGCAGGGCGAGGTCACGTGGGAACAAGGACCAATCAGGGCTCTTGCATCGATTACATTACAGAGAAACCTTATCTCCACCACCAGCTGGGGGTGCCCAGAGCACCTATTAGCGGCTATTAGTTGACACTGGTTGAGGCTAGCATGTTCAGGTTGACCGGCTGGTTTCCATTCCACTTGTGTTTGGTCTTCTAAGATTAGATGAAGGAAAATGAGCAGCTGGAAGTGAGGCTGCCTACATTAGAATGACATAAAATCTTTAAGGGTCAGCTGCAGAACTTTTTTCACCGATATTTTAATCTAAGTTCTTTTGGTCAGAATGTTAACATCTTTCTAATTTTTCAATACCCTTTCTCCAAGGATCTAGAAATATGAATATGCCACTTTCCCCTACTTCAGCATTATTCATTCTGCAAGGCACCTAGCTTCTCAGCTCATGTCCCCCCACCCCAACAAACAATGGAATCTCCTCTAAATTTGCTATGCATTGCTTCCACATTAAGAATGAAACAAGCTCTATCTACCTGAATAGCCCTAGCTGTCAACGGACTAACCCATATATGTTTTGGGTCACACTAGAAAATACCACGTGCGTACCTGTGAGAAGAAATTATATATAGCAAATGTATGAAAATATTATGAAGAAATGTTTTTGTTCTAATTTCGAATACACATTTCCATTGAAATGAATTCAGCTGATTAAGAAACCTCAATGTAAAACATTTGGATGATTTTATTCAATTGAGGTTGGTATTGGAATAAAGCAAACATTTTATATATTGTGAATAAATATCATTTTTAAGGCACATTTCCATTCAATTATTTTGAATTGATTGAAAGTATCTCCTGACTAATTGTTTGTCGGGCAAGCGATCTTGAGGATGAAATGGTTAAGGTGTTGACTGTGAAAAGATCTTGTTTTGAATAGGCTTAGTAAGTGTGGGTTCAGATTGGGATAGCTGTCAATACGCTCACTCATGTTACAGCTCAAACCAATTCTCACACCTTTCCTCTGGGAACATGATACCTGTCAATCAAAAACGCAGCAATTAACTCACACACGACCCTCGTGGTCAGATAGTGATGTTCAAAAGATATTAATGAATGATTTCATTACCAAAAATGCTCTTATATTGTGCAGAAAGTTAGTCTTGAAATACATATTCTACGAGGAAATGCTGTTTCTATTAGATATGTCTATCTGTCTGTGGTCTTGTCCATATTTAGAATGTATGGGTCAATCAGGTATCTAGTCACACTATCGGTACTCAATAGCATACGCACAAGCGGATCTTGTAACCTGATCTATGATGCAGGGTAAACATGCTGTTTGACTCAGAATATCTAAGATGTTTTCCCAATCACTTGTCTCGTCTTGGTAAGGCCTCAGTCCTCGCTCTTCCTTTTGATTTCTAGTCCTTCTGATGTTCAGAGTTGCTGCACTCATGCATGGGTCAGTCATCAGTTGATGAGATGAAAACATTTTCGGGTGTAGAATTCCAACATAAGAGGAAGTATTTCGGCACAGTATATAAATATGAATACTCATATCTCTATATTAAACTGATATAATTACTAAAACAAAATTAAAATTAGTATTACTTCCACTACTACTACTGCTGCTGCTACTACTACTACTACTGCTGCTGCTGCTGCTGCTGCTGCTGCTGCTGCTGCTACTACTACTACTACTACTACTACTACTACTACTACTACTACTACTACTACTACTACTACTACTACTATCAGCGGTCTTAAGTGGTCGAATTTGGACCTTCGAATCGTTTATCGGCACTTTTTCCTCCTTATTGCAGCTAAGTCATGAATAGCCTGTCGTGTTTGCCGGAGTAAACACTACTTAATCCCAAGTCACTGGTAACTTTCTGACATGCCAATGCCAGGTATCGAACTGGAGCAGTAATGAGAGACAACGAGCAGATTCGGTTATCAGGACAGTCCAAGATGGGGATGGTGCTGCTGCTTACACTACTACTACTACTGCTGCTGCTGCTGCTGCTGCTGCTGCTACTACTACTACTACTACTACTACTACTACTACTACTACTACTACTACTACTACTACTACTACTACTACTACTACTACTACTACTTCTGTCTTCATTACTACCCCTCCCACGGCCTCTGATCTGCTTATCCCTGCTGCACAGTATGACAACACTGGCCTGGATTGAAGTAAGGACAAGGGTCATGATTGGTTAGATCATTAATTTGACAAGTCTAACTGGCAGGTACAGTACCTGCCTAGTTTGCACCTGTGGAATGTCCAGTTGTCTGTGCCAGTGTCGCCCCTGTCGCCACCACCCTCCACTGCGCCCCTTTAGCTGCATGGCTGCAGAAGGGTCAACATTCAGCTGGACAGTTGAGTTTCGTCCGCCTCGTTAGTCTGTTAGTATGTGGTACTCAGGGTGTGGGTTTTGGCTGGACTCACACAGGTTAACCCATCAATATTTAAGGGTTACTCTTGAAATTGCTGTCTTGATATTTGATACGTATGACGATAACTGGGAAATTAATAAAGATTTTTAAAAAAGCTATTATTAAAATTCCTTCTTCAAATATTTTCTCAGTCATGCTTTAGTCAAGATTTTCAGGACGCAATTAGCTGCTGCATACGAAAGAGCATACATGACAGGCAGAATAAAAAAATAAAAATAAAATTCTACGAAAGAGATTATGTGACATGTAAAACATTTTTTCAACACCTTTTTTTTTCGAAAACCCCCGAAAAAATTAAATATTTTGTCCAACACTTTTTCGAAAACGTGCAAAAAAATCAATTATTTCCAACACTTGAAAAAGTCAGAAAAATGGAATTTATTTTCAGACGTTATCGAAAAAAAGTGTAAAAAATGATATGTTTCTGTCTGACATGTATGCCCTGTCCTACCTAATGATTAGTGCTGTAAACATTAAGAAAACTTCTTCACTAGGATAAAGTTTGCATTAACTTCTGGGCGAATGTCCAGGTAGAATTCACCAAGTTTAATGTGATTTACATGAACTTTTAAAACTGTATCTTTATAGCGGAGCAGGACCATAGTTCATGTCTCTAACAAGTTCATGTCTCTGGCAAAAACAGCTGTTTCTAACGTTCTACACTACACGCCTCTCGTCGAGTGTGTAAATCACGTTCGTATTTTTTAGAGGAGTGAGCATGTGTCATTTTAGAAAGTGATGTTTCTGACTTAAAGCCTAACTTAGATATCGTGTCACTTGAGCGCGGTCCCAGCTGCAACCTAAGTTGTTTTTGTTATCGTTAAGACTTATACCCACCAGCCAAAAATACCACAGTGGATTAAATATCCGCAATCCTAGAACTCACGTTGACAGCCATTTACGGGAAAATAGGCGCAGCTTCTAGCTACTGGTCAGTGAAGGAAAAGAGGTGTTGAATGCCTGCGGCAATACCTTGGCCAAATAGATGATCGTCTTGGAAAGATTGAATTAGACGCGCCATTAGGTATAGGATATGGGGTCAGTAAGTGCGGCACCTGTTGCCGCTCGCTGAATTCCTCTGTGATGCCGTTTGGTGATAAAGACAGGTCGAATATTGACCTGTGCTCATAGACAGTAGAGGCATGGAGCCAGATCGCCCTCTCTGAACAATGCCCTGGTGCTGTAACTCACATGACTGGGAAACAATGTCTACTTCGCTTTCTAGTTCAGCCTCAACAGTCAACAGACAGTGTTACCATGAACCACTTTGGGACCCTCATGGGGTCGAGCGGTCTAGAGCATTATGTGCCCATTGATTGGCGTACCGCACGAGTGAACAAAGCTATGGGTTTTGACTCCTGCTCAAAGCATATCAGGAAACTGCCAGGGAAGTTAATCGAATATTTTCTCTTGCTTCTCAGATTTCTAACTTCATTAAATCAGAGATATGATTCATTAAATCAGAGATATGAAGAGATGTCTTCACTTCTCCTGTTAAAAGATCCATGCCAGTAGTGGCCAAGAAGACCCGACAGCTATGGTGATATCTTTTAGACAAAGGCATATTGAGGACATATTTACAGGGCATATGTTTATCATGTATGTATGTATGTATGTATGTATGTATGTATGTATGTATGTATGTATGTATGTATGTATTTATGTATGTATGTAAGTATGTATGTATGTATGCGTGCGTATGTATGAATGTATATATATATATATATATATATATATATATATATATATATATATATATATATATATATATATATATATATATATATATATATATATATATATATATATATATATATATATATATATATATATATAACGCCGATTTACCCGAGAAAAAGCGGCTTTGAAGGTTACAAGCAGAAGCATAGAAGGGCGACACTTATGATTACGAAAAACAACATTCTGTACCCATAAAACTGGTATGAGGTTCAGTGTGTATGCTATGGAGACTTAGGAGGAGAACAGGAGGAGGAGGAGGAGGAGTGAACCAGTGCAGATCTCACTCTCTCCATGAATGAATAGAGGCCTCACCTGAACACCTGTGTAAAGTATGACAGGCAGAATATATAGGCTTTACAATAGACATTGTTCAACACGTGACGGGAACCTGTTGGGAAAATAGGCAGGTTTACACCACTCCTACCCCTACCCCCAACCCGGGCTTCTTTAGGGGTATCATAAACATGAAGGAAAGATAGGCAGGAAATAGTGAGGCATTACCATCCCTATTCCTATCCCACCCGGCATTCCTTTAGGGATAGCATATACCTCCGATAGTCAGTGATTAGTACGACACTTCTATTGGGTCTACTCCAACCCTACCACCACCCCACTCCGGGCACGTCTAGGGACATGTGCCTGATAGGAAAATAGGTAGGGAATAGTGGACAGTCTTTCATTGGGTTTACTGCACACTTACCCCTACCCCACCCAACTTATTCTAGGGATATGTATCTGATAGGAAATATACAGGAGCTATTAGAAACTGTAATTTGGTTTACAAACCCTCGACCCACGCCCCCTAGGGCTGAAATATACCTGATGGGCAAAAGCAGGAAATAATGGGAGACCATCATACAACCACTGGGTTCACACCACATTCAGCCAAAATATCATATTCATAATTCCACATATTTTTTGTGAATTCTCCCTTTCCCCTTTTCTTAATTAAATGTTTACTCATACCTACAATGATGCCATGACATATTTCCCATTCTCGAACTCTCACTGCATACTTAACGCATTTTCCTGGAAATTCAAGCAACCCTATAAATTTGGCCGCCCTCACACTTTTCTGTAATAATTGTTGTAACATTTGGGCAACCCTTGTATCTTGCTCTTGAGAATTTTCGTATATTTTGGATATCCCAAAACAAATCATATTCTTATGTCACCATTTCCCCTTTTACCTTTCTATGGAGAGGAGTAGTTTCTACTGGAAGGAAAGTTACTTCCCAAGGTTAGAAGGTGTAATTTGCTGTTCAAAGCCTTACTCGACTCTGTTGCACATTATGGTTGCATACCTCTTCTCTGTTAACTTGTGCATTTCACAAACAAATCATCTCCCACCTGTAGTATAACTCCTAGGCAAGGTCGATTTGAAACAGAATGGCGTATTTATACAGAGTACAATGCAATCTAAAGAAAGAAGCAATTTACCAACTATTTTCTAGTGCTTGTTTTTATTTGAGATGTATTTTAAGCCCATCGCGACTTTTGTGAAAGTTCATCCCTGGTAACACGATTTGCACCTGTGCAAATGTATTTAAAGGGAATGAATACACAAACGCGTTGGAGCGGGACTTGGTTTGGCAAATACGTGAAAAGCAATGGTTCTCATTAGGCTCAATAGACTCTGGGAAGCTGACTGTAGCAATTCTTACATGCCCTAAGCTGCCCAAGGCTAGGCTTGTCTTGGGAAGAAACATAAAGACCCTTATGAATATACCATACCTGCCAAAAGTGCCTTACAAGAAGGAATAGCTACCTTCGAGTTGATTACTTCATTCAGTCAGGTTTTCAGTATGCCAAGTTAGTTATGCGTATTGTGAACCTGCAATGTGGTATTTGTAGGCTTTCGGCTAACGTATATTGTGCAGCCAAACACGCACTGTACATAATTAAAGACCTTTTAGCAGAAGTGTAGGTAGTGTAGGAACTTGATCCTTCTGCCCTGTAAATCTATGCTGGCACTTTCGATTGGTTTAAAATGTTCCACATCTGATGTCGGTCACCATTTAAAATCAAATATGTATTCGGAAAAACGTCTAACACACAGCGCATCACGTAAACTACGCGATCTATGCACACATATTAAGATTATCTGAAAATATCTTATTCTTTTGTCAGTACTGTAGACTTTCATTACTAATATACGAGGATAGTCCACTAGCTTACAGTGCTTTGTGTACAACCCTCACTCAGTTAATTGAGACAACCAAATAAATTACAGTACTACTAAAGTTAATCGTTATCATCATCATCCTCATCATCATCATCGCCACCACCAGTGTCATCATCACCCTCATCATTATCATCATCTCTGTACTCTTCCCTTTCCTTCTTGGTTTCCTACTTATCCTTTCTTTTTTTGACTCCATCCACACCTCGTCCTCCCTTGTTGTTGTTGTTGTTGTTGTTGTTGTTGTTGTTGTTGATGTTGATGTTGACGTTGCTCTCCTTTTTCTTCTCTTTTATCATCTCCTTCGTGGTGTTGTTATTGCTGTTGTCTCCCCTTTCTTCATTTTCTTATTATTATCCGTCTCGTTCTCTTTCCTTCTCTCTTCCTTTCATAATCAAAACGATCATATTCTTCTCCTCTTAGTTTTTTGTCACTATCAATGTATCAAACTATTTCCTAACAGTGCATACGTTCATGAAACGAAGGCAACTCGCGTTCTTGCAAAATTCCAAGCATTTCATGTTATCACTTGTACTGAACGTCTGTGAAACGTGCACTTTTTTCCTGTACATGCACATGTACTGTATATGCTGGCCTTCACCTCATCCCTAACATCATGTATGCGAGAATTGCTGCAAGGGCATATTGATATGTGACCAACGCTAAATTAATTTGCAGATATATCACATTCACCACTTATTTCTCTGTAAGGCTTTCCCATTTTTTGAATTAAGGATACACTTTTAACCGTCTGCAAACGTCAACGAATACAAGTCAGGCTATAGGATTTTTACCAAATGATATAATGGATTCAGAGATAACCCTTATTTTATTCATTTTCATTATGGGTGAAAATGCGAATTTATATCAATTGTGATATCTTAATCTAGTCCTCAAGTCTCGCTCCATGGCCCTAGATATTTAGATTTCATGCTCTCTCTAACATAACAACCGTAACGCTAATCGTTCTGACCGTTTGCAATATGCCAAGGTTAATCGAGTTGGACAGTTGGCCCTCCCTCCCAACCGAGACGGAGAGGCGGCCCGCTCGCCGCAGCCGCTGCTGCTATGGATAATTGCGGTGTGGCGGGAGCCAGGCTCGGCGCTGGAACCGCATCAGTTTGTGGATCGCAGATTTGTACAATGGGGGTAACATCAGTATGATTTATCCGGCGATGCGGAAAGCAACTTCTCCCCTCTAGCCCTCCTGACAGGCCACTAAGATAAAAAGCAAAGTAAAATCCATCCCCTTGGGAGGGGGGGGGGGGGGGGGGGGGGGCTCACTTGCCTAAGGCCAATTGGTATTGGTGAAGGGGAGTGGAGTGCCCGTGGTCAAACCACCGACTAACCTCAAGTCACTGGCAACTTGGATGGGTATGGATTGGCACGTTGCAGTATCTGAAGCAATTTAACACATTCACACTCACAGATCCACTTGAAAGTATTGTCTGCTACTCTGATATTTTTCAAAATAACTTGGCAATAAAGCAAAAGTTCACAAAATATTTGAAGGAGAGTTGTTGGTTGACTTCTCTTTTACATTTCTCCTTCATTTATTTACCAAAAAATGCTTGAAATATTTCCAAAATTATCTGGCCTGTTTTGGCCGCTCTGAGTGTTAATGGGTTTTAAACTTCTCAACGGCATTCACATGTGGTGTAAATTAACTTATTCAGACTACGCTTGCTTCTCTGCAAGATGACTTATAGGACATGTTTTACCACGACTGAAAAAGCAACCAACGAGTATCTTTCATTGAAGCAAATTTAAAAAAGAATTGAATGATTTTTGTCTTCGAAATCAATTCAAATTATACGTGTGTTCGCCAGGGTTGAATCTATTAAACGAGCAATAAAGAATCAAATGGATACATCATGCTGCCAATTCAAAACCAATGAAATCATTGTCGACATATAATTTCATATTTCAATATATTTTACCTGAAATTGATATTTCCATGATGAAATTGACCATCCATAAGGGCACCGTGTGCTTCACATGGATTCGCTACCCCATCCCATAGATGTTCTAGTACTAGTTCTAGCCCCACCCCTAGGGTGCCTTCAGAGTGGGGGCAGTGATGCTCCCCGTGCGTGGTGGCCCTGTACTAGATTATGCGAGATTGCGATCATGTTGAATGTAGATGTTGGTGTAGATTAGTGGCGTGATTGCCATTCTTCGCGATAGCAACGCAGTGAGACTAGACACCACGTCTACAGCCTCACTGCTGCCCAATTGCACTCCTGGCTGCCTCTTGCCATTATCAGGCCTGCAAATCTACTCCACCTCCTCCTCCTCCTCCTCAACTTTCCTCCCCCTCTCCTCGCTTATCTCAGCGCCTTTCCCACCATTAAACGCAGACCTACCCTGCCGCAACAAGCATTTAGCAAGTGGTCCTCCAAACAACTGACTCCTTATCTAGGACAGCTACCCAGCATCATGGAGTACATTCGAATTATTGCAACAAATATTCTACTCATTTTTCTTACCTCGAAAGGTAGGTTTCGGATTACTCTATTTACACAAGTGTAGATTTTTTTTTGTTTTACAATTGTAGAGGATATTTAGATGTCAAGCCTTAATACTTAGTGACTTCAAAGGGTTTGTTTTGTTTTACTGTTTTATCATACAAATAACCAATTATCAAGTACTCTCAAATTTCATGTAAAGTTTTTGTTTTGATAACTTTAACAAATTACAAGTATTGCTTGATGGAAATTTGTCTTAACTCGAGTACCTACC
The DNA here is from genome assembly GCA_963942565.1 of Maea johnstoni. NCBI lineage: Eukaryota > Metazoa > Annelida > Polychaeta > Spionida > Magelonidae > Maea > Maea johnstoni. The sequence goes on along the minus strand of OZ012685.1, from coordinate 42,401,537 downwards.
TGAAAATAACTTACTCAAAATTATTGATTAAACAGTCTTCAGGAGGCGATCTCCTGCAATTGATTTTCAAGAGTACACACACACACACACACACACACACACACACACATATATATATACATATATATATGTATATATATATATATATATATATATATATATATATATATATATATATATATATATATATATATATATATATATATATATATATTTCAAATTTGTTTGAATTTAGTTTGACTATCTGTTTTCTGTCGGTAGGCATTAATGTATCTGTTTCATTGGCATAAGAGGAAACTTAAAAAAATAAACGTTAAATGTTAATGATGACGTTCCCTGGGCAATCCCATGTATAGCGAAGGTATATTTCATTGCTAGTGTTTACTGTCTTACGTTCCTTTTAGTCATGTTTTTCGCGTTGTTCTTACTACCTGATGCAAACTTAAAGATGGGTTCAATTTTCTCTATTCATTAAGAGCCATGCGTTCAAAGATGGCTACAAAATGCTCAATTCACGTTTAATTTTTCTGATTTACATAACCAGACCATGTTGAAGCAACGACAACCGAAGTGTAAGTCGTGTGTATACACATTCCATAATGTGATAAGGACGGTTAGATAAAGCGATAAGAAGTCCATCAGTGTAAGCATTGGTATGAAACTAGAAAGATTCGTAACTGATAACAAATGGTATTTTTCATATGTTTGTTGAGGGGGAACCACACTCATATCTCGAGCCTATTCATGGTCTGACATTTATATGAAAATATCTTTATAACAACAAAGGGTTTCAAAAATTGATTTGGGATGAGACAAACATTGTCTCTTGAAATATCTTTTTCAAATACTAACACACCTAACAAGCTGTATTCAAAAATGTTTGAATATGTGTGTATTCCTCCAATAGTTCACACTGTTGTTCCTTGGTTGTAGGTATTTTCGCCAGTCACACACTCAGGGAAATGCTGAATGAAAGGAGAGGTGACACAACTAGTAACAGAATAGACGGGAATCCAGAGAAATCACGTGACCTTCACGTGCACATGACCCATCATCAAAATGGCTGCTGTGCTCTTACGTGGACAAAAACAATAGCGGGCTTCGGTAAGTTGAAATATAATTGTGTAAACAGAATAATGTCCTGTAAACAATACAATAGAGAAATACTCTGTATAATATGTCTTTATCATGGCTTGGTTAAAATAAAGTCCATAAATTGTTAGATTAACATGGTTTTTAATAAAAAAAAAAAGAATTGGTATCATTGCATTTGAGTGGTTTTAATACAATAAACGTGATTTTTCAGAAATAAAAAAATGAAACAGGGCGTAACGTATAATTCATATTTAAAAAATTGATTTGTATCCATGGAAGTGCAAAATTAAATATTTGCAGGAGAGCAATTCTGCCAAAATACTGATATCTTAGCATCCATGATGGCCAACTTAGGGAAGGAACCTACATTTGAACATTATTCTAGGTAATTGTGCCATTGCTAAATGATGATCCTCAGCTTCATATTGACTAAAGTTACGTATAGATAAAACATGGGTATTGGTTACACAGTCAAAATCAAACATGAATAAAAACAATTCTAAAAGTAAATGTTATATACATGATAGAATTACGTGGGAAGTATTTATCGTTGAATGATTGACATTTACAGACATGGATGACAAGCCCGTATTTGTGAAAAGAGGAAAATGTGAAAATGTTTGTTTCCAAGCAACGGAAAAATCCAAAGTCGCTAACAGAAGAAGACGCCACCACCATCATCATAAAGTAAGGCAATAGAAAATACATTGACTCTCCAATGAGTTATTCTACCACGAAATGATTCTTTTATGTGTGAATTGATGTCTTACCGATTACAGTACATTGGTGCTTATATCACAGGTCTAAGGCTATATCATAACATTTTATCGTTTCAGTAGATTTTTGGGAACATATAAGCATGGCTTCAAGCATGGCCAGTTTTGACCGTCATTGCCTAGCAAGGCGTCGTATTCTTTATTGTTTGTATGTTTATTATATACTTTTGTAGTTTTTACTACAGTCAATAAAGAATATATATTGCAGTATCTTTAGAATTTCTTATTTTTTCATTCCTATCAAAGTTCTTTTATTCCTTTATTAACCGAGTAAATTGTTAAATACACTTATGATTGACCAAGTAAAATTTTGTATATAATTATCAAATGAATGACTTGCTAATTGCATACCTATACCTCTTTGTAAAGGCAATATGTAATAAATTGTAAACTGGATTGACTGAAGGCCTGCAAACCATTGTTTTCTGTTTATTACTGTTTGTTTGATAGAAGGGAAATTGCAGCCATTTTTTTATTTTAAACTCTTCCATATCACACAATAATCACATTTAAGGGAAATTGCAGCCATTCTTTGATTTTAAACTCTTCCAAATCACACAATAATCACATTGCTTTAATATATCCGACAAAATGATACAGATAGCAATTAGGATGTTATCTTATTTTCTAGATAAAACTTTTCTAAATTTCATAAAAATGGAGAACATAATATCAAAAGTCTTTAAAGACGTCTTATGATCCTCGACAGAGCCACTTGAAATATACGTATCACTGCTAATTGTCATCACGCTGTGTTTTTTTTCAGCGCATCATTGGCTGCGGTACAGACAGTGAATGCCGAGCTGGACACGTCAGGATAGAGCAATTCCATCTCAAGGGTGGAACCACTTCCTTAGAAATCACCGAGTCTTGCCAATGTTCACCACGCCCTCATTTCTGCACGCGGCGATCACAATGGATGACCTACTTTCCAGACTCGCCTTTCCAGGTAGACGTTGACGTCGGCGCATGCGCAGGTCCATGTTCACAAGGTTATTCTTTTAATTATTTTGACCTGAAAATCACCTTATTTTGCTTTTTCACCTTAGCACTCAATTCTATGTATGTCTACTATGAGCCATGGCACGCTGAAATGTCTGCTATGGAAATTCATTTGTGATCGAAAACTAACTATTATTCGTTGAAACCGACGTACAGTTGGATTGAGTATAATAAACTTGGCAGTTTGTAAGAAATTGAACCGTACGCCATGTCTTAAGTTGATTCATAATGCATAGCACAAATAGGCAAAAACTGCAGGCGGGACACATCATAAGTGGACTCTGAATACAAGTGGGCTTCAATGACAGCTGCAATAAATTTATTTTGATGTACCGAAAATATGGGCAGGTTTATATGCACAATTGAATATATTGAAAGGTTGAAAATAAAACATTTTAAGCAAAAGTCCTGACGCTTTCCAAACACTAATTTCCGCAAAATGATTGTCCTCATTCTAAATATTACTGCTGGTGTTAATGATATATGAAATAACAACACGCATATAACCTATGATGTGGAGATAATTAGCCCGATCACTTTTCCAATTTATAGGTACTTCATGCAAACCATCCAAAAACAAGACAGTTGCAATATCTGGACCAAATGGTAAGCATTTGTGTTGGTTGATGTTTGGCAATAGCTGTGCTTATCATTCTATATAATAAATGAAATCTATATATTTTATCACTATATTTTATTACCTCATAATACTGTGTATTGATATTTCAAATGTGTCCCTCCAAAAGCCATCCAACGGTGATTTCACCCCACTCTCGTATTCTATTGCTGGTCGTATAAGTATCCCTACCGTGATTTGTTTTAAATGAGCATATTTACATTTCAGTGACACGGAACACTTCAAAATTTCTATCTTGCCCATCGACACTTCGACTTGAATTCCGCTTGATTCCCGTATTCTCTTTCAGGTCATATAACTATCCCTACCATAGTTGCATGTGGTTGTCATGGTGATTGTTACAGAATGAGCCATAAACAAGTCTATACTACAACCGTTATAAATTCAACGACAGGACGATCTGAAGAGATGGTCCGAGAAATAGACATAGGAAAATGCCTCGGAGAATGCTATGGCGAACCTGGGTATAAGTGTGTTATGAGGTAGGTTTGAAATACTGTAAATCACTTAAGTATAGCGGGAACAATACTATAGCGATAATAGCGCTCTGTCCATATGCGCTATTGTAAAATTCCTATCTTTATAAAATTCTTAGTTGAACTTGCTGCTGGCTGTTCCCGTTCACCGCTATACCTAGATCACGCTATTCAGGGCAGTATCGTAATTGCGCCATTTAATGTTCACGCCATATTTAAGTGATTTACAGTACACAGCATTATGACAAAAGCTCTTTGACATTTTGATAAATAGTTATGCATGTAATTGTAATTCCAATGTTTCCGCAATATAGTCAATACGTATACGTGTATTCTATATTTGTTATACTGTAAATCACTTAAACAGGGCGTGAACATTATATAGCGCAATTACAGTACTGGCCTGGATAGCGTGATCTAAGTATAGCGCTGAACGGGAACAGCAGCAACAAGTTCAATTAAGAATTTAATAAGGACGGAGATTTTATAATAGCGCATATGGGCAGAGCGCTATCATCGCTATCTTATTGTTCCCGCTAGACTTAAGTGATTTACAGTATGTAAAAAGTGATATGCTAGCCAACCAGCACACCACCCGTTCCTTTGTGAAAATCATGCAATCGTGAACCAGGTTTTCTTATATGCTGATTTTTGCTATTCTTGAAAGTAAACGTTTCGACATGCAGCACATTGGTCAAACCTTAAGCTAATGACTGTTCTATTATATTCTCAATTGTTCAAAACAAGGTCCTGAAATTGCCGATAGTTCACTGCTTAACGATTTCTTGCAATCCTTTCCATTTTCTTATTTTATCTTTTTCAGGTCTAAAGATAATGTCTGTTTAATGTCTCTGAAGAAAAGGTCCAAGTCCTGTCGACCGTCGTCGTACACGCCATACAATATCCGGACTGCTAGTATGCAGAAAAGACCTATACTTGCCATAAAACATTGTGGCTGCCAGTAATGAAGAAATAGAAATAGCTAAAGTGCAAAAAACTATAGAAACCAAAACCAGAGGCATACAGCAACTGCTGAATCACGTGTGGCGACCAAGGATATGTGAAATAAATGTGATGGTTCATTTTGACGAAAGAGCGAGCAGGATGTCGAGGCAAGTCATATGCGTCATATACGTACGTCATATACTGTAAATCACTTAAGTATAGCGGGAACAATAAGTTAGCGATAATAGCGCTTTGCCCATATGCGCTATTATAAAATACCCGTCTTTATTAAATTCTTAATTGAACTTGCTGCTGCTGTTCTCGTTCACCGCTATACTTCGATCACGCTATCCAGGGCAGTACCGTAATTGCGCTATATAATGTTCACACCATACTTCAGAGATTTACAGTATGTGAAATAAATGTGATGTCGAGGCAAGCCATATGCGTCATATACGTACGTCATATACGTAATCCGTACACTAATATCCGTCAGAAATGAAAGAAGAATAGACAAAACGGATTACAATTGCGAGTGTCCAACAATCGAAACAAATGGAGGCTTTGATAAAAGATGCAGCACAACTGAACAGAAAAGGGGAAATATACAACACAGTATATACAACACAGTATAATGGATACGAATATTCGATTTTGGATAAATGTTCTGTGATCAATTGAAACAATTGAATCAAGTAATGACAATATGGATGTTTGCTATTGAAGCACGGTATTTTATTTTATTTTATTTTCAAAAGCGTCTTTTACTTATAAGAGGTTAGTGATTCATTTCATGAAAAAGAACAACATAAATCATTTGCTACAGTATGAGAATACGAGTGTGTAAATCTAGGCGCTACATTCTTTACATTTCTCGGATTAAGACCACACTTGAAGGAGAAGTAAGCTGTTACGTGAAGGTATGCAGCGGCAAAAACTGTGAGACCTTGAAACAGATAGGGCAGTCACGCTGAGTTTGCACACTGTACCATATGGTACCAGATGCTTTGCTCTGCAATGCTCTAGTCAATCAGTAACAATCCCGTATTTGAACGTTAAATCTAAGGCATACTAACCTAGATGATAAGTGTATAGTGCTGTAAAACTGAAATTGTTCACGGTTTTGAATTATCCGAAAAAATATATATATTTTAACTTTAAACGAACAGTCGTACTATGAACATATATTCCACGGATATTATGTCCGCATATTAGTCCCTATCTTGCAGATTTTTCCCGTTTTATGGAATTTTGCATACTTACCACATATGTATTTGACTTGTTTCCCGGGACATAGTTCACAACGTACTATATGTTTCTTTTAACAAAAACCCTTTTTTACAAGGCAAATATTCCATCCAAACTAAAAACGGTTTCACAGGTTTGGATAAGCACTTATTGCATACTGTTTTTAAACATGGGTAAGTGCTTTGCTTTAAGAAAATGTCAAGCATAACTGATTGCAACGGTGTTTGAAAACATGTTTGAATCAATTAAAGCATTCTCAAAATACGTTTTATTGCAACGTATGGTATATGCATAAAAGTCTTGAACTGTATTTGGCGATAGAGTTTCAAGAGATGCGTATTGAGATAATGTGTCAGAATGTAAATATGTGTATATGAGTGTATATAAGGATGGCTGCATGGTTGTACATACGGGTGTATATTGCATCTGATATTTGGTATGCTGCATTATGTGGTTGTTGGGACATGCCTAACACTTAAAGCATTAATTTATGTATTCAATATGCCAAAGACCTGTAACTAGATCACCTATGGGTGGATGATGGAGTTACCTCTTTTAAGACAAAGCCTCATAACAGATATTCGTTATACGTTTCTGAAATTGGAAATGAGATTTGCTGCCATATACTCTAAATCACGTAAGTAGCGGGAACAATTAGATAGCGATAATAGCGCCATGCCCATATGCGCTATTGTAAATTTCGGGTCTTTATAAAATTCTTAATTGAAATTGCTGCTGCTGTTCCCGTTCACCGCTATACCTAGATCACGCTATCCAGGGCAGTATCGTAATTGCGCTATATAATGTTCACGCCCTGTTTAAGTGATTTACAGTATTCGTTATACGTGTTTGAAATTGGAAATGAGATTTGCTGCCGGATAAGTAAATGAGACTTGATAAGCTATAAAAGGCAGAATTATTGAAAATATTACCAGTCGAGGCGAAAGGGTGTTTATGTTTCTTGTCATCTAACTAAGACCAAATAGATCTGATATTATCAATGAACAATGTTTCATATGTTCACAGAGAGCGGAAAAGTGCTAGTTCTAGCTAAAGAAAAAATCAGCGGAGTAGGAAACATGAAACAAGCTCCCGATCCACTTACTGAACGTTTTTTGTCACGAAGTTATTGAAATTATG
>OZ012685.1:42315018-42394018 GCA_963942565.1 Maea johnstoni | reverse complement strand
GCATCTACATAAAATTGAACATCCAAGATGTGCAGCTGCACCGCATCGAAGAATAAGGTTGGCCAGTTGCACACAAGCACATAGAGGTTCCATCACGAGTGGATGGAAAGAGGAGGAATCTTGCACGAGTGAGTGATTTTGTGTCTTGGGACGAGGCTTGCCGAGTCCCAAGACACAAAATCACTCACGAGTGCAAGATTCCTCCTCTTTCCCTCCACGAGTGATGGAACCTGTTTCTCCCACGATAAAAAGGAGAAATTTACACGTTTTACCGTGAAGTTAGCTAGCTAAACTAGGTCAGCCAAAGGTCGCCTGTGCAATGGTTCAACAATGGTAATACGCGTTTGTTGTGACGTGCACCGTTTGTTTTCCCATGTAACTGGCGCCAGATCACGTGCGTGACGCTTGTTCAAATCCACGCGCACCATTGTTAGGTCTACCTTTGACCCAGCAGCAGTGACCCCTTGACTGAAATTGAGGGATCTGATTGGACAATTACACTAGTTTAACCTTTAACCCCATTGAGGACAGGCCATTGAGGACAACTTATCCTTAACTGTAAAACACACCTCAGAGTGGGAGAATGTGTTATCTTAAGAATGACAGATGGTGCAAATTGCTGATCATGAGGTATGGTTTTTGGCTGTAAGGATTTGAAATGATCATACTTCAACCAGACATAGTCATATGAACTCATGTCAGGAGGATCAGTGTTAAGTGCTGTTTGCCATATTGTAGCCTGTAAATGGGCTCTTTTCACATTTTCTTTAAATGCTGTAGAAGACGGAGGTAACTATTGTAGTTCAGGCTGAATGCATACCCCTTTCCTGACCATCTTTGCACCCCAAACTCTGTAAAGAACATCAGACTTCACGTCTCCTGGTCTAATTGCAGTGCTATGGCAGGCTGCAATGTAGGATGTCACCTCCTTGATGATTTTCCCCATGTCCGAATCTGTATTGCAAATAATATGGAATTGATACCCTGTTTGCAGAACCTTAACAGCTTTGACCTTGCCTATACCAAAGTATGCCCCAACTTTGTCACATCCTATTAAGGGGAGGGCCTGCTCTGACCGCTGTGTGGTCTAAGGCGCCGCCTCTGAGCGCACACTGTCTCTCACCACTGCCTGGGTTCAAATCCCGGCCTGGGCATGTGAGAAAGTTGCCAGTGACTTGGGGCTAGGTGGTGGTTTTCGCCGGGTAACAGGCTAGTCACGAATTAGCCACAATTGGCATAAATGTGACGAAAAACAAAATTCAAATTCAAAAACCTATTATGGGGTGTGCTGCAATCGAATTGGGTACAATAGCAAGGTGCTTCTTGACTGTCTCACCAATATTCACAGAAACCCTGTGAGGACTTGTAGGTTCCATAGTAACTGTTGAACATGATGAGCATAGTAGTTGTGCATAAGCAAGACAAAGACATCTGTATCTGCATCTAATGGAACAGTGACGGATTAAACCAATGTGTTTGTGAGGTTTGCTCTAGAAAAGATGGTAACATGTTCCACCTCTATTTTGGTTTTGATAGATACCAAGAGTATATCGTTAAAAGTGGTACTAAATCATCCATGTCCACAAAATCATCAAGACAGTACAGATTGGCACTAAAAATTCCACTGCCTCCCCACACTGTTATACTGACAGGATCAAAGAATAAGGTACAGCTGATGAATCCTATCCACACAGAATTGATAAAGACTGTTCAAGATAAGAACCACCCAACATTTGCTGTTACCATATAGGAAAAGATACCATTCCATCAGAAGTCAAGGATGGTACAGTCTGAAATTAAAAGTGCCATGACCTCAAAACCACCCATAAAGAGGCAGATGTCAGTAGATGATAAAGCTAGTTGCTGCTGGTTGCGAATGTGTTCAGGTTTTCTCTGCTGCTAAAGATGTCTGAGTCCAGCATACATGCAGTAATACCATGATATACTGACCATGTTCACTCAACAGTTATAAAACCTACAAGACCTCACAGGGTTTCAGTAAATACTTAAAGATATGTTTAAAAAGCACCTTTCCATTGTACCAAATTCAATTGCAGCACACCCCTTAACAGGACATGACAAAGTTGGAGCATACTTTGGTATATATAGGCAAGGTTAAAGTTGTTAAGGTTCTTGAAACAGGGTCCCAATTCCACCATATTTGAATACAGATTCGAACAAGGGGGAAATCATCAAGGAGGCAACATCCTATATTACAGCCTGCTATAGCACTACAATTAGACCAGGAGACATGATGTATGTTGTTTAATTCTTTTGGTTGCTAAGATGGTAAGAAAAGGGGTATGCATTCAATATAAACTATAACATTCACTTCCGTTTTCACTGGCATTTAAAGGAAATGTGAAAAAAACCATCTGCAGGCTACAATCTGGCATCCAGTGTTCAACACGGATCCCCCTGACATGGATTCATGTGACTTTGGCTGGGTGAAAGATGATAGTTTCAAATCCTTACAGACCAAAACCATGCCTCATGATCAGCACTTTTGCACCACCTTTTGTTCTATAGATAATACAGTGCTTGTGTGCAAATGGTCAACTATATCCTTCAATGCCATGCAGGCTGCTTCAATCAAATTACAGTGAGTCCAGATAGAGAAGAACAGGAGTTTAATGAAGATTCCAATGGTGATACTGACACATAGATAGTACTACAATATGATGGTACAAAATATAGAAGATAAAAGTAGGACTCACCAAACATAAAAACATTTCATTCATACATTTGCATTTCTTATCTATGTTTTAACCCATCAATTATCAAAAGCAGTCTTCAAAGGATGCAATATTTTACATAATTTGCTGATATTTAGATGTTGAACTATCTGAAACATTTAATTTTCATTGCTGTGGAACTTTGGATAAATCTGTCAGTATATGAGTCACATATAGTACGTTTGACACCTGTGGTTTACCTAATTTGGCAGCCATTTTGAATTTATGATAATCTTGATATGCCTTTAACCAGCACCAATGAGGTTATTGGTCTTTATAACACATATGTACATGCAAAAGGTATTGATCCATGTCAAAAAACAATTGAGTTACGGTTATTTTCCTGCTATCGCAGCCATTTTGGCAGCCATATTGAAAAACCCTATGACCTAGTTATCAAATGTAACTTCTGTCAGCACCAATGAACTCCTTGGCCCCTAAAACCTAGGACAAGATGAAAAAAATTCTTTCCTAGGCCAAAAATCAAATGAGATATAGTCATTTTCTTGATTGGCGGACATGTTGGCGGCCATCTTGGATTTCTCAAATTCCTCAAGGGTGACAGAGTGTCACCCGATGGATTATTGATCTAGACCCCTTTCAGAGTCAGAATCCACTGAAAACAACTATGCACCAAATTTTGCACACTTCAGTCCAAAAATGGCATTTGGCACCCAGACTAATTGTAATAAGTTAACTAATGACTTATTTCTCCTGCTATATTTCTATTCCTACTCCCTGTAAGACCCACATTTTGCAGGATCTGGAAATTTGCAGTAATTTCACCATTGAATTATTTTGAAGAAATTTAACCAATAACATATTTCTCCTCCTATATTTTTATTTCTACTCCCTGTAAGACCGATCTTTTGCAGCACCTGACATGGCAATAATTTAACCAATACCTTACATTTCTTCTCCTATATTTCTATTCTTACTCTCTGTATGCCCCACCTTTTGCAGCATCTGCCATTGCAATAACTTATTCTATGACTTATTTCTCCTCCTACATTTCTATTCCCACTCCCTGTAAGACCCGACTTTTGCGGCATCTGACATTGCAGTAATTCAACCAATGACTTATATTTCTTCTCCTATATCTCTATTCCTACTCTCTGTAAGACATACCTAATGCAGAATCTGACATTGCAGTAATTTAACTAATGACTTATACTTCTCCTCCTATATCTCTATTCCTACTCCCTGTATACCCCACCTTTACAGGATCTGGCACTTAGCAGTAATTTAACTGATGACTTATTTTTCTATATTTCTATTCCGACTCCTTGTAAAGCCCTTTTTTTTGCAGCATCTGACATTGCAGTAATATAATGAATGAATTCTTTTGAAGTTATCTAACTAATGACTTATTTCTGCTCAGGATCAATAGGACTATTTTTCTATTCCTGCTCCCTGTAAGACCCACCTTTTGCGGCATCTGGCACTGTAGGCATATCCTCACTCATGTTCAGGCACTCCGGCATCTTCGTATAAACAGCATCCGCCAAAACATGCAGGAATGTAGACTTGTTGTCAGTAGTTTTGGTCATATCCAACTGTAAAACACATCAATATGCATTTAATAACTCACTGGCATTTTCTTAATGTAATATAACGAATTTCCATGTTTAACTTGTAGAAAGATTGACCCTAAATGAAGTACGCTTTCCACAAATATCAAATGAAAAAGCAATTTTCAGTATTTGTTTGCATATATAATTATGTAACTTGCCTTGAAATGTTTAATTCTGAAAAAGAATGTCTCCAAAGGTTATATCATTAAGGGAAGGCAAATTGAACCCAACAGCCCTTACCTAGCTATATCAAAAGAAATTGTATAATGCTTTTGTTTTAGATCGATCAGCTATTAAGAAATGATAAGACAAATAATAAGTTGATGCCATTGTTCTAACTGTTAACTTATACTTACCTGTGAAAGGAATGTGATTTTGAAGGCAGTGGCTTGTCCCACTCTTGTATTACCCTTGTTCATATGGTTCCCCATAGCAAGCACCAACTGAAAATAGCAATGTAACATGTGCTTTATAAAAAGCATTTTTCCAAATTTCCTGAAACCTTTAATCTGACTTAACTGAATACTAATACATTGCTATGATTTAAACAGTGTAACATGTACTTTATAAAAAAGCATTTTTTCAAAATTTCCTGAAACCTCAAATCTCTAACTTAACTGAAAATGTATGCACTGCTATGACTAAATCATTGTAACATGCACTTTATAAAAAGCATTTTCTCCCAAAATGTCGACCTTCTGACTTCCCAGTTAGACAGTTAGACAGTACAGAAAAATTTAGGAACATGGGGTTATCCAATTAAGAGAGACTGTTACCGGGAAGAAATGGCTTTTACATGATTAGTTTAATGCATGTGAAGAGTGTGTCAAAATCGAACCCACCCAACCTTCTCCAAATGTACCTGCAAATTCCCAGCAAAATTCTTTGACATTCTTACCAACAAATTCTCTCTATGTAAAATGAACCTTTTCTATTCACCAGTTGGTCACACTGGTATATACAGGCATATGGCAAACTCAATGGGACCAGGAAAATTGGTAATTTGTCATATGCAAAATCACACCTTAACATAAATGTCTCATGTACCATGAAACAATCCAAAATATCTATTTGAAGCACGGACGAGCGTATGAATATGACTTTAAGGGTTATTTTCTGTACTTACCTCTAAGATTTTTGCCAGTTTTTTGCTCCTACGTAGCTCTGTAGAAGCCTTCCTGATATATTTTAGGCACTGTAATAAATCAAACAAATATAATATCAAATACAAGTCTAATTTTTACATGGAATAATTATATGTCATTTTAATACCACACAGATATAAAAAAGAAATGCATTAACTGAATAAAAAACACTGAAATAGGAAGCATTAAATCATTGTAAATAGCATATTTGAATGAGAAAGGGTGCCTAACTTACAGCTCTCAAAATATTTTTAATATATTTAAGTTATGCCTCATTATCTGTAAAACTTTTTAAAAATACCATAGATTGTGTTGATCATTTACAAGACACTCTAAGCATTAATGGATTAAGGTGTGGAAATAGTGATTTAGACAAGCAAGCTATTCATATAGCAAACATTTAACCCATTCTTGCCTGAACCACCTGACTATGTGTGTAACATCTTTCAAACAAAAGCAATATAAGAAAGATTTTCAAGGAGTGTTGTTCATAAAAACTCTATCTACAACTCTCCTTCAGATTGTTTGCAAATCAATGCTTAATTCTGAAGTTAGTGTCAAAAGTATGACAGGTCCAGACGACACTCATCAAGTAGATCTTCAGGCGGATGCATGTGAGAAAGTTGCCAGTGACTTTGGTTAGGCAGTGGTTTTTTGCTGGTACTGTGGTTTCCTCCACCAGTTACAACTGGCTAGTCATGTCTTAGTCTTAATATGGCAGAAAAAGTGACAAAAAACTAAATTCAGGCGGATGCAAATATGTGCCTCTCACCTCTTTGACTTCCTCCACTTTCTCAGCAAAGTTTGCCTTGAAGAACATGGCCTTCAGACGCTGCTCAAATCCCTGGACGCGGCTGATGTGGAAGAGGAACTGGTCGGCCTTGCTTAGCTGGTCTAGCTCACCATTGTACGAGTCATACAGGCCCAACTGCAATCAAAGACAAACAACAGGTTAACACAATAGAAAACTACTCCTTGCTTAGCTGGTCTAGCTCACCATTGTACGAGTCATACAGGCCCAACTGCAATCAAAGACAAACAATAGGTTAACACAATAGAAAACTACCTTAATCGTTTCACCGTATCATAGACATTTCTCCCAGGTTAACTCATGTCATTTGTCAATTACTTTTGTGTGGGAGGCCACCATCAAGTGCTTTTAACATTGAATATACATGTAGAAGCTCTGACTAATACCTCACCTCTGCACAGGTCTGGCGTGGCCTGCCGCTTTAAAGACACCTGGCTCCTAAGACTCTCATTATTTGAGTCCAATAGGGTCCTCATTAGTGGGTTGGCCTGGTCGCTATACATACGTGGGGCATTGTGAGAGGCTGTAAATGAAGTCTTTGCAACTTAGAAGACTGCATAGGCTACTCATAAGAAGAAAGGAACAAATTTTTTCCAGGGTTAGCTAGGTATCTATCTCATTGCGATATAAACTCACTTGTTAAAAAGACAATGTAATTCCTAAGGAATCTGTTTGCTTACCTCGTGTTGGTCTGGGGAGTAGGCAAGGATCTGCTTGAGGAGTTCAGGGGTCAGCAACTCCTCATCCATGACATACAGAGATTGCTTGATATCCTCTATGGGCATCTTCAGGTGGCCCAGTAAAATAGCTAAACAATAGAAAAAGGTAAGATGGATGAGTTGATCAGAAATGATAAGGTAATAGGCATCTTGATATGACCCAGCAAAGTAGCTATTGTAAACAATGAACAATAAGATACAATAGCTGGTAAGAAACAAATTGGGTTTATACCATTCAAGAGGATTACTACATGAGTTACAACAAATACATATTCACGGAGGGAGATCAACTCATGAGCTCACCACCCATTTGACTCGTGAGCTCATGAGCTCACGGACGTTCTGATTTTCCAAAGAAATACTTATTTTGCAGTCCAGCTATTAAGAAATAAATATTTCATTGGCGGAGATTTATTAACATTGCCATGTTTATCTAAAACGTGCTGATGAGGTACAAAGGTCAGTATAACACTCAACACCGCTTGAATGTATACATTGAAGATTGTAAAGAAGACATGACAGCGATAAGCAGTTATGTATGTTAATAGTGTGTGTTAGGTGCTCCGCGTTACGTTTGTGTTCCCAACATAGACGAGCTCACGATTAGAACATTTCAGCTCGAGCTCGGCGAGTTTGCCCTAGGGCTCGAGCCACTCGAGTTTGTGAGTGGTGAGTGCAGCTCTACATATTTGAACATGTTAAAATTAAATCACAGTATTAGCGGAAAGAATCAAAAATGTGTGAAATGTTCCATAAGCGTATCTGTTGTTCATCCCCAACTTCATAATTAATTTTTTTACCACATATTTCAAAGCCGAAAAAATACAAAAAATATAATCTTCTTACAAAATTTTGCAGCACATTAACATATGAATCAGGAGTCACCTCTAACCATTAGTTATTTATAGTGGAATATTCATCATTATAAACTAAAGTAGTGCATTTATCCAGAGAATAAATAACAAATTGCTAAATATTTCCATCATTTATTCTTTTCCATGGCTTTTATTTTACTTACAAATATTGTATGCTTTCTTTGGTGCTAAAATACACACTTCCTTCTTCCTACCCTCTCTAAATGACTCAGCTGCAATGGAAATAATGTCATGATTCATTAATATCATTAACATTTGAAAGTAATATGTAATAACACGTAACTTGAATACCTTCTTTAGTAAACATGACATACTTTTTTGAAATTAGAACTTTCAAAATTAAAACTAACTCTTATTAGAACTTTCAAAATAAAAACTAACTCTTAAGTTATTATATATCAAACTAAGCATATGTATGCTGGTTTTTTACTTCATCAAAAAATAGTTTCTGAAACGTAAGGAAAACATATTGTTTTATAATGTTTTATAATGCATATAACATTGTTTTGGATAATGTCAATGAACATAAAGCTATTTCTCCTTAGAATGTCATCCCTTACTAGTTAAAAAAAATATTCTGTTATTTAGTATTTCATTCTTAGGCCTAAGGCCAATATACATATTTCTGCATGTTAAGGCTCAGTTGATGTCCTTACATTTACAGATAACTGTATATACTAACAAATCTACCTAGAAGTTCTTAGAGGTAACCCATTCAGGACTATTCACATGGATGAAATCATTTGGAAATGTCTTGATAATAAAGCAATATCGTACATAATATGACTGAAATTTATCGTTCCTGTTCCTTTTTAAAATCCCTTTTCAAATACTTTTTCGCATATTACTCCTATCAGAGAGTTCATTCAGTGGTCGCGCCATGTGCAAACCTGATGCAAATGGGTCAACTCTATCTAACAAAGGTTTCAACTACCTAGAAAGTACTCACATATCTTTGTCTTTTTAGTGCTGAACTGTTGTTCAAGCTCTAAATATTTGACCACATCATCCAGGTAATCACTGTCACCAATCTGAAAATGTAAAGGTAGGGAATATTGTGAGACCTGACTGACCAACAAAGGACAAGAGCCCCTAGGCTACCAAACATTTCATTGGCCCAGAAAAAAATGAGAAGAGTAAGCAATGCTGCACTATTTATACATTTATATCGAGAAAGATAACATTATTTTATTGGACAAATACAGCAATTGTCAGCTTCAATATGGTGCATTCAAAAATATTGTATTTCACTTCAAAAGGTCTTGCAGCACTTAGAATTTGGACTAAGCTGGCTTCACTTACAACTTTCTCACATGCTTCTGTCTGAATTCCCACCTCATGACTATTTGCAGCGTTGAGAGACAGCAAGCAGTTGAAGCATTGTCAGAACAAACTTACCATGCCGGGTAAGTAGTTAATGATTTTTACTTGCCCCATATAAATTATGACTTGCCGAAATAAATTATGACAAATGCTAGAAGGGTTTATCATGGATTTAATGATTTGAAAACCATTTTATTGATTTTTTTTGTTGCATTGCTTGCATATTTCTGGGTATTTTGGCCATTTACTATAAAAACAAGTGAAAACTAAAATATACTTGCCTGAAAGCTTTTTTTTCAAAAGTTCACTTGCCAAGGCAAGCGGGCAAATAGTTATGTTGGTGCCTGGCATTGTGCTATCAGCACTCAGCTAAGGGGGTAGCCCCCTTAACATGCTAAGAACAAATCAATCTTTGTGGCTACTAATTAAAGGGTATATCATTCTTTGCAATACTAATGGCACTCCCCATATGGTAATATCAGTAAGGTTACCTTTGCTTATTGTTTTAAAACCATGCAATGCATTATAGACACATTCATTCCTTGATCTCAAGCCAATGGCTATCAACGAGTAATATATATTGCCAATTACCTTTCTGTTGTGAAATAAACCAATGCTGGTTCTTTTGTATGGTTTATGATAAGTTATCACAACATTTTTAATGTAGTATATGGTAATCATAGAGCTAGAACTAGGGGTATTGTTAATGTAGAAATACAGCAGAAGTGTGCAAATAATTGTGAGGATGATGATGATGATGATGATGATGATGATAGTGATAATGCTGACGAGGTTGATGAAAATTATGATGATGTTGATAATGACAATGACAAAACCAACCATCAAACAATGCGTTTGCCTCAAATGTTTGTTACAAGTTAATGACGAATCAGTTTCTTTCTCTAATGTAATGTCACCTGACAGGTAAAAGCATATTATTCTGTTGTATTTCCACTTTTAACAAGGACTGGTCAACTATTTGCTGGGAGAAGAATGTTAAAGGTGTGTTTACATTTCCTACCTGTCCCCAGATAGTGCTCTCTATGTGATCTTGTATCTCCAGCTTCTCCCAATTGATGCGCTTCACATTCATCTTCTGGGTGTCGTAGGTACCATTGGCTGGGGGCAAGGGAGGAGGGGGTGGGGGCGGGGGTGGAGGGGGAGGTGGAGGAGGGGGAGGGGCTGAAAATAAGGTAACAATAAAAATGAGAATATCAGCAATATAAATATGAACAATTAAATGTATACCTAAATATGAATTTTTATAAATGATTTTTATCATAAAAATATACATATCAGCAAGAAAATGGATAATTTAATATTTCTACACATCACTTTTTCCATCATAATGAATAGGGGTGATAACAAAAATATTTCAAAGGATCACCATCACTTGTCGCATTGGTTATACAATAAAGACAATTAAACAATGGTCTTAGTCTGAGGAATCCTTTCATTGATTATGACAAAGGATTTGCAAAATCATTAAAAATAGTACCTTTTAATAAGTGATTTCTTCAAAATGAGGATGTATGATGTATGATTGATTTCCAAGAGTATTTGATAGAACTAACGAGATGCAATAATGCTGAACTTACGAGGTGGTGTGGATGGTGGCATTGTTGATATCGCATCAATATCCGATATTTCATTTTCGACAACTTCATCTAAGACTTGTATGGCATGCATTGCCTGTCTATTGTACGACTCATCAGACTGGAGAGAATCCCTCATCGCACTGCCATCGTCGCTATCCAGATCACCATCAAGCTGCCGTGTGGTAGCTCGCGAGTACGCCGACCGCAATGAGTACAAATCTCGCCTCATTCCCGGAGAAGACATATCGCTGTGCTTACTACTGAGCACCACCCCTGAATTATGCGTCCGTAATTCTATGTCGGCGGTCACGGCAGCGACCTGACCTGCTTGAGCTCCGGTGCTCGTCATTCTTTGGGGTCCGTTTTTCATAAATTGTGTGGGAGGTCCCAGTGAGGCTTCTGATCTGATTTGCATACCGTTTGGGCCGCCGCGTAAATGTACCGGCGTTGTTTGTGCCGAAGTCTCTTTCACGATTCTCACCTGGTAGCCTCTAGCATGACTTGCTGCTGAACCAGTGGCTCCACCTACAGCAGAGACATAAGACAATCATTACAGAAGTGTTGAATTCACAAGGAGCCTAAATTCTCATATGGCATTGGCTAGAGCTTTCACACTACAACTTAATATTTTTTAATATTTTTCATAGCAATTAAAGGCTTGAATATGAATACTGCAAACATTACATTATCTATTTCTAATGATGTACATTTCAAAATATAGAGTATGAAATAAATTTGATTATTCCGATTTGTAAGCTTGAAAATATGAGCATGTTTTAAATGGTTTTACCAATACAATATTTTGAAACTTTTCATAACAACTTAAGGCTTGAATACAATAGCTATAAATATTCCATTGTCTAGAATTCATAATGTAATATTTCATAGGATGAAATACATTGTGTTTCATTTTGTATGCTTGAAAATATGGACACATTCTAAAAAGCTCTATCAATAAAAAATGGTTGGTAAATTTGTAAATGCTTTATTCTCTCTCAGAGAGTGCATTTAATTTTAAGTTCATATTCTCTCTGTATACTTGTTTCAAGATCTTTATACTTGTATTCATATCTGTCAGGATGTATATCAATGACTTATAACTCTGTACTGAGTTTGTTTTGAGGTCAATAAAATCAATCAATCAATCAATCAATAAAATCTCCTATGAAGATATTTGCACTGACCGTGCCGTAAATGTGCCGAGGTCTCCTCCTCACCACTACCTCCTCTCCGAGCTTCGTGCTGGGTTTGTAATCGTGCTGTTTCTCGATTATCTCGGCTGCCCGAATGATTGATTTCATAGCTACCTTTAGAGGACGCGCCATTTCTGGAGAACTTGCCATGATTTGGAGCGGTTGTGATCATTCCAAGTCCATCCTCTATGGAAGAATCTGAACTCTGGATGAGAGAATAAGGGTTTTTCAAGACAGGGCTCGACATTATTGCTTGCCCCATTGGCCCCGGGCAAGTAGAATTTATAAATTATAGCTGTGGGGCAGGTGAAAACTGCAGCTTGCTTGCTCCACTGGGAAAGTACGCTTTGTATATTTCAGGATTACTTTTAAGAATGTGGGCAACTTTCGTGGTCTGGCATCCATGCTTGTCCTTAAAAATATGTTTTCATATGCCAGAACCATGTTCTACTTGGTTTTAAATGAAATATTATAAAACATACAATTTTTAAAGGGCAAGTGAAAATTGAATCTCACTTGCCCTACGGGGCAAGTCACTGCAAAAGTTAACGTCGTGCCCTGCAAAAGTGAGTTATTACTAAATGCTTACTGTTACAAGTCAGTGTTCTTAATGACAGAATTCAAACCTTGTAATAGAAAATAAGGGGTTTAAGAATTCCCTTATGACAAACCCTTTTAATCACAAGAGGAATCTTAACTCTGGAAGAGAAAAAAATGGTATTCCATGATAAGATCAATTCAAGTTATTTTCGCAGATCATCTGAAAAATCATTGGTATAATTCAGTACTTCTCATCTTAATATTATCTAATTTTTTAAGAATAAATTCCTCACTCACCAGATCATCAATGTCATTATTCATTTTTCTTCGATTATCTGAATAACCATAATTATAGGTGACATCTCCCTCTCGCGGTGACGCTGATGGTAATCCTATATAGGAATCCTCTGTATAAGTACCATTAGTATGAGCACCCTTCTTTTCTAAAAAAAATGCAAAAAATATACGTTGAAAACATATTTGATCATATGCAGCCAAAAATATCCTAGCATATTCTTTATTAGACTTCACATCTTGTATTCAGATTTCTAGAAAAGAATTCCCAAAAATACTAAGAAAAATCATTCTTGTTGTTATAATCAAGCATACATGATTGAGGGAATTTCAACATGATAACCCAGAGAGGTGCGGAGCTAATAACTTTTATGTTGATTTTGAGGTATGAAAACGGAATGAAAACCTTATTATGTCCCCTGTGCTCTGATAGTACTAAATAGCTAAATGAACATAATAAAATACATTAAATTATAATTTAAATAAAAAAATAAAGTGTATACTCTGTCAAAAAAAGATATCACTATAACAACCTACTGTGATATAGGATATCATTTGTTCTAAATAGACAAAGATACATAAGAAGATATATACAATAATACTTCTAATTTTTGATTTTGTAAAATGATACCTATAATCAAAGCTTAACCCATTAACACTCAGACCAGCCAAAACAGGCCTGACAAATTTGGGAATATATTACCTACAAAAGCATTTTCAGGAAAACATATGAAGGAGAAATGTTTATCAGAAGCCAAACTACAACTCTCCTTCAAATATTTTGTGAACTTTTGCTTTGTTCTCAAGTTATTTTCAAAAGTATGAAAGTAGCAGACGTTAGGTTCTGGTCGAGCTGTAAGTGTGAATGGGTTAAGCATCAATGAAAGAAAGCTTATGTACTTTACTATGAAAACAATATCTCTTAACCCTTAATATTATGCCGCTGGTGGCTAATTTGGCCTGAATACAAATTGATACAAAAAAAATGAAAAATGTTTGAAACCCTGGCACATGGGTACTCATGTGAGAACACTCAGTGAGAGCTATCCAATGAATACCGACATGACAGGGTTTAAATGGTTTTCAAAAAACGTTGCTTCCTTGAGCTTTGGATGAAAGTAGCCTCAGCATTGGAAGGGTTAAAAGTACTCTTATGAGGGAATATTGCTGTAACTTACTATGCCTGGTGACTTGTGGGAATGCCAGCTGTCGCCGGCAGAACTCCCTGTGATGATGAGCCAGGATGGGGATGATGTGGAACCATAGTGTACGCTTTGAGGGCGTATCCAGGATTTCTGATACATCCTCTATTAAGTTGTGAATATTTCTGTAAAATAATGTAGTGTACCAATTGTGATTATTTCTGACTAAATAAAAATGTATTTTAACCCTTTTTTTTCATAATCATAAACACATTTGTAGCCCAAACCTTCTAAACAGAGTGTTCAGTCTGTCATCTCCCATCCCCTATTTACCTTTTATTCAGCTATCCTGCTGTAAACAAACTTGAAACCTGTCTTTATAGACCAACTTTGTTATAACAAGTATGTGTAAGGGTTCATTTTAATGGAGTGTAAACCTTGTACTTAGTTTTATATTTTTATTTTGTCTAAAGAAATAGAATCACCATGGAATTCTTGATTTACTAATAACATTCATGAATTTTCAAATATTTCACTCACTTTCTTTCAGCATAAATTTGCAGTGCCTTTTTTAGCTGTGAGCGCTCTCTGCCAGTGAGTAGATATCCTAGTCGCTTCTTGAAGGAGCCTATAGAGTGGTTCTGGTTATATTCTGACGAGTGAGGCTCTGACGTGGACGTACTGGCCACAGCCTCGCCCGGGAAACTACCATAGTCTGACGGGTACTTCATGGCCGTGCTGTCACTCTCCAAACTCATAACGTTCTTTGTGGACGACACCTCTTCTGCAAGGAAAAACGAGAATGATAGTTAACGGCAAGCTTTTATATTGATAGAATGTGCATTTATTTCTGTTACACTGATTGCTCTTATGTACAGGCGTTTAATGAGTTTAATGTTCAAATTTGTTAGACCATGCATGCACTTCAGTTGCAAATGGGTTAATATATATGCCTACAAGGTAAATTGGTTCAAATGTGGCTTGTGTTAGGGTCCTAGTATCCAATATTCTTTCATGGATAAAGATTTTACCTCAGTGAAATTACATTTGGGTTCAGCATGCTCAGGGTAAAGATTATCTAAAGGATGATAAAATAGAGAAATGGTTTCATGGGGAATATAGTCTCAAAGAGAAAAATTCCACATTTTCAGAAATAAAACATGAATCAGTATTTATATTGCTTATAATTAAGAGACATAGATCTTCCTATAGAAATTCCATAAACAAAGATGATGATTTTCAAATGATAAGTAATTTTATGCAAATAAAAATGGTTATGATGATGATGATGATGATGATGATGATGATGATGATGATGATGATGATGATGATGAAGGGGCAGAGAATGATTCTGATATGAGGACAATTTCAATGCACAAATGACAAGGATGATAAAAATAATTCACAAAACACCCTACCAATTAAAAATGAAAATATTGAACTCCATAATAACCCACAAAGCAACTTTTAAAAAATTCAATTGAACAACCACGAGAAGAAGTTCAAAACTTATGCTGCTTATGATATTCTACTCTAGATCAAACAGCAAGGAAATATGATTCTTCTTTCCATTAATCCTCAATCTATATATATAATAGGACAGGAACCCTTAAGTACCACACAGAGACCTTATGCTATTTCATTCACCAGTATAGGTATAGCTAAGGATAGAATTCAAAAAAGTCAAGCTGTGAAAAAAAGTATGTCTCCAGAGAAGTGTAATTATTTACAACACCCGTTCAAGAATCAATGAAATATAGTAGACTGAGAGGACTAAGAGAATGTTACAGTTAAAGTAATGAGACTGATGCATTACCAACAAGTGATATATCTGTGAAAATGGCAATAGAATACAGCCCTGAAAAATACATATTATATCATATTGTCAGCATTTTTGTCCACTGGGTATACTTTGCACTGATGGAGTTAAAAGTTATTACAGATTGCAACAGATTATGATGAAGTTGTAAGAATATTGTATGATGTTTTCATGATTGCCTTGACAACCTGCTTAACCATTTTTCTGATTTGAAATTGAACTATTTTTAGGCCTTTATAATTATGTAGCATGTATTCAAGTATTGGTTCCCTTATTATTAATATTTTAATCAGTCCCTTTAACGTTATATTGCTTCATTTACTTAATATAACAACATACATTAGTAAATTCATTAGTATTTTGTCCCATTGATCTATAATACTCTCCACAATAAATCAAAAATATAATAATATTTGAATAGGAGTAGCTACTTTGGTTCTGATTTACACTTCTCTTTCAATATGAATCAAATTATGTTTTCTTCCGGAAGATATCACCACATCTTATAGGCCTTCCCTGGTTTGCTTCAAGCATAAATTGGTTTATAGCTCTTACAATGAATCTGTGGCTATTTTTACCTAAATCATGAATGCTTTTTGTTGTTGTTGTTGTTGTTGTTGTTGTTGTTGTTGTTGTTGTTGCTGCCAGTATTAACCCTAATTATGCTGGTGGTGGCTAATTTGGCCAAAACAAAATGCAGCAAAAACGCAGCAAAATGACTGATACCCTGGCATGTGGTACTCATCTGTGAGTACTCAGTGAGAGCTTTCCAATGAATACCAGCATGCTAGGGTATAGATGGGTTACACTAATCTTTGCAGCCTTATGGCTTAGGCGAAAATAGCCTTAGCATTGGAAGGGTTAATGAATTAATCCTTACCATTGATGACATGTCGAGGAACGTCTGTGTGTCTGATGGCGTACTCCTGATGCTCAGGGGAAAGACGGGGAAGGATAAACATCCACAGTGTACGCTTAGACGGGGTGTCCAGAACCTCCAACACCTCATTAACAAACTGGTGAATATTCCTGCAAGAAAAAAATACAAATATTATAATTAGCTTTAACATGTAAACATTGTACGCAAATGATACCTCAGGACTATTTTCATTCCACTCATTTATTGCAATATCAATCCGTAACTGCAAAACTATTTTAAAGATAAATTCTTTAGGACCAAAACAAACTCTCAGCATAATACATCTGAGATGTGTGCTTTATTTGCAAATTATTATCAGAGGTAAAACTGCATCCAAATGAAACTTTCCAGAAAAAAATCTCTGAGTATGAATGGGTAAAGAAAGAAAGTATATTTTTCCAGTATAATCAGCAAAAACCGGCCACCTCATCTCACATACAGTGTTTCCCCACAAAATCAAAGATTATTCAAATATTGTGTAGGATCAGACAACAGGAATAATAATGTGGGCAGATTCTAGTGGAGTTGTACCATTTTATTCATTCTACCAACTTGTAACATAAGATTTATTATCCCCATCAATAAATTACATGACTATATACAAAGACAGGAACAGAATGAGATGATGTAAAAAATATACAAAAGCATTTGATATAGAAATCCCATATCAGTTAAGATAAGACATTATAGAAAAGTATTATATAAAATCCCCCTCAGTTCATTCTTACTCCCTGTAGCAATTAAGACTCATCCAAAATACCTGCATTCATGTCCATTGAATGTTTTTGGACAAATAAATACAACAGCCTGACCTAAAAGAAGCAGGTTTGTTAAGAGAGAGTATGGGGCACTATAGACCCTTGAAAAGGCTGTTATGAATGCTAGCAATAACCCACTGGACTGAATGTAGCATATGATACAATAAATGTTAATCATCACATAGTAACAATTTCTAATTATTATCCAAAGTCAAGGAGTCAATCTGAATAAATATTATTGATTAAGGTTCTACTTCAGATAAAGTAATTATGAAAGTCAACGTGAAATTGTCATATGATAAAATAGGAATAGCTCAGTGTTTTTTTATGTAGATATCATGGAATGAGGTCTATCTCAGCTCCTATATTGATCTGTATTGGATGACTCATTTCTGATTGGTAGTCGCTAGGCAACTATCTTTATGTGTTCTCTTCCCTCTCACACCTTGAATGCCAATTGAAACCAGAAATAAAAAATCAATATTGACTGCGCTGTCGTTAATACTCTGGCGAGCACAGCTGTTGCTGGAGTCACCTGATCGGCGCGGGAAACAGACTCCACATATCAACCTAACCTTTTCATCCTGGGACCTCCCAAGTGAATGACATAAAAAGTAACCCAGAAATAAAGGAAATAAGTGTAACATAGTAAAAGTGATTTTTGGGGTTTCATCCAAACAACAAATTTTCATCCCTTATTAGTCAGAGATTTCATTAGATAAATGCTTGCATAGGGCTCAACATCTCCATTATACAAAAAAAGATAATCACAAAATTAATCTGAAATAAATATGATGAAAAATGATTTTCATAACAAATTTGGTATGTTGTTATCTTATGTGGAAGACATTCGCATATGTATTAGAAAATCTTGGCACATAAAGCTTGTACTTAACAAAGAGAAATTGTTTTTCAGGGCTCAAAGTTAGGAGGTGCAAGGAGCCCAGGGCTCCCTGGAATCCTCCTGCGGCTTCCTCAAATTTCTGCAGGGAGCCCAAAGATGTACTGGTTTCTATACAAAACAGCCTCAGATTGCTTTTGAAGACGCAATAGGGGTCCCTGGAAAAAAGGTTAATTACAAGCCCTGTTTTTGTTGATGTTCTCAACTGTCCTGGCCATAAGCTTATGATATAATGATGAGAGTGTCATGCTTGAGGATTTATGCACAGCCAGATATTCAATCTAACATCAAATTGCTTTAATAAAATAAGAGCTTTTCAATGGTGTATTGAAATGACCCAACAGCTTGGTAACATTATTAACAAAACTCAGATGTTGAAAAGCTAGGTTCTGAGTAGTTATCCCAATAAAATTGATCCACATATTTTTTAATTCAAACCAAATACTATTGGATATAATACTGGCTGCATGCATAACTTTCATGTGCAGAGATAGTACTGGTACTTTAGTGTAGATGATTGAATTCAGAAGTTCACTCTACATAAAGTGAATAAAAATAAATTAAAGATAAAAAGTGTATTTGGTAATTATGTCTATTAGAGAAACCCCTGCTTAGCCCATAATATATCACAACAACACAATCCCTGACCTACATCTTTAACCCATTCAGAATTACTCAAGAAATTATCGTCTCCTACTAGTGTACTTTTGAAAATAACTTAGAAATAAAGCCAAAGTTCACAAAATATTTGAAGGAGAGTTATTGGCTGGCTTCATATCAACATTTCTATTTCAAACGTTTTCTGGAAAATGCTTGTGTATATGAAATATTCCCTAAATCATCAGGACTGTTTCAGCCGCTCTGAGCGTAAATGGACTAAAAACAAACTAAAAAAGGTTGCATCTACAACGTAAAATACCAACTTTCTTTGTCTTTGACTGAAAAAGCCCTCCCTAATACCAAAATAAGACTAACACTCCTAACTCTTTAAAAGCATATTTTAATTCAAAATTTAATTGCTAAATTATGCAAATACCGCAATGAATTGCATATAATTGATAGATACATACTCATACACAGAGATCAAATGAGGTCAAGAATTTTACAAAATGTATCACTTTAAATAGAA
Source organism: Maea johnstoni (assembly GCA_963942565.1). Classification (NCBI taxonomy): domain Eukaryota; kingdom Metazoa; phylum Annelida; class Polychaeta; order Spionida; family Magelonidae; genus Maea; species Maea johnstoni. Next base: position 42,374,543 of record OZ012685.1, on the reverse strand, counting down.
GTAAGCTAACTACATATGTAAATCTTGCCGTTTGTTTAGTTTGAGTGGGCCAGCTGTAAGGTATGAATAGGCGTATTATCCCGTTAACTCTCGAGCGCCCAGCAACAGGGACCGGAGCAGATTTTACACGTGTGCCTATTGTTAGGCAGTAAACAGCTGTAATAAGCAGCGGAGGGTCCACGGCTCTGCCTCCTGCATGCGGTGCTAGTCTTACAACAGCCGCGGCTAAACCACGGCACTTCTCAACATGCACTCAGTAGGGAAAATCAATACATACAATAAAGAACCTAGAACATAAACATTGGACTTGTCAATAGAGGCGAACCACATATTTCCCTCAGGCTGCAGAAACGACATTTTCCCCAGGTTATTTTCAATTTTACTCATTTTTACAATGGGAGAAATGAGATATAGCAATAACTATAATAATAGATAATAATAATAATCTTTGAAAGAGGCTAACTCAGTCCAATGGTAAGGATATTCCTTGAGGCCCTCTAAATTAAGAAAGTATATGCAAAATATCTTACTATAAAACCATAAAAAAAGTGGCAGTGACATCTGTGAGGGGCGGGGGGAGTTTTTTTATAATATTTTTTTGTGTCTGAATATATTGTAACTCTTGTGCCTAGGTGCATCTTTGGGAAGAGAAATAAGACATAAATGCATGCTTACCTTAACATATTGTATTTCATAAGAGCCTTCTTTAGTGCTGACTTTTCCCTGGGCGTGAGCAAAAATTCTACCTGAAGAATGACAAAACACATGTAAAAAAAACTTTAAAAAAAAAAACAATTCAGAAATCATCATTGCATTTTAATAACAATTATATGACTTTCAAGTTTATACCACCCACAAAAAAGCCTGACTAATACGTCATATCTCTCATACCAACGCATGAACATAACAAAAGGGGGGAATGTTAATCAGAATCCAAACCACAACACTCAATATTTTGTGAAATCATGACTTATTGCAAAACTATTTTCTTAAGTACCAAAGTCAACTTAGGCAAAGAAACTCTTAAAATGAAAGGGTTTTAAATGTGGAAATTCATTTGGCAGACAGATGCTAATGTTATGCCAATTCACCAACCTTTTATCTCAACGAACATTCACACTCCTTACAATATTTTGTGAAGGCTTTTAAACTCATTGATAATTCCTAAATTACTTTCCAACGTGATTCATAAATCCAGTAGACTTTGTTATAGAGGCATGAAAAGGTTAACTGTGGACATAAATATTGGCATAAACCAACCTTTTCCTTGAATGTGTGTCCTTCCTTGTCGACCATGTGACTCTGTTCAGACATCCAGCCTGAGGAGTCATGACTGGAGGTGGAAGACTCTGACGAAATAGCACCAAGATCCATCAAAGGAACTGGAACAATAGAGAAAAACAATAGCAAATATTACAATATATGACAATAAGTATAAAATAATAGATAAGTAATAGTACTTAGTAGTTGCAATAATTGAGCAATAAATAAGTAAAACTCAACAGCCTAAACCATTGACCAAGCAAACTGAGGTAGCCATGCAAATCTTAAATGGAATGTAACTTAAAATCATTATATGCTATTTTGACACAATAATATGTAACATATTGCAACATATTTTCATTTATTTTCTTTAACATTAAATTAAGTGTATCATCTTCCATGGACGTGTTTGAATAAAGGTAAGTTGGAACCAATAGAAATAAATAAGAATCAAAGAATTAATGTAATCAATTTTAATATAATATTATAACGCTTGAGCTTATATTCTGTGTTAATTAGAAAATATTTGACTGTGGACCCATTCATACCCGGAGATCCCCCAGAAATATTGTCTTCTGGAATTATTGTACTTTTGAAAATAACTTTGGAATTAATTTGAAGAGAGTTGTGGGTTGGGTTATGACCAACATTTCTCCTTCAAATTGTTTCAGAAAAATGCCCTGGTAAGAGAGAAAACATTGATATAGTCTGGGCGTTTTTGGGCTCTACAGGCATAAATGAATTAAAAGTTTTCTGAAAACTGTATAACTGGTATTTTTTTACAGGCATTTAATTGTCGCTATTTTTGGCAAAATAACATCCCTCAAAGAAATATCCTGCTAAGGCCTAAAAAAAGAAATAGTTTGTTTCCTGTAACGGTCCGAAAAAAAATAGGGTAGGTAGGTCGGTATTTTTTTTTTTTTTGCATTATTTTTTTGGTCAAAAATGTGTGTTTTATGCATGTTTTTCGTTGATTGGGAGTTGGGAGGGCGAAAAAAACTTCAGGGTAGGGATTTTTTGGAATAAAAACTTGTTAGGGTAGGGTTACAGGAAACAAACAACTTTTTTTTTAGGCCTAATATATGATTCTGTTTGAGTGCTTGAATGTGAGAATTTAAAGTAGCATAAATATACCCTCCAGCAGGGCTATAAAACAAAAATTTTAGCACTACAAATTATAGCGTATACAATAAGGCACTTACTCCCGTCCTCGTCAATAGTCTGTACCACCTCCAGTGTGGGGTGATTGCCACTGCCCTGCATCAGGTTCACAAGGTGACTGTGGCTGCACCTCCTACAAGACATTCAAATCTTTACAGCAAACTCTACCAATCTCTATTTCCTTGTACAGTTTATTTGACTATAACTTACATAATAAATGTCATATTTTGTCCAATTATACAGTGATTGACTATATCAAGGATGATATAAATATCTGTCGACAGACTTTTCTTTATAAAGTGCTTTTGAACATTATGGGTGGAAAATATCAATTATTATTACAGTAGAACCTGCTAGATTGGGTGCACTACATAGGAGACCAGCTTATTTTGAACACTTCTCCTTTCTCCAGGAGCTGTTTGTCTAATGGAAAAGCATTGAAATATAACCCCTGTACATTGGATACCTCCATACATTGGGTATTGGTTCATATCTCAGAGATTTGCTCTACACAGCAGCCCACCAATTAGAAAAGTATAGGAACACTAACTCTGTACATCAAACACCTGCTGAACTGAGAACGTTTCATTTTCTGTGAGTGAAAATGTGAGCAGATTTCAATTTATAAGCAAATTTAATTGCATAAAGTATATTCTTAAACTAAAAGTACTCAATTATGAAAGGTGTAACACGCTTTTGTTACATTTTATGATATTTCAGTGGAGAGAAGGGTTTGGAAGAAAAGGATGATGATCAACAAAAACTGGAAAACTTTTATCAGCAGGGTTTTCAGGGTCTATGCAGGTGATAAGAAACAATAGGCAGCTTTGCCAACTACCCAGGTTTAAGGCCGGATGGATAAGGGATAAAGAATTAGTCCTGTTTTACATAATAGATCAGAATAGTACTTATGTAAAATCCATTTCCTGATAGCAGAAATACAATGTGAGTAAGCTGTACACAAAGTAATAAGATTATGTGCGTCTTAGTCTTTCCCTCTAGTGGTGCTTGCAGTATTAACAAACATTACTAACACAGACCACAGTACCATACATTCTCAGTAATTTGGGAAACTTTTTAAAAAGTACAATTTAATGGGTTTAGGGTGGCCCATATTTTATGGAAAAACCTTGATGTTGTATGTATCAGCAAGATTTAGAGCTACGTCCATCTTTTGTGAAATGGCAAATGGGGATAGATCGAAGGGTTGCCCAGATTTCTCATTAATTATTTTGCAAAATAATTGTAGTGGCTCGAATTCCTAGGGTGGTCTAAATTTCCGAGAATTTACAGTATACCTAGTACCTTACCTGACATCTAGGCCATTGAGTTTTAGCATACAGTCCCCGGGTACAAGCCCCGCTCGGTCAGCAGGTCCACCAGGGTCAACCGACTCTATCATCACAGGGCTACTTCCTCTTAACACAAACCCAAAACTCCCATTGATGCGCTCTACCTGCACAAGCCTGAAAGCACAAATCACACACATAAAGGTATAATAATAATAATAATTAATAATAATAATTGATATTTGATATAGCGCCATTTCCACCTTTAATGTTCAAAAGCGCTTTAAGTGCAGGTATAAGTGCAGGATATATAATTATTTATACTGATATACACGCACAAGTATGTCTGCATTCATAGTTTAAAATTTGCACTCGTTAACATCTATTTGTTTTTACTTAACCCTTCCAATGCTAAGGCCACTTAATTGTGTCCAAAGCACAAATATGCAAATATTTTAGAAAACCATCTAAACCCCGTCATGTTGGTATTTATTGGAAAGCTCTCACTGAGTACACTCAGATGAGTACCCATTTGACTTGGTTCAGTCATATTTCAGTTTTTTTTTCATAATTTTCTATTGGCAAATATTGCCACTAGCAGGCTTAAGGTTAAGACAATATCAAGGATGACCTATCATCAGTAAGTGATTGTAACAAGCAATCTTCTAAATAAAGAAAAGGATATTTTTGTTACACAGTGTCTATTTCTTTCATTGGACAAATTATAAGTTGAAATACCAACTTAATACAATACCATGAAAAAACCTATGGGAAATACTTACATTTCTAGTATATAACCAGGTTTTCTCGATCAACATAAAAGGTACAGATCATATGTATAACAGCAAGAGACTCTGAGTCAGGCGGTGGTTAATTCTGCGTGTATTTTCTTCCTCCTTTAACGACTGGCTGCCACAATATTGCAGGAAAGGTGACATTGAATGAACAAAATTCCAATAAGAAAAATCCCATCCAAAATCTCTAGCTCTTACTCCACAAAACATGATACATTATAAATTAATTCTAGGAGTTCTTTAAGAACTTTCAGATATCTGACCTTTTTTCTCCAAGTCGAGGGGCGGCTGAGATGGTTGATGGTTTGCTGGAAATGTCACTAGGTGTCTCTGTCATCTCTAATGGGTCATGCTGTAATATGAGGTCAAATTTGGGCCTATGCTTCACAGGAACAAATGGTCTGAAAAAACACAAACATGTATAGATATAAGAATGGGAGGAATGGAGATTTATCAAAATTATTTTTTAAGAAAACACAGAAGGGATGCATGAGCATGGTAAGTATGATATGTTGACAGCATTGATGAAAGAGCCTAGACCCTGGAAGCGAGTCCTCAGTAAAGTCAACTAGGACAAAGACCTATTGGACTCCAGGCAATCAATGTTAGCAATTGTTAAAGGGAAGAGTATGTTAAATTTTGTCAAATAATATAGTGATTGTCTACTAAAATAATGTCTCCTTTAGAAAAATTGTTTTAACTAATTGACATATTATAGAACAATGGGAGAAAATAATGTTATTCTATTTTGTAAAATCAAATTAATGGAATATTAACATCATCTAGCTGATGAAACATTTTACCAGCTTTTTGTCAATCAAACCTGCTGGCCATTGAAAGCAACTTTTTTTTTACCCCTAATGGAGATACAGAATTTTTTTTAGAATTAATCAATCTGGTTAAAGATATGTAACTGGTGTATTACACTTTGTTTATTTTCATTATATAGACTTGGAAATAAGATAGATAACTCTAAATCACATACACAGGTATGTTTATAACATTTCATCTCTGTAGTCAGTGGAAGTGAATCTGGCTTGAGAAAGTTTTCCTTTGCATCAGTATTGACTTGTAGAATGCACAGTTCAAAGAAAGCAAATTTTCCAAATTAGGATTTGGGAATATTGTTTATCGTCACCCTCTCTCTTACCTAATCTCTTTGAGTAGTCTCCTGTGTTGCGGAGTCTTGAGTAGCACCAGTAAGGCTCGGCTGAACTTGTCAATCTGTCTGTCCTCTGCGTACTGCTTGAGAACCCCCACCACGGCCATCTTCTTCTCATAGTCCAGGCCTAGCACCAAGTTCATCTGGAGAAGAGAAAGCAGCAGGTTGAGAACTAGGGCCCGGTCGTATAAAATCAGGGATTTTGAGTAACATCCCTGTGCTATCAGACTACTATAAGTTATGGACTCCCTTAACCCTTATGCTGGTAGTGGCTAATTTGGCCAATACAAAATGATGCAAAAACATGAAGAATGACTGAAACACTGGCACATAGGGCACTCATCTGAGAGTACTCAGCAAGAGCTATTCAATGAATATAAACACAACAGGGTATAAATGGTTTTCAAAAGTTTTTGAGTCCTTGCACATTGGACAAAAGTAGCCTACATATTGGAAAGGTTAGGTTTCTTCAAGGTAAAATGTTTTCCTTAATTCTATCCTAAATATCTTAAGGTTAGCTTATTTTAACCATCAATGCTTAAAAGTTCCTATAGAAGTTGTGATCGGGATGATCTATAATACTTTTGACAAAAGTCTTTGGAATTAAAGGTGTATTTACAACATATTTGTAGGAGAGTTCTTAGTAGTGTTCTAACTAACATTTCTTTTAAAAATTCTTTCCGAACTAATTTTGCTTGATAGAATTCATAAAGATCATTAGATTGATTTTGGCTACTCTGGCCATTAATGGGTAAAGGATAAAATTAAGAGAAACCTTGGTGTTTCAGGAAACCTTAAGAAATTTCTAATCTTAAGATGTTTTGTGTAACTTAATTGGCCTAGGACTATTGGAACAAAAGTATGTTGATGTCCAAACACCTGTACCAATACTTTGCATAATACAGCACATTGCAAATTATGCAGGTTGACCGAATCAAAAATAACCACTGGGATGCACATTATTGTCATCCACCTTATAGTAATTAGTGATTTCATTTACTCAAATCCTATATTTCACATATTTGGGATATTTTCTTGGAAGTTTTTTAACATCTTAGTGATATTGAACTTAAATATTGGGTCATATATATATATATATATATATATATATATATATATATATATATATATATATATATATATATATATATATATATATATATATATATATATATATATGTATATATATATATATATATATATATATATATATATATATATATATATATATATATATATATATATATATATATATATATATATAAATAGGTTACTTAATGGTTGTGGGTGTGATATGGTTTTTATCGCGAGTGGCTGTGTGATATCACGAACGAGTGAGCGCAGCGATCGAGTGAGTGATATCATACAGCCACAAGCGATAAAACCATATCACACCCACAACCATTATGTAACCTGTTTATTACATGCTTATTTATACTCGAAGAAACAAACTAAGGAAGAAATTATGTAACCTGTTTATTACCCGACGGTCGTGCGTGTATGAGCGCTCTGTCAAACATTGAAGAGCATCTGTAACAGCATATGTATGCGTAAATGAAGTGACAGCAGTTTTTGCCTGCTCATCCTCTCATCCTGAATCCTCAGCGGTAGGGAAGTTTGAGAAATTACCAGGCATTACAACTTTAATTAAGCCTCTTCTGGGCTAAGCGGGGCTTCCAACAGAGCTGCCGCCATCTTGAATAGGTCAGGCGTATTGAAACAGGCCATGACGTCATGGGCCAGACAACAAAGGACTGACGTCATGAGAAGGACACTCAACATAGGGCCTGCCTGTCTCAACAATAGGCTAACAATAGGCCAACAATAAAAGGTGTGATATGGTTTGATATGGCTTTTTTTCACTTGATATGTTTTTTTTTCACTTGATATGGATTTTTTTCACTCCTCAACATTTGATATCATTTTTACCACATAGCCACTTCAATGGGAATATAGGGCAAGCATGTGATAAATATATATATATATATATATATGTATATATATATATATATATATATATATATATATATATATATATATATATATATATATATATATATATATATATATATATATATATATATATATATATATATATATATACATATATATATAAATATATATATATATATATATATATATATATATATATATATATATAGGGTTCAAATGTATCTTATGACTGTATCTGGTTATCACAGCAGCCATCTAACACTGCTTTTAAGGGCTAATTTTATCAATCAATAAGTATGCCAAACACATATATATATTTCAAAGGCACCTCCAATACAAGCTCAGATCATTATTTCCTTTGCCAACTGTAATAAGTTGGCTTCTAGAGTAGAGTGTATTAATGCTTGAGTCAGAAGGCATAGAGTAGTCCTATTGTATAATTGCATTCCTGGTCCTTATTTAATAATACATAGTTTGTATCCATTATTGATGGCTAAGAGCGATGCCAATAATTAGGTCACTTGGGGCATGGGACGAAGAGGGACTCAGGCCTAACAGTAAAACATGCTCATCTAACCATTGTACAGGCTGTGTAAACTCTGTAGTTCCTTTTCAGATACTTTCAATCATGTAAAACTTTCAATCATAAAAATGCCAGCTAGACAAGCCATCATTATTATTGTTAATTAGGGAACTCTAATCTTAATTTCAAACTTATTGGTGTAATTGCAGCTGGTGTTGCTGTTGTGTATATATATATATATATATATATATATATATATATATATATATATATATATATATATATATATATATATATATATATATATATATATATATATACATATACATACATACATATATATATATATATATATATATATATATATATATATATATATATATATATATATATATATATATATATATATATATATATATATATATATATATATATATACATTTATTTACTACTTTATTCTACTATTTTTTTACTATTTTATTTTATTTAGGTTGAATTTTCAAAACTTCTTAATGATTAAATAAAATAAAATGCATGAATGAAATGAACTAATTAACATTACCCAGGCTTGTGAATATGGAAAATGAAGATCTATCTATAAACATGGTTTTACTTTAAAGGTTCTCGAACACAATTTATCTTTTTTGCTAGGCACATAAAACAATTAAGTACTTTTCTAATATTGATAAGCAATCACAAAGGTGTAAGTCCATCCCTGTGTATCATAATATTCTCCTTTGCCTGTGTCTATGCTAGGCTACCTGACAGGAGTCTTATTCCAGGCTCTCCCTGGAAGAGCTGCCACCACAGTAGATTTACACCTGGGTATTGATTTTCAGTTAGCTACCTGATCAGCAGCATGAGCTGCAAGACATGGAAGACGGATCACCTATTATTCCACATCATAAATCAGGGGACTAGGGCAAACCTTATCCCTTGCTACTCCCATACTGTCTCTCACTCGGCCTGCCCTGATGGCTGTGTGGTCTCAGACGTCGCCTCTGACTGCTAACTGTCTGTCACCACTGTATATAACTGGCTAGTCACGACTTAGCCACAATATGGCAGAAAAGGTAACGAAAAACAAAGTTTCTGTATTCATCACTCTCTCTCCCTACCCCCCCCCTCTCTCTCTCTCTCTCTCTCTCTCTCTCTCTCTCTCTCTCTCTCTCTCTCTCTCTCTCTCTCTCTCTCTCTCTCTCTCTCTCTCTCTCTCTGACTCTGTCTCTCTGACTCTCTCTCTCTCTGTCTTTACGACTCTCTCTCTCTGGCTCAAACTAAGACAAAGGGGGGTTCCAGACGATTAAAAAAAACTTCTAATTTAGTATTATCACCTCAAACACAAACCTACTTTAAACCCATTTGAAATCATTCCCATTTCAATAATAAGACCTATTCTGAAATCCTTTTGCCATAAGTTCTAAGTAGCTAAACCATAAGATAAGAATATGTTGATTTTCATCTATTGATGAAATATACCATACTTGGGTCTTCATGATATTTGGGTTACAGTTACTCCTACGGTAGGTAATCTATTAGAGGTCTTTTAAGCACAGGTTCCCAGAGAGCCTCTAGATGGTACTCAAGTCGAGTCCCAAAGGAGCGTAATGTCCATTACAGTCATAAATATTACAGCATAATTACAATACCACTGTGTTTGAGCTATTGTTTCTAGAACAACAACCAAATCTATTTCACGGACAGACGAGAGCATTGCATGCAGTATAAGGCTATCTAATGACTGATCATATTCATAGCGTAATAACTCAGGCATGTTACATGAAGAAAACAAAACATGAACACACATGTATATTACATTCCTGGTCAGGATGAATGATAGCTGATAGGCCAAAAATAAAAATATGCATGTGACCAACTTTCACAGCTCGAACATACTTTATAAAGAAGAACATGCAAGCTCTTGAAAAGTACATTAGATAAATGAGAAACCCAGAAAAATAATGTGCCGGTGACCTTGTGAGCTTGTGAATTTTAGTACAGGTAGGCCATGATTTGCCCTGTCTTTGTCACTGGTGCTTCCCATCTATAAAGTAGGTACAGACTGTAATAACATTAAAATATCAATAATGCTACAATGATAAATATAGATTGAATAACCCTCATCAATTCCTCGTCTAATGCTATATATATCAAATCAATGGTGGGTTATAAGGGGTCAGACTTTGGTTTAAAGTTCTGGGAGACCACAGAACTTAGAGTTCTCAAATCCCCATTGCCCCACCTAAGATCTCATAACCCTAGCATTGCTATTAAATCCTGCATGTCACATGTCCTAAATGTCACTTTTCTTAGGCTAGCAAGGCTACAAATGCAAATTATTTTAGCTGCACACAATTTCCTGAAGACTATGGCTAGGGGACCCATGGGTTAAGCCATTTAAGTACAACAAATAATCTCTCTGCTATTAGCAAATACTATTGCATTTGAAAATGAATTGTCTTGGTATCATATGATTATCTTCCAACTTCAAACAAAGAGCACAGCTACTGTTGTGTCACTACCATTAACCTCTACTGTGATTACAATTCGCCCCTTAACCCTTTGACTGCTGGTGGCCAATTTAGGTATAACAGAAATGATGCAAAAACCCTTAAAATGACCGGAACCTTGGCATATGGGTACTCATCTGAAAGTACTCAGCGAGAGCTTTCCAATGAATACCAACATGACATGGTTTTTAAAAAAACTTTGCATTCTTGTGTTTTGGTTGAAAGTAGCCTTAGCATTAAAAGGGTTAATTCAGCACTCTGGGAGAGAATTGGAACAGTGTAGAAATACACATTTCATCATCGCAACCACAAATAGTTTGGGGTCTGCTAAAAATGAAATAAGGTCACCAAATATGATCCAATGCCAAATAAGTGGACTAATACGTTACTCAATGTAGGTAGCAAATAATTGCTTTCAGTATCTGAAATCCTATCAAATTAGAGTGTAAACAGATTGGTGGCCTATTGGGCCACTAGGTTGTGACAAACTGCTTGCACCAGTTGGCGAAATATACACAGAGAAGAGATAACGAGCGAAATTGCATTTGCAAGTCACCATTGTTATTGTAAATAATAGAATTGCTATAGAAAACTTTTTATCATCCCAACAATGAGTTCCCATAAGTGCCTCCATAAGCTGTTTACTATTTGTTATGGTTATCCTCTATAAAGTATCCCAGGCAGATCAATACCTATAGAGATGAGTCATCTTCCTCTAGTGTTAACCCATTAACACTCAGAGCAGCCGAAAGAGGCCTAACGATTTGGGATATATTTTACTTACTAAAGCATTTTCTCGAAAACATTTGAAGGAGAAATGTTTATTTGAAGCCAGACAACAACTCTCCTTCAAATATTTTGTGAACTTTCGCTTTATTCACAAGTTATTTTCAAAAGGAAGAAAGAAGCAGACGATACCCTCTAAGTGTAAATGGGTTAACCATGCAGCCAGCTAGCGGCCACATGTTACACACCAATACATCATCTACACTTTTTACCCATAGACACATTCCATCAGTATACTGCGTACCCCTCTTTCTATTTGCATACAATGCATGTCTGTTACAATACTACATAAACAAAATATGCTAAAAATGTCAGAAATGCCTGATGGTTCCATGTACACAATATAAGCTTTCAGCTTTTTTTGTAAAGCAATATTGTCGCTCATGGAAAGTTTTAATGTCAATCCTAAAAACAGGTTCCACAGATCAAAATTGCATGTGGGTAAAAACTTGGGTATAAGTGTAGGGCAGAATAAGTAACTGTGTTGTTAAAGGGGTGGGCATGGCAAATACACACTTTATTATTTTGTGTTTCTGCTTTATTCGAAACTTGCTATTGATGATTGGGTCAAGATCTCCCACACTTTCAACTGAAGTGGCACAAAAAACTATCTGAGGAAATGGCAACACTGATGATTAATTTTATATATCTTTTTAATTAGAAAAGCACCTCAGGGCCAAGCACTTACAATTACATTAACTGAAATGTTATCTAAATCATGGCACAAAACAATATTTGGCATATTCAAATAATACCAAAAAAACTTTAATTGTGTTTCCTCGTCTGAGAACCTTGATGCTTCCATCAAGTATTTGTCATAAGCTGTCTTTGTATTTGGAAATTTATCTATGATTTTCAGAGAATGATTCGGTGAATAACCTAACCAGGCAATGTCATGACATCTCTTGTGTGCTTAGCATCAGAAATCAATTATAGCCTTACTGGACTGGTTCATGTTTGAATCTAGCTTTAGCCAGACAGTGTTTTTCATACAGAGCTAGATACAGAAATAGATCGAGATGGGTCAAAGTATTTTGCTTAACCCTTCAAACGCTAAGGCTTCTTTCATCCAAAGCACAAGGACACAAAGAATTTTGAAAACCATCCGAACCCTGTCATGTTGGTATTCATTGGATAGCTCTCGCTGAGTACTCTGATGAGTACCCATATGTCAGGGTTTCAGTCATTTTTCAGGATTTTTGCATCTTTCCGTTGTGGTCAAATTAGTCACCAGCAGCATAAGGGTTAACATGCCCATGCCTAGATTTATATTGTATCATGAATCAAGCATTGTCTAAATCTATGAAACTTTAGAAAATAACTTAAGAAAGGCATTCACAAATATCTATAGGAGAGGTGTAAGTTGGTTGCTTGTAAGTGGTTCTCTTTCAAATAGTTTTCCAAGTAGGTTTTCTTTGATATAAATACATGTATATCACCAAAATAGGTAAACTGTTTTCGGACACTACATGCATGAATAGGTAAAAAAGTAAATCCCAAAGCTAATTTCCTCTGATATGGATGAAAAGTACAACCCTCTTACTTTTTTGAACGAGCCCATTGTATTATCTTTATAGAGTGGGGCAACATGTAATGTTGGCAGGGCAACCTTGGATTGTTGTCCAACTTGCCCAACCTTACTACCTGGCTAACCAGGGAACTGCCAAGGCCTGGATCCCATGTGGCCTATTTGAAATAGAGTAATCAGTTTAAGTAGCATGTAATACATGAGCATTATAAAGGTAAATATTAACAAATTGTTAAACCAGAAATAGTTTTGACCTATGTACCATTTTTTACATCTGATTTGAGAATCCTTCATAAATAATAAGTGACATTCAAAATCACTTTAGAAAATTCTCTACAATCATGGCAATTAACAAGCAGGACATAATCTTAATTAACATGCCACATTATATAAAGCAACATATCTCATTCCACATGTTTTTTCTTCATCGTGAACGACTCTATACACATCTATGTTTTTCTATATGTTGAGCCCCCATTGTTTGGGTATAGGTTTTAATTACCTTGCCATGCTTTTTTAACATGCATGGATGACTTCAAGGTAATTAAAGTAATTTAACCATATGTTGTATGGTTCAGTTAGCTGGAATGGCCCAGTACTGCAATACTCATTACCTATTAGACGCAATAATCATATAGTTATATAGTAAAATTTGAAGCAGTGCCTTAGCCAGGATTTAGAAACTGGGTGCCTAAAATTGGCAGTAGTAAAGTTTTGGGGCGTCCAAATTTTTGAGGGGGATTACAATATACTCATATTTCAACCATAAACATGTATAAATTCATCAAAATAAGGCATGATATCATTAAACAATGTCATGGGAATTATAAGGAGATGAAAAAATTCAATTATAAGCTTGAGATTGAGATTTTTAGAAATTCCACATAATTTTTTTTGGGGTGTCCTGAGGTTGTTTTTTTAAGGGTTTGGGTGTCCAAAAAGGCACCCAGACTTCTGCTGGCTAAGACCATGATTTGAAGTATTCATGGACTACTAAGGAACAGGGGAATTCAGTTTGTCTGTCCTCAACAGACAGTTTTTCTAATGTTTAACCAGTAGTTTCCTTATTTTAACTTTTTATATTGTGTTAGCTAACCATTATGTCTCAAAAATGATACTTGAGTGGCAACAGATTTACAGTAACAATATTCCAATTGTAATATACTAAATATAGTTATTTCATTATTTATCTTACATTAGTGTCTTGGGTAGGCCTTAAACAGCAGCTTAAATGAGAAATCAGCTGGGCAGCACATGTAAGCTTCTTGGCTCTTTTTGAGTGGCTTAACCCTTATGCTGCTGGTGGCTAATTTGGCCAATGCAAAAATATGCAAAAAAAACACGAAAAATGACTGAAACCCTGGCAAATAGGTACTCATCTGAGACTGCTCGGCGAGAGCTTTCCAATGAATGCCAACATGACAGGGTTTAAATGCTTTTTACAAATCTTAGCATTCTTGTGCTTTGGACGAAAGTAGTCTCAGCTTTGAAAAGGTTAAGATAAGTACAGCATATAAAATTCCATTAACTGTAATTTACAAAATCTGAAGGTAATATAAGGATATCGAATACCAAGCCTTAATCTTCACTGATTTTAAATAGGCTTTTGAGGTGTTATGATCTATCTGATCAGTGTGTTTTTACTGATGCAAAGCAGCCAATATGGATTTTATTTAACCCACCCATGCACTAGAGCCCAAAACACCTCCTGGCTATCTTGTTGCTTTCTTTTTGACTGAAGGATTATTCCAAAAATATTCAAAGGAAACATGTTGATCGGAACACAACCAACATTCCTCCTTTAAATCTTTTGTGAATCCATGGATAAATTTTAAGTTATTTTAAGTACAATAGATCCAGACAACACTGGTAAAGGAGGTTTCCAGGCATAAATGGGTTACATAGTAACTACTGAGGTGAATAGTGGTGCTCTGAGGGCTGTGTGCCTGCAATCACCATCTGGAATCAGGTTTAGCAGGTATATGGTGCTTCAAATAAGACGATACCTGTCCCACAAAGCAGGTACATATTTATAGGATTTGTGGCAAGACCTTTTCAACACATTCATGCAGTTTCATGTAGTGCACCACTATGGACCAACTAGCATGATGACGTCTTTCTTACTGAAGCATATTATAGAATATATTTGAAGGTGGGATCTTCCTCAAGTTGCCAGATACATAGATTTAAGTATTGCAAAGACCTTTGTCATGGGCTTGGAGCTGAAAATGTAGACACTAGCCTGACCTGACACTAGCTCACCCTATTATGCTTTGAATTGCCCTGCAATTGTCATCTGGATGAAGTGACACATTTAGAGAGTAGAAGTTTAAAAAAATCAAATCTGTAAAATATTTAGGGGAAAGTTATAGGTCAAGTTCTGACAAGTATTCCTCCATGTATTTTCATTAAGATATGCCTTCCTCAGAAAGGTAGTTTAACCCTCATGCTGCTGGTGGCTAATTTGGTCAATAAAAAATGATGCAAAAAAGTTGAAAAAATGACTGAAAATCGGCACATGGGTACTCATCTGAGAGTACTCAGTGAGAGCTATCTAATGAATACCAACATGACAGGGTTTAGATGATTTCAAAAGTCTTTGCATCCATGTGCTTAGGACGAAAGTAGCTTTAGCATTGGAAGGGTTAAATCAGTCTGTCCCTTTTGGTCCAATGTATGGATGAATGAGTTTAAAGTTATAAATATATTTAATGAAAGTCCTATGCCCCCTATTACACCATTATCAAAGGGCTGAAGCTATACAAGCATACATAATGTTTAGTTCACTTGTTAGGAGTTATAAACACCATCCAAGATCGGATGGCCCTTCACAGACAACTGGACAATAGCCAAGGTGTAATCCAGAGTTCCAGGCCAAAGTAGATTTGTCTATTTTGATAGATTATAAAAGTATCTGTACTAGCTATAACCAATATGTCAATGCCAGGATGGTGCTTGACTCAACAAGAGTTATGGATTATGGGCCTGGGTTATTCTAGTGTTTTCCTCTATTAAAGGATAGAAAAAGTCATACTCTAAGGGTAAATCTAACAAGAAATGCATGCACATTGATCTGGTCTCCTTACATACAAATTGCCTGCACCCAAATCCTATACCATACCCTTAAGTTCCTCCTCAAGACTACTTGACACATTAAGCACAGTTGTTATATAAGAATCCTTCGGAAGCAGACCAAGCAATACTGAATATCATGGAAATAAGGTGGAGCATGAACACTATGCTCCTACCACCTTCATAATGTCACAAAGCTATATATATACACTACTCTGTTTATACAGCTGTTACCAATAGGAAGAAGCAATATCAACGGTCACATTTCTGAATGGTTTTATAATAACTCAAGCTGAAGCATCATCTATCTTTTCCTTTCTTTGCATAAGGCTCAGTATTTTTACAATACTTGTAATACACTACAATACTTACAATACAATACTCAAACCAGTAATTTATGTTCAAAGAACTCAATTATTACCATATCTCAAATACCTTGGGTCTTTGGCGGTTCCTGGCTACTCAGTTATCACTATATCATTGCTTCTTCAGGTCTTCAGACATCAATAGAGGGTCTATACAATCTGAATTCTTTTTTAATTCCTCATCATTTCTTCTTTTAGAATTATGAAAACTTTGAGGCAAGTGAAGGATTGTACCGCCTGTTTCTTAAAATTCATTTTTTCAGTTAACAAAGATGTAAATTTATAAAGAAACACATACGCATAGGGTTTAGTTGATTTGCTATATATCCTGTAACCTCAGTATTACTACATTTGTTAATATCTCCAATTATTGTTTGGAAGGGGTGGGTTTGTTTTATTTCAGGGCACTCTACAGCCTATCTTGTGAAGTACAAGAGATATCTTATATGATATGGTGCTTTGTCTTAATTGTGTCTCGAGCATATGCCATTATTTTCCAAATGGAAAGAATCAGTATATACATATCATATACTGTAAAACCCTTTATAACCACGCCCCTTGTTATTCACGCAATTGCCATGTGAATGCGATAGCGGCCATTTAATTACACGCATCAACTGTATCACCACTAGATGGGGCATTGTTATGCTATTTTGAACGTATATCAGCGCCAGTAATATACGCGTTATCATCACCTAGCGCGAAATGTGTGAAATTAAAAGGAGCGCGATAATAATGGGTTTTACAGTATAGATAAGAGGTAGAACTAGAATAAAGGCAGAACCAGATAACTCCTCCAATACATACCTATTACAAATAACCCTTATAATTCTATTCTCTATTATACCCTATAATGTAAGATATGAAGTATATTTGGGGTACCATATACCTTATTATCTTAATTACGGCATAACACACTTCAATATCTATACCAAATTTTAAGGGTTCTGTTTTACTTTAAGGCACTTTACATTCCTATGATCTGATTTAGCATGATACATAATTAAATGAAAACAAATAAATAATGCTTAGGCTGAATTGTGACCCTATAGAGTATGTCAATATTATCCCAATCATCGAGGAAGTCAGTTTAATTGCTTTCTTGAAGAGATGTAGAGTGAGATCAGTGGCTGAATTCATGACCATGCCATGCACTGCTTTCCCATACTGGCGGTGACCAAAGTGCATGAGAATTGGGGCCACTCACTGTGAGATAATAGAGAAATAATTCATTGTGCTTTGTTTCTAGGTAGCACAACTTAGGCAGGATCAATAGTGCATTATATAACATAGCTCCACTGGTACCTACAGGTAAACTACTCCCTGACACCATCCTCTGCTCTTCATCAGGAATGCGTCTTTAACCCTTTAATGCTTAAGATTTGCTCTTGAAGATGTTGTGTGGATGTTTAATACTTTTGACAATAACTTGGAAAATAAGAATTATTTTATGAAATATTTGAAGGAGAGTTAGTTGTAGTATTCAGAAGAACATTTCTCCTTCAAATATTTTTCCAGCCATGCTTTTGCCTTAAAAGTATCACCAAATTGCCAGGCTGCTTTTGGCTGCTTTGAGCATAAATGGTTTAACAAGGTACAACACCAGTCATTGTACATAAGTGTGCACTTTTAAGGGCTTTGTTATTTATTTGATGTAATGGTATATGTGAAATAGATAAATCAAGTATGTTTTTTCTATCATCACATTACCAGTTAAAAGTACATGTTATTGGTATACTACTTTCATAAAAGACAACCCTTCTACAAAAAGCAGCAATATTACTATTCACCAAATTCCACTCGCATATAAATAATATATGCCAGAGAAATCCTATGAAACATGTTCTTACTTGGTCCAATCTAAGACCCCTATTAGGAATAATGGATTAAAAGCAATTAATCGATCATACACCTGAACGATTAATCGAGTTGTAAAAATGTCTGAATCCTAACAGAACTAGCAGCCTCACTGCAGTGAGCTATGTGAGAAAGACTAGCAGTGTGTAGCATGGGTGTAGGTAGCGTGTGAGAGCTCAACTCCCCTGCTAGGACTGTTGCGTGAAAAATCAATAGCACCTTTACATATTTAATGAAGGTGGACCATCTGGCATCAAAGAAGTTGATTATTCAGTCTCATATCCCCCGCTGCACCAGAGGCAAGCACAGGCTAGCCTGATACCTCCCTCCATCACTGACTTCGGCATTCATCGCTAATTACCTGCAGTGTTTGTAATATTCATACTCACCTTTACCTGTTATTCTTCTGGCAGGCAGCCTCTATGAGATATGTAATTAAATGTCTTACAGCAGCGTGAGGTGGACTTAGTGAAAATAATCAGAGTGCTTTGTATGGTTGATCTTCATAAGCAGATATGGTGTAGGTGTCAAAGGGAATCTGCTATATACTTAGTTATAGGTATTCTTAATCAGGGTTGCATTATCAAAGTGGGTATTTCTGTCAATTCTGCTCACTGACAAAATTTCTCTCATAATAGTTTTCCCGTCATGGTGCCTGTACATGGTAAGGAGATAAAACTTTTTTCTTTTGGAAAGGTTTCACCACCTTTCCCTTTTATCTAAATTGATATAGGAATGAGACTATTGTTCATACAAAACACACAGATTACAATGTAAAATTGAAATGAAAATATTCAAAGTAATCACTCTCTAATATTGAGCGACTGGTGGTAAAGAGTAAGAAATGAAGGGTTTTTAATTGTTACCCAAGTTTATAAAAAGGGTTTAATCTCCAACTAATTCAACATAGGATTAAACTTGGTACCCCACACCTTGAGGTACATAGGCTGGCACTCAAGCCACGAAAACACTTAGTCGGGCTGGAAAGAATCAAACTAATTCCAGGGTGCGACAATAGCTATAAGATTGCCGTCGGGCTGGAAGGAATCAAACTAATTCCAGGGTGCGACAATAGCTATAAGATTGCCATAGCCCACACTAATACAATTGCTATTCCATGTAGTACTCACTCGAATTACAGTACCAGCATTTGATTGACAATATTTCAATTTCAAATGTGATTGATCACCATTTGCATTTTGGACTTAATAATTGAGCATTGGATTGATTGGTTGAGACTAGAATACTAGTGCTCTGATGACTAATTTGATGTTCAATCAGTAAATCAAAAGACATACTTTACACCAGAATGACAAATAAGTACCTAGGAGAACTTTATGGGGTTTAGTCAACAATAGGACTTAGGAAACATTAGGGTTAACCCATTAATGCTCATAGTGGCCAAAAGCAGCCAAACAATCTTAATGTAATCTTGCAAACAAAAGCAAAGTTGAGAAAATATTTGAAGGGAAAATGTTACACTTTAAGTATTAATAGTCAGGTGCAAATTCCAGAAAAAGTGACTTATTGAGGCATTTTGTGTTAAAAGTCGGTATCCAGTGTTTCTAGCCTAATTTGAGGGTGTTGAATCTGAAAATGACGGATACCAAGCTGAATTTTTGGTTTTTAGTGTCCTAATCGCCATTTTTGGGTGATTTGGGCACTTTTTTGTATGTTAATTTGCATAATGTGTCATTTTTTCAGAACAGTGTCAGATCATGGCAAATGAGGTATCAAATTAAAGCTCTCCACTGTGGGAGTTCATTCATGTATAATTTTGGTACTTTTAATGGTTGCCATGGCAACGATATCCAATAATTAATCAAAAACAGAGAAAAAATGCTCATTTTTGTAATTTGTGTGATATTTAAGTGCGATTTATCCCCAATCAACATATCTAAGGGCATCAGTTTGTTTATCAAAAACTTCCTTGCTCTTTTCTTGATCAATTCATGGCAATTTTATATGATTAAAATATTTTGGGTCTGAAGTACAGTCCTTTGAAAATGACGATACCGCAAATGTGGAGTCTATCCACAATATGGCTTCAAATGAGTCATTTTATCAGATCAGTGTCAGATCATGGCAAATGTGGTATCATATTAAAGCTCCCAACTGTAGGAGTTCATTCATGTGTATTTTGAAAATTTTCAGTGGTTGCCATGGCAACGGGAGCCAAAAATAAATCAAAAACAGGGGAAAATGGTCATTTTTGTAATTTTGTGTTATACTTAAGTGCGATTTACCCCCAATCAACATACCTCAGGGCATCACTATGGTTGTTAAAAACTTCCTTTCTTTTTTCCTAATCAATTCATGTCAATTTTATATGATTAGAATATTTTGGAGTCTGCAGGACATTCCTTTGAAAATGACGATACCGCAAATGTGGCGTCTATCCACAATATGGCTTCAAATGAGTCATTTTATCAGATCAGTGTCAGATCATGGCAAATGTGGTATCATATTAAAGCTGCCAACTGTAGGAGTTCATTCATGTGTATTTTGAAAAATTTCAGTGGTTGCCATGGCAACGGGAGCTAAAAATTGATCAAAAACAGAGGAAAAATGGTCATTTTTGTAATTTTGTGTGATACTTAAGTGCGATTTACCCCGAATCAACATACCTCAGGGCCTCATGGTTTTTAAAAACTTCCTTGCCTTTTTTTGATCAATTCATGCCAATTTGATATGATTAGAATATTTTGGGTCTGAAGTACAGTCCTTTGAAAATGCTGATACCGCAAATGTGGAGTCTATCCACAAAACTGCTTAAAATGAGTCATTTTATCAGATCAGTGTCAGATCATGGCAAATGTGGTATCAAATAAAAGCTCCCAACCGTGGGAGTTCATTGATGTGTATTTTGGGAATTTGCAGTGGTTGCCATGGCAACGGCAGTCATGAATAAGTCAAAAACAGCGAAAAATCAGCATTTCTATTATACTTAGGCGTGATTTCCCTCAAGTACATACACATGTGGACCAGTATGGTTATTAATTTTAACTTCCTTGCTCTTGATCAATTCTCTTAGATACCTTAGATCTGAATACCGCCCTTTAAAAATGAAAACAATGCAAATAGGGTGTCTATCCACAATATAGCTAAAAGGTTACAGTTATTTTGATCTAGTATTTATTCTCTCTTCTAAAAGGGTACATCTCATCGTATTCTGCTAGATACATATAGTTTTCCCATGTGAATTACTATTTTTGGTTAATATCAGTATTTTAGTAAATAGTAACTTTATTGTTTGTAAGGGCTTTCAAAATAAAATACTCAAACTCCAGGATTAGTTACCCCACTTACCTGCTGCTAAATTAAATGAGGAAACTTGGATAAACAAATGCTATAGTTTCTTAGCCTTGTATGTGCACTTATATGATAATTAAGTGATCATTTCCATTTAAAGGGAAATGGTTAAGCAATGCACTCTAAGACATATGATATAAGTACACATATTGCAAGGCTGAGAAACATATTTATATATCAAATCTAATTTGGTGGCAGCTAAAAATTGAACCTTTTTAAGATCAATATATTTCAATGATAAAGAGAACTCATCCTGCAGTAGTATGGCTGTATGCACTGATCCTACTTACCATAAGTTTTAGCTGGAGCTTACCTAAGTAGTACTTAGCTGGTAATTTTACTAATGACTTACTGTGCTGCGCTGCGGCACACCAGCCAGCACACTTAAGAAAGTATGGGTTTTGTGGTTAGAGGTCCAAACCAAGGGCCATATTGTTCTCAGCTATTTTTTCTTTTTGGAGGGGGTGGGGGGGGGCCCTAAACTGTGTGTGTCACCCCAACCTGATCACATGATCTCCTCTCTCTCTCTCTCTCTTACTGATGTGTAGAGCAGGCCAAGGAGAATGTCTCTAACAAGAGAAAGGGAAGCACCCAATTTCTCAGAATATGACAAATCTATTTTGGTTTTAAAATGTGGTGGGAGAGTTCAATAATACATATCTATCCATCACTCTATCTGCACATACATGCATATACATACACAGAGTAGAAGTGATCGCCCCTTTAAGTTTACCACCCCTCTAAAGTGACCACACTCTGACAGTCCCATACTAACCTATTCCTATTACTTTTACAGTATAAAGAGTCCCTCTAAGTTGACCAGCTGTGGCTTGTCACAGGATGTCACTTTAGAGGGTTACACTGTATACACATATGCATATATATATATATATATATATATATATATATATATATATATATATATATATATATATATATATATATATATACATATATATATATATATATATATATATATATATATATACATATATATATATATATATATATATATATATATATATATATACCGTATTACCCCGCATACAACACGCACTTTTATACACTGCAGAACCTACGTTAAGGAGGGGTGCGTGTTATCAACGGGTACATAAACCAGAACATTTTTAGAGCGATTCTATAGACGTGTGGGGCATGGTCGAAAATACTTTGGTGGGTTCCTATTGTCTATTGGCCTGTCACCATGACGACGTTATGATGATTGCCATTCTGATACCCTGGACGTACCAGATCATGTTTGAAAATAGACTTTTCCCGTACTGTTAATTGGTATCACTTGCACAGTGACTCTGAGAACTATCAACACAGTACGATTTAAGCCTCTAATTATCTGAGTCAACGCGGGTTACGGTACTGGGGTCAAGATTCCCACTCCCCAACTCCGCCTGTGTGTTATAAACAGGGCATTGTATTTTACGTATGGGAAAGGGACTTGGGGAGGGGGTGCGTATTATCTATGGGGTGCGTGTTGTATGCGGGGTAATACGGTATATATATGTATGTATATACATATATATGCATATGTATATATATACACAACTCAAACAACTGGAATTTACTTAATGACTTCATAGTCAAATGTATGGGCACTGCTTAGTGATACATGTGAAGATGAATTTGAATTTTTTAATCATCGATTCTTTTTCTGCCATTTGAGGCTGATTTGCCAGTGTCAAATGGTGGAGGAAACCAGAATACCAGGAGAAAACCTCTACCTAACCAGTCTACTTACAGGGGTGGTAAGTAGTACTTAAAGGTTAGTTAGGACCAGGGCATTAGGCCATGAGAGTATTTTAGTTTGTTTTAGTTTGAAAACCCTTAAAACAGTAAAATTCCTATATTTGTTTCTACTGAAATACTGATATTAATCAAAATATTTATTTTCATGGGAAGATTTCATGTATCTAGCGGAATACGATGAGAAGTTCCTTTTCAGAGGAGGGAATAGAAAAATCAATATAACTTTCTATGTTGTGGATAGACACTGCATTTGCATTGTTGTATTTAGACCTAAGACAAAGAGAATGGCATGAATTGGTCAAGAGCAAGGAAGTTTTTTTAATAACCATACTGATGTCCACAGGTGTATTGGCCTGTGATAAATCACACTTAAATAACAGGGAAATGCTGATTTTTTGTTGTTTTTGACTAATTGTGACTGCCATTGCCATGGCATCTACTGAAAATTTTCAAAATACACATCAATGAACTCCCGGATTGAGAACTTTAATTTGATACCACATTTGCTGTGATCTGACACTGATCTGATAAAATAAATCATTTTAGGCCATATTGTGGATAGACATGATCGTCATTTTCAAAGGACTGTACTTCAGACCCCAAAATATTTTAATCATATAAAATTTCCATGAATTGATCAAGAAAAGAGCAAGGAAGATTTTAATAACCATATTGATACTCTGAGGTGTGTTGATTGGGGGTAGATTGCACTTTAGTATTACGAAAATGACAAAAATGACCATTTTCCTCTGTGTTTTTTTAAACTTTTGGCTCCCGTTGCCATGGCAACCACTGAAACTACCATTACTACACATGAATGAACTCCCATGGTTTAGACCTTGAATTTAATATTGCATTTGCCATGATCTGACACTGATCTGAATAGATGACTCATTTGAAGCCATATTGTGGATAGACTCCACATTTGCGGTATCGTCATTTTCAAAGGAATGTCCTGCAGACTCCAAAATATTCTAATCATATAAAATTGGCATGAATTGATCAAGAAAAGAGAAAGGAAGTTTTTAACAACCATACTGATGCCCTGAGGTATTTTGATTGGGGGTAAATCGCACTTAAGTATCACACAAAATTACAAAAATGACCATTTTCCCCTGTTTTTGATTAATTTTTGGCTCCCGTTGCCATGGCAACCACTGAAAATTTTCAAAATACACATGAATGAACTCCTACAGTTGGGAGCTTTAATATGATACCACATTTGCCATGATCTGACACTGATCTGATAAAATGACTCATTTGAAGCCATATTGTGGATAGACTCCACATTTGCGGTATCGTCATTTTCAAAGGACTGTACTTCAGACCCAAAATATTTTAATCATATAAAATTGCCATGAATTGATCAAGAAAAGAGCAAGGAAGTTTTTGATTAACAAACTGATGCCCTTAGATATGTTGATTGGGGATAAATCGCACTTAAATATTACACAAATTACAAAAATGAGCATTTTTTCTCTGTTTTTGATTAATTATTGGCTATCGTTGCCATGGCAACCATTAAAAGTACCAAAACTATACATGAATGAACTCCCACAGTGGAGAGCTTCAATTTGATACCTCATTTGCCATGATCTGACACTGTTCTGAAAAAATGACACATTATGCAAATTAACATACAAAAAAGTGCCCAAATCACCCAAAAATGGCGATTAGGACACTAAAAACCAAAAATTCAGCTTGGTATCCGTCATTTTCAGATTCAGCACCCTCAAATTAGGTTAGAAACACTGGATACCGACTTTTAACACAAAATGCCTCAATAGCCTTAACGGAGCCCCTTTTCTGGAATTTGCACCTGACTATAATGGGTTAAACAAATATGTAGCGTTTTTTCATTGATGAGTCTAGGCTGTTCCAATATTTCTCATACATTCCCAGGCACGATCATTGATCAAAGATATAGGGTAAATAGCAAGCAGGGTTTCTTATCAGCATGCTGCCAGGAGTCATGCTGAGTAGTAGTTGATCCCTGAGGAGAGCGGCTGAGCTGCTACTGTACGTGGTACCTGCCTATACAGTTCACCATTGATCAAGGTGAACTAGGTACGCTTCTGGTGGCTAGGACAGACCAGTATATAATGGTATATAGTATCTGAGTCATTGAGTATCTAACATAGGAACAGTGTATAGTGGCATTTTTGTCTACATATGCTTATACCGTATTTACCTTCCTTTTTTTTTGGGGGGGGGGGGGGGGTTTGATATTATTTATCATAACATTTTCTAAAATGATTCTGAAAAGGCAATTTTACTAATTTATAACCCAGATAACTCAATTTGGCATTGGCACCAACCCAGTTAGTCAGGCAGAGCAAGTTGGACCCAAGATCAGATAGTCCCGCCAGGCATTCAGGTTGCAGGCCAATTTGATACCAATTACCATGTTTAACCTTGACATAGAGACTTTTTTTTTTTAATTCTTTAAACTTGAGGTTTGATGTTATTTCTGTATATTTTTCTTGCCCATTTTATATCCGTCTTTACCCTATATGAATTTTCAAGGTTTCTGTCAGCTAACTTGGTATTCAAAAGATCCTGTTATGAATTCAATGAAAGTACGTAGCTCTCAATTTCCATTCTAATGATAGATAGTCAAGTCAGGCAAGTTAAGGGCCAGTTCAGCTTGCCCGTAATGCCGTTTTCCCATGATTAAATAGTCATGACTGAGGGGCTATCCGTAATGTCAAGCCCTGTTTAGAGAGAGTTCTCAGATAGGCTACTAACACTTTGTATCATATGATGTCAAGCACTGCATTCAATCATAATCAATAGTGGTAGATGGTAGAGTTAAATTAAGGCTTGTCAATGAATCATTGATTGAACCAGTGAATATAAATCATTATCATATTGATTAAAGGTGGTAGATTTCAGTGCTTGTATATTGAGTTCCCTACATCTCATGGGTAGTTCACAAAGGAGGGTGTACCTATTGCACCAGGATGGGCTCCACAGCTAGACCAGCAGGAAACAACCACTACACCTGGCTGCTCCGGTGCACCAGGTGACTTACTTACATAGTGCATTGACACTGAGGCGTACTACAAGTCAATGAGAACACCAATCACTTAAACCAACATTTCATCTACAGCTTTAAGTGCAAATATGATAATACAGGTGAACTTGGATATGACAGACTCAATGGGACCAGGAAAATTGGTCCGTTGTATGCAAAATCTGTCGTATACATATGACGAATACTTGATATGCATAGAACTGGGACCAATCATATTGTCCGTCATATGCAAAAATCTGTCGTACAGTGGTCCATCATATCCAAGTTAACCTGTACCATATTGGAAAAGCCAGGTTCAAGAATAGTTACACCAAGACTCCTTCTATGACTTTAGGTACAGATATGATAATACCTAATGAGAAATATGCTAAACCAAGACTCAACGCACAATTATAAGTAGACTTATAATAATACAAATTGAGAACCTAACTTGCCCAGCCGTGCAAGTACTGTCTTGGGCAGAGTCCTCGCAATGTAACTCACCTTTGTTTAACAGAGTGGCGGGACAAGTGGAAGTGCCAGCATGGCAAGTATTCTTCGGGGGCAGCTTACCCTGCTTGGCAAGCTGGCATGTTTTGGAACCTATGTTGCATCTTTGGGGTGAATGGTAAAGCTTTGATCACTCTTACCTTTGCGAAGAGATCCCTTGCTCTCTTGACTCTACTCCCCGGAGTTCTTCTCTTCTCTTCCCGAGTGGCACCTTTCCTCTCGACGGCCACCACAGCTAGCGTTAACTTTCCTCTTCTCGTGTTCAGAATGGGCCGGACCATGTCAGCATGGCGCACACGCCGACCATTTATTTCTAGTACCATATCACCTGAAAAGATGTGCATTTATAAGTAATAGGTATCAGTCTGAATGACATAAAAGGTATGTGTATCCATACTTTACCCATTCATATCTGAAGTATACACATGGTCGGATAAAAATGGCAATATCTAAATAACAAAACATTAATTGTTTTAGGTATTAAGGTTTCATTTTCAAGAAGTTAATTCTTTATGGCTTACTTTTTATCAAAAATGAGAGATTTCAAGTTCAATTTAGGCATTCACTAATCCATTCACATCTCAAGCAACCTGTACTGATGGTCTGACATATCAAGAATATCTCGATAGCAAAGAAATATCTGGATGATGTTTCATTCAAAGTTATTGATCCGGTTGCCTTTAGCAATCTCCCTTCAAATGACTATCAAATACATGTATCACTCTTTTCGGTGAATTTATTGTCAGACCATATAGTACACTCTAGAGGCAAATGGGGCCATCCCCTTTAGCTGAGTGGTCTAAGGTATTTCCACTAACTGTTAGCTGTCTCTCGCCATTGTCGCAGTTCTAATTCAACTCAAAGCATGTGATCAAGTTGCCAGTTGATTCTGTCAGGTATACTCCAGTATCCTCCAACATAATGAACTGACTTAAGTAATGCTTCACTGCCAGTATGGTATAAAAAGTGACGTTAATGGAAATTCCAAATGAAGTTTATATAAAGAGCAAGTGATCTCTTCAGCGCTTTTGGCCTTAATAGGTGGAAAAGGTGCTATAACAAATATCAATTATTATCATTATTTCTGTACCTTTTCTCATACCGGCCTGAAAGGCGGGTCCTGATTGTTGTATAGATTCCACCACCACAGGCCGTGTCCCCACCAGGCTAAGGCCATACCCGTAGCGCCTGTTGGCCAGGAGTTCCACATACTGTATCCGCGACACGACGCCTATCGTGGGAGGCACACTGTGACTGTGCTTCGCCAACGTCCTTATTGCTTCAGCCGACATATCCGTGACGTTGTGCCCGTCCAACTCTAATAACTGATCACCAGGCATTATTCCGGCATTATGGGCAATGCTACCTCGATCCACACTGATCACATAGGCCGGCCCGTCTCCGGCAATGCCGAACCCATAAAACTCCGGCCAGCGCTTATTTGTCTCCGGCAATGCCGAACCCATAAAACTCCGGCCAGCGCTTATTTGGCGCCATGGTGTATGCTTGATTCATTGCAAGTTATCACACTGGATGTGTAGACTTCTGTATCAGTAGTAAATCCATTCCTGTATGATCAGGTCACTCTGCAGTAGTAGGGTCCCAAGTGCTACTATCGACTCCATACCTGTAATGGGATGGAAAATAGAAAGGATTTATTGAATAATCAATAGACGGAGATGAGAGAGGAAGGGAACTCGGCAACAACAGCGTAACATTAGGTAACTGGAGCATAGACGCAGTACAAATACACACCTTTCCTGATTGCTAAATCTGATGTTTCAATCAGCCATAAAAGTCTATGTTTACCTGTAATTGATGAAAGAATGATTGGAAGTAGATTGATATCAAATTTGCTGGGTTTCTGTCAGGCGGGCAAAATTAGAAGAGACTGGTAGCCTAGAGCTATTACTGTGAATAGTGATTGGGCAGGAAGGAATTGGAATGGCTTATCAATATTCCAATGCAGGGAAATGAAATGCTAATTATAGAAACAGGACATTCATCTGCTCAACGGACAATGGCTTACAGGTATATAGGCTTGTGTAATATGTTGATGATTAAGACTTATTTCTCATTTTTTGCCATTGACAGTAAACAATAAAAATAAGACTTTTAAACTTTGGACCATTGTCTTTGTGTAAATGTAAGACATCATAAACACTGTTATTATCAAACCAAAATGTAACTGTCTACACACAATAACACATCCATTTTTTTCTCAGCAAAAAACACTGAGCTAATCTATCAGCGGGGCATATGTTTTTTAAGAATGTTTTACTTGCCCTTTTTACATGTCAATGATTGGTGGGAGATCAATGAGCCCTGACCATGCAGGCACTCAAGGTTACCTCTAACACATTGCTCTATCTATCCAGCTTAAGCAAGTGAGATGATAGAAGTTATTATTTGCCCTTGAAAAAATTTGCTAGCCATAAGAACTTGTCTTACGGGCCACTGGTGTATGTTGTAGTTCATTCGAGCTGTAGTGCCATTCATTACTGAACCATTAAGTCCTAAATTATATACACTATAATTAGAATTCAAAATCAAATCTTACTTAAGACATAGACTTTCCCTCTCTTAGACTTATCATAATACAATTCTGCAAATTAGCCCTTAATGACTGTGCCGAATATGTCATGCCGACAAATATCAAAGCAATTTCATCTGACAATTACTCAAGCAGCAAATGGCTTTTTCATCAGAGCTGGGAGAACTCATAACCCAGTCATTTATTCTCTCTCCAGGGGCCATACCAATCGCTGCAGTTGCCATGGAAATATGTCAAAACATTGCCAGTTTTACGAGTTAACAGATGCGGGCCAAATCTACAGCAGGTAACTGGCTCAACTGCTCAAGTTATATAAACACCCTCTGGGTAAAGTGGATAGGCCCAAATCATTTCCGTCAGTCAAAAGCACAAAATGTGAAAAAAGTAATGCTATTTTTTGGAGTTAATACAGGTGAACTTGGATATGACGGACCACT
The DNA here is from genome assembly GCA_963942565.1 of Maea johnstoni. Classification (NCBI taxonomy): domain Eukaryota; kingdom Metazoa; phylum Annelida; class Polychaeta; order Spionida; family Magelonidae; genus Maea; species Maea johnstoni. The sequence goes on along the minus strand of OZ012685.1, from coordinate 42,344,690 downwards.
GTATGACAGATTTTTGCATATGACGGACAACATGCTTGGTCCCAGTCTGATGCATATCAAGTATTTGTCATATGTATATGACAGATTTTGCATATGACGGACCAATTTTCCTGGTCCCGTTGAGTCCGTCATATCCAAGTTTACCTGTATAGGCAATTATGTACCAGTGATATGAATGCCAGTCAATTTTTTGTTTTTTTCTTTAGGGGGGTGGGGGGGGCAAAAAATGGTCGGGCAGGGATCCATTCCCTAATGTAATCCCCAATGGGGTGCCATGATTGTCTCATATGCCGAACAAACCCCACGATGGTAAAATATCAATCGGTGGTCAGGCTTCAGTTAAAAACTCTTGGAGACCATAGGATTTCAGGTTCTCAAATCGCCATAGCCCCATTCAAGATCGCATAGCCATAGCTTCGCTAAATCCTGCAGTCCTACTGTATTTTTCACTGTTATATTTCAGTTCAGTAATGTATTAAAGGACAACTAGTGTGTCAAATTAAATTCTTCGACTGATCATATTCTTCCCGTTCCTCAGAGCATGATCTTAAAATGTTACTTTTCTTATAGCCAGTCAGGCTACTCAACTATCATCATAGCCCCAGAGATTTTTCTGTATTCTCGGGCTATGCGATTAGTGGTTAGCTGTACCCCTGATACAATCAGTGGGGCCGTAAAGTAACAACGACAGAGTAAAATGAAAAGTTGGCCTTGTTAGACAACCCAAACCGGGTCTTCACTTAGGTATGCATGTACAAAAATACTTTGGAATTTAAAAGAAATAACTGAAATGCTACAATAAATATGCTTTACATATCTAGTGAAAATATCATGTGAGCAGAGAGTAAGCAGTAGAATTTCAAGAACTTAAATCTCCTGGTCTTAGTACTTACTAAGACCAGGAGATTTAAGGTCTTGAAATTCTTTCAGGAAGCATCATAAAATCATCTTAAACAAGCAGTGGACAAAATCATATAAACCATCATTGCTCTCACCTGATCATGAATTACAATTGTTCTTACTACTCAGGTAATTACAGTGTTTGTGATTTGTTACACTGTTTCAATTTAAATCTGGATACATTTATAGCACTACGAAATGTTTGAATTGCAACATAGACATATTCAGGTATCGTCTTTGACACACTGTTTATGATTTTTTACACTGTTTCATTTTAATATGGATACAATGACAAAATTATGACATTATCAAATTGCAACTATGACACATTTGCTTTTCTTGAAAAAAATGGAAATTGGATGCTGCCTGAACTACTATTGCTAATGCTACTACTACTACTACAACTACTACTTCTACAGTACTACTTTTCCTATTTCTGCTACTCTTTCAAGAAATAACAATCACGATATAGACAATAATAAGTCATAATAATAATACAAATATTAATAATGTAACAGACGTCGCATATAACCATTTCTATAGTAATACTCCTCAGAATTTGAAGTATTACTATAGAAATGGTTATATGCTACGCCTGTTACAAATAATGATAATAATAATAATAATAATAATAATAATAATGATAATAATAATAATGAAAATAATAATAATGAAAATAACAATAATAATAATAATAATGATAATAATAATAATGATAATAATAATAATAATAGTAATAATAATAACATTGATAATGATGATGATGATGATTACAATGAACTACTTAACTCAAGTAACTATGCTACCTGTGATACTTAATTGGAGAATGCAGTTATGAGCAGGTACAAATAGGGGATGACGAGGGCAATGAAGTCGGTGACAAACCGAATGCTAAAGGTACCACCACCAGCTTGGACAAACACTGCTTGAAAACTAACGGCGCCAAACTTATCCCAAATGAGTGTAACTTAGAAATGGGTGATGCTAATGGCCATTGATTGCTTCTAACTAATTCTAGCATGTCCAATCGGAAGGATTTAAACCGACTCCAAGCTTTGTAGGTACTAACAATAGTCAATACAGAATGTCCAGGTGTTCTCGATCGCTGTGATCGATTTATTATTCATGACGACGTCCGCTTGCCGGCTTGGCTCCAACTCGCACGAAGCGCGATCCCAGGGCCCAGCCGACCGCTTGAACACAACAAGAAAGAAAGAATCATCCCCAACGATATGAAGACTCACCATTCATATTTTGCTATAAATTAAAACAACACCATTTAACAGAAAATGTCCAGATACGCAAAATATCCACGTGGTACGGTAATCCGGAGTAAATCGTGATCCATTCTAAGCTCCCATGTGGCTCCATTCAAAATTGGAATGTTGTTGTATAGTCATGTGATCAAAGCAAAAAGGTCAGAGGTCATGAAGGAGAACAAAGTAGCGATCTTTCCTTAAGTTCAACGATCTCCTGCGTAAGTGGCTAACAATAAGACAAAAATATCAAAATGTTTGTGCAATGTATTTTCCAGAGACATCAAGATATTTAGTGCGATGGTGCAAGTGTGAACGGCAGATGAAAATTCTGCTCTTTTTTCTGGAAAGCGACAGAAGAAAAGTTCGACTGTTTTCTAAAAACAGCAGAAAAGGAAATTAAAAAGATCCACCGTTTTTAACTGAAAAAGAACCGGAAAAAATACTAGTTTTTTATGCCGTTCACACCTGCACCATCGTAATTCAGATTGCTGATATCTTCTAATATATTTATTCTTTACACTTGTTTCAAAATGATAATCTCCTCGTGACATGAATTGTCTATAGACAAAACTAAAACACAAAACTTCTGGGCTAAAAGCTGAGACATATAAAAAGACACCGAGGTATGTATATATATATATATATATATATATATATATATATATATAGATATAGATATAGATATATATATATATATATATATATATATATATATATATATATATATATATATATATATATATATATATATATATATATATATATATATATATATATATATATATATATATATATATATATATATATATATATATTTATATATATATATATATATATATACATATATATATATATATATATACATATATATACATATATATATATATATATATATATACATATATATATATATACATATATATATATATATATATATATATATATATATATATATATATATATATATATATATATATATATATATATATATATATATATATATATATATGGCCATATGGTATGGAGTCGTTCAATTAATACAAACAAGACTGCTTGGTTTCAGTTGTATTTCTTATAGATACGCACATATACTCATGGAGTGACATCTTTTTTTCTAAATTTGAAAGTTTGAAATAGCGTTTTTATTGACGCAAAACGTCCAGAGGACACATGAATATACAATGTTACAAATATATTATTGTGAAGGTATGGTTTTACATGTTGATGATGGTACATAATAACACGAACAACATCTTGGTAGAAAGATGGGAGTTTGTCATTTGTGTCGGCACAGTATTTTCCAACTCATAATAAATCTTTCAGCACTATTTTGACTTGATATATGTGTAAGATCTGTTCGTTTCCCTGTTTGAATATATTATTAATTTTGATGCCATTAAAAATCAACACAAGAGGAGGGACGGGCAAAGAAGGGGAAATACAGGAAGTGTTCAGTTGAAGGGTTAAGAGCGGAAATTAAGGGGGCACAGGGGTGTTTTCGTGTGCATACAAGTTCTTATGACTGTCTAGCACAGTTGATTTTGGTCCTTACTTAACAATAACGATGAAGGGATACACATCCAAACTATGAGGGGCACTGGAACAGGTGGGCATTCTGGATTTACACTGTCTGTTGTATTTTTGTTGGAAGTAATAAACTAACACAGTTTATATGTAGGGTTTGAAGAGTTGAGGGGTTCATGTATGTGGGGTTTAAATATATATGTGTATGACGGGAAGACAAGAAAGGGAGAGAACATTGGTAGGATATATGTTGTACAGCACAGGAGGACAGGGGAGGGTACGGACCTGATTCAGGATGCATGCCTAAAGTATATGTGCCACTCAAGACGACACTTTCTCCCACTCTGAGGTGTGTTTTACAGTTAAGGATTTGTCGTCCTCAATGGGTGTTCTTCAATGGGGTTAAAGGTCAAACTGGTGTAATTGTCCAATCAGATCCCTCAATTTCAATCAATGGGTCACTGCTGCTGGGTCAAAGGTAGACCCAACAATAGCGCGCGTGGATTTGAACAAGCGTCACGTACGTGATCTGGCGCCAGTTTCTGGGGAAACAAACGGTGCAGGTCACAACAAACGCGTATTACCATTGTTGAACTAGTGCGCGGGTGACCTTTGGCTGACCTAGTTTAGCTAGCTAACTTCACGGTAAAACGTGTAAATTTCTCCTTTTTATCGTGGGAGAAACAGGTTCTATCACTCGTGGATGGAAAGAGGAGGAATCTTGCACTCGTGAGTGATGTTGTGTCTTGGGACTCGGTAAGCCTCGTCCCAAGACACAAAATCACTCACTCGTGCAAGATTCCTCCTCTTTCCATCCACTCGTGATGGAACCTCTATATCTAGAGAAACTCTCAAGAATTAATAAAATGTTTTTTTTTGTTTTTTTTAAAGAAAAGGGTACAATCAGTCCGATTTTCTGCCTAATACTCCAGGCTAACATCATCACACTGGAGTTTTTTTCTTGTTGTTGTTGTTGTTGCTGCTGTTGTTCAATTGTTGTTGTTTGTGATGAATATAACTGTAAATCAAGGGAGGATTTTCATGGTGAATACGAATTTTAAAAAGGCAGAGGAATGAAAACTTGATAAGGGTGCAATTTAGGGGGAATGAATCGTTGGGGCCCGGTCGGACGGAAGGGGGTCAGTTAAATCTTTGATGTTTTTATTCATTCATCTATTAGGTTAAATATATTACATTTTGGTTGTCAAAAAATGCACAGATACTCAAACAATTGAGAGAGTCTTTCTTCCATTTTACTCGAAAAGTCGTAGATAAATAGATAGATAGATAAATGTAAATAGGATGCCTGCGTGATCACATTCATGACAGGATATGGTCACACAGAACTTTTTAAAGTCACTTGTTACAACTTTCAACCCTCAATAGCATGCTAAAACTCCTATATTAAGCTGCACGCCAGAGTATCGTATACTTCCTAAACTAAATATACCACTTTCTTGTAGTCATTTCCATGAAAACCGCTTTTATACTCAATTTTCTGCTGCAAGTGGAAATCTGTACGGCTGTCACATCTAGCGTCAACACTCCATCGTATACTGCTACTAGCTGGCTGCATTTGACCCATATAGATAAGGACCTGCACGCCAGTGCCGGCCAGGTGGGTAGCGTTCTCCAGGGAGTGCGAATGACAGGAAGCATTGCTCCCAACCGTCCGGGCCACCACGGTACCGTGGTGGCCAGGACGGTTGGTACTGTGGCCATATCCTGTAATGTTTGTCCCGTGGATTGACAGCCGCATGTTCACTGTATGGCAAGGTACCACATTATTACTGAACGTTAACATCAGTTCACTATCCAATTAGCACAGTACAGCCCACCACAAGCTGGTGCCTTAGTCGGTGTGCACAAGAGAACTGGGGGCAGAGTTCATCCAGGTTTGTACTTTCATACGTATCTTAAAGCTTATTGGGTTGCCGTCATTGGATATAGCAATCTCTTAGATAAAGAAGAATCGTTTGCAATTCATCCGAAGTATAGAGGGTGTGGCAGAAACAAGTGTTTGGGCGATAATAGGGGAAAGTTGCATTAAGGTACTGTTTGAATGAAAGCTTTTATGTACTGCCAACATTTAAAGTGTTACAACACTGTGGTCTATATTAACTTAGCATAATCGAATAAGGTTGCGTTTCCACTAGACAGGACGGCAGCGGTTTCTCCATTAGAAAGCCGTTCCTGCCCCGCTCTGTCTTTTGCTTGGATGAAGTGTTTGGTAATCTAAGCCTAATTAAGGTCCTTTGGGAGTGTACCAACCTCTGGACGGGAAACCACCACAATTCAAACCATCGCGAAGTGGCGGATTGAAGAATTGACATCAACTAATCAATTTGATTGGTTGATGTCGCAAAACCGCAGCAGTTTCTCGCTTGGATCGCTCAAGTGAGCAATGCAGATCTTGACGCGGCGGGAACCGCTGCTTCTGAAAACCGCCCCGCTCCCATCGCTGCAAGTGGAAATGGTAAGAGGAAAGTAGAGGGTAACGATTTTGGCAGCGGTAATCTTAGAAAAAACGCTTGCCGTCCCTGTATTATAGTGGAAACCTACATTTAAAGATTTCCCACAGTACATATCCCCCAATAATCAAAACCCCATTGATATTAATTAATACCAAGTCCCTGTGTCCCATCCTTTCGAAGACCTCCCTTTTAGACACCCTTTGATGTAATCTTCCCACAGTGTGAAGAACCCGGGGGGTCTATCTCTAATAGCCACCAGTGGGAGATCTTAAAGTAACCTCACAATCCCATCTGTTAAATGTGTATCGTGAACGTGGGAATAATACTGTCCACTCTTATATGAAATCTGATTGGGTCCCTTTATAATTAATGATATTAATCACCCCGATACCCCTTTTCTATTGGCTGGAAGACATTTTGCTATCCCATCCCAGGGTTCCATATTATGTACAGTTACCCTGAAATAAACTAGTCTATCACTGACCCTCAAAGACTGATGACTCCTTATGACTTATTGTGTGGTAGGCTACCCACTCTGTAGCACTACCACAGATGGTACAGAAATGTAAAAAGTTGTAGGCTACCACCTCAGTAGCCCTACAATAGTTGGTGGAGAATCCGTGGTACTCACTTTTTAGCTGAGTACACTTTCCTTGTACCTACACCTGCCAAGTGAGATATTCCCCACCCAGGACAGTGGAAATCAGGAAAATGAGCCAGTTAAAATACACTCATGCAAATCCTACAGATCCTTGGGATAGGAAGCTGCCTGACCATCACTATCCAGAGCCAGAGGACAGCAAGTGTCATGGCAGCAGTACCAGTACCAGACCCTGGCAGTGCTGTGCATCAACAAAGAAGAAAATTCAACTCACCATCAACCCAGCGACGGGACCAGAAAAGAACTACAGATGTTATCAAGCTGGGAAACCATTAGCACTCCAGCCAGCTCACCCCATCTGATCTCCACACCAGATTTCTACCCAAGGCTGAGATTCCAGAGAGACCTTCCCTGTGCTTTCCAGAGCACACAGTCAAAACGAGACATTAAGAACAATACATTACCGGATAAAATCACCACCCTCTGCAGAAGACTGAGATTCCAGTATTTAGAAAGAGACCTTTCCAGATGGAGCACACATTCAAAATGAGACAATTAGAACAATATGTCCCCAGAGGAAATCGCCACCCTCTACAGGAAACAGATCATAGACATTTATATAAGAACAATCATACCGGATTTTACAGTACCATGATTATGGTCACACTAAGATGAAGAATGCGGCTTGGTAAGTGTTTCTTTCTATCATTATGTAGAGCTTACAATTTCAAATGTCACAAGTTCTGAAATTCTCATTCTCAGTTTCAAAGAATTGACCGCATTATACTACCCTATGGTCATTACCAGTGTCAGACAAACATTAGAACCCTCTCAGTCTAATCAAATATTCTATTATCACCTAGCACATCACATACCGTTCAAACTCAAGGAGTCTTCAAAGTGTGAAATGGAGTTGTTCAAATAGATCTCTTCAGTGGTGGTTTTGCAAACGACAATTATGTAAAGTGAAATCGAAAACTCTCAAAAATCTGTGAATGTGGACTGCTAACCCAAATCATGTATGTGCCTTAGCTAACCTGGCCCCCAACACTCCTTTTTTTCCCTTTATCAACTCATTACTGAGTGAGGAGAGCTTGCAATCCAACTTGTATTAGACATAGTTCACAAGTGTGCTATTAATGTGAGTATGAATGTATGTATTCAGCTTTCAAAAAGCTGACTGAATGATTGTGTGCAGCATTACTTGTGATATGTCTCATTACTGGAATTTTCTCACTCTTAAGGAGTCTTCCCTTTCCCTTTTCCCAGGAGTTGTTGGCACAGGCTACCTTTAATTTTTAAGCACACGATGGGCTGGTTAAATTCATAGGATTTTCGAAGCTTATGCTTCAGCTGCCTACCCTGTTGTTCATCTACAACAGTAGGAGCCCTCACTCCAGTTCAAGTCTGCGAACTGTGGAGCTGTTTCAAATCCAATCAAAGCATCAACCCCTAAATGGTGATATAACAATAGGATGAATACCCTGATGTCTCCATATTGTACTTATGCTAGCTACAACCCCGGCTGACCATTGTAGCTCAGCAGGTCACTCAGCTGACCAGTCTTCTTGCATATTAACCACAAAGAGCTCGCAACCCCCCCCCCTCTTACTCCCTATCTCTATCACATGTGATACGCTGGACCCTATATTGGTAATGATGTACGTAATTAGCATTGAGTAATCTAAATTCAATTGAGTAATCAGTGACAGCTCTACATTTTGATTAAAGGATGCACTTTCCATTGTATAAATATTGTTCTTTTTCCTAGTTTTCTTATGAAAAAATAGGTTGCCTCATTAGAAATCATTTGCAATATTGTGTAGTGTTGTTTTAGTTGTATTTCAGTGCATAATCAAGATTATTCTTTCATTTGCATAATTGATCCTTTAATTACTATGAGATATGTATGCTACTCACACACTGACTTGGCTTCCTAGTTGAGTATATTCGTGATATAAAGCATTTCAAATCCTCCCTGGTTGAATTCACAATGTCAGAACCTCTTCAGAGAGTCTACTATGTAAAAGGAGAAGATTATTGAAAGAATCACTAATTAGTGGGAGTCTATCCCATTTTGAGCACAACTTCAATGAAACTTGCATTTCATGTTAATCAAAGGCTATAATCAAATATTTGCATTTACAATGTGACCCGATACTATGTATATCACAACCTTGCAAATTTACCCGATTAAGTGGGCAATTGATGTTCTCCTAAGCATAGGAACCCGCCCTCAGGCCTCATCTGTTGGACAATGTAAACCCTTCGCTCAAGGTATACTTTTCTCTTCAATTTGTCCCTGGAAGAATCAAGAATTCAATCTTGCTCTGTTAAACTGATTGCGGTTTGCTTTTGTATTTGTCAGAAAGAAATACCATGTATCACCTTCAATTTTGAGACAGATATTTTCTATTAATCTTCTAATGATAGAGACCTGTTTTTTCACCATTGTGATTATGTTCAGTATTGTTCTTCAATTCTATTACCCTTATCTATCTTGTTTATTTCTTGTAAAGCAAATGTTTTCCTACCATCCTTTTTATAATGTTGGGGTCCAACATCCTATTGGCAGTGGATACTATTATAGTGGAAACCTACATTTAAAGATTTCCCACAGTACATATCCCCCAATAATCAAAACCCCATTGATATTAATTAATACCAAGTCCCTGTGTCCCATCCTTTCGAAGACCTCCCTTTTAGACACCCTTTGATGTAATCTTCCCACAGTGTGAAGAACCCGGGGGGTCTATCTCTAATAGCCACCAGTGGGAGATCTTAAAGTAACCTCACAATCCCATCTGTTAAATGTGTATCGTGAACGTGGGAATAATACTGTCCACTCTTATATGAAATCTGATTGGGTCCCTTTATAATTAATGATATTAATCACCCCGATACCCCTTTTCTATTGGCTGGAAGACATTTTGCTATCCCATCCCAGGGTTCCATATTATGTACAGTTACCCTGAAATAAACTAGTCTATCACTGACCCTCAAAGACTGATGACTCCTTATGACTTATTGTGTGGTAGGCTACCCACTCTGTAGCACTACCACAGATGGCACAGAAATGCAAAAGTTGTAGGCTACCACCTCAGTAGCCCTACAATACCTGCCTAGTGGAAACAGGCCCTTAAGCGTGTACATTGTGGTGGGTTTATGGGTGTCCAGTTGATGTACAATTTATTAGCTTGGATTAAGAAAAGAATGGATATGTAGCGAGAGACCAATTACTATATGCCCTATAGTTACATGCTGGCCTCATACCGGGACTACCAGATAAGGCAGCAGCGCGAGGTCACGTGGGAACAGGACCCATCAGGGCTCCCTCATCAATTACATTACAGAGAAACCTTATCTCCACTACCAGCTGGGGTGCCCAGAGAACCAATTCTGGCACCCATTAGCGGCTATTAGTTGACACTGGTTGAGGCTATCATGTTCAGGTTTACCGGCTGGTTTCGAATCCACTTGTGTTTGGTCATCTAAGGTATTAGTAGCAGGAGAAGGAGACCTTAAATATGACATGATTATTTGTTTTGGCTTGGCCCAATGTTTAGTGTATCCTTATTTTCTGTTCTGTTATCTGATGAATAGTTTAACTCAGGAGGCCCTGAAGATGTCTATTCCAGTCATTGATACAGTGTATCTCATTTCCTACTGACAGTAAAAGTTATAAAAGAATATAAAGTTACCTCAAAACAGAACCAGCTGGCCTTTGCACTCATGACCTATCCCCTCCACCATGTTATTTTCCCCCTGAGATCTCCTAACCATTTGATATCCCTGACCTTGGGCTTCATATCAAAAAGGGATTTTCACCTTTGAACTTTTTGCAGTAATATGATACATCACTAATATTTCCTTAACAATATATTATTGTAGTAATATTTGAACATTATCGCCTATGTCCCAGGTACTTAATTTTGTTAAATTTAGTGCTGTCAGCATCAGAAATTTCTCAAATATGTAGCCAACTGCACTTGTGCAAGGATATTCATATAGCAATAAGTCAAATTTATACCATGAATAGCAGTGTCTGCATAGCAGATCATAAATGATATGATACTCTTCCCTATTCAATATGGGTATTTGGTATTGTATAGAGCACAGCTAGGGCTCCAGGGTTAACACGGATGTCTATTACGAGGTGACCTCATTGTCACTTCAAGTAAGACATACAGGAAAAGGTTGCAGCTAACTGATAAGGGCAATCTTGGTGCAAATGGCTGTACTTGATCGTCAAACTCAATGACACAAGCAAATCACAGTAATTGTCAGATAAGCATATTTCATAATCATTTTTAGGGTAAAGTTACCAATTGAAATTTTGTCTGTGACTCAGATTAAAGTCATCACGCCTTTGGCTAGATTGTTGGCACTTATTACTAGCTTAAAGGCATTTATGGACTGGCACACAGTCCTTTCACTGCTTTCAGGGTCTAATCTATATACAGTCAAGTAGGACTGTCATTGATATGACAAGTATCGATAGATCAAAATAATTTTTCCAATTAATCGAAAAAAATATTATGTCAATTGTTATGTCAATTAATCGAAACACATTTTTTTTAGCCTTTTACGCCATTTTTAGCCAACGCTAATAAGAATTTTGAAGAGAAACTCAATTATTCAATCAAAACATTGTCTTTGCATTGTGAGAATCTTAGGATTTTGCCGAAAAATTAGTGAGGAACGTGTGAATATGTTCTATTAGTGCAGTTATTCAAAATCAAATTGAAATAATTGTAATCGAAAAATAAAATGTCAATGATCGAATCGAAAAAAAATGGATGTCAATGACAGTCCTACAGTCAAGAACGTTGATTTTGCAAGCTTTCTAGCCTGATTCTCATTTATTCATTTGCTCATTCAAGTTTTCTTTGCTTTTTACAGAGATGCCTTGGTGGGAAGTAGGAGAGCTTACATCATCCTCCCCACTTCCTGGTATCTTTGACTCTATAGGACCTTAGTTTGGATCTACTTCCTACCATGGGGTCGTGCAACAGCTGAGCAGTATAGTCTACAACTTCCAGAGATTCCCCTGCTTCCAGCTCCATCAGCATTTCAAACCGGTTCCCTGCTGCAATTCTCCTTGTGAGGTTAAAATCGGCCAATCAGAGAAGATCTACTTTACCATGCAGCCAGTCAACACTTGAGCAGTGTCCAGAACTTCCAGAGATTCCCCTACTTCCAACTCCATCAGCATTTCAAATCGGTTCTCTGCTGCAATTCTCCTAGTGGGGATAGAATTAACCAATCAGAGAAGATGGATTTCATCCTCTTAGTCCTGGGCTATGTGGTTGTCATGGCTCTGGCCTTTGTCCTGTATATATTCAAAGATCTGCCTGTCTTCCAACATGGAGTCATAGGATCAGCAAGAAAGGCCCTACATGAGGTGAAGTATTGCATTTGTATTTATATCCTTATTAACAGTATTCACATAAGATACAAAATTATACATTTGAAAAAATTGAATACATCCCAAAGTTAAATCAAACAGCATGATCATTTCCTTAAAGATAATACAACAGTTGCACCAGAAAACAAAAAAGGGTTAGAAAAGTTAAAATCCTAAAATTTAATAAGAAATAGCTACAAAGAAGAACGGAAAATCTTGCATTGTTAGTGTGGAATACATCTGTATATACCATAAGATGAAAAGTGAGTTTGTGCACCAAAATGTAGCAGGATTCGATTTATCTTTCCAAGTATGATATGACATTTAAATGATCGACCACTTATTTCATATTGAGTGTGTACTATTGTAACTTGCTCTTGCTTATTTGTCATGTTTGTGTTTTAAAGAAATACCTACAACTGATGCCAAAATGGATTCAACATGGGTTCTCATCACTGTATTACAAGTTGTTTGTCACTAGGTATGTGAAGATATTGTGTTGATTGCTAGGAATTAATTATCAAATGCATATTTTTACAGTGTTAAATTAAATTGGATTTTTGTTAAAGACTTTCCATCATGACTTGGATAAGCATAACATATATGAAATATGGCAATAATGTTTTACTTGCCCTAAAGTCAACTTTTTCCCCTATTCTCAAAATTGATTAGAAATTTGGAATGGTCTTTAATGATAAGATAAGGTCAGATCTTAGATACCAGGCATAAACATAAGTGCTTGCAATTGCATGTAAAAATTCCTGCCAGTCAAGTACTGACCATCCATGACTAGTCCACTTTGGCTAGATGAAAATCGTCAACCTTTCTTTAATACATTGGCTATATGTTTGTAATGCTCATTCTTCACCTGGGAGGTTACAACAGCTGGTCATTTTAGTTTTAAGTTCCCTTTTGATAATTTATTTGAAATAATTTAGAATGTGATTGCACAATTTTGATTTAATTCTTGCACATAAGAACTTGTAGAACTTTGTTAGATTTATTATTTTATTCAATGAGCTTTTCTAACCAACCATCAGTGTCGGGCCCTGAAGGTACACCAACATCTAGATAACCCACAATATTGATTTTGTCCCTATCATCCAAACAGAGTGGGGTCCTCTTGTATTTAAATGCATACATGTAGAAATTGGTGAGAAAATCTATAATCATATTCTTTTCACAATGAAGGAACTCTTTTCCTAGGATCTAGGGCAGATACTGAGCTGTACTGATATATTGATTATAATGAAAGTCTATTTTCGCTTTTTATTTTGTAATTGGAATGTTTTAACCATGTGTCATTTCCCCTCATTCATTATAGGACTCGTCTGTACCAGTTCCTCTATATGGCAGTGTACCTATTCACCTGTGCTGTGATTGGCTTAGAGATGGTACCATTGATGTACGCCTTCCACCCTACAGAGAACCACACATTTCCTTTCCTCCTCCTCTTCGTCCTCAACCTCATCTTTTACTACTTCTGTGCCAAGGATCCGGGGGTCGTGACCTCCAGTAACGTCTCTCTCTATGCCAGCATTGATGGCTATGATGGTGTTCTCTACAAAGAGGGTCAGCTATGTAAGGAATGTGGCATACCCAAAGTTCCAAGATCAAAACATTGTGGTAGGTGCTTGAGGCATTATTGAGTTCATAACTGTATTCCTATAAAATATCAAAATGAGATTACTTACCTTGACTGTTTGTAAACACATTCGTTTCTGGAGACCTTGAAAAGTGTCATCTGATTTATAACAGTTGTGAAAATAACTTTGAAATTATTTGAAATGATAACTTTGATTCACATAAGATTTGAAATAGAATTATGGGTTGCATTTTGATCAACATTTTTCCTTCAATTTTTTTTTCTATAAGATGCTTTAATCACAAAGATAACTCCACAATTGTCTGGATGTTTAGGCATGGTTCACTTTCAAGTACAACCAGGGAGAGTTGATTATGAGTTATAAATCATTGGTTCAACTAAAACATGATAATAATGATTTATGTATTATATTCTTTGTTCATTCTAAATGAATAAGTATTTATAAATTTCATATTTTACTAGGGGACTTGTCTAACCCTTTATCACCACCAGTTATGTTATAATTCTTCCTCTTTGCAGCCATGTGTGGCTCCTAAGCCTATCACACCTGAAGCGTACACGTGGTCTGACATATATCATAATTTCTTCATCCAAAAGTAGTATCATTAGAAATATTTGACTGAATTTTATTGTTAATGATGAGCTTAAAATCTCTTCTCAAATACTTTTTGAATATTACTCTATGTGAAGAGTAATGTTCTAATTTGTCAGACCATGTGCACACTCTAGATGCAAAAAGATTAAGTATGCAGAGCTTTTGATAGTAGTAATAATAATAATAATAATAATAATAATAATAATATGATAGTAATAATAATAATAATGATAATAATAAGCATAATAATCTCCATTTAGCGAGGGTAACACAGTCAAATACAAGATTTTATTTTTGCTGTGGCCCTCAGAATTAAGGATTATACCTTTCATGCTTCAGGCTACAGAGTTGAAAATTGTTTATTCTATGTTTTATTAATCAAACTCTTTTCAGTGCGTTGCGGCCATTGTGTGTACAAGTTTGACCACCACTGTGTGTGGACCAACTGCTGTGTAGGAGGCTTCAATAACCGCTGGTTCCTGGCCATCACCAGTGTCATCTTCCTGCAGTGCTGCCACGCTGTCTATCTAGGCCTCTTCATTCTCTCAAGTATCACTAGCTCTTCCAACCTATGGCAGGCCCAGTATGTAGATTATAATGGTGAACCGCAGCCCATGACACTACTAGTGCTCATACAGGTAAGACTCTTTAGATATCATATCATATACAGTGTTTTAGTGAACATACTGGTAGGACCCTATCTATATGTATGTATATATATATATATATATATATATATATATATATATATATATATATATATATATATATATATATATATATATATATATATATATATATATATATATATATATATATATATATATATTTATTTATATATACTGTATTGTACCCTTTCATTCCTAAGGTACTCTTAACGATACTAACCACTGTGAAGTTATTATTTATTAGGGATGGTCCAGGATCCTAAACATGATCATTCATAATATAATTTAGATGGTAATAATGCTATAAAGTACAGTTAATAGTACTGTTAAAATACAGAACTGTTTCATTGGTACCGATACCATACTGCACCATTTCGTTCTTAGAGGTACCCATTATAATATTGATATTATTATAATGCAGCATATTTTATGGAGGTTTCTTGAATTGTATTCATGATAACCCTTTTTGGGGTATGTTGGTGATGCTTGAAATATTATTTATGTAATCATTATTTTAATGATATTGATATTTTGATATTTCAGCATTTATTCATGGAGTTTCCTCGCATTGTGTTTGTGATTGCCTTTCTGGGCCTGATGTTCATTGCGCTGTGTGCTTTCCTGCCCTATCACCTTTACTTGTGCGCCACCAACCTGACAACCAATGAGCTCCATCGACTCAAGAAACTACAACACGAGGAGGAGGAGCAAGAGGAGGAAGAGGGCGGTACCGACACTGGCCACCAGAGGGCCAGGACCTGGCGCAACCCCTTCAGCAAAGGCGTCCTGCTCAATCTTATCCTGACTTTCTACCCCAGCCAGGCAGTGAGGCTGGGTCAGGAGGCGGGGGGACAGAGTGACAGTGAGGAGGAAGTTATCGATCTCAATAAAATCCTCCCTGCTCGCTACAGGGCCGCTGGTGGCAGCGGTAGGATCAGAGTCAAGAAAAAGGCACAGTAGTGATTTATAAGAGTTACATTTCTCATATAATTATGGAAACACTGTCCAGTGAATACAGGTTTGTTGATAGTGATGGGGAATAATCTAATTAAATTAAGTCCTCCCTGCTCGCTACAGGGCCGCTGGTGGCAGCGGTAGAATCAGAGTCAAGAAAAAGGCACAGTAGTGATTTATAAGAGTTACATCTCTCATATAATTATGGAAACGCTGTCCAGTGGATACAGGTTTGTTGATAGTGATGGGGAATAATCTAATTAAATTAAGTCCTCCCTGCTCGCTACAGGGCCGCTGGTGGCAGCGGTAGGATCAGAGTCAAGAAAAAGGCACAGTAGTGATTTATAATTGTTACATTTCTCATATAATTATGGAAACACTGTCCAGTGGATACAGGTTTGTTGATAGTAATGGGAAATAATCTAATTAAATTAAGTCCTACCTGCTCGCTACAGGGCCGCTGGTGGCAGCAGTAGGATCAGAGTCAAGAAAAAGGCAAAGTAGTGATTTATAAGAGTTACATTTCTCATATAATTATGGAAACACTGTCCAGTGGATACAGGTTTGTTGATAGTAATGGGGAATAATCTAATTAAATTAAGTCCTCCCTGCTCGCTACAGGGTCACTGGTGGCAGCAGTAGGATCATAGTCAAGAAAAAGGCAAAGTAGTGACCTATAACATTTACATTTTTCATATAATCATGGCAACACTGTCCCATTGATACACGTTTTTTGATGGTGAGAAGGAATTTATCAAATAAAATGAAATCCTCCCTGCTTGCTACAGGGCTGTGGGTCGCACTGGTAGGATCAGAGTCAATAGGAAAATGCCAAATAGATACTTTAAACAATTACATTATTGAATAACTGTCTAGTTGATAGTGAATAAGTTATTGATTCTACCCGCTTCCTGGAGGGTGCTGGTGGAACTGGTATGATCAGAGTTGAGAAAATGTCAAGTAGAGACCAGGGTCTTAGCCAGGATTTCGAAAATGCCTGTCCAAAACAGCAATTCCAAAATATCTGCCCGTCCAGATTTAGCCACTTATCTACTTCAAATTCCCTATACCAAGTACAATTAATGGCCTAATGTGTCAGAATGGGCAGTTCACACTTTAGCTATGTCCTGAAAAGTGGTTTGTTAGGAAAATATTTGATTATTACCCCCCAAAAGTCAAAATTGAAAATCCTTCATGGAAAATTTTGCCTGTCCAAAATTGAAGTTTTCAGGAAACTACCCGTCCAAAAGACAGGTCCTGGCTAAATCCCTGGTAGAGACTCAGAATCTGATACAAGAAAGAAATGTCAAGTAGAGGCTTGTGGCTTAGACAAAGATACGAATGGATAGGAAGCCACCAGATCTTGCTGCCTAAACTTCATTACGGTTCACAGCAGTGTATCAAATGATATACTCTGCTTGCAGCCAATAGGCATGCTCTATTCTATTTATTCTGCTCCTAAGATGACCCGAGTGCAGCACTAATTAACCCTGAAGGTGCTGCAGAAACCAGCGCTGACACTCCCTCTACACACAGGGCCTCATGATCATATGGTAATTGGGCCCCAATTTCATCTCCCACATATCTAGTTCTCTGCTTGTAGCGATGACATTCTGAGTGTTATATTATGAAACCGGTGTTTAGTCAATATACGCATTAACCTTTTCTATGACCTAGGATGTACAAGGAGCAGGGTGTCAGAGTCAAGAAAAAAGCCTAGTTGAGGCTCGATGCAGTGACAATATGAATATACTGAATATGAAGCCAGCTTCCAGTAGATGAGTATAGGTCTATTTTTTGTACCCAACTGAGTACAGGGATGGGGGGGGGGGGGCATTGATTTACAGAAAGAATGCAAAGTTGAGAGATTGGGAAGTTGTAAACCTTCCCTTGATTGCAAAAGCATTGTACGGTTTATACAGACATTTGTCTTTTCTCTATTTCTTAATCTGCAGATAAGTAATTTTAGGTGTTGTGTAATATAAGCTGGTGCAATTTTTATAATCTTTACGTGTCTTTAAGCTTTCAGCAAAATTGTCAGGCTGTTTTTGGTCTCTGCAAGCATTAATAGGTTAACTTGTTATTCTTGCTAATTGACTGGGTTGGAGCAAGGTATGTTAACCATTTTTGTAACTATTTTTTGTGGCCATTTAGCAGCAAGTGTCCTAATAATTGTCTAGGACTAAGTTGCATTTATCTCCATGATAACACTATGCATGTTTCTCATATGCTTTATAAATGGAAAGAAATGTCATTTTTTATTTCCTTTTAATATGTGAGCAAGGACCTGAAGTCTGAGCTCTTAACAAAGTTTGTGCTCTGTGATTATCATTTATATAATACCCTACATTTAAGTGGATTTAGTATATATCACACAACATGCATGGAAGATAATGAGAAATACAAATCTAGTCACTATATGAACTTTATTATAAACAAGAATCTGTTGGTTCATATTGCAGATTGTTAGGATAGCCTCAAGACATGGTATCTTGGTTTTAAGTTAATGTATAGTGCAATGCAGTCAGCTCTTGTATTTTGTGAATTAAAGTTCTGTGATATTGTAATTACGGAAAGGAAATGATGATTTCACCGTATTATAGGAGGAGATGTCATTACAACCATAATCAAAATAACCTCTGACCTGTTTGTGAATAGTTCCATCTGGTACTCCATTTGCTTGTGGTTTTTCATGAGACGCAGGGTCTTAGCCAGGATTTAGAAAATTGGCAATTGTAAAATTTTTGGGCGTCCAAATTTTGAAGGGGGACCACAATATACTCAGATTTCACCCATAAACATGTATAAATTTATCAGAATAAGGCATGATATCCTTATACAATGCCATGGGAATTATATGGAGATGAAAATATTCAATTACATGCTTCGGATTGACATTTTTTAAAATTCCTCTGAATTTTTGGGGGGTGTCCTGAGGGGTACTTTTTAAGGGTTTGGGTGTCCAAATAGACACCCAGACGCCCTGCTGGCTAAGACCATGGCAAGAGTTTCTTCCACCATTAAAAATTGGCTTTAAAATATTCTCAATGTAGCAGAAAAAATGGTGATAAACAAAATTCCAAGTCAGAATCTTAGACCTTGTGAGATTTTTATGAGCATTCTGATGGTGCCATTTGGTATGAATTTGATGACCTCAAAGAATCTCCAAAATGAAGTCCATGGTCTGAGGTAGAAACATTAGTACCAAGCATGGTTTATAGTCAGCTTAATGCTCAGTGCAGATACTGTGAATGTTAAGTAGCTATTTAGATTACTGAAAGAATTTCCATTTGATAATTCGATAGAGAGATAACTTACAACAAACCCTTATTACAACAGTTGGTTTGGTCAGAATTGTACATGGTACCAGCTTACTTCAGTTTCAGCTCCTATGTTTTATGTATGGCTATTTATTTGATGAGTGTACATATTCTCTATTGAAATGCAGCATGTTATGTATGTCAGTATATACTGACAGATTACTGCACCTAGTCAGCATTAAGATTAGCTTCTCTTAACAGTTATTTGAGGTCAAGACATCTAACTCCCTGAGAAAGACACAACGGTTTGGAAACCTGAATAAGATGTGAATGGTATTTTATTGTATGTGCTAATAAAGATGTGCAGAGGTTGTAAATTTCTTACATATTCCAAGTAAATCTGTTTGTAAATAATCCTTATCCAATTCTCTGTGAAAGATTGTAATTATATCATATTGTTGAAGATGTAAATGTCATATTTACCTTGAAATATTTGAGGTTTGTAGTTCATTCTATTCTCCAAAGAAGTAAACTTTGTAACCACCATATTTACTTAAAAAGTTGTCAAGTCGGAATATTTGTCATAGCAGTTGTGAAAGATGGGAAGGTTTTGATGTTATATTTTATTACGGACGTCGGTGCGTATAAACAAAGAGGGTGTCATCAAAGGTACTCAACTGCAATCCTCACTGAAGTATACTTGCATCTCAAATGATGACTGATGACACCCTCTATGTTTATTCCAAACAGAGAGGTATGAATAAATTGTCCCTGTTCCAAACAATCTTAAAACTAGGGGGTATATGGTTCTTCTTTCATGCCTTGATATAAATTAAATAAATGCTAAAAATATGAATAATAAAAAAATTGATGAATTTGAAAGGCATGATTGAAGAAGAATTATAAAATCTGACCAATATCATATTAACAAAAGTTCATTCATCCAGCCATTCATTCTGGTAGCGCTTAAGTTCAATTACCAACAGTTTCTATTCAACTATGGGGGTGTACAGAACTTTAGTAATTTCAAAATCCTCCAATATAAGGGGCACATAACTTTTAAAACCTTGTCTTTTAAAAGAGGGGTTGGCCAGTTCTCTGTTACTGGATGGAATATGTGGTGAATTATTTTCTTTGGAAGATTTTAGGATTGTACATATTTCATATTTACTATGGAAGATGTGGAAGTTTATTTTATGTTAGTATTAAGGAAAATGGAAGTGTTATTGATTTCACAATGACAAAGATAGAATAAGAAATAGGTATGTTGTTTTGGTTTCTTAACCCTTCCAATGATGAGGCTACTAACATCCAAAGCATAAGGACGCAAATATTTTTGAAAACCATCTAAACCCCATTATGTTGGTATTCATCCGATAGCTGTCACTGAGCACTCTCAGATAAGTACCCATTTGCCAAAGGGTCAGTCATTTTTCTGGTTTTTGCATCATTTTGTATTGGCCGAATTAGCCACCATCAGCATACAGGTTAAGAAAGGCTGCATATTGTATTGTTTATGGATAAAATTACCTTGCATAAGAGTGGTATTCTTAAAGGTATTTGCTAGGCTAAATATATTGCTGCTTGTTAATGAATTGGTCCATTTGTTCAACTACGTTCTCTTTGTGATTAATGCATTCTTCTTAAATTGTATTTATTTTCAGTTTTAAACCAAGATGATAAGTCTATATGAAAAACCTACTGACTTAAGTATTATGTGCGGAAAAATAAGTGTAAAGCTAACCCAACAACAATATACCAAATTCACCATGCAGTTGATTGTCATTGTCTATCAGTTAAAGCCCTGCAAATAGGGTTTACACTTCCCAGGTATAACTCCATTTTACTAGTCATAATCAGAAATGCTATAGCTAAATATTATATCAGCTATTGAGGCATTTTAAAAGGATATATATCCTCTTCAGAGTAAATAAATATCCCCCCTTTTTCTTTTGCTTGTTCAGTGTTGGCTTTAATAATTTTGTAATTGATGGATGCAGGGACATTCCTTGTGTTTCTAAGATTTTCCATGTATACGACTTCTTGCAGTTGAGTGGTAATTGGAACTGTTTTGGGATGTGAAATATGTGTATTTTTTACCACTTCACTTGAAAGTTGATGCATGTAATACAAATACTCATCACTTGTGCTTCCTTGTTTACAACACAGGATAATAAAGATTTTATGAATCTCAATACTTTATTCTTTCATTCTGGTTGATGTTGCAATTGTGGTGGAATACTTTGAAATGTGCTATTTTTGAAGATTGGGGGGGGGGGGGGGGAGGGAAATTCAATTAAATTGTATTTTCAAGGGAGGGGTGGATTTTTAAGAAATTCAGTTTACTTTGTTTGGCTCATAAGGGTCAATTGGAAGTCTAATGACAGGGTCCATAATTTGCTTGTTTCTCTTTAATATTTGGCAAAGAGTCCGTTTTTGCTTGTATTCTATTCATAGGGAATTATCCAACTATATCAATAGCTTCAATCAGAAAACCTTTATATTTTACAAAGCGTAAAACACATGAGGTTTTTTTTAATTTCATTAAGAGGCTTAACATATATGAACCATCTGACCCAGAGTAAACAACTTGAATATATTTACGTTTCCTCTTTTACCGTTGGCGCAGAATCAGTTTCCAATATTAGTTCTTACATTTGAATTAAGGTGGCAGCACCATATTCACAAGGTGTCGACATGTACCTTGTCGGCCGGGAACATTCTGAGTCACTTTTGTCTCATTAGAATTATGTTTAAGGCTCTCTTGAGACACATGGTTTCACATTTATCAGAAAGAAACTATTGAAAACTAGTTAGCTGGTTATCGGCGGCGCTTAAAATGCATGGAAATACATATCAATTTAATAATGTTATGTGAATTATACATTTACACGGAAATTTACTGCCTATAAAACGTTAATCTTAACAGAAAGTTTGTTTGAAGTGCATGTGTTAGATAAACATTTTTTGAGGAAAAATATGTCGGTGTGAATTCACAAATCAAACCAAGTTTTACCTAATTAGAACACGCTATATAAGGTTGTTATTGTTGGGGGCCAATGTTTCTCAGATACCCGCAAGGTCAACTGACTCAACTTACATTAGACTTAATTACACACAGTTTCTAAGTTTTTACTTTTATTTGAGTTCTTGATGAATTTCACATTTTTTTTCTCGCTAGAATGCCAAATAAGATACTTAAATTACATTGCAAATGGAAAAGACTAAGCGCGCTTTTATACCTTATTTTCAGGTAACCTCACAAAGTTCATCCCACGACGTTGTATGCATGATTTTTACTTTCCCTTACGAGTGGGTGATGTTGTATTGTGAGTGTCTAGTGAAGGGTTCCATTAACCTCTTGCCTGCCTTACTCCAGGGCGACGTTGCGGAAAGGAGTTGCGGTTTTACACTCTGACAGGGGCATCAGTGTAGCTGTTATTGTGGTTTCCATAATGAACTCATGGCTGTAATGAACTTCACGCTCAGGTGTGCAATACACACAAAAAGTCACGATCGCCTACCTGTGAAACTGGAGCTTTGACAGATGCCCCGATTCATCAGGAAAGGTTGGAAAGGAGTGATGAATTTAGGCTGATGTATTGTTATTATCATTATCATTATTATTATTATTATTGTCATTATTATTATCATTATTATTATTATTATTATTATTATTACTATTATCATTATTATTTTTATTATTATTATTATTATTATTGTTATTATTATTAATATTATTGTTGTTGTTGTTGTCATTGATGATGTTGTTGTTTTTGTTGTTAGTAGTGGTAGCATAAGTAGTAGTAGTAGTAGTAGTAGTAGTAGTAGTAGTAGCAGCAGTAGTAGTAGTTATCTATTCATTCAATTATTCATTCATTCATTTATGCGTTATGTATGTATCTATGTATGTATGTATTGTTCGTCTATTCATTCATTCATTCATCTATTTATTTACCTATTATGATTTCATTTTTTATTCATCTATTTATGTATTTATCTATCATTATTTCTTATTTTCAATTTATATATTTATTCATTTGTTTATTATTTTAATTTTTTCAGTATTTGTTTGCTTGCTTGCTTGTTTATTCATATATATATCCAGCTATCCATCTTTCTGTTTGTTTGTTTGTTTGTTTGTTTCGACTTGCTGGGTATATTGGATAAATCGTGTTTTACGTTACTATTTACCAAATGAGAATGTGGCGGGGAGCGTGCGATGAAAACATGCCTTGCAGCCATAGATAATAGCCACGTATGAACTTTAGACCCCAGTTTTCTGTAGTCTTTGGTACGGCGTATTTAACAAATCAAACATCATTACTAGGAGTTTCCCCTCAGATCCTAAAACGCCCCAACTACTTCCCTGGGTGCTTCAAAGGGTGTGAGGAGCCCGTGCTGCCAGGTCACTGAGTACAGAGCCGCTCTGGAGAGAGAGAGGGGGAGAGAGAGGTGTAATGAACGGGCCCTGTGATGTGACTCAAGTAGAAGGTGAATAAATAAACCACTTGATACTATCCCTAAGGAGCTGCCTACGACTATTTGAGATCAATATTAGCCCAAGTTGTGTTCTAGCCTTCTTGTCAAGCAGTTCCCACGCATTCTCCTCCTCATCCTCCTCCTCTTCCTCCCTTTTAGAAAAATCCTTACTTGTGAAATGTACGCGTGTTCATTCCCAAGCATGGTCAGGTCACAGGGGGGAAAGGGGGGGGGGGGGAAATATGCTATAACGATGTTACAAAACTGACCAGGAATTTTTGAGTTGCTTTAATGAAACATATCTGATCAGATCGATGATATATTCACATGTATTTAGAATTGACCAGGCACCCAGATTAGTGTTGTATCGATATGATTGCATCCTTTTTATTTTTCCTGCTGATTCATCTTTTCTTTGGCAAGCGCCTATGGCCAGGCTTAATCTGCACGCAAAGGAACCTATATCTAGTACAGAATATAGAATCTCCACTTCACAATATAAAGTCAAAATACATATATTCTAGTTTTGGTCACCTTTGTTGCTGGCACTCTTTTTATTGTTTGTACTTTTCTTTATAAAAGTAGGAAAAGGTGTTGCAAATTAATTCAATAATGCTCGTAGCGGCCAAAAGCAGCCTGACACTATTGGTTAAATCTTGTAGGCAAAAGCATAATTAGAAAAATGTTTGATGGAAAATGGTAATAAGAAAACCAACAACAACCAATTGGTGAAACTGTTCTTAATTCACAAGTTATTGTCATAAGTATCATTAAGCACTAATGGGTTAAAAAGCATTTATTAATCGCATTCATTTGAGGAAGAATGAATTCATGCCTGGCCTGCCGGAGAAGTGGAAAAGCTATATTTGACGATTGCATAATTCATCCTTAAATATTAGTAGTTGATTGCCTAGGATAAACACAGAGAGGAACATCTCACATGAATAGATTTAGTCAGTAGAAACATTCATTTTCACTAGGCAAAATCATTTAAGTATGAACAAATTGTTTGTTTTGGGTGTATGTCGACCAAATTCGAGTAAAACGGTCACACAAAAAAACTAAGGAATAATATATTCAGATAAAATGTTTATTGAATTCATTGACTCGAGTCCTGGCAACACTATTCAATTTACACGTTTGTTCTGTAAGCTATATGCAGGCTTGTTCAAGCACCACGTAAGTCACTGTAGGACGTCTAGGAAAAGAATACTTTATCAACCCATTTGCATTTGGAGTGTGCATTTTGGTCGGATAACTACCTAAACAACTAACAACTAACCTTATCAAATAGAGTAATATTTGAAAACTATTTGAAGAGTCATTCAAACTCAGTGGGAACAAATATTTTAGTCAAGTATGAAGTATCTCTCAAAATGAAAGATACTTCCATTTGTGTCAGACTATGTGGACATGTACGCTCCAGTTGTTTTATGGGTTAAGAAATTACAAAGGATGGATGGTTCTTCGAGCCTTTAACCCTTCCAATGCTAAGGCTACTTTCGTCCAAAGCACAAGTACAGAAAGATTTTTGAAAAACATCTAAACCCAGTCATGTTGGTATTCATCGGCTGGCTCTCACGGAGTACTCTCAGATAAGTACCAATATGCAAGGGTTTCAGTCATTTTTCAGTTTTTTTGCATTATTTTGTACTTGCCAAATTAGCCACCAGCAGCATAAGGGTCAATACCCCTGTTTTAGAATGCCAACTATTTGAGACCATGTTAGTTGTTGAATGTTTTATCTTTAGTGAAGATGTTTTATGGTAGTTTCTAATAATCAAGTTTATTAAAACAATTTTTTTGATTACTCATACATATCATTTAAATTTCTGGAGGTATAGAATGATTTTGCATACTATGTCGTTTGGCCTTTTTTAAAGTGGTGAAGTGCTATTGCCTATTCTCATTGCATTGACTCTGCCCTTCAAATACAGACTGTCGACTTTGTTGATTGGCCTTTGCATTTCACACAGATGTCTTTATTGCCTTTATTGAAGCCCTTGCCATGCCTATATTGCACCATTTCAATTCCCAGGGATGCTTTAAATGCATCTACCATATTTCTGTGGACGTCGTTATTGCAAATCAAATTCAATTCTTGGTTATGCCTTTATTGGCCACTTTGATTTAAGTTAATGCATTATGAGGGGAGTTGAATTTCGTGTAGTCATGGATATGCCTTTATTGGCCACTTTGATTTAAGTTAATGCATTATGAGGGGAGTTGAATTTCGTGTAGTCAGCCTTTTTTGTTACTATATTTTGTCACCAAAGCTAAGATTTTGTGAATAAATTAATTATTGTTATTGTGTTCGTAGTTCATGCTACTAGTAATATTCTAGTAAACTGAACTTTTGTAGTGTTTAAAACAAAACACATATTTCTGCTAAAAAGAGAAGAGAATCAAAGGTCCCAGGGGGATACTGGAGAAAAATAACTTGAATCGTTGTCCAGATACATACTTAAGCTGAGATTATCAGTAAAAATTGAGTATACAAATGGGATATAAGCTTTACCACTTTCTCATTTACTAGTCATTGAAAAGGCTGTTGTGACACTGTCTTCCAAAACATTGGTCAAACTGACGATGTGGGTGTTAATTCTTGCACTTTCTTTAGCATACTTTGAAGAACATTTAATTGTACTTTGCTTCTTTTTCACTGAATATTCTACTTCCCTAATCTATTACACTTGTGTATTACTTCCTGTAATGTGTTCATTATCGATATTCATTATATGTATACATATATATATATATATATATATATATATATATATATATATATATATATATATATATATATATATATATATATATATATATATATATACATATATATATATATATATATATATATATATATATATATATATATATATATATATATATTTATATATATACATATATATATATATATATATATATATATATATATATATATATATATATATATATATATATATATATATACATATATATATATATATATATATATATATATATATATATATATATATATATATATATATATATATATATATATATATATGTATATATATATATATATATATATATATTTTAGGCAGAATCTGTTTGTTTTTGTTGTTTTAATGCCACCGGATGTGAAAAGTCAACTGTATAGTTAGACAAGCTGTGAGCATTCGCTATTTTAGGTCCAGTGACAGACAGGTGAATGTATACAACCTTCATATATGCTATGCAATAAAAGAACAATCATGTACTACAAAATTATTTACAGGAGGAAACGGCTAACTATCAAGTTGAATCTATGAATACAGCATATTTAACATCTATATGGAGTCATCTTTTGTTAAAGTATCAAGGTTTAGTTACCTTAGGTTTATGACTTTGGGATGAAAATTATGACCTGGTATCAATTAGAGATTGTTAAAATTTCGCTGGATCTAGCAATTGGAGATTGTTTAAATATCGCTGGATCTTTTAGAAAGCATTGCTATAATGAATATATCTAATCTATGCATCATTTAAAATTACTTCCTATACATAGTATGTGATTTCTTTTCCACTCTACTCGACTTCAATTCTTCTAAAAAAGTAAAAAGCATGTAGACACAGTAAAAGTCATTTTGGCAATATTTTTGACTTTTTCCTCATTTGGAAGTTGGACTGTACTAATCGATTTATATTAGTTCTTGTTCCACTGGTGTGTTTGTATTGTACCCTTTTATGATGCGAATCATAGCCCATAAAGGATATATAATGCAGAACTTATCGGTGTTAAATGCTCTTTACTTTTTCTTATAAATACATGTATTCGTATCAGTAATACCATTAATGCACATCTATAATTCAATATTGTTTTTCGTATTCATGTACTGACAGTACGTACAGACGTACGTAAAGGAGCCGCAGCATCAATTCAAGGTATCACCTTAACCAAATTGTAATATGTATATATATATATATATATATATATATATATATCTATATATCTATATATATATATATATATATATATATATATATATATATATATATATATATATATATATATATATAATATATATATATTTATATATATATATATATATATATATATATGTATATATATATATACATTGTATATATACTAGTATATATATATATATATATATATATATATATATATATATATATATATATATATATATATATATATATATATATATATATATATATATATATATATATATATTATGATTTGGTAAAGGTGGTATCTCAAATTGTCCTTTGTATATATTGAAATAATCTCTAGTTGCAACTATTTTCAAGAAAATAATAAATGCGTGTGTTCTTCTCCTTGAACGCATTATCTCCGTCAGCAAGCAGCCAGGTAAGTACAAGTCTAGTATACTGACAGTGCCTTGAATCATGCAATGCAGCAATGTTTTGTATGAGCCTTGTCACTGATAATAATCATAATAAATTGCACCGTACATATTCCTAATAATTCATACTATATACACTATTTACCAAGTCTTTGTACAAGATATTATATCCAGAATCCATAATGAAATATATGTCCACCTTCTACAATGCAACTTTTACCAAAGTTGAGTGGCAAATGCAATAGGTCATTTTTCCACAGCTCCTTTCCTACGACAATTGTATTCCTCTATCACTCGATAATGTTGAGTTCAGCTGCATACATGTCTTAAACCTCACTGTCAGTAAAGAACATGACCGAGTTCTTTCTTTTTAGGTATTGAGATAGACCTTCATAAATGCATACACAATATTTGCTTCCTCTTCTTGTATAGTACACAGGTGATTCAGCTTTGTCACATTATTCAGTCGATTAAATTCCTGTTTGCGGGTTTAAACCATGGTAGACAGAGTATCCAGTTTTACCTGTTTTTCAATATGTACACTCTACTAATTCAGCACAATGTCCAAAGGTTGCTAACTTTTATATTTGTTTTTTCGAGTGTATTTCTTTTGCCTTTTTATCATAAAATACAAGTAGTCAGTAACATATAACGGTGATTCTAATCCAAACTTCCCTAGTCGATACTGCACTCAGTAAACCACTTAAACACCGCTTAACCCCTCCAATGCTGAGGCTACTTTCGTCCAAAGCACAAGGACGCAAATACGTTTGAAAACCATCTAAACCCTGTCATGTTGGTATTCATTTGATAGCTCTCACTGAGTACAATCAGGTGAGTACCAATGTGCGAGGATTTCAATCATTTTAAAAGTTTTTTGCATCATTTTGTATTGGGCAAATTAGCCACCAGGAATATAAGGGTTAAATTTTTTCCTCGTCTGGGAGAGCTTGGGATCAATAGTGTCTGATTCATCGCACCAGACTATAACTCCCTATAAGATCTTTACTGGCCTCTTGTCACAGTGCACCCTGCTGGCCTCTCCACGCGGCGGAGAGATGATGCGGCGCGGCCGGCCTCATCCCCATGAATTAAGGCTTGATTTAGACATTTCTACTCCTCCATATCAAACGAAAGAGAGATTATCTATAACGCAGGGCTATCGATCTTGTCTGTTTCCAAGGTAACACGTCAAGATGGTCCACGACCGACATAAATCACGCGATATGATCGGTGATTAAGAGTGTCTGCAATATGTAAGATCCGCTATCGTAGTTTGAGATATGCCAGATATCCAAAATGGCTTGTAATTCCTTTCATCAATATTCAATGTCGTATCACGTCTTCTGGAATATATCACATGGTATTATCACATGATTAAGGCAGTCCAAAATTTCTGATGTCCGAGATGATAGTTTGAAATTTGCAAATATGGTTCCTTTTCGAATTAGTGGTGCATTTGTTTTATTGCCCGCAATGAAATAAATGGTCATCTGCAGACTCACGTGACCTGGTAAATATCATCATCCGCGTTGTCATTGCCTTGAAATGCTAGCATTATGTTTTTAATGGCACCCACAACTTGCTGCC
>OZ012685.1:42310018-42312518 GCA_963942565.1 Maea johnstoni | reverse complement strand
TATCCAATACTTGATATACGCGTAGCTACAAAAGAAAATCATGTTTTAATGGAATATAACCCAACATTTGAGCTTTAAAAAATAGAAGATGCACTTTCATCTGTTAGTTGATATTTTTGTTGAAGATAAGTTTGTGTCAGTCCTGTTTTGGTTATTTATTTTTCATTTGGTTTGCCTGTGGGTGTTTTGTGTTTGTACTTTGACATACACATTTCCACAAAACATCTTAAACTATGATATGTGTCATGACCCTTTCTCACTTCAAGCTCTTTTTGCAAACCAATATATTAGATTGTGGCATAAAATACTCACTGGTTATTCATATATATAATATATATATATATATATATATATATATATATATAATATATATATATATATATATATATATATATATATATATATATATATATATATATATATATATATATATAATTACATTATTTAATACTTTATATTCAAATGCAAAGTTTGTGCGGTTACCTGTATAACATGGACTGCCCTCCTGACAGCTGACACGACCACCTGCGAATGATGAGGTCGTAGTTTGAATATCCGGAATTCTGCTACCAGTATCTTCTCGTCAGGTTTAATGTAGGATACATTGTAGAAGTAATTGACCTGTTGCCTTATATCTGAAATGCAAAGAAAAGATGTCGTAAATAAAACATTTGCCTTCAAATGCACATGCTCTTGCTTGGAAATTTATATGCATTCGTATCTGCATTTCACAAATGAGAGGTATCATGTTCTTGTGGTGTGTAACCTTTTGACTTGAGCACCTCTACAGTAGAGACATTAAATCATTGCATTAGTAACCCTGGCGTATGTCAGCGACTGGTTGTCTGAGCATCATTGGCAACCCGGTTGAACGGCACGCATAAGAGCTATTTCAGCGTGCGGGCGTGCGGTTGTATCTATGCCCAGGCAACCCGGGACAGCGATTGCTCGTACGCCGTAGTATACTACTTGGTGTGCACTAGAAAAAGTATATTGTGCAGAACACAGTATCCTGAATCATAGTAGGAGTTTAAATGGTGTTCCTCTCTACAATACCTCATGTGAGTTATCAATGTATCTGACCTTTTCTGTCCATGTATGTTACCAGATAAGTCATGTTAAGTTATTTAGGGAATCCCAAGCAGCACTTCTTTAATCATCACCTGCAATGTTTTTGCTTTATATTGCCTAGTAGGTCAAATGGATATGTATGATAAGATGATATGGAGAATGTATATCATATTGCTTTAACTACACGCCTTTAAATCAACCAAAGTCTGACAATAATTATGTTTTTATACCTGGACTATCTGACTGTCGTCCTCTTCATTTAATGTCATATCGTGTAGCTCAACACACCTTATACCATAAAAAACCCTTCTTAGTCGACAGGGTGTTATCACATAAAAGGCTAATTTACTCTTACTGGAAAAACTTGGTGTGCTGACACGCTTTTTTGTTATGATATATTAGCTCATTCGTGGATTTTTGCTCTCGTAAACGAGAAAACTAAAAAACACCCTAAGTATAACACTCGCCTGCTATGATAAGAACTACTTTCGTAGGATGACATGTATCGGCAAATAGTTTGATAACAACTCTTTAGTAAATACAAGGTGTATCACGAAGTCATTATACCACCAATACCTAACGTATGGATCAACCATATCATTATCTTACGTTTGAATGCTTTTCGATATAGCGAGAGTTTTATGCATACAGCTGAAATAAATGCGTTTAGTTTTTTAGAATAGAGAAATCAGTTCATCACTACCATCCCCCTTCCCGCACCATTGTTTAAGTCCACTATGATAACAATTCCCCCTGCTACAATGTTGTAGTATTTGAATCATATATATTGAAGGTGATGTTAGGTATTTCATTCCAAAAACAAAAGACGCAGAGTTTATCCAATAAAGTGTTAAACTGTTATAAGTTTTAAGTAGGCATTTGTTGAAAATTGCCAAATTAAGCCAGTCATCTAGTTTAACATTCAGCCTGGAGTTTTAAAATATACGAAATCTCATGAACTTGCAGAGTAAATCTAGCGTATTTTAGGCCGAGAGAATTGAAGAAAATGGTCATATGCACCAATTAACCGACTGCGTGGAATACATAGGAAAGTTTGCCCATATTTATCGAAGTAAGTTTCACGCTTATAATCTAGGGAATAACTGAATAATTTTCAAATGTTTTGAGATGGGTTATTGTCAAAGAAGGTGCATTCTATAGATAATTTTCTAGATCAGGCGTATCATGGCTTGAATTAAACGTGTACACAACGCCTTTGCTCAGCTAGTCTATGATGTACTCAGTTACTTCATCAGATAAAGAGAGTGCACCCTTTAAGTCCGATGCGTTATTATATAGTACTAAAATAGACATAAACAGAGGTCGCCTGCGTTCTTCTTAACATGATAAACTCAGGCAGCAGACATACATGAAAGGGATATAAAGTCCGCGATTGGAAACCTTCAGCTCAAAGACAACCGTTAAATGG
>OZ012685.1:42304213-42309818 GCA_963942565.1 Maea johnstoni | reverse complement strand
TTGATGTCAAGATATGTGGATAGGAGGCGCGTGCTTCATAGATTGCAGGGGGGATTACAGCTGATTTGTGTTTTATTTTGTAAACTGAGCTCGAGTAAACAAGTTTTCTTTTTCAAACCGCCCATAACATGTTCTCGGCATATGCACTACCACGAAAGTCAATAGTTGCAAGAGCCGTTTACTGAGGGATTAGTTGCCTAACTACACACTTTTGATGAGTGACACGCCTGGAGAGATTCCTCCGCCCCATGCCTCACCACCTCAAAGTCCCAACTAGGCGAATAATCGCCATCCCCTTAAAGATACCATCAGCATCCCTAATCCCTCCTACTACCTTAAACCAGCCGGAGAGGAAACGAGTGCTGCGCTCTCTCAGATAGCATCTCCGTCAGATATCCCTCTAACACCACACCTTGTGAACAGGCTTCCTTTACTGCTGAGAGATTGTAAAGGGCACTTAGAACTTCACTCGATGCTGTGAGTTGTACCAAACGTACAGTTCCCTACTGTTTTTTGTGGTTTAAAAAACAACAATGAGATTGCGAATATAAGCATACGGTCATTAAACGGGCCTTCCCCATTAGCCCGATTGATTATGCGAAATATCATGCAAACAAGTAAACTGCTTCTACCAAATATGCATCAATATTTCATTCATAAAACATATTCAATTTATTCAAGTCTATCTAGGTAGGTCTTAGATTCATACATAATGCACGTAATTTGTAAATGTCTTTCACTTACGATTTGATGCTTCTAAAACATTTGCAAATTCCAACAATATGCTTTTAACAACTGAAGCTCATGTTACAATGAAAATACGACGTAGGCAAAAAGGGCAATGCCTTTTAAATGTACAGTACCATTCGTCTCTAGTTATTTGGTACAATAACATTGTTCAGCTAATGCTTTACACATGCAAATGCAGTTTTCATACACGACACAATTTTTACTGACCCATTTGAAAACTTACTCCACAAAAAAAGTATTAAAGAGATTATATTCCACTCTTATAAAAGTTTAGGTAACCACGCTCTATCTCTTCATCAACTGGATGCAAATGATATACATATACAAAGAAGGTCTTTGTATGTTGAACAATCTATGTTTTCCTTTTGCTGTATTTTAGTTGTCATTTCTGCCGACAGATGGCGATTGTGACATTTGGCTTCCAGAGAGATTTCCAATATAGAACGGGACTGTTAAGCATTTACGCCATGCAATCGAGCGTAAAACTAGTTGCTTAACCATTATCAATATCAAACTCATAATAATCTTATCTAAAGGCACTAGTGAGTCATAACATGCACTTATATGTTTCCAAAACGAGAATAAAACTTTGATGATACTAACATATAGGTAGCTATCAGAATTAAGATCCAGTTTGGAGTCGCTGTTGACTTCATATATGCAAGCAAAGATAATGTAGGTGTGTTTGCAGCATCTTATCAGCTTGACACGAGGCATTTGAAAATTGGAGGAATCTAAAGAAAATATATTTAATAAAAACGAATCTCTACACGAAGACACTGTTTCATGACCATAAGGCGTGTGTCGACATATAGCACCTTTTCATGTATATTTGTGTGTGTGTGTACGTATATATATATATATATATATATATATATATATATATATATATATATATATATATATATATATATATATATATATATATATATATATATATATATATATATATATATATAAATATATATATATATATATATATATATATATATATATATATATATATATATATATATATATATATCATATATATATATATGTATATATATATATATATATATATATATATATTATATATATATATATGTATATATATGTATATATATATATATATATATATATATATATATATATATATATATATATATATATTATATATATATATGTATATATATATATATGTATATATATATATATATATATATATATATATATATATATATATATATATATATATATATATATATATATATATATATATATATATATATATATATATATATATATAACATACAACTTTGAAAATGCAGCACATTGCGGAAGCAGCCTGAGTGTAGCCAATGCCAATTCTCGTCAGCCTACTGATCCAACCAGAATATTTAACGCTGAGATTTGAAAATGAGCAATGACATATCTCCAAATTAGCACTTACATTCGTAATACTAGTCCACGTTGATTTGCCACTGTAAGATAACACACTATAATCTTTCATTGGTTTCGTCATATTACTTGCATACTTGCACAAAAATGAAAATATAAAACAAGATTATGAATTGGAAGAAAACTGCAATGCGTTATATTGATACGTTATATCTTCTGTATTTTCTAAGAAATATTAATACAACTGTATGTATTTAGTTTTAGACGAATTTAGTTAAATTATTTGGACAGTAAATTGCGAATGATTGATAATGAACTTCGATACTCCTTTGAGGTGTTTCCGCATTATCGGACGTCCATCGTGCTTACATTTACTAGCATCATCATCATACAAATTATCGTTCTCTTCTTCTACCACTACTACTATTTCTATATATACTACTAATACTACACTACCCTACTGCTATTGCTACTGCTGCTTTTGCTGTTGCTGCTACTACTAAGATAAGATAAGAAAAGAAGAATCTGTTTTGATTAAGGTCTCACCCATAGTTGAATAATACATACATGGCATGGTAAAACAATGGACGGTCAACTTTGAGCTACGAGAGACTATAAAACATGAGCAAAGAAGAATAAACACTTTTAAAACGAAATATCATATACAATCATCGGGACACATCTCTACTGATGTTTAGCATTTAAGGACAGAATTAGAACTACTACTACTACTACTACTACTACTACTATGAAAGTTTGTTGCTAGTTCTCCAAGGAGTTATCAAGAGAACTCCATACTGTCTTCATTGTTTTACAGATTTTAACTGTGTCAATGTATCTGGTTCTGCTCTGAGCTTTGCTGTCCTAGAGAATAGAAGTGATAGTGGATGAAGAAGTGAGAGAGGGGATACTGGTGGCAGTAGTTGTTGTTGTGCAGGTGTGAGGAGAAGGTACTCAGATGCTGCTGCTGCGGTGACGGCGGCTGCCACAGGTAAGAGACGTCGTCAGGCACCTCCGGCTCCTGCTCCTGCTCGCTCGCTCGCTCTCTCTCATCACCCACCGTCAGCCAGCCAGCCAGCTAGCAGCCAGCAGCCACCCAACCAGCCCTGAGCCAGCCAGCCAGCCTGCCTGCAACGAACCAGCAGCCAGGCCACTAACAGTGTGAGGCGGCCCGCCAGTCAATGTAGCGACACAGCCATCACCATCACCACTACTACAACAGCGGCTCAACTCCCTCCACCAGCATCATCATCACATCTCTGGACTATGGACAGGACATATAACCAAGGGTGAGAGATCAAGGCAAAAAGATCAAGTAGTTTACAGCTAGTGTGTTGGCAATACCTTGAGAGAGTTACTGGATGGAGTTGGTGTATTGACCACAAGTGTGCGTAGACGAATCAGATTAAACCGCACTCATTATTCTGCTTGGGAATACCACATAGGTGCTCTCCCCAACTCCCTTGGTGACTCGCTCCTCGGTGTTCTCCCACAACTAAACCAATAGGGGGAGGACTGAGTTCTGCTATCACTTAGACTACTTCTCTAAACGAGCACTGCTACTTCTGTACCACCAGCACGACGACTCCCACTCAGGATTCACAAAGGAACGGTACGTTCCAGACATGGTGACTCTACATAGGCAAGGGTGCCCCGGCGCCAGTGATTTCACAAACGTCTGCTGCTTTCTTCTTCTCGGCCTATCGCTGTTCCCGACCACCTCGTCGGCGGCAGTCTTAAGGCATACGGAACCTCACAGAAGTCGCAGCAGCAGCACAGACTCCTCAGATACACAGGTAACGTCCGAGGCCATCGAGAGACTCAGCAAAGTGTTTGGAATTGATAAACCTCCCATACGCATCCACCACCGAGCGCCCCCGCAATACATGGTGGATTTGTAATTCTATAGCATATCAGAGTGGAATTACCAAACACACAAAACTCCTTATGATGCGGATGTGGTTCGAGGTTTGCCCGATCGAGGTAAGTAATTATATTGCATTGTTATTACTAATAACAAGTATGCATTTTGATATTGTACTTAGGACTTTTCTTCTTTAGTCTTATATTTGTAAGACATTTTCAAAAGAAAAAGTATGCGATGAAAGTATAATTTTCTCTCTCTTCGGATGGCTAATATGATTCTGCAAATTTGTATTGTATTGTTTGTTGACCACATGAAAGGATATGGAAATACATATACAAGTAAGACACTTGTATATACACAAACACAACAAGAAATAACGAAATATATACATCCATATAGCTATGGACCAATTAACAATCAACATCAAATACCTATTTCGCAGAATTGAAGCCAATGGCACACATGCAACCGAAGGCATAGAATGACAACAAGAGTATATTCATGTTTAACTTTCTGCTGATTAAGAATGATCGTTGAGTATCATTCTGTATGCACTTTACACCGAATGATAATATTTAGGCACAAAATAGGTAATTTGACTTGAATCAGCGAGTATAGTTACCATGGATGAAATAGACGTTTGCATACAACATTGACAATGGTATGCACGACCTAAAATATATACGTACTGCGTTTGAAATACTTGAAATTGATCACGCGTGTTTAGAAGAAAAAAATGAAACGTGTATGGGTGTACGTATGTATGTCACACACATACATACATACACACATACATACATACATATATATATATATATATATATATATATATATATATATATATATATAGTCTGTATATATAGTGTGACAGAATATATATATATATATATATATATATATATATATATATATATATACATATATATATATATACATATATATATATATATATATATACATACATATATATATAAACACATATATATATATATACATATATATATATATATATATATATATATATATATATATATATATATATATATATATATATATATATATATATATATATATATATAAAAATGCGTGTGTGTGTGTGTGTGTGTTTCCTTTCCAGCCCCTTTGCTTTCACTCGAGATAATGACGCACATTATATAAAAGGTTTTAATAGAACATTTTGGTTTTGTCTTATACATGTTTGGCCGTTGAGTCCGATTATGGTGTGGGGAGTGGTTGTGGTCTGCAGTGATCAGCGTTCAGCCCACGTCTGTGGTCCCGTCCCGTCACCCACGTCAAATCTATCAGTGCTGCACAGCACCGCCCTTAGAGTGAGTGCTGGGGCTGCTGAGAGTCTGTGCACGATACTACCACACATGCTGTCAGTCTCAGCTCTTGTGAATAAACATGCAACATGAGATGCCAGCACAGGCACTCCTGGCCAAATAACCAGCCAGGAGATTGACAGTATAATTAATGACCTCTGCTGGGATTAAGGAGCAGATTTTAATTTTGTTAGGTGTATATATACATTGCGCTGACCTCCCGATCCCTGCTGGCCCAGGTGTTCCACTCGGCAAGCGCACCTGCACCACGTTAAGGCACACCTTC
>OZ012685.1:42091713-42299213 GCA_963942565.1 Maea johnstoni | reverse complement strand
TGATGATGGCTTCAACAGTGACGGCGGCGGCCTGAGGCTGGGATCCGTGCGTCGCCGGAAGATGGCGGCGGTGCACCGCGAACAGCTGTCCACTGGCCAAGCTCGCAGACGACCACCAAGACAATGCGACCACTTGCGGACTCTGCCGACGACTCCACAGAATGGCGGACTGATTCCGCCGGTGGGCTCAGTCGTCGTAAATTTGCACAGCGTGCTACATATTGCCATGAATGGGAGGGGTGTACTAATATAGGACTTAGGCCAACTGATTTTACGCTCAATAAACCAGCATCAGTCGTACCTCACGGCTTTTCAATTGCCCCATTCTTACAACGAAAATTGAGCCTGTGAAACCCCAGCAAACTGGGTCTTGATCGGTGCGCACCTGTACTTAGATCCAGGAATCTTATATCTCCTGGCACAGATTGTATGGATCTAGACGAGTCCAAGTTATATTCGTCTATAAAGCTTAAACTTGATAGAACTTATGTTGTAAAGCGGAGTGATATAGTGGACGGAAAATCCCACCTTTCACAGTATCTCGCAGCAGCCATTCTTCCGCTCCGGCGACTAGTTTGTAATTTCAGACAAACCTTAGAAAGCGCCAACAAAACCCACTCTGGCCGGCCCGCTGCGTCTCCCCGAGGAATGCTAGTTAGGAAATCACTCTGAATACTCCCGTGCAGGTGCAGAGGACCGCCCCACCATTGCTTTGCCATAAGCACCCCTGCGCTTTCAGTTCTATTCACTTGGCAAATTTCGCCGCACCATAGGCAATGCACTTGAGTAGAAAAGTTAAATCGGGTTGAAATTCATCCATACCCGCACGTGTGTCGGGGTATTATGCGTTTGGCATGTAGGGGTGGTTCTCACGAAATCGGCCTGCCTACTGAACAAAACAAGCCGAGGCGACAATACGGTGGGGAGGCATCTTCACGTCAACACTGTCATCTCTATGGACACAGGTGTCCGAGAGTGTCCACCTCTCATGGGCATACCACAGGGTGCACTAGTGCTTTGTCGTACCGCCGGGGTGCAATGGTACCCATATATGATGGCAATTTCGTTGGTATTGTATTCTTTATTGACCACATCTAAAAGATGCGAAAATACAGTCACAGGTAATAACCAACATGTCAGCAAGATTCCATCTCCCAGGATCATACTACATGCCTAGTACCCTCTCTCTGCTACCAATACCTATTGATTATGACAGAGATGTCACCTTGATCTCATCTCATAATATTATGGTAGTGTCCTTCGCTCATGATTACCCCCACAGGAGTGCGATGATGGTCGTATAAGCGACTTGCGTAGAAGCCCCCATGTGGCCCGCCATTATGTAAATCCAGATGTCAAAGGGTGGTATGTTGACCCGGAAGTACTTCCTTTCCATACAAACACATAGGATGACCAGTGCAGCCTATGCATGGCCCATCATAAATGATGTGTTTGCGGTAAAATACCAGGATTTTGTGAATAAGCAGCAATGTCTACCGAAGTAAGGATATTATGAACATATGATGAGAACTTTGCATCCATTCAAAAGCCCTCAAATGAGATAGTATCTGTTGAAAAGATCGCCCATAGGAGTTCATCTACCTTGTTTACATTCTAGTTTATTACTGTGCTGAGTTATCAGTTAACATATTGAATGCACCACATCCAAGGGTGTATTATGGAAAATCATTCAATATCTCATGCTTATCAAACATCTATTGAATGTATTTTGCATAAATACTATAATTTATTTTTCAATATTAAGCATTTAGAGATAGACATACTGACAGGATGTATGTATATATACCAGAGACTTATACAATTCAAAACCTTCTCAACACTTTTATTTCCTTCTCCAGGGCTGAATGAAAATATAGGTAATTGATTCCCATCATACTTATATAATACTAATTGTGCTGTTTTTTGCTACCATTATAGCAAGCGAATATTAAGAAAATGGGCAGGGGAATTCTGTAACTTGCATGGATATGTTCAAGGAGTTTGCAGGGTGGAGGGGGGGGGGGGGGGGTGACAAAAAGATATGTATTCATAACCCCATACTTAGGATGGATTAACTCTTTAAGGCCACACTAAGAATAGAAATTAATAGGAAATAAAAGGATAATCTGTTTCCTTCATTTCATTGTCCTGAAGACAGTTTAAGTCAATTACTAGGTAATTAAGATTCACTGTCAAACACTACTAAGTACTATGCTTATTCGAAAACAGTATTGTTAGCACCAGGATTTTTATTCACCAACACAGTCAATATCTGTCAAAGGGTCCAGTAAGTTCCCTTTAGGAGAAGATCCCTACATGATCTGGCTAAACCAAGGGTCCAGTAAGTTCCCTTTAGGAGAAGATTCCTACATGATCTGGCTAACATCCTTTCCCTTTCTTTCTAAGAAATGACAACTGGTGCTTTCATTTCCATACAGAGAATGCTCTAGCAATAAGGTGTTCCTCATTACCACTAACCCTGTAATCTATAAAAAGCTGGGAACAGTTCACAATTTTTCAATCTTTATAACGTCAAATCATTTCTGTGTGATAACCTGACTGCTCAGTGGCTTCTACAGAACTAACACTGGCCATGTGGGGAAGGAATTCTGCATATAAGATATACAACTATCTAAAAAGGGGGATACAAAATATGTTGACTTTATTCCATAGACTAAATTACAAAGAACAGGGAGAGTAAATGATTTGAAACATATTTGTAGCAGACATCATATTTGATCTGGTATAAGCTTTACCCAGTGAGAAGCTGAAGGGAGTCAAATTACACTCATGTAACAACAGGAAATCTGAGTCTAATTACCCGAATAAAGTTTACAGTGTTCAACAGAATATTCCCTTGAGGTCACAGTCATCTTTTCAGGAAAAGTTGATGATACTAAGTGACATTTTAAGCACATTATGTGGAACTTCAAGGGGGCCTGCGCTAGCTTCCCTATGCTATTGTAATGGGCGCAGGCTGCCAGCCGGCTGCATCTGCACCCCTGCTGCACCCCTAGCGCTTATGAGCAAAAGGCTTATTGCAGATGTGCACTAGATCCCATCTCATACGGTTATACAGCAGAAATAAACGGATGTCCATTCCTAATTGTCACAATCAATTTGTCCACAAGTGTCCATCTCTAAACGTCATACTGCATATTTGCACACTGATGGTCATACTATTAGTATTAACTGGTGTACATATTTCATGGTCATACCACAAGGGTGCAATGGTATCCATACCTGATGGTCATAACACATATGCCCACTTGATTCCCTCTCAAGGTTATAGCGCAGATTTACCGGTGTTCATTTTAGATGTTCATAACCAATGTTCATGTTCACACCACAGGGATGCACTGGAACCCGTACCTGATTGCCAGTTGTCCAGTTGATTCCGTATCTCAGGGTTATACCACAGAGATGCGTAGCAGTGCATGCCAGTTGGTCATACTATAACTACTAGTATCCATCTCAGAATAAGACTGAAACCAGTGCTTGATGGCCATACTATTGCTATCAACTAGTGACACTGTGTGGTCATAACACTGTTGTCCACTAGTGTTGGAATCTCTGATGTTCATAACCTAAATATCCACGAGCACATTATGTGTGGTCATAACACTGTTGTCCACTAGTGGTGGAATCTCTGATGTTCATAACCCTTGTGTCCACTAGCGCATTATTCGTGGTCATAACACTGTTGTCCACTCGTGGTGGAATCTCTGATATTCATAACCCATGTATCCACTAGCACATTATTTGATTTGTGGTTATAACACTATTGTCCAATAGCGGTGGCATCTCTGATGTTCATAACCCATGTATCCACTAGAATATTATTTGTGGTTATAAAACTGTTGTCCACTCGCGGTGGAATATCTGATGTTCATAATCCATGTGTCCACTAGAATATTATTTGTGGTCATAAAACTGTTGTCCACTCGCGGTGGAATATCTGATGTTCATAACCCATGTGTCCACTAGAATATTATTTGTGGTTATAAAACTGTTGTCCACTCGCGGTGGAATATCTGATGTTCATAACCCATGTGTCCACTAGTACATCATTGGTTGTCATAACGAATGTTTTATCCATCCCGATAGACAGAATACACTATCTACTAATACTGATTGACTTACAAGCGGTGTTAGACAGTTTACGTGTTGCTTTCCCCGCTGATGATGAAAACACTAAATATGTCCACTAGTATCCACTACTTATGATCAAACAGAATCTGTTAACGTGTCTAGTTTAATGGGCATATTACTACTGACCACTGGCAATGACCATGGATGGTCAAACCCAATCTTCACATGTGGCTTTCCCTGATGGCCATACCGAATCTTTACTAGTGTTATCGTTACTGTGTTACTTACTTTATTTCTGTGGTCATTGCAAGAGGTGTCCAAAATTATACACTTTGGGAGGTCATTCAGACTTCTTACACATGTCTCTCTCGGATGGTCATCACACTGATGACGACCACTAACCACTACGGCTGGGCAGACTTACAGGTATTCTACCTTTACGTGTGTCTACTTTCCATGGTTATAGCACTAGTGTCAATTAGTATCCTATATTGATCAATGCTAATATTAAACTAATCTATTACATAAAAGTATACACTCGAGAACACTGATTCCTGATTTTACTTGAAAGAATTACTTTTATTTGATAGAAACGCGTGAAATTTTTACAAGTATAATTCACTCAAGACAGCCTTTACTTATCTATGCCTTAACCTTATCTTGTCACAATCTTCATGGTATAAAGCTTTACAGCCGTAAGCTGTCGGCCAGGCTTTTTCACGTATGTCTCCATTTTATATAGGGAACGACTACCTGCTAACCTATAGCCAATATTCAAGAAAATAGTTGTTTAGTCTACATGTCCCACAATACATTTCCTACTTTGGAGTACACTAACAGAACAATTCATTTATTTTAGGTTAGAGGTAAAAAAAAAGGGTGATTCTTTAATTAAAGGATTGTGTCCAGATTGTTTTTTCTTCATTACTCACTACCATTAATTACAGGAAGGGGGTCATACCAAATGAGAATTTTTCTATACAAGCATAGTGTAAGGGTGATTATGACGACACCACAACTTATGTTTTAGTTTTAGTTGCATTAATTTATGACGCGTATACAATGACGATGATGATAATGTTGGGAAATTGATACTTTATGGTGATGAGAAAGACAAAAATAAGTTAGATAACTATAATCAAAAAGAAAACGATATTGATGAGGATGGCAATGTTAATGATGATGGTGATGGCAATGTTACTACTACTACTACTACTACTACTACTACTACTACTACTACTACTGCTGCTGCTGCTGCTGCTGCTGTCATTGAAATACTTGTTATATCATTACTTAAGCCGAAAACTTTAAACTCTTTCTCTTCAAATCCAGGCTTTTGAGTAAGGTAAGTTTTCCTCCGTGATCAAACATTATGCTCATGTGAATCACTGTAAAGATGAGAAGTAGGCTCAATAGTGTCACACTCGTCAACCAAAACAAATAGATCCGTTTCAAAAATCGCTACAACAATATTTGCACACCCTTAGAGGTGTAGAATGATCACCTGCATGTTGTTTATCATCTGAGGGTTGTTGGGCAATGTGAGAACTATTTAGCTGCCTTGTTGGCGTTTACCTGTGACAGGTGGAGAGCTGTAGTAAACCATGCATTACAGTATTGCCCAAGACGTCTGGTTAGCATGCAAATCACTTAGCTAGAACTGGGGATATTTGGGAGAACATTGAGAACATTGATGGGTGGGGGCATTTCTGCACTTTTCTCCCAGCAAATGGTTCTCACGCTAATGTCTTGTGTAAAGAAATGTAAGCACTTTTAATGCTAGCACCATACTTTACTCTTGTGATCAGATCTCAAGAGCAATATGAGTGGTATTGAGTGGTTTGGTATAACCTGATACACTAAGTATCATGTGCGTGTCACTCAAGATGAAATAAAATCCACAAATATACACAATACAACATGAAGTAGGAAACTGAGGGTGTTGTAACCCTTGTAACACATATTAATAATCACTTAATCATACCTTCTCATAATACCATTTGATCATACACACACACGTATGTATGCATGTATGCATATATATATATATATATATATATATATATATATATATATATATATATATATATATATATATATATATATATATATATATATATATATTTATATATATATATATATATATATATATATATATATATATATATATATATATATATATATATATATATATATATATATATATATATATATATATATATATATATATATATATATATATACGAGAACATTTCCCTATTTTCTCAACCAAAATCAAATGTTTCAGAACACATCCCAAAGTCATTGCGTTCTCTTTTGATCTTAAGCATGACGTCGGTACACACCGTTATTCATCATCTATTGACCTTTCCCTAACGCGCCGCTTCCTCAGCCTGACCACAGGTCATTTGTCGTAGATGGCATCATTAGGCTCTTAAAGCAACATGGCAGGCAGCGTGAAATGAGTCCCTTGTGACCGGCTACAGTAGCACAGGTGTTTAAGTGTGGCACTCCGTAACACTTCACCTAGTTTACAAGTATCGCTTCCAATGCGAGCATTCACCTTTAATTCAATACTAGTTCGAACTTGGCATCATTGTGCTGACTATAACTGACGTTCTTGAAGTGCAGGTATTGAAACCAGAAGAGAAGTTGCACAGGAATGGTTCAAGCTGTACTCAAGAAGTTGGTCAAATGAAAACGGACTTGTT
The DNA here is from genome assembly GCA_963942565.1 of Maea johnstoni. Lineage (NCBI taxonomy): Eukaryota > Metazoa > Annelida > Polychaeta > Spionida > Magelonidae > Maea > Maea johnstoni. The sequence goes on along the minus strand of OZ012685.1, from coordinate 42,292,410 downwards.
TTCAAAAATATTTCCACACCCTGCATAGGTCATCCATCCTTTTCGAAAAGGATAGTTTTATATCCCTTATCGACAGAGAAAAAGTTGTTGAGCAAATTCCATCCAGGTAAGAAAGTTCCACTCTGACATTAGGATATTGAACTTCGCGTGTGTTTAGCAATTTCTATCAATAGGCTTACCTAGGATGCGAGTACTAGTATTCCAAGCTTTCTTTTGTAATGACTGTACTGTTTGTAATATCTCTTGATTGGATGCTGCTGATGCTACACAAGTATACTTATATACTCACAAGTATACAGATATAAATATATATGTAAACATAGGAGAGAGAGAGAGAGAGAGAGAGAGAGAGAGAGAGAGAGAGAATGTTTGGGTGCCAACGTTATAGATGTTGACGAATGCATGCTTAATTTCACAAATGGGTGTAATAGCTGGCATGTTGTTTGATTTTCTATTTTCAATATTGTTTACATCAGTTTAAAACACATTTTTGCAATTGCTATAGCCCATACACTTTTAAATATTGATGAAATATATACTAGAATGGATAGAGCAGTGCATTAGATAAAACATCAATTTATTCAGACCAAGCATTATTGGGCCTGTAAGTCTCTTATGCCAATAGTTAGTGTTTTGTTTTTTGTCAGTCTTTTACTGACAAAGTTCATTGCAATCCCCATCCTACAACAAATGTATTGGTATTCACATTGGCCCCACTCCTTTACTCCTTATTAATGAAAATTCAAGCAAAATTTTATTAACATGGGTCTTAGATTTTTATACAGTATTATTGAACGGCTCCGTATCGCAAAGATGGGCAATCAAAAATAGTTTACACATTTGTTAAATGAAAAATATCAAAACATCTGTACTCGATAGAAAACACTTTCTCGTCTTTAGCAAAGTACTACATTGTCTTGCTGGATGACATGTGCGCGCTTCCCGCCGTTTAGATTCAGTGTAGACTCGTACAGGGAAGTTTATGTCTATAATGACGAGCAAGCTGTAAAGCGATGCCATGGTAAATAGGCAGGTCGCACTATGCAGTTACACCTGGGTTTCGTCAAGTGTGACTTTTTTCTATCTGGTAATCTATACCCAGTAATCTTTCCTCCCTACAGGACTTCAAAGCCAAACAACAATGTTAAGTATAGGTGCTGTGGTAGGTTTTCGCTTAGATAAATACAGGTACCAAAAACAAATTTGTACTAGGATAGGCGGCACAGGAAACCAGCGCCAATTTGCCTTGTTAAAGCACCCCTTATCAGACAGGGTAGCTCTGAGAGGTGAACGATTTGGGCTACACAATGTGCCGCTTTTAATCCTTTCACGACCAGAATGAGATTGGCTAACTCATAATCGAACACACCAGGGAATACTTCCGTTCAATAATACATATATTTTCTTAGATCATAAATATGAAATTTGATTCAGCTGTCCTTAAGATCGAAAGTACTTCAATACATGATTCTAGCTTTAAGTAGCTAAGTCAACCCAATTATTACTTATTTATGCTGTGCGAAGCATACTTCAGACACTAAATGATACTCTTTGGTGTAAAAAACTTAAAGAGTGATAACAATGAAGGTTTCTTTACGTACTTAAACACGTACAGGGGTTATACTGGGATGTGCTTATTACAAAGCAGTGAGTTAACTCCATGAGTTGTAAAGTACCCGGGCAGTGTCTTTAAGGGTGTTCATTAAAGTGGTGTGCTGAAGCTGTCTGCCTTGTTACGCCCTGACCCCCTCACCTATGATCACCTATCACTCCTATCTGCGCCCAAATAACTAGCTGTTTGACATAACAATATATTACCTCGGGCTAGCCCCTCAGATACAGACACGCTGACTTCGCCTGCTCGTAAAAGCCTGGCATTCTCCTGACCTGACTCACTCGATCAACATGGAAACCCTTGATGTAGAACATTGTAATTGTGAGAGGGACAGGAGGAAATCTATAGCACGACAACTTGGACATTGTTGGTAAAACAAGGCATGAATAGTGCATTTTATAAGTTTTAAATAGTCTACGGGGTAGTTTCCCACTCCGGGGCAATAACATCACTCGACCCTTATATTCATCTGGAGTCGTACTGGTATGCAACCTCTGCATCTCACTCCTATAGCTTTCAAATGTCACTCGTAAAGAAGCAAGATTAAGCTTTAAACGAAAAGTCTTTTCAACTCTATGCTCAATGCTATGTAGGCGTTAAACTCAATCATGTTGTTGTACATTATCCATGGGCATAACTATTGGATAAAGGGAAAACCCCATAACTATCTTCCTCAGTCCAAGGGTGTCCACGTCACAAAGGTTCACTTTATCATAATGCAGAACCTCATCAAGCGCATTACAAACCATTTGGACCAGAATTTATAGTAGAATAGCTAGGAAAACACAAGTATCTGAGCTATTCATATATATTCCTACATAATCTACATTCTAGTATTTCTATTATGTGTTTAGAGATCTATTGGCGCTTGACAAGAACTTTATTGCCCAGACTTTCTATTTTTTCAGTTTTTAGGATTTGTATATATTGTATTAGAGTGACTTTTCACCGAGTGCTTGACAGATGTAACACAGTGGAACTCTGATGAGCAAACTGATAACATACAGAGAGGCTGTCAACTTCATCTGATAGCAAGTCCCCCATGTATTAGGTTCCGAAAACCTTGTATGCTTGTTAAAGTGCCTGTACTGTATCTTGTCAAAATCAGCGACACATGTTAAATTGTTTAATTAAGCAAAGCATCAGACAGGATAGCTGAGACCGTCTATAACGCTAAGATACTTTGAGTAAGAAAGTAATCATCATTTACTATAAATGAAAAGAAAGCATTTTAACAGAAAGATGCTGTTAAGTTCTAAAGTGGACTTTGCATCGTAAAGAACCGTGTGTATATCAGATGTTTAATCACTCTGCCTGTACCAAATATCCGGCCACCTGAAATGGCGGTTGACCGGATATTATCCTGATAATCCCCTTTGAGCATCTGGACTATGTATGAAGACACCATGTATGGAAAAGGAAAAAATGAGAAAAAATAATTTTTTAAAGAATGTAAAGAAACGGCATTTTACTGAGAAGCAAAAATGCCAAATTACAACCCACGTTATGTATACTTTATATTTCAAAATCAAAAAGTACGAGGTCTATTGCAAAGAGCAAATCATAATATACGTTGTGTATATACTCTACTTGATTCTTTCAATTCCCAGGGTTCGAGGTCAACTAGATATAAAAAAGGTAAAACCTGGCCCTGGGTCCAGGTTAATTATATATCAGGGGCACACAGGTTTATAGTGAAAAATTCCTGAGTTCCTAGTTGATCTAAAGGTATTCACACACTCATTCATTTATTCGTTCATACACTTATAAAATATGCATATATGGGGCGAGGTGCCCTAATTAATTCTTACTGCCCCCAGCAATGGCAGGGTGGTCTCTAACGTTATGCCCTAGCGTGTGATTGATGACAGAAGTATAACAATAAGGAAAACATCGAAAAACAGTGTGCTTAACTGAGGAAATACATCATAAATACGTGTTGATATATGGATAAGAATAAACCCATGTGGAAATATGTTAGTGTGGTTTCCTATCATGATATGTGTCTACTATCCTGCCCTCATACCCATCTTTATCGCTGACAAGTTGGAGGGAGATTTAATTGCCTAGGGGCAGCAAGTGTAATCTATGATATATAGTAGATAATGACCCTCAACTTTGACCCACCATGTCAAATAATGTAGGGCTCTTCTGCCAGTCACCGGAGCCTTAGAGCAACACATGATAAATTACCAGCATAATAGCGGATACATCTATAGCTTTACTTGTACCTACTAGTCTCTAAGTTCTACATACCTCACTAAATCTCATTCCAATATATTGATAAATCCCATAGGTCATTTTATATATTTTTTGAAAAATGACAATACTTCTAATGGAGTATATCTGACCTCTTAATAGCTATTACAAGCCAAAGGAAACATAGGTCTGTTCGATTAGAGTATGCTATCAACTTAATTAAGCCTTTTATATTTTATTGCATGATTCAGATCATTTACGTATAAATGTATAAGTAACCGGTTTGGCAGTCACCAATGCTATTCGCCAAATGCAACCCTTATTGCAACGTTTGCTCTGTACTCCTATTGGTAAAGTATTACCTTATCAAAAGACCATAGAGCATTGTACACTTATAAACGTGTACTATCCGAGATAGTAAACCTAGTATAAATTTGGATTCAGGTTAGATTCCAAGATGATACACTGAACCTATCTGGAATTCCAGATTTAGGTACTTAGACATGGATCTTTATCGAACCACTTATCATCAGTCGAGCACGTGCATCTACATTGGCAGTAATGCTTGGCTTTGCTTGTGTGCGAGTGGGAATATAGCTTACACCTCCCCATCTTATAAAGGCCAACTTTTCTGCTGATAAAGGAATAGCGTATGGAATACGCAGTCCTGTGCTGAATAGCACACCTTTCCCCAGCGGCGGCAGCGGTGTAATTGCAGGTAAATTACACCCCTTTGAGCTATAACTGGCCAGGTAGATGATGACCTCTTATTTTGGATTGTCGTCACGCTGCGTGGGTTTGTTCTGACTAACAACGAGGTGGAAATGCGGCTTTGATTGTACCATTCACAGGTGATCTACAGCCAATGACTTGCACCTGCACTGGTCACATTTCAATTTGAGGTGATGAGGGTCCCAGAAGGGTGAAGTCAGCTCTGAAATTAGCACCTGTATTTATTGGCAGGATCCACGCATGACCAATGGGACCTGTCAACGACTGGACATCCTATACGTTGCTGTAGCCTACAATGGACACAGGCTACAACTAGCATTCGGACGACATTATTCATACACACATACACCCCCACCCCACACACACACACACACACACATACATACACACACACACACACACACACACACACACATATATATATATATATATATATATATATATATAATATATATATATATATATATATATATACTAGTATATATATATATATATACTAGTATATATATATATATATATATATATATATATATATATATATATATATATATATATATATATATATATATATATATACACAAAAATATATGTGTGTGTGTGTGTAAATGCAGAGTGATACAGGTTATTCATTGTCGCAATTACTACTCAAAGGAAGTGATTCAATATTTAGATATGTGTGTCTTTTGCATGAACTATCATCTATACGATTACATATTGTTAGAAACATAAGAGAGGTTCACAGGAACTCGGAACTGCGATGAAGTTCCAACAAAAGGGTCTTACAGGTGCAAAGGCCCCATTGACAACACTTCATGATGCCACACATTCGTGGTTAGGATCCAGTAGTAGTCACAAATCATCATCCTTTGAACAGTGGCCAAAACTACTCGTACTCCTACCAGATATCTGCATCTATTATTGAACCAACATGAATATAATGCTCCTTTTGTATTGGGGTATACGTTTGGTTTCTGAAGTATAAAACGCTACATAGTTATTGCGTAATAAACGGCTACAAATTGCACTACCATTGCATTATATTCAAGAGTATTACAGGGTGCTTCTGGGGTAAAAGGATATTACCAGCTGCTGACCTATAACAGGAAAAGATTCTCTTGCATGGTCGAATAATGCTGGCATCTGATATGTGGGTCGCCTTATATGTGTGCGGCATTGTAAGATGCTGTAAGTGGTTTCCTCACACCGGTATTGTCTTTATGGGGTCATTCGAAAAAAGAAATGGCAAAATTGTCCCGGTCCTGTTTCTGGTTTATCCGGAATCAAAGCAAACCAGCAACAATAACAACAGAATGTACTTCCATATATATATGTGGGCTGCACGCGGATGTCACTTTCTCGAATGTGAACATCTGTAATGTACATTTCTGAGATACATCTTAATACAACCTCACATGCCACTTTAATTGGAATGGAGGAAAAAAGATGGTCATGATAAGTAGTGATAGTTGACAAAAACATCTTTGATGGAGTATCCCCTTGCTCCAGCTGTAAGGGCACGAGAGGTTCATTGAAGCTCGGTGCTTTCAGTAACTTACAAAGGAGTCTCTAGCCAGCTTGTGGGTGCCAGTCGGCGACTGTATATTGTTATCTGATGCCGCGGTATATATAAACTTTCCGCTGGTAGAATAAACTCACTTATCTCTCCACCTTTGCCTAGACTTAAGCCCTCCAGCCACCTTTTATGAGAAGGCAGAACTAATGACACTGCCCTCTAGCGATGAGGAGATAGCATTGGGAATGAATGCAGCAAGGAATTGGATGAGAGGCCCTTTCCTGTGAAGGGATGAGCTTTGCGGAAATGACTCCCAAATCCTCTACAATCTCGAATAGAATCAGAGATGGATTTTTAGATAAAGCGATGGGATTGGTTACTTTTAGATTGATTCTGACCGCATTAAATGGGTTGGTTTTGAAAGCTATTTAGTTAGAAAAGGTCCAAGCTAAATATTATAAATATAAAGTATAACTTCATTGATCAGGCACTGTTTTAGGCAATAGGAAAAACAAACACAACACGTGTTTTGACAAAAATATATGTTGTTCTATTTTCTTATCCAAGAAATAGGTTAATCATTTCAAATCGACAAATCAGTAATTGGGAAATGCAGTCCTTTTGTAAAGGGTGATGATCATCGATTCAAATCAATGATGCTTTTTTGACTTCTAAAGGTACACCATGAATTTTATTCAAATAAATTATACAAATATGCACGGATGAATCAATAAATGTTTGAATGAATGAGTGAACGAACGACCGGACGAATCATTGGATAAATGGATTATTATTAACCGATTGTATATTGCATACACACAATCAACCAAAATAAACTTAGTTCATGTTGATCCACTCTAAAATTAATGTGAAAGTCGACACAACCAGAATATAAAATTAAAATAAATGTTTTTCTCTCATCTGATTTCTTTCAGCCCATCCATCTTCTAGCATGAGTATATTTTACGTTTGTTTAACTGATGATTTGAGCATGTCTTTCACAGGTAGGATACCTGATACTAGTCAAGCAATCAAAAAATTTCTCTTCCAGAGGAAAATATTCCAATGAATGATATATCAATATCTTGGATTAAGAAAATGTATTGTTATATTTTTCTGCTATCATATCTCTAATGAAGAGGATTATCCGTCTCCTGTCAATCCTATTGCCACTCTCTGCATATAGGTCCCATTCCTTTTAAGTGTTGGAAGATAAGGCCTAAAAAAAGGTGTTTGTTTCCTGTAACCCTACCCTAACAAGTTTTTATTCCAAAAAATCCCTACCCTAAAGGTTTTCTGCCCTCCCAAATCCCAATCATCGTAAAACATGCATAAAACACACATTTTTGACCAAAAAAATAATGAATTTTTTTTACCGACCTACCTACCCTATTTTTTTTCGGACCGTTACAGGAAACAAACAATTTATTTTTTTAAGACTAGGTCAATACACCCCCTCAGATGCCGCTCATTACTAGCAGTGAGATGCAGCTATCTCCAGATCTGAGGTGAGCTTTATCACCATTTAACGGTTGTCTTTGAGCTGAAGGTTTCCCAATCGCCGACTTTATATCCCTTTCATGTATCTCTGCTGCCTTAGTTTATCATGTAAAGAAGAACACAGGTGACCCCTGTTTATGTCTATTTTAGTACTATATAATAACGCATCGGACTTAAAGGGGTGCATCTCTTTATCTGATGAAGTAACAGAGTACATCATAGACTAGGCTGAGCAAAGGCGTTGTGTACATGTTTAATTCAAGCCATGATACGCCTGATCTAGAAAATTATCTATAGAAAGCACCTTCTTTAACAATAACGATCTCAAACATTTGAAAATTATTCAGTTATTCTCTAGATTATGAGCGTGAAACTTACTTCGATAAATATGGGCAAACCTTCCTATGTATTCCACGCAGTCGGTTAATTGGTGCATGTGAACATTTTCTTCAATTCTCTCGGCCTAAAATACGCTAGATTTACTCTGCAAGTTCATGAGATTTCGTATATTTTAAAACTCCAGGCTGAATGTTAAACTAGATGACTGGCTTGATTTGGCAATTTTCAACAAATGCCTACTCAAAACTTATAACAGTTTAACACTTTATTGGATAAACTCTGCGTCTTTTGTTTTTGGAAATGAAATGAAGTACTTAACATCACCTTCAATATATATGATCAAATACTACAACATTGTAGCAGGGGGAATTGGTATCATAGTGGACTTAAACAATGGTACGGGAAGGGGGACGGTAGTGATGTACTGATTTCTCTATTCTCAAAAACTAACGCATTTATTTCAGGTGTATGCATAAAACTCTCGCTATGTCGAAAAGCATTCAAGCGTAGGATAATGATATGGTTGATCCATACGTTAAGTATTGGTGGTATTATAAATTCTTGATACACCTTGTATTTACTAAACAGTTGTTATCAAACTATTTGCCGATACATGTCATTCTACGACAGTAGTTCTTATCATATCAGGCGAGTGTTATACGTAGATTGTTTTTTAGTTTTCTCGTTTACGAGAGCAGAAATCCATGAATGAGCTAATATATCACAACAAAAAAGCGTGTCAGCACACCAAGTTTTTCAAGTAAAAGTAAATTAGCCTTTTATGTGATAACACCTTGTCGACTAAGAAGGGTTTTTTTATGATATAAGGTGTGTTTGAGCTACACGATATGACATTAAATGAAGAGGACGACAGTCAGATAGTCCAGGTATAAAAACATAATTATTGTCAGATGTTGGTTGATTTAAAGGCGTGTAGTTAAAGCAATATGATATACATTCTCCATATCATCTTATCATACATATTCATTTGACCTACTAGGCAATATAAAGCAAAAACATTGCAGGTGATGATTAAAGAAGTGCTGCTTGGGATTCCCTAAATAACTTAACATGACTTATCTGGTAACAAACATGGACTGAAAAGGTCAGATACATTGATAACTTACATGAGGTATTGTAGAGAGTAATACCATTTAAACTCCTACTATGATTCAGGATACTGTGTTCTGCACAATATACTTTTTCTAGTGCACACCAAGTAGTATACTACGCCGTACGAGCAATCGCTGCCCCGGGTTGCCTGGGCATAGATACTAGTACAACCGCACGCCCTTGATGTCACACCTGAAAATAGCTTTAATGCGTGCCGTTTAACCGGGTTACCAATAATGCTCAGGCAACCAGTCGCTGATAGAGAACAGGGCGACTTGTGGAATAATTGAATGTCTTTACTGTAGAAGTCCTCAAGCCAAAAGGTTACACACTACAAGAATATGTTACCTCTCATTCGAAAAATGCAGATACAAATGCATATAAATTCAAAGCAAGAGCATGTGCATTTGAAGGCAAATGTTTTATTTACGACTTCTTTTCTTTGCATTTCAGATATAAGGCAGCAGGTCAATTACTTCTACAATGTATCCTACATTAAACCTGACGAGAAGATACTGGTAGCAGAATTCCGGATATTCAAACTACGACCTCATCATTCGCAGATGGTCGTGTCAGCTGTCAGGAGGGCAGTCCATGTTATACAGGTAACCTTACAAAATTTGCATTTGATTCTAAAATATTAAACAATGCATAATATCAAATATGTACAAAAAAGTATTTTATACCACGATCTAATATATTGGTTTGCAAAAAGAGCTTGACGTGAGAAAGGGTCATAACACATATCATATTTTAAGATGTTTTGTGGAAATGTGTATGTCAAAGTACAAACACAAAACACCCACAGGCAAACCAAATGAAAGATATATAAACAATACAGACTGACACAAACTTATCTTCAACAAAAATATCAACTAATAGATGAAGGTGCATCTTCTATTTTGTAAAGCTCAAATGTTGGGTTGTATTCCATTAAAGCATGAGTTTCTTTTTTAGCTACGCGTATATCAAGTATTGGATAAAAACAACGTTTGGCGAGAAGGTGGTCTTCGCCTGCTTGACCAGAAACAGGTCAGCGCGCATGCGCATGGCTGGGAGGTTTTTAAGGTCACCCGAGCAGTCACAGAATGGGCAAATGGAACAGCACCAAACTATGGTAAGTCATATAGATAATGAAGAATTAACATAAAACTAAACCAAAATTGTGCTTTGAAGTATCGGTTTTAAGCATAGGTATCTTATCACGCGTTTATTCATAATAAAGGTATATTGTGTGAATATGAGATCATTTTATGAATTTAATACATTTTATCAATGTACCCGTTTCCTCATACTCAGACAGTCCAAGACACCACTCAGCACATAGGCTTGTACAGAGGCCTGGAAGGTTTTTGGCTCTTTTCTCCACATTGACTTTCACCATAACATACATTTTGGGCATAAAATGTTAACAGATTTGCTCAGGATTTGGCACACATAAAGTTAAGAGTATTAAAGATGGAAGGGTATCACATCTCTTCCATTTTCACTTTATGCAATCAGGAAATTGTTGTATACACCTTTTCTCTCATTTTCAACGCAAAAAATCCGGAAGAAATGATACAATTTGAACGGAGAAAACGTAAAAAAATGTGATACCCTCTCATTCGTATTGATCTTTCCTCCACGTTCGTGAAATTTGATGGGTGACTGTATATACATATTGATAGGAGCTCCGTTTTAAAACATGCATACTTTTGCATTTTCCAATCACGTGTTAAATCTATATATATAGTTGTTAAGTAGATGAGGGGATTAGTAGTATCTTTCCACTTATTTGATCGTAGCATTTAACAATGTAAAACTTATCCATTTTTAGGTTTGTTGGTGACAGCCACTTCTCTGTCAGGTGACCACATCAATGGCAGCCACATTCGCTTCGCCCAGAGGAGTGAACACCACGACAGCAAACAGCCTGTCCTGGTCGTCTTCACAGATGACGGGCTCATCAGGCACCCCAAATACATCTCGCCCAATGACAGTGGTGAGTAGAGGACCAACAGGGCAACCACGGATTCTAAATAACTGACAATAAAGAAGAAAGGCCAATGAAAAGTTCAAAATATCAAAGCAAAACATTATTATTCAATATAATAATCTATACTATTTATACATTCGAAATTCTCTCTCTCTCTCTCTCTCTATATATATATATATATATATATATATATTTATATATATATATATATATATATATATATATATATATATATATATATATATATATATATACAAATACATTTAATATATTCATATATATATATATATATATATACATGTATATATATATATATATATATATATATATATATATATATATATATATATATATATGTACATATATATGAATATGAAATATGCATTTTTATTCATGTTAAGAGTAAAAACGCAACATCTGATTTAATGTTAATAGTTCATCTTGATTGCTTATCTATTAATGTAATTAAAGCAATCGAGTCTGATTTCTTTGTTCTGTATGCTTTTTAAGAGCCAAAGATGCTGCACTTATTTTATGTCTAATCATCTTGATTGCTTTTCTATTAATGCAATTAAAGCAATCGAGACATAAACTTCCGCAAAATTATCTTTGCAATTCTTATAATTCATGAATTCTGAATCATATTGCAAAGTTACCAATTACCAAGTTGGTTGAAGTTCTGAAATTCAACTAAATTCATTTCTAATATGCCTTTTTTGTTCCCACCATAGATTTCCTTGAGATCCAGCGAGAGCATGATCGCAGGCAGGAGGAAAAACGGAAAAAGAAAACTCCATACAGAAACATGGCGGCCATTCGCTTACTGAACGAAAAGAACCGCGCTGAGAAAGCTGCAGAGTGGTTGACTATCTACAACAGCCAACAAGGACAGGACAACTATGATGGTACGAACCATCATCGTACCAAACGTGGCGCTCGCAGACGAGCACCCAAACGATCTGTGGATTATTATAAGTTCCCGCGCAGACAGAGACCAACGTGCGCACGCCATGAGCTCTACGTAGACTTTGAGGAAATTGGTTGGTCCGGATGGATTATTTCACCGAAAGGTTACAATGCTTACCACTGTAAAGGCGACTGCCCTTTTCCATTAGGACAGAATCAAAAACCTACCAACCATGCCACTGTGCAGAGTATCGTTCATGCACTAAAGATTGGCAAGGACGTCAGCACCCCCTGCTGTGTTCCAAACAAACTATACTCTATAAGTCTTCTCTATTTTGACGATGATGAGAACGTGATTCTGAAACAATATGATGACATGATGGCGGCAAGTTGTGGGTGTCATTAAAACATATTGCTAGCATTTAAAGGCAATGACAACGCGGATGACGATATTTACCAGGCCACGTGATTCTGCAGATGACCATTTATTTCATTGCGGGCAGTAAAACAAAATGCACCACTGATTAAAAAAGGAACCATCTTTGTATAATTTCAAACTATCATCTCGGACATCAGAAATTTTGGACTGCCTTAATCATGTGATAATACCATGTGATATATTCCAGAAGACGTGATACGACATTGAAAATTGATGTAAGGAATTACAAGCCATTTTGGATATCTGTCATATCTCAAACTACGATAGCGGATCTTACATATTGCAGACACTCTTAATCACCGATCATATCGCGTGATTTATGTCGGTCGTGGACCATCTTGACGTGTTACCTTGGAAACAGACAAGATCGATAGCCCTGCGTTATAGATAATCTCTCTTTCGTTTGATATGGAGGAGTAGAAATGTCTAAATCAAGCCTTAATTCATGGGGATAAGGCCATCATCTCTCCGCCGCGTGGAGAGGCCACCAGGGTGCACTGTGACAGGCGGCCAGTAGAGATCTTATAGGGAGTTATGGTCTGGTGCGATGAATCAGACACTATTGATCCAAAGCTCTCCCAGACGAGGAAGGAATTTAACCCTTATGCTGCTGGTGGCTAATTTGGCCAATACAAAATGATGCAAAACACTTTTGAAATGATTGAAACCCTCGCACATTGGTACTCACCTGATTGTACTCAGTGAGAGCTATCAAATGAATACCAACATGACAGGGTTTAGATGGTTTCAAAAGTCTTTGCGTCCTTGTGCTTTGGGCAAAAGTAGCCTCAGCATTGGAAAGGTTAAGCGGTGTTAAAGTGGTTTACTGAGTGCAGTATCGACTTGGGAAGTTTGCATTAGAATCACAGTTATATGTAACTGACTACTTGTATTTTATGATAAAAAGGCAAAAGAAATACACTTGAAAAAACAAATATCAAAGTTAGCAACCTTTGGACATTGTGCTGAATTAATAGAGTGTACATAGTGAAAAACAGGTAAAACTGGATACTCTGTCTACCATGGTTTAAACCCGCAAACAGGAATTTCATCGACTGAATAATGTAACAAAGCTGAATCACCTGTGTACTATACAAGAAGAGGAAGCAAATATTGTGTATGCATTTATGAAGGTCTATCTCAATACCTAAAAAGAAAGAAATCGATCATGTTCTTTATTGACAGTGAGGTTTAAGACATGTATAGAGCTGAACTCAACATTATCGAGTGATAGAGGAATACAATTGTCGTAGGAAAGGAGCTGTGGAAAAATGACCAATTGCATTTGCCACTCAACTTTGGTAAAAGTTGCATTGTAGAAGGTGGACATATATTTCATTATGGATTCTGGATATAATATCTTGTACAAAGACTTGGTAAATAGTGTATATAGTATGAATTATTAGGAATATGTACGGTGCAATTTATTATGATTATTATCAGTGACAAGGCTCATACAAAACATTGCTGCATTGCATGATTCAAGGCACTGTCAGTATACTAGACTTGTACTTACCTGGCTGCTTGTTGACGGAGATAATGCGTTCAAGGAGAAGAACACACGCATTTCTTATTTTCTTGAAAATAGTTGCAACTAGAGATTATTTCAATATAAACAAAGGACAATTTGAGGTATCACCTTTACCGAATCAAACTATATATATATATATATATATATATATATACATATATATATATATATATATATATATATATATATATATATATATATATTATATATATATATTTATATATATATATATATATATATATATATATATATATATATATATATATATATATATATATATATGTATAAATATATATATATATATATATATATATATATATATATATATATATATATATATATATATATATATATATATATATATATATATATATATATATATATATATATATATATATTACAATTTGGTTAAGGTTATACCTTGAATTGATGCTGCGGCTCCTTTACGTACATCTGTACGTACTGTCAGTACATTAATACGAAAAACAATATTGAATTATAGATGTGCATTAATGGTATTACTGATACGAATATTTATAAGAAAAAGTAAAGAGCATTTAACACCGATAAGAGTTCTGCATTATATATCCTTTATGGACTATGATTCGCATCATAAAAGGGTACAATACAAACACACCAGTGGAACAGGAATTGATATAAATCGGTTAGTACAGTGCAGAGATTTATATTAGGAAAAAGTCAAAAATATTACCGAAATTGGCCTATCAAAATGACTTACCGTGTTTACCTGCTTTTTATTCGGCATTTCGTATACCTGCATGTATTAGAAGAATTGAAGTTGAGCAGAGTGGAAAGGAAATCACATATTAGGGAGTAATTTCAAATGATGCGTAGATTAGATATATTCATTATAGCAGTGCTTTTTTAAAAAAAAATCAGCGATCATTTAAACAATCTCTAATTGCTACCTGGTCATAATTTTCATCCCAAAGTCATAAACCTGAGGTAACTAAACTTAGATACTTTCACAAAGGTCTTTATAAATATCAAATGCTGTATTCATAAATTCAACTTAATAGTTTGCCATTTCCTCCTGTAAATAATTTTGTAGTACATGATTGTTCTTTTACTACATAGCATATATAACGGTTGTATACATTCACTTGTCTGTCACGGGACCTAAAATAGCGAATACTCACAGCTTGTCTAACTATAAAATTAAGGAAGTAGAATGTTCAGTGAAAAAAACAAGCAAAGTACAAATAAAGGTTCTTCACAGTATGCCAAAGATAGTGCAAGAATTAATACCCACATCGCCAGTTTAACCATTGGATGATGGAATGTTTTGAAAGACTGTCACAACAGCCTTTTGAATGACTAATAAACGAGCAAGTGATAAGTCTTATATCCTATTGCCTATTGGCATACTCAATTCTTACTGATAATCTCGGCTTACGTATGTAAGGACAACAATTGAAGTTATTATTTTCTAATAATCCCCATTGCTTCTCTTCTCTTTTCAGCAGCAATACATGTGTTTTGTTTTAAATACTACGAAAGTCCAGTTCACTAAAGTATTACCAGTATCACGAAGTACGAACACAGTAACAATTTATTCACAAAATCTTAGCTTTGGTGACAAAATATAGTAACTACAACTAAAGGCTGACTATACATGAAATTCAACTCCCCTCATAATGCATTAACTTAAATCAAAGTTGCCAATAAAGGCATATCCACGAATTGAATTTGATTTGCAATAACGACGTCCACGGAAATATGATAGATGCAATTAAAGCATCTCTAGGAATTGAAATGGTGCAATATAGGCATGTCAAGGGCTTAAATAAAGGCAATAAAGACAAATGCAGAGGCCAATCAACAAGGTCGACAGTCTGTATTTAAAGGGCAGAGTCAATGCAATGAGAATAGGCAATAGCACGTCACCACTATAAAAAAAAGGTCAAACGAAATAGTATGCAAAATCATTCTAAACCTCCAGAAATTTAAATGATATGTATGAGTAATCAAAAATAAATTTTCTTTTGATAAACTTGATTATTAGAAACTACAATAAAACATCTTCACTAAAGATAAAACATTCAACAACTAACATCACCTCAAATAGTTGGCATTCTAAACAGGTGTATTAACCCTTATGCTGCTGGTGGCTAATTTGGCAAGTACAAAATGATGCAAAAAACTGAAAAATGTTTGAAACCCTTGCATATTGGTACTTATCTGAGAGTACTCCGTGAGAGCCATCCGGTGAATACAAACATAACTGGGTTTAGATGTTTTTCAAAAATCTTTGTGTACTTGTGCGTTGGACGAAAGTAGCTTTAACATTGGAAGGGTTAAAGGCTCGAAGAACCATCCTTCCTTTGTAGTTTCTTAACCCATAAAACAACTGGAGCGTATATGTCCGCATGGTCTGACACAAATGGAAGTATCTTGATATCGGAGTTACATTTTGAGAGATACTTGACTAAAAATATTTGTTCCCACTGAGTGTGAATGACTCTTCAAATAGTTTTCAAATATTACTCTATTTGATAAGGTTAGTTGTTAGTTGTTTAGCTAGTTATCCGACCAAAATGCACACTTCAGATGCATATGGGTTTATAAAGTATTCTTTTCCTAGACGTCCTACAGTTACTTACGTGGTACCTGAAACAACCTGCATATAGCTTACAGAACAAACGTGTAAAATGAATAGTGTTGCCAGTACGCGAGTCAATGAATTCAATAAACATTTTATCTGAATATATTATTCCTTAGTTTTTTCGTGTGACCGTTTTAATCGAATCTGTTCGACATACACCCAAAGGGAAGTTTGTTCATACATAAATGATTTCCATTTGTGAATGTTTCTATTGACTAAACTTATTTTTCTTTTTGTGAGATATTCCTCACAGTGTTTACCCCAGACAAGCTACTATTAATATCTAAGGTAGAATAACGCAATAAACTATGATGAATTACGTCAAATACAACTTTCCCCTTCTCCGGCAGGCCAATCATAAATTCATTCTTACCCAAATAAATGCAATTAATGCTTTTTGACCCGTTCGTGGTTAATGATACTTATGACAATAAGTTGAGAATTGAGAATAGTTTTACGAAATATTTGAAGGAGCATTGTTGTTTTTTGTTCCTCCATCAAATATTTTCCCAGTTATGCTTTTCCTTAAATATTTAACCAGCATTGTCAAGCTGCTTTGGCCGCTCATCTACGAGCATTATTGAATTGAATTGCATAAACACCTTTTCTTTGAATTTTTACCACGAAATAGAAATTATATTTTCTGTACTAGATATAGGTTCCATTGCAAAAGCATGCAGATCAAGCTTGACCGTAGGTACTTGCCAAAAAAAAATCACCAGGAAAAAAAGGGCGCAATCATATTGATATAACACTAATCTGGTTGTCTGGACTGATTTGATGAGATTATAACGGTTTCTCTTCATAGTCTTAGTCAATTTTAGATATATGTGGATACACTATCGATCTGATCAGATATGATTGATTGAGGCGACTCAAGCATTCCAGGATAGTTTTATAACATCGGGATAGCATATTTCCGCCTTTTCCCCCTGTGACCATGCTTAGAAGTGAACACGCGTACATTTCACAAGTAAGGATTTTTCTAAAAGGGAGGAAGAGGGTGATGATGATGAGGAGAATGCGTGGGAACTGCTTGACAAGAAGGCTAGAACACAACTTGGGCTAATATTGATCTCAAATAGTCGTAGGCAGCTCCTTAGGGATAGTATCAAGTGGTTTATTTATTCACCTTCTACTTGAGTCACATCACAGGGCCCGTTCATTACACCTCGCTCTCCCCCTCTCTCTCTCCAGAGCAGCTCTGTACTCGGTGACCTGGCAGCACGGGCTCCTCACACCCTTTGAAGCCATCAGGGAAGTAGTTGGGGCGTTTTAGGATCTGAGGGGAAACTCCTAGTAATGATGTTTGATTTGTTTAATACGCCGTACCAAAGACTACAGAAAACTGGGGTCTAAAGTTCATACGTGACTATTATTTGTAGCTGCAAGGCACGTTTTCATTGCACGTTCGCCACACTCTCATTTGGTAAATAGTAACGTAAAACACGATTTATCCAATATACCCAGCAAGTCGAAACAAACAAATAAACAAACAAACAAACAGAAAGATGGATAGATAAATAGAAAGATAGATGAATAAACAAGAAAGCAAGCAAACACGTACTGAAGAAAATAAATAATATATAAATGAATAAATAGATAAATAGATAAATAAAAAATAAGGAATAATAATAATAGATGAATAAATAAATAAATGAATAAAAAAATAATAACAATAGGTATATAAATAAATGAATAAATAAATGCATAAAAATATGTGAATACATAGATAAATACATAAATGATTGAATAAATAATTAAATGAATAGATAACTACTACTACTACTACTACTACTACTACTACTACTACTACTTATGCTACCACTTCTAACAACAACAGCACTATCAACAACAACAACAGCAACATCATCAACAACAACAACAACAACAATAATGATAATAGTAATAATTATAATAATAATAATAATAATAATAATAATAATAATAATAATAATAATGATGATAAATCAGGTTAAATTCATCATTCCTTTTCACCCTTTCCAACCTTTCCTGATGAATTGGGGCATCTGTCAAAGCTCCAGTTTCACAGGTAGGCGATCGTGACTTTGTGTATGTATTGCACACCTGAGCGTGAAGTTCATTAAAGCCATGAGTTCATTATGGAAACCACACTATAACAGCTACACTGATGCCTCTGCCAGAGTGTAAAACCGCAACTCCTTTCCGCAACGTCGCCCTGGAGTAAGGCAGGCAAGAGGTTAATGGAACCCTCCACTAGGCACTCACAATACAACATCACCCACTCGTAAGGGGAAAGTAAAAATCATGCATACAACGTCGTGGGATGAACTTTGTGAGGTTACTTGAAAATAAGGTATAAAAGCGCGCTAAGTCTTTTCCCGTTGCAATGTAATTTACGTATCTTATTTGGCATTCTAAAATGTGAAATTCATCAAGAACTCAAATAAAAGTTAAAACCTTGAATTAAGATATCTCATCTAAGTTAAAACCTTGGATTAAGAAAAGAAATCTTCTAAGGTTAAAACTTAGAAACTATGTGTAATTAAGTCTAATGTAAGTCGAGTGAGTTGACCTTGAGGGTATCTGAAAAACATTGGCCCCCACCCAGAAAGAAAACAATAAAAACCTTAAATATTGTGCCCTAATTAGGTAAAACTTGGTTTGATTTGTGAATTCACATCGACATTTTATTTCTTAAAGAATGTTTGTTTAACATATGCACTTCAAACAAACTTTCTGTTAAGATTTACGTTTTATAGGCAGTAAATTTCCGTGTAAATGTATAATTCACATAACATTATTAGATTGATATCTATTCCCATGGATTTCAAGCGCCGCCGATAACCAACTAACTAGTTTTCAATAGTTTCTTTTTGATAAAATGTGAAACCATGTGTCTCAAGAGAGCCTTAAACATAATTCTAATGAGGCAAAAGTGACTCAAAATGTTCACCCGTGCAGTGGTACATATCGACACCTTGTGAATATGGTGCTGCCACCTTAATTCAAATGTAAGAACTAATATTGAAAACTTTGATTCTGCGCCATAAAAGTGTAAACGTGAATATATTCAAGTTGTTTACTCTGGGTCAGATGGTTCATATATGTTAAGCCTCTTAAAGAAATTTAAAAAACCTCATGTGTTTTACGCTTTGTAAAATATAAAGGTTTTCTGATTGAAGCTATTGATATCATGATAGCTGGATAATTCCCTATGTATAGAAAACAAGCAATATCGGACTCTTTGCCAAATAAGAGAAACAAGCAAATTATGGACCGTCATTAGACTTCCCAAACAAAGTAAACTGAATTTCTTAAAAATCCACCCCTCTCTTGAAAATACAATTCAATTTAATTTTCCTCCCCCCCCCCCCCCCCCCCCCCAATCTTTAAAAATAGCACATTTCAAAGTACTGTACACTGCCTTAATAATCCGTGCTTAAATAGTACGGATCTCTTAAAATCAAAAAAGTCCGGTGTTTAAATAGTCCGGATTCGATCCCCTCATGCAGCGACATCTACCGATCATGATGTAAACTATTTTTTGTCAAGTGAACCGTCGCGGCGGCCACGGGACCACGCTCGAACTTGTCTGCATTTGATCATTAGATTACAGCAGGGAGCTTCCATACGATAGAAGCTCTCTGATTGCAGTCAAAATGTTCAAGCTGCCAGCCACATCAGGTGAGAACAACTCACCTAGTTGCCATTAGCAACCAGGTAAGACAAAGGAATGCATGTCACAAACATTCATGATGGCTTCATATTCAGGAAGCACTAAAACAAATGAATGGGAAAGGGATGGGTTAAAATGGCCAAAAAAGAGCTGAAATATTTCATTTAATTATATTAGCAAAGTTAAAGGGTTAAAAAAGGCATTAGAGTGATGATTTGATAATTAGAGAGTTAATCATGATTCTGCATATATGATGCCTGTGAAGATGATAGTGGCGCATCCTATTGTCTGACAGTGAAACTAACGGACAAAGGGACGAGCGTAGCTCCCCTTCAATTCTTTTTTACATTACATTTTTGTCCGTTTTCAAACATTCCGGATTCTTCCAAACGTAAAAATCCGGAATGTTTTTACACACGGACTATTAAGGCAATGTACAGTATTCCACCACAATTGCAACATCAACCAGAATGAAAGAATAAAGTATTGAGATTCATGAAATCTTTATTATCCTGTGTTGTAAACAAGGAAGCACAAGTGATAAGTATTTGTATTACATGCATCAACTTTCAAGTGAAGTGGTAAAAAATACACATATTTTACATCAATAAACAGTACCAGTTACCACTCCACTGCAAGGAGTCGTATATATGGAAAATCTTAGAAACACAAGGAATGTCCCTGCATCCATCAATTAAAAAAATATTAAAGCCAACACTGAACAAGCAAAAGAAAAAAGGGGGAGACCTTTCACTTTACTCTGAAGAGGATATATATCCTTTTAAAATGCCTCAATAGCTGACATAATATTTAGCTATAGCATTTCTGATTATGACTAGTAAAATGGAGTTATACCTGGGAAGTGAAAACCCTGTTTGCAGGGCTTGAACTGATAGACAATGACAATCAACTGCATGGTGAATTTGGTATATTGTTGTTGGGTTAGTTTTACACTTATTTTACTGCACATAATACTTAGGTCAGAAGGTTATTCATATAGACTTATTATTTTGGTCTATTAACTGAAAATAAATACTATTTAAGAAGAATGCATTAATCACAAAGAGAGCGTAGTTGCACAAATGGACCAATTCATTAACAAGCAGCAATATATTTAGCCTAGCAAATACCTTTAAGAATACCACTCTTATGGAAGGTAATCCTATCCATAAACAATATAATATGCAGCTTTTCTTAACCTGTATGCTGATGGTGGCTAATTTGGCCAATACAAAATGATGCAAAAACCAGAAAAATGACTGACACCTTGGCAAATGGGTACTTACTGTAGAACACACAATTTACACGTCTGTTTATATATAGCGTACATAGCGTGTGGTCCCGCTTCGCTATATTTAAAAAAGCTGAAACTTTTTTTCTGTACTTTGGCGCTGTTAGCGGCAGCTACCGTCGCTAACATAAAGATACGCTATGATGCGAAAATTCCCCAATTCGCTATATTTGGGACACGCGTCATATGTGTGTTCTACAGTATCTGACAGTGCTCAGTGACAGCTATCTGATGAATACCAACATTATGGGGTTTAGATGGTTTTCAAAAATCTCTGCTTCCTTATGCTTTGGACGTTAGTAGCCTTAGCATTGGAAGTGTTAAGAAACCAAAACAACATACCTATTTCTTATTCTATCTTTGTCATTGTGAAATCAATATCACTTTCATTTTTCTTAATACTAACATAAAATAAACTTCCACATCTTCCATAGTAAATATGAAATGTGCACAATCCTCAAATCTTCCAAAGGAAATAATTCACCACATATTCCATCCAGTAACAGAGAACTGGCCAACCCCTCTTTTAAAAGACAAGGTTTTAAAAGTTATGTGCCCCTTCTATTGGAGAATTTTGAAATTACTAAAGTTCTGTACACCCCCATAGTTGAATAGAAACTGTTGGTAATTGAACTTAAGCGCTACCAGAATGAATGGATGGATGAATGAATTTTGTTGATATGATATCGGTCAGATTTTATAATTCTTCTTCAATCATGCCTTTCAAATTCATCAATTTTTTTTATTATTTATATTTTTAGCATTTATTTAATTTATATCAAGGCATGAAAGAAGAACCATATACCCCCTAGTTTTAAGATTGTTTGGAATAAACATAGAGGGTGTCATCAGTCATCATTTGAGATGCAAGTATACTACAGTGAGGATTGCCGTTGAGTATCTTGGATGACACCCTCTTTGTTTATATGCACCGTAATAAAATATAACATCAAAACTTTCCCACAACTGCTATGCCAAATATACTGACTTGACAACTTTCAAAGTAAATATGGTGATTACAAACTTTACTTCTTTGGTGAATAGAATGAACTACAAACCTCAAATATTTCAAGGTAAATATGACATTTACATCGTTAACAATATGATATAATTACAATCTTTCACAGAGAATTGGATAAGGATTATTTACAAACAGATTTACTTAGAATATGTAAGAAATTTACAACCTCTGCACATCTTCATTAGCACATACAATAAAATAGCATTCACATCTTATTCAGGTTTCCAAACCTTTGTGTCTTTCTCAGGGAGTTAGATGTCTTGACCTCAAATAACTGTTAAGAGAAGCTAATCTTAATGCTGACTAGGTGCAGTAATCCGTCAGTATATACATAAAATGCTGCATTATAATGGAGAATATGTACACTCATCAAATAATTAGCCATACATAAAACATAGGAGCTGACACTGAAGTAAGCTGGTACCATGTACAATTCTGACCAAACCAACTGTTGTAATAAGTGATTAAAACTGGGGTATATGGAACGAGCCAGAAATCCTCCCTTCAGGTTGGATTGCTGCCTGACCGCTAACTGACAATTGCGTGCCAGTTGCCCGTGCGCGTCCCACGATCCAAGAAAGGTTTGTTGACTTGTTGTCCCGGTGTCGCGTGACACTAGGGAGACAACAGGTCAACAAGGTTGAGACACCGACAGGTGGCTCCCCCTGGGGCCTGTATAGACTACTCGGCCAGCGGTTTCGTGTAAAGCTTATACACTCATCAGAGGCGGGTGTAAAATTTTGTTGTCACAAAGTGGCCAGGCTAATCCTGGTACCGAGATTAAATAGAATATTTAATGAAGAATTTGGTGTTGATCTAAAAGTGGGGTCAACGTCAGTCTTATCGACTGATGTGGATATAATGGATCGTATAGGTGGTCATAATAGACTTGTACGCACACAAGGAAGGATAGAGGAGGTAGATGAACGGCTACCTCCCGGGTCCAATATGCCAATCCCTGGGTAAAGGGTAAAAATAAAGTGAAACTGGGGTTATCAGTGATAGGCATATGGAATCGGAGTCTAGAGAAGACGGACCCTTTTAACAAGGGTATACCTGGGATGATCTGATCAATCAAAAACATTGAGGCCCAGTGGCGCAGTGGCCCTGAGTCTATGGATCCACATCTGTTCTAAGGACAATCTCACGGCTAGAGATGCCTCAGAATCTGGATTCATGGTACCAAATTGGAGAACAAATATCTCCACGTCTACTAGCCCTGAATGACAGGGTAGGTTGAAGTGTCGGCCCACACTGTTGTAATAAGGGTTTGTTGTAAGTTATCTCTCTATCGAATTATCAAATGGAAATTCTTTCAGTAGTTTTTTGCTTGTTTACAATACAATCTAAATTGCTACGTAACATTCACAGTATCTGAGCATTAAGCTGGCTATAAACCATGCTTGGTACTAATGTTTCTACCTCAGACCACGGACTTCATTTTGGAGATTCTTTGAGGTCATCAAATTCATACCAAATGCCACCATCAGAATGCTCATAAAAATCTCACAAGGTCTAAGATTCTGACTTGGAATTTTGTTTATCACCATTTTTTCTGCCACATAGAAAATATTTTAAAGCCAATTGTTAATGGTGGAAGAAACTCATGCCAGTGTCTTAGCCAGTATTTAGAAACTGGGTGCCCAAAATTGGCAATTGTAAAATTTTGGGGCGTCCAAATTTTGAAGGGGGACCACAATATACTCAGATTTCACCCATAAACATGTATAAATTTATCAGAATAAGGCATGATATCCTTATACAATGCCATGGGAATTATATGGAGATGAAAATATTTAATTACATGCTTGGGATTGACATTTTAAAAAATTCCTCTGAATTTTTTTTGGGTGTCCTGAGGGGTTCTTTTTAAGGGTTTGGGTGTCCAAAAAGACACCCAGATGCCCTCTGGGCTAAGAACATGACTCATGGAAAACCACAAGCATATGGAGTATCAAATGGAACTATTCACAAACAGGTCTGTCAGAAGCTATTTTGATTATGGTTGTAATGACATCTCCTCCTATAATACGGTGAAATCATCATGTCCTTTCCGTAATTACAATATCACAGAACTTCAATTCACAAAATAAAAAGTACTGACTGCATTGCACTATACATCAACTTATAACCAACACATCAAGTCCCGCAGACTTTCCTAACCATCTGCAATATGAACCAACAGATTCTTGTTTATAATAAAGTTCATATAGTGACTAGATTTGTATTTCTCATTATCTTCCATGTATGTTGGGTGATATATACTAAATCCACTTTAATGTAGGATATAATATAAATGATACTCACGGTGCACAATCTTTGTTAAAAAGAGCTCAGACTTCAGGTTCTTGCTCACATATTAACAGGAAATAACAAATGCCATTTCTTTCCATTTATAAAGCGTATGAGAAACATGCATAGCGTTATCATGGAGATAAATGTAACTTAGTCCTAGACAATTATTAGGACACTTGCTGCTAAATGGTCACAAAAATAGATACAAAAATGGTTAACACATCTTGCTCCAGCCCAGTCAATTAGCAAGAATAACAAGTTAACCCATTAATGCTTGCAGCGACCAAAAACAGCCTGACAATATTGCAGAAAGCTTAAAGACACTAAAAGATTATAAAAATTGCACCAGCTTATATTACACAACACCTAAAATTACTTATCTGCAGATTAAGAAATAGAGAAAAGACAAATGTCTGTATAAACTGTACACTGCTTTTGCATTTAAGGGAAGGTTTACAACTTCTCAATCTCTCAACTTTGCATTCTTTCTGCAAACCAATCCCCCTCCCCCCCCCCCCTCTCCCTGTACTCAGTTGGGTACAAAAAAGAGACCTATACTCATCTACTGGAAGATGGCTTCATATTCAGTATATTCAGATTGTCACTGCACCGAGCCTCAACTAGGCTTTTTTCTTGACTCTGACACCCTGCTCCTTGTACATCCTAGGTCATAGAAAAGGTAAATGTGTGTATTGACTAAACACCGGTTTCATAATATAACACTCGGAATGTCATCGCTACAAGCAGAGAGCTAGATATGTGGGAGATGAAATTGGGGCCCAATTATCATACAATCATGAGGCCCTGTGTGTAGAGGGAGTGTCAGGGTTGGTTTCTTCAGCCCCAGAATGGTTAATTAGTACTGCACTCGGGTCATCTTAGGGGCAGACTAAACAGAATGGAGCATGCCTATTGGCTGCAAGCAGAGTATATCATTTGCTACACTGCTGTGAACCGTAATGAAGTACTGCACTCGGGTCATCTTAGGAGCAGACTAAATAGAATGGAGCATGCCTATTGGCTGCAAGTAGAGTATATCATTTGATACACTGCTGTGAACCGTAATGAAGTTCAGGCAGCGAGATCTGGTGGCTTCCTATCCGTTCGTATCTTTGTCAAATCTACAAGCCTTGACTTGACGTTTCTTTCTTGTATCAGATTCTACCGCAGCTACCAGCAGAACTGTAGCAAATGGGGTGGATTTTAATCCCATCGATAAACTCATCCCTATTATCAACAAACACATGTATCAACAGAACAGCTGTTCCCTAATATGTTCCATATAAGAAATGAATCTGTTTGATCAATGTCTCTACTTGACATTTTTCCTTGACTCTGATCTTACTAGTTCCACCAGCACCCTGCCACAAGCGTATATAATTTTATTCAGATCAATAACTTCTTCACTATCAACAAACATATGTATCAACTGGACAGTTATTCCATAAGTAATTTAAGAAATGTAAATGTTTACAGTATCCATTTCGGCCCACAGTTCTGTAGCGAGCAGGGAGGGTTTCATTTAATTTGATAAATTCCTCCTCACCACCAACAAACGTCTATCAACTGGACAGTATTTCTATTATTATATGAGAGTTTCTTGACTCTGATCCTACTGCTGCCACCAGCGGTCCTGTAGCGAGCAGGGAGGACTTAATTTAGTTTAATTTAATTTATTCCCCATCACTATCAAAAAACCTGTATCCACTGGACAGTGTTTCCATAATTATATGAGAAATGTAACAATTATAAATCACTACTGTGCCTTTTTCTTGACTCTGATTCTACCACTGCCACCAGCAGCCCTGTAGCGAGCAGGGAGGACTTAATTTAATTAGATTTTTCCCCATCACTATCAACACACCTGTATTCACTGGACAGTATTTCCATAATTATATGAGAAATGTAACTCTTATAGATCACTACTGTGCCTTTTTCTTGACTCTGATTCTACCACTGCCACCAGCAGCCCTGTAGCGAGCAGGGAGGACTTAATTTAATTAGATTATTCCCCATCACTATCAACAAACCTGTATCCACTGGACAGTGTTTCCATAATTATATGAGAAATGTAACTCTTATAAATCACTACTTTGCCTTTTTCTTGACTCTGATCCTACCGCTGCCACCAGCGGAGCGAGCAGGTAGGATTTTATTGAGATCGATAACTTATTCACAACTAGACAGTTGTTCCATAATGTAATTGTTTAAAGTATCTATTTGGCATTTTCCTATTGACTCTGATCCTACCGGTGCAACCCACAGCCCTGTAGCGAGCAGGAAGGATTTCATTTTATTTGATAAATTCCATCTCTCGATAACTTATTCACAACTAGACAGTTGTTCCATAATGTAATTGTTTAAAGTATCTATTTGGCATTTTCCTATTGACTCTGATCCTACCGGTGCAACCCACAGCCCTGTAGCGAGCAGGAAGGATTTCATTTTATTTGATAAATTCCATCTCACTATCAACAAATCTGTATCAACTAGACAGTATTTCCATAATTATATGAGAAAAAGTAACTCTTATAAATCACTACTGTGCCTTTTTCTTGACTCTGATCCTACCGCTGCCACCAGCGGCCCTGTAGCGAGCAGGTAGGATTTTATTTAATTAGATTATTCCCCATCACTATCAACAAACCTGTATCCACTGGACAGTGTTTCCATAATTATATGAGAAATGTAAATGTTATAGGGCACTACTGTGCCTTTTTCTTGACTCTGATCCTACCGCTGCCACCAGCAGCCCTGTACCGAGCAGGGAGGATTTTATTTAGATCGATAACCTCCTCCTCACTGTCACTCTGTCCCCCCGCCTCCTGACCCAGCCTCACTGCCTGGCTGGGGTAGAAAGTCAGGATAAGATTGAGCAGGACGCCTTTGCTGAAGGGGTTGCGCCAGGTCCTGGCCCTCTGGTGGCCAGTGCCGATACCGTCCTCTTCCTCCTCCTCATGCTGTAGTTTCTTGAGTCGATGGAGCTCGTTGGTGGTCAGGTTCGTGGCACACAGGTAGAGGTGATAGGGCAGGAAAGCACACAGCGCAATGAACATCAGCCCCAGAAAGGCGATCACAAACACAATGCGAGGAAACTCCATGAATAAATGCTGAAAAATAAAAATATCAATATCATTAAAATAATGATTATATAAATAATATTTCAAGCATCAACACCAGACCCCAAAAGGGTAATCATGAATACAATGCAAGAAACCTCCATAAAATATGCTGCATTATAATAATATCAATATTATAATGGGTACCGTTAAGAACGAAATGTTGCAGTATGGTATTGGTACCAATTAAACAGTACAGTATTTTAACAGTACTATCAACTTAACTTTAAAGCATTATTACCATCTAAATTCTATTATGAATGATCATGTTTAGGATCCTGGACCATCCCTAATAAATGATAACTTCACAGTGGTTAGTATCGTTAAGAGTACCTTATAATGAAAGGGTACAATACGGTATATATAAATAAATAAATATATATATATATATATATATATATATATATATATATATATATATATATATATATATATATATTCGTGTTGGGAATCGTTAAAAATTTCGGGCTCGATTAATCCTCACATTCGCCGAGTGATTGATCGATTATAATCGATTATTTGGTAGTTTACCTGACACGCAATAACAGCAAAACTATGCATTCATAAAAAACTAAAACATTCCGAACTTGCAATCCGAGGTAATAATAAATAAGAATAATGAACATAAAAGCTGAAACTAGGATAGAAATCAATGTGCGAGATCGCGAAATGTAAAAGAATAATGGAACTGAAACTGAAACAGATTGCTCTACGCATCAATTTCATCCTGAAATAAAGTATCAATGTAGTGCATACAATAAAACTGAATCATATAAACAATGTTACTTACCAATTCCGCTGGTTCTGTGAGATTATACACTGTAATCCACTCCAGAAGCGAGTTACAGTGTATCCTGCCGATCGAACATATCTTTCAAGATGGCGGCCGTCTCGTCGTGTTTATTTTCATTATCGCTCGGCAAAGATCGAGCGATGGAATGCAAATTCGATTGATTGGAACTCGGCCAAAAGCGAGCCAAGCAATCGAGTTTGCGATTAATCGACCCACCACTAATATATATATATATATATATATATATATATATATATATATATATATATATGTATATATACCATATAGATAGGGTAGATAGGGTCCTACCAGTATGTTCACTAAAACACTGTATATGATATTACATCTAATGAGTCTTACCTGTATAAGCACTAATAGTGTCATGGGCTGGGGTTCACCGTTATAATCTACATACTGGGCCTGCCATAGCTTGGAAGAGCTGGTGATACTTGAGAGAATGAAGAGGCCTAGATAGACAGCATGGCAGCACTGCAGGAAGATGACACTGGTGATGGCCAGGAACCAGCGGTTATTGAAGCCGCCTACACAGCAGTTGGTCCACACACAGTGGTGGTCAAACTTGTACACACAATGGCCGCAACGCACTGAAAAAATATTGAATAATAAATGAACAAGGAATGAATAACTGACATAATACATATATCATAATTGTGTTTTAGTTGTACTTAATGAGAATTTGAACATTACCATGCCAATACAACCAGACTATTTTGGAGATGTCTTTTTAAATTAAAGCATTTTACAGTTCAACAAATTGGAAGGAAAATGTTGATCACAATTATTTAAAATCTATTTTGAAAAGTGTGATAAATCCAGATGACACTTTTCCAGATCTCCAGACACGAATTTGTTTAAACCAGAATTATACGGAATTAAAGACGACATGATATGGACCTCCTGTAGGAGGGAAGTCCTATAAAAACAGTCGAGGTAATAAATCTCTTTTTGATATTCTATAGGAATGAAATTATGAACTTAATAATGCCCTGTGCACCTACCACAATGTTTTGATCTTGGAACTTTGGGAATGCCACATTCCTTACATAGCTGACCCTCTTTGTAGAGAACACCATCATAGCCATCAATGCTGGCGTAGAGAGAGACGTTGCTGGATGTCACGACCCCCGGATCCTTGGCACAGAAATAGTAGAAGATGAGGTTGAGGACGAAGAGGAGGAGGAAAGGGAACGTGTGGTTCTCTGTAGGGTGGAAGGCGTACATCAATGGTACCATCTCTAAGCCAATCACAGCACAGGTGAATAGGTACACTGCCATATAGAGGAACTGGTACAGGCGAGTCCTACAATGAATGAGGGAAAATGACACATGGTTAAAACCATACAATTCCAATAAAATTTCAAATAAAAAACAACAAAAATAGCCATTAAAATTAATTTATCACTTACAGCTCAGTATCTGCCCTAGGTACTGGAAAATGGCCCCCTCCTTGTCAAAGGAATATGATTATAGGTTTTCTCACCATTTTCTACATGTAAGCATTAAAGAGAGACCCAACTCTATTTGGGTGATGGGGACCAAGCCAATACAGTTTAATCCCCCCCAAAAATTCACAAGAGCCTACCTTGTGCTTTATATTCTCAAAAAAAAAATGTGGCGCTAAGGCGGCCATCATTAAAACTGCACTGCGATAGACACTATCATGCGCGGTAACGCTCGGAAAAGTGTGGTGAGGGCCATGCTATGTATTTTACATGGTGCTGGTCCGGCCCCCACCACACTTTTCCAAGCACTAACGCACGCGACATAATTGAATCGAGATCATCGACACAGCCCTAGTAGAAATATGCATTTGATAATTAATTCCTAGCAATCAGCTACATTAACACAATATCTTCACATACCTAGTGACAAACAACTTGTAATACAGTGATGAGAACCCATGTTGAATCCATTTTGGCATCAGTTGTAGGTATTTCTTTAAAACACAAACATGACAAATAAGCAAGAGCAAGTTACAATAGTACACACTCAATATGAAATAAGTGGTTGATCATGTTAAATCTCATATCATACTTGAAAAGATAAATCGAATCCAGCTACATTTTGGTGCACAAACTCACTTTTCATCATATGGTATAGATAGATGTATTCCACACTAACAATGCGAGGATTGCCGTTCTTCTTTTTAGCTATTTTGTATCAAATTTTATGATTTTAACTTTTCTAACCCTTTTTTGTTTTCTGGTGCAACTGTAGTATTATCTTTAAGGAAATCATCATGCTGTTTGACTTAACTTTGTGATGTATTCAATTTTTTCAAATGTATGATTTTGTATCTTATGTGAATACCGTTAATAAGCATATAAATACAAATGCAATAATTCACCTCATGTAGGGCCTTTCTTGCTGATCCTATGACTCCATGTTGGAAGACAGGCAGATCTTTGAATATATACAGTACAAAGGCCAGAGCCATGACAACCACATAGCCCAGGACTAAGAGGATGAAATCCATCTCTTTTGATTGGCTGATTCTATCCTCACTAGGAAAATTGCAGCAGAGAACCGGTTCGAAATGCTGATAGAGCTGGAAGTAGTGGAATCTCTGGAAGTTCTGGACACTGCTCAACTGTTGAGTGGCTGCATGGCAAAGTAGATCTTCTCTGATTGGCTGATTTTAACCTCACTAGGAGAATTGCAGCAGGGAACCGGTTTGAAATGCTGATGGAGCTGGAAGCAGGGGAATCTCTGGAAGTTCTGGACACTGCTCAGCTGTTGCGTGACCCCATGGTAGGAAGTAGATCCAAGCTAAGGTCCTATAGAGTCAAAGATACCAGGAAGTGGGGAGGATGATGGAAGCTCTCCTACTTCCCACAAAGGCATCTCTGTAAAAAGCAAAGAAAACTTTGACATTTTATGAATGAATGAATAAACAATAATCAGGTTAGAAATCAGTTGCAAAAAGGACATTCTTGAGTGTATAATGATCTATAGATTAGACCCTGAAAGGACTGTGTGCCAGTCCATAAATGCCTTTAAGCTAGTAATAAGTGCCAACAATCTAGCCACAGGCGGGATGACTTCAATTTCAGTCTGAGACAAAATTTCAATTGGCAACTTTACCCTAAAAATGATTATGAAACATTACAGGATATGGCCACAGTACCAACCGTCCTGGCCACCACGGTACCGTGGTGGCCCGGACGGTTGGAAGCAATGCTTCCTCTCATTCGCACTCCCTAGAGAACGCTACCCACCTGGCCGGCACTGGCGTGCAGGTCCTTATCTATATGGGTCAAATGCAGCCAGCTAGTAACAGTATACGATGGAGTGTTGACGCTAGATGTGACAGCCATACAGATTTCCACTTGCAGCAGAAAATTGAGTATAAAAGCGGTTTTCATAGAAATGACTACAAGAAAGTCGTATATTTAGTTTAGGAAGTATACGATACTCTGGCGTGCAGCTTAATATAGGAGTTTTAGCATGCTCTTGAGGGTTGAAAGTTGTAACAAGTGACTTTAAAAAGTTCTGTGTGACCATATCCTGTCATGAATATGCTTATCTGACAATAACTCTGATTTGCTTGTGTCATTGAGTTTAACGATCAAGTAGTACAGCCATTTGCACCAAGATTGCCCTTATCAGTTAGCTGCAACCTTTTCCTGTATGTCTTACTTGAAGTGAGAATGAGGTCACTTCGTAATAGACATCCGTGTTAACCCTATAGCCCTAGCTGTGCTCTATACAATACCAAATACCCATATTGAATAGAGAAGGGAAGAGGGAAGAATAGGGAAGAGTATCATATCATTTATTATCTGCTATGCAGACAGTGCTTTCCATGGTATAAATTTGACTTAATTGCTATATGAATATCCTTGCACAAGTGCAGTTGGCTACATATTTGAGAAATTTCTGATCCTGACAGCACTAAATTTAACAAAATTAAGGCCTAAACAAAAATAAGTTTGTTTCCTATTACATGCTAGAAAAAAATAGGGTAGGTAGGTAGGGAATTTATTTTATTTTGACAAAAAATTTTTTTCTCCTCCATGCTGCATTAGATGGAAATGTAAAGCAAAATTGCAGCATCTAAAGAAGTGGGGTATCTAGATTCAAATTTCACTGAACTAGTATTATATTCTGATATTTAATGTTTTCTTCTTTCTTTTTTCAATTTCTTTTGTATGCCATGCATGGAATATGACGCAGTTACAAATTTTGACCTTGATTTTTAAAGATAATAATATTTTGGGCAATAAAAAGATTAGGGTAGGGGCAAAATATTAGGGTAGGTAGGGTAATAGGAAACGAACATCTTTTTTTTTAGGCCGAAGTACCTGGGAAACAGGCAATAATGTTCAAACATTACTACAATAATATACTGTTAAGGAGATATTAATGATGTATCATATTACTGCAAAAAGTTCAAAGGTGAAAATCCCTAATTGATATGAAGCCCAATTAAGGTCAGGGATATCAAATAGTTAGATCTCATATCAAAGGGAAAATAACTTGGTGGAGGCCTGGAGGGGATAGGTCATGAATGCAAAGGGCAGCCTGTTCTGTTTTGAGGTAACTTTATTCTTTTATAACTTTTACTAGCTGTCAGTAGGAAATGAGATACATTGTATCGATGACTGGAATAGACATCTTCAGGGCCTCCTGAGTTAAACTATTCATCAGATAACAGAACAGAAAATAAGGATACACTAACCATTGGGCCAAGCCAAAACAAATAATCATGTCATGTTCAAGGTCTACTTCTCCTGCTACTAATACATTGTACATCAACTGGACATCCATAAATACACCACAATGTAGACGCTTAAGGGCCCGTTTCCACTAAGCAGGGACGGCAAGCGTTTTTTTCTAAGATTACCTCGGCCAAAATCGTTACCCTCTATTTTCCTCTTACCATTTCCACTTGCAGCGATGGGAGAGGGGCGGTTTTCAGAAGCAGCGGTTCCCACCGCATCAAGATCTGCATCGCTCACTAGAGCGATCCAAGCGAGAAACCGCTGCGGTTTTGCAACATCAACCTGAGAGCAGTAGACAGGGAGTGGGCACTGTGCATGAGTCATCAAATTTCGCTGCCTCGGCAACCTATCTGACCTAGATATGATGACAGTCTGTATACCCAGCCAGCCAGTCAGACTCTCTGCTGCTTGCTTACTGCACAAATCACGTGACCAATACCTCCACAGGCTTCACCGCGTAACCCGAGGCGCACAATTTACCCTAGGTACTAGCATGCTGTGCCTATTGGGTTGTGGATCAAGGGGATGTATTTCTCTGCATAAAACAATCAAATTGATTAGTTGATGTCAATTCTTCAATCCGCCACTTCGCGATGGTTTGAATTGTGGTGGTTTCCCGTCCGCAGGTTGGTACACTCCCAAAGGAGCTTAGATTACCAAACACTTCATCCAAGCAAATAGACAGAGCGCGGCAGGAACGGCTTTCTAATGGAGAAACCGCTGCCGTCCTGCCTAGTGGAAACGCACCTAATTCGATTATGCTAAGTTAAGATAGACCACAGTCTTGCAACACTTTAAATGTTGGCAGTATATTAAGCTTTCATTCAAACAGTACCTTAATACAAATTTCCCCTATTATCGCCCAAACACTTGTATCTGCTACACCCCCTGTACTTCGGATGAATTGCAAACGATTCTTCTTTATGTAAGAGATTGCTTTATCCAATGACAGCAACCCAATAAGCTTTAAGATACTATGAAAGTACAAACCTGGATGAACTCTCCCCCAAGTCCTCTTGTGCACACCGACTAAGGCACCAGCTTGTGGTGGGCTGTACTGTGCTAATTGGATAGTGAACTGATGTTAACGTTCAGTAATAATGTGGTACCTTGCCATACAGTGAACGTGCGGCTGTCAATCCACGGGACAAATGTGATCACGCAGGCAACCTATCTACATTCATCTATCTATCTAATTATCTTCTACTTTTCGAGTATAATGGAAAAATGACTCTCTCAATTGTTTGAGTATCTGTGCATTTTTTGACAACCCAAATGTAATATATTTAACCTTAGATGAATGAAT
This sequence comes from Maea johnstoni, assembly GCA_963942565.1. Taxonomy (NCBI): domain Eukaryota; kingdom Metazoa; phylum Annelida; class Polychaeta; order Spionida; family Magelonidae; genus Maea; species Maea johnstoni. The sequence goes on along the minus strand of OZ012685.1, from coordinate 42,257,688 downwards.
AAAAACATCAAAAATTTAACTGATCCCTATGGAATGCCATTAATGTATTTATTCACTATTTCTCTTTAAAGAAAAATGATTTTCCTTTAAAGAAAAATGATTTTTCTTTAAAGAAAAATAGATCTATTTTTCTCTAAAGAAAAATCATTTTTCTTTAAAGGAAAATCATTTTTCTTTGAAGAAAAATGATGATGATTTTTCCTTAAAGAGAAATCATTTTTCTTTAAAGAAAAACTATTTTTCTTTAAAGAAAAATCATTTTTCTTTAAAGAAAAATCAGTTTTCTTTAAAGAGAAATCAGTTTTCTTTAAAGAAAAATCGATCTATTTTTCTTTAGAGAAAAAAAATCATTTCTCTCTAAAGAAAATCAGTTTTCTTTAAAGAAAAATCATTTTTCTTTAAAGAGGAATAGTGAATAAATGCATTAATGGCATTCAATAGATACCCTTCCGTCCGTTGCCGGGCCCCCAACGATTCCCCCTAAATTGCACCCTTATCAAGTTTTCATTCCTCTGTCTTTTTCGAATTCGTATTCACCATGAAAATCATTCACCCTTGTTTTACATGTTTTACAACAACAACAATTGAACAACAACAGCAAATACAACAACAAGAAAAAAAACTCCAGTGTCTTGGTGTTAGTCTGGAGTGTTTGGCAGAGAATCGGACTGATTGTACCCTTTTCTTTAAAAAAACAAACAATTTTTTTATTAATTCTTGAGAGTTTCTCAAGATAGTGTCGTCTAAACCCCGTTTAAACCCCACTTAAATGAACCCCTCAACTCTTTAAACCCCACATATAAACTGTGTTAGTTTATTACTTCCAACAAAAATACGACAGACAGTGTAAATCCAGAATGTCTCCCCTCATGTGCCCTCCATGCCCACCTGTTCCAGCGCCCCTCATATTTGGATGTAGATCCCTTCCTTTTTATTGTTTAGTAAGGACCCAAATTAACTGTGCTAGACAGTCATAAGAACATGTATGCACACGAATACACCCCTATGTCCCTTTCCCCTTTTTACCCTTCAACTGAACACCTCCTGTTTTCCCCCTTCTTTGCCCCTCTCTCCTCTTACGTGGATTAGTCCCATTGAGGCTTCTACAACATAATTTTAATGGCATCAAAATTAATAATATATTCAAACAAGGACACGAACATATCTTACACATATATCAAGTCAAAATAGTGCTGAAAGGTTTATTATGAATTGGAAAACACTGGGCCGGGCGACACGACAAATGACAGACTCCCATCTTTCTACCAACATGTTGTTCGTGTTATTATGTACCATCACCAACATGTAAACACTTACCGACCTTCACAATGATATATTTGTAACATTGTATATTCATGTGTCCTCTGGACGTTTTGCGGCAATAAAAAAAACTATTTCACACTTTCAAAATTTAAAAGAAAAATGTCACTCCATGAGTATATGCGTGTATCTATAAGCAATACAATTGAAACCAAGCAGTCGTTTTTGTATTAATTGAACGACTCTATACCATATGGCGTCCACATACATAATTGCATATGTTAGACAACATATCTTGAATGTTTTAAACCTTTGACCAGAAACATACATACCTCGTTGTCTTTTTATATTTCTCAGCTTATAGCCCAGCAGTTTTGTGTTTTAGTAATGTATATAGACAATTCATGCCACGAGCAGATTATTATTTTGAAACCAGTGTGAAGAATAAATATATCAGAAGATATCAGTTATCTGAACAATAACGATGGTGCAGGTGCGAACGGCATAAAAAACTATTAGTTTTTTCCGGTTCTTTTTCAGTTAGAAACGGTTGATTTTTTAAATTTCTTTTTCTGCTGTTTTTAGAAAACAGTCGAATTTTTCTTCTGTCGCTTTTCAGAAAAAGAGCAGAATTTTCATCTGCCGTTCACACTTGCACCATCGCACTAAATATTTTGATGTCTCTGGAAAATACATTGCACAAACATTCTAATATTTTTGTCTTAAGCCCCTTTCACACCAACTGGCGACGTCTGGCGATGCACTGGCGACCAACAATTTTGGACACATCGCCAACGCATCGCCAGACGTCGCCAGACAACGTCAGTACATTGCCATCACATCGCCAGCGCTCGTCAGCCGTCGTCAACGCTTCGTCAAGCTTGGCGATTTTTTTGGAATGTTCAAAAAAATCGCCAAGCCTCGCCAACGGTCGCCAGTGAATATAGCGTCGTCAAGTGGTTGTCAGCGCTTCGCCAACCATCGCCAAGCTATTCCAGCAGCTCGCCAATGCGTCGTTAACAGATCGTCAGTGTTTTTGGACCTCCAAAGGTGAATCTCAATAGATATTTTAATAGGAAATATATAGATAATATCAAAATTGTCAAAATTATACTTGAAGATTTGATAAATGGACCCTCTCTCTCTCCAAGCATGGCATACAAAAGAAATTGAAAGAAGAAAAATCAAATATCAGCATATAATACTAGTTCTGTGGATTTAAATAGATCTACATACCCCACTACTTTAGATGCTGCTATTTTACTTTGCATTTACATCTAATGCAGCATGGAGGAGAGAAAAGAAATGATATAAAATAAGATAAATTCCCCACCTATCTACCCTACTTTTTCTAGCATGTAAAAGAAGACAAACATATTTTTGTTCAGGCCTCATCAGCCTTTGGAGGTCCATTTACAAGAGTAAATGAAGAATGTCATTGGTGTCATCTTTGATAAAAGGGAAGGGACACTAGTGATTTAACATACTTTGATAATAGCCTATCTCTATGATGAAATAGAGTTAGAAGATTATTGCTTTTCTGTGAAAGTTGTTCTTCAAGGTATATTTTCTTGAATGATGAAAGAGAGGGTGCCATTTTCATATCTAATGATTAGGAATTCACATTACTATGCTTTCATAAGTGTATGAGTGTTTAAATTGCTGGACTGTGACTAAAGAATCATCTGAATGGCATACCTGTCAACATTCAACCATCCACAATCAGGAGATTTCACGCGGTTCACTATTGGGGCCTATTTTGTGGGATTTTGTTTAATACCAATCCTGGCAACCGAAGTCAGGTTATAAGTTTAGCTTAGGAATGGGTTATTGTATTTCACAGGAGTTTGCAAGTTGATAACCATACACATATATTAATGAAGTAACTTTTATTTCATAAAGCTGATATATTCACAGTTATGAAAAACACACAGAGAAAATATCATAAAAAGATTATGTATACTTTCAAGATCAAATACTTCCATTTTCAACATATTATTATCAGGGTGTGAATATTCTACAAAGATGGCACTTGGGTGAGTGCAATATTGTTATGATAGAGGGACAAGTTTTGCTCTCCTTGTATACCTCTTTGATCACGTGACAACTCGGTCGCCACAACGTCTTCAACACATCGCCATGTTGCCAATATGTCTTCACCAATTCGCCAAGAAGACGCCAGTGGTCGTCGTGATGTTCCCAGTGGTCGTCAGTGCATCGTCAGGAAGTTGTCAGCGATCGCCAGCGGTCGTGAGCGAGTTGTTAGCACATCGTCAGATGTACGTTTATGTGTTGCCACTGGATCGTCAATAGGTCGTCAATAAGTCGTCAATCAAATCATTTGGCGATGTACTGGCGATGTACTGGCGATTTTTGATGATTTAGCAGTCGTGAAGACGTTGCCAGTGCATCGCCAGACGTCGCCAGTTGGTGTGAAAGGGGCTTTATTGTTAGCCACTTACGCAGGAGATCGTTGAACTTAAGGAAAGATCGCTACTTTGTTCTCCTTCATGACCTCTGACCTTTTTGCTTTGATCACATGACTATACAACAACATTCCAATTTTGAATGGAGCCACATGGGAGCTTAGAATGGATCTCGATTTACTCCGGATTACCGTATCACGTGGATATTTTGCGTATCTGGACATTTTCTGTTAAATGGTGTTGTTTTAATTTATAGCAAAATATGAATGGTGAGTCTTCATAGCGTTGGGGATGCTTCTTTCTTTCTTGTTGTGTTCAAGCGGTCGGCTGGGCCTGGGGATCGCGCTTCGTGCGAGTTGGAGCCAAGCCGGCAAGCGGACGTCGTCATGAATAATAAATCGATCACAGCGATCGAGAACACCTGGACATACCGTATTGTTACCTACAATGCTTAGAGTCGGTTTTAATCTTTCCGATTGGACGTGTTAGAAGCAATCAGTGGCCATTAGCATCACCCATTTCTAAGTTACATCCATTTGGGATAAGTTTGGCGCCGTTAGTTTTCAAGCAGTGTTTGTCCAAGCTGGTGGTGGTACCCTTGCATTCGGTTTGTCACCGACCTCATTGTCCTCGTCATCCCCTATTTGTACCTGCTTATTACTCCACTCTCCAATTAAGTATAAGAGGTAGCATAGTTACTTGAGTTAAGTAGTTCATTATAATCATAATCATTATTATTATTATAATTATTGTTATTATTATCATTATTATTATTATTATTATTTTCAGTATTATCAGTATTATTATATTATTATTATTATTATTACTATTATTATTATTGTTATTATTATTATTATTAATATTATTATTATTATTTGTAACAGACAGCATATAACCATTTATAGTAATACTCCAAATTCTGAGGAGTATTACTACAGAAATGGTTATATGCGACGTCTGTTACATTATTATTATGACTTATTATTGTCTATATCATTATTGTTATTTCTTGAAAGAGTAGCAGAAATAGGAGTAGTAGTACTGTAGTAGTAGTTAAAGTAGTAGTAACAGCAGCATCCAATTTCCATTTTTTCAAGAAAATCAAATGTGTCATAGTTGCAATTTGATAATGTCATAATTTTGTCATTGTATCCATATTAAAATGAAACAGTGTAAAACATCATAAACAGTGTGTCAAAGACAATACCTGAATGTGTCTGTGTTGCAATTTAAACATTTTGTATTGCTATAAATGTATCCACATTTAAATTGAAACAGTGTACAAATCACAAACACTGTGTCAATTACCTGAGTAGTAAGAACAATTGTAATTCATGATCATGTGAGAGCAATGATGTTTTATATGGTCTTAAGTATCCACTGCTTGTTTAAGATGATATTATGATGCTTCCTGAAAGAATTTCAAGAACTTAAATCTCCTGGTCTTAGAAGTTAGTAGTACTGCTTTATACTCACATGATATTTTGATTAGGTATGTTAAGCATAATTATTGTAGCATTTCAGTTAATTCATTTAAATTCCGAAGTATTTTTGTATATGCATACCTAAGTGACGACCCAATTTGGGTTGTCTAACCAGGCCAACTTTTCATTTTACTCTGTCTCTGTTATTATACGGCCCTACTGACTGTATCATACAGGGGTACAGCTAACCACTAATCGCATAGCCTGAGGATACAGAAAATTGTGTGGCCCGGCTGGCTATAAGAAAAATAACATTTTAAGATCATGCTCTGAGGAATATGCAGTTGAAGAACATCATTTGATGCATTAGTTGTCCTTAGATAGTATGTAAACCAAACTGAAATATAACAGGGAAAACTACAGTAGGACTGCAGGATTTAGCAAAGCTAGTGCTATGAGATCTTGAATGGGGCTATGGCGATTTGAGAACCTGAAATCCTATGGTCTCCAAGAGTTTTTAACTGAAGCCTGACCACCAACTGATATTTTATAAAAAAAATTACTGGCATACCTACCCTATTTTTTTTCAGACCGTTACAGGAAACAAACAATTTCTTTTTTTAGGCCTTAGCTCCAAAAAATAGCATTACTTTTTTCACATTTTGTGCTTTTGATTGATGGAAATGATTTGGGCCTATGCACTTTATCCAGAGGGTGTTTATATAACTTGAGCCAGTTACCTGCTGTAGATTTGGCCCGCATCTCTTGACTCGTAAAACTGGCAATGTTTTGACATATTTCCATGGCAACTGCAGCAATTGGTATGGCCCCTGGAGAGAGAATAAATGACTGGGTTATGAGTTCTCCCAGCTCTGATGAAAAAGCCATTTGCTGCTTGAGTAATTGTCAGATGAAATTGCTTTGATATTTGTCGGCTTGACATATTCGGCACAGTCATTATTGGGCTAATTTGCGGAATTGTATTTTGATAAGTCTAAGAGAGGGATAGTCCAGGTCTTAAGTAAGATTTCATTTTGAATACTAATCAGGGGTGGATATATAATTGATGCCTTAATGGTTCAGTAATGAATGGCACTACAGCTGGAACGAACTACAACATACAACAGTGGCCCCGTAAGACACATGTACATTCTTATGGCTAGCACATTTTTTCAAAGGCAAATGATAACTTCTATTGTCTCACTTGCTAAGCAGGATAGATAGAGCAATGTATTAGAAGTAACATTGAGTGCCTGGTCAGGGCTCATTGGTCTCCCACCCATCATTGACATGGAAAAAGGGCAAGTAAAACATTCTTAAAACATATGGCCTATCACTTGGATACAAAATTAACAAATTTGAAATTATCTCATACCAATGAATCTATGGCTATTCCAGGGGAAATAGTAGCACAGGTCTTTAGGACAGATTTTTGTAATTGTACCGAAAGAAAAAATGATAACAAATTAAGTTTGGAAGGACGTGTAAGATGCACTTGCCCTAAGGGTAGGGTATACTGATAAGTTAAGCCCCGCTGATAGATTAGCTCAGTGTTTTTTGCTGAGAAAAAAATGGATGTGTGATTTGTGTGTAGACAGTTACATTTTGGTTTGGTAATAACAGTGTTTATGATGTCTTACATTTACACAAAGACAATGGTCCAAAGTTTAAAAGTCTTATTTTTAATGTTTACTATCCATGGCAAAAATGAGAATTTAGTCTTAATATTCAACATATTACACAAGCCTATATACCTGTAAGCCATTGTCCGTTGAGCAGATGAATGTCCTGTTTCTATAATTAGCATTTCATTTCCCTGCATTGGATTATTGATAAGCCATTCCAATTCCTTCCTGCCCAATCACTATTCACAGTAATAGCTCTAGGCTACCAGTCTCTTCTAATTTTGCCCGCCTGACAGAAACTCAGTAAACTTGATATCAATCTACTTCCAATCATTCTTTCATCAATTAGGCCACTCCAATTTAATTACTTGTCTTACGAGCTTTTTTTGGAAAAAAAATCCTGTCAGACTCCAAAAAAAAAGAAAAAAAAAGTCATCTTTGGTGTCTTACGGACAAAAGTGGTTTAAAATTTTCTGTCAGACTCCAAAAAAAAAAAAAAAAAAGTGCAAGCTTTAAGAATATTCTTTGTAAGTGTGATTCAATCAACTACAGGAAGCTATCATTGCTGTAGTAGAGCCTCAGACTTGAGGAGGTATACCTCCCACCCTTCAGGTTACAGGGATTAATAGATTGATTGATTTTATTTAGTTGAGAATAGGCTGGTAGAAACATTTTGCTACCAGTCCTAGTCGTCAGACTCTAAAAAAAATAAAATAAATAAAAAAAGTCACATTTTTCAACTTTTTTTTTTATTCCAAAATGGCTCATTTCCTACCTCCTGAGCACGTAAGACAAGTAAATAAATTGGAGTGGCCTTACAGGTAAACGTAGACTTTTATGGCTGATTGAAACATCAGATTTAGCAATCAGGAAAGGTGTGTATTTGTACTGCGTCTATGCTCCGGTTACCTAATATTACGCTGTTGTTGCCGAGTTCCCTTCCTCTCTCATCTCCGTCTATTGATTATTCAATAAATCCTTTCTATTTTCCATCCCATTACAGGGATGGAGTCGATAGCTGCACTTGGGACCCTACTACTGCAGAGTGACCTGATCATCCAGGAATGGATTTACTACTGATAAAGAAGTCTACACATCCAGTGTGATAATTCGCAATGAATCAAGCATACACCATGGCGCCCAATAAGCGCTGGCCGGAGTTTTATGGGTTCGGCATTGCCGGAGACGGGCCAGCCTATGTGATCAGTGTGGATCGAGGTAGCATTGCCCATAATGCCGGAATAATGCCTGGGGATCAGTTATTAGAGTTGGACGGGCACAACGTCACGGATATGTCGGCTGAAGCAATACGGACGTTGGCGAAGCACAGTCACAGTGTGCCTCCCACGATAGGTGTCGTGTCGCGGATACAGTATGTGGAACTCCTGGCCAACAGGCGCTACGGGTATGGCCTTAGCCTGGTGGGGACACGGCCTGTGGTGGTGGAATCTATACAACAATCAGGACCCGCCTTTCAGGCCGGTATGAGAAAAGGTACACAAAGAACACTTAATCTTTATGTATACATTTAAAGTAATTTTTCATATCATGTACAGGCAATCAAATCATTTCTTAACCTTTCCAATACTGGGGTGACTTTCGTCCAAAGCACAAGGACACAAAGATTTTTTAAAACAATCTAAACCATGTCATATTAGATTCAATGAATAGGTGTCACTGAGTACTCTCAGATGAATACCCATATGCCAGGGTTTCAGCCATTTTTCAGATTGTTTGCTTCATTTTTGATTGGTCAAATTAGTCACCAGGGGAATAAGGGTTAAGTCAGTTCATTATGGTGGATGCAACTGGAGTACCTGACAGAATCCACTGGTAACTTAATCACATGCCTTGAGTTGGATTAGAACTGTGACAGTGGTGAGAGACAGCTAACAGTCAGTGGAAATACCTTAGACCACTCAGCTAAAGGGGATGGCCCCATTTGCCTCTAGAGTGTATATGGTCTGACAATTAAGTTTTAATAAATTAAATTCACCGAAAAGAGTGATACATGTATTTGATAGTCATTTGAAGGGAGATTGCTAAAGGCAACCGGATCAATAACTTTGAATAAAACATCATCCAGATATTTCTTTGCTATCGAGATATTCCTATAATATGTCAGACCATCAGTACAGGTTGCTTGAGATGTGAATGGATTAGTGAATGCCTGAATTGAAATTGAAATCTCTCATTTTTGATTTGATAAAAAATAAGCCATAAAGAATTTACTTCTTGAAATTGTAATCTTAATACCCTAAAACTGGTACATATTTACGAATATTGTTTTGTTATTAAGATATTGCCATTTTTATCAGACCATGTGTATACTTCAGATATGAATGGGTTAAGTATGGTTTCACATACCTTTTATGTCATTCAGACTGATACTTACTTATAAATGCACATCTTTTCAGGTGATATGGTCCTAGAAATAAATGGTCGCCGTGTGCGGCATGCTGACATGGTCAGACCCATTCTGAACACGAGAAGAGGAAAGTTAACCCTGGCTGTGGTGGCCGTCGAGAGGAAAGGTGCGACGCGGGAAGAGAAGAGAAGAACCCCGGGGAGCAGAGTCAAGAGAGCAAGGGATCTCTTCGCAAAGGTAAGAGTGATCAAAGCTTTACTATTCACCCCCAAGATGCAACATAATTTCCAAAACATGACTTGCTGAGCGGGGTAAGCTGCCTCTAACGATTACTTGCCCCGCCGGCACATCCACTTGCCCCCAACTCTGTTAAGCAAAGGTGAGTTACATTGCGAGGACTCTGCCCAAGACAGTACTTGCCCGGCGGGGCAAGTTAGGTTCTCAATCTATATTATAATCATAAGTCTACTTATAGTTGTGAGTTGAGTCTTGGTTTAACCTATTTCTCATTAGATATTATCATATCTGTACCTAAAGTTGTAGATGAAGTCTAGGTGTGACTAGTCTTGAACCTGGCTTTTTCAATTTGGTATTATCATATTTGCACTTAAAGCTGTGGATGAAGTATTGGTTTAAGTAATTGGTGTTCTCATTGACTTGTAGTACGCCTCAGTGTCAATGCACTATGCACTATGTAAGTAAGTCACCTGGTGCACCGGAGCAGCCAGGTGTAGTGGTTGTTTCCTGCTGGTCTAGCTGTGGAGTCCATCCTGGTGCAATGGGTACACCCTCCTTTGTGAACTACCCATGAGATGTAGGGAACTCAATATACAAGCACTGAAATCTACCACCTCCAATCAATATGATAATGATTTATATTCACTGGTTGTATCAATGATTCATTGACAAGCCTTAATTTAGCTCTACCATCTACCACTATTGATTATGATTGAATACAGTGCTTCACATCATAATGATACAAAGTGTTAGTAGCCTATCTGAGAACTCTCTAAACAGGGCTTGACATTACAGATAGCCCCGTAGTCATGACTATTTAATCATGGAAAATGGTATTTCTGGCAAGCTGAACAGGCCCTCAAGATGCCCGACTTGACTATCTATCATTGGAATGGAAACTGAGATGTACATTCAATTTCATAACAGGATCTTTTGAATACCAAGTTAGCTGACAGAAACCTTGAAAATTCATATAGGGTAAAGACGGATATAAAATAGGCTAGAAAAATATACAGAAATAACATCAAACCTCAAGTTTAAGGAATTTAAAAAGTATTGTCTCTATGTCAAGGTTAGATATGGTAATTGGTATCAAATTGGCCGGCAACCTGAATGCCTGGCGGGACTATCTGATCTTGGGTCCAACTTGCTCTGCCTGACTACCTGGGTTGGTGCCAATGCTAAATCGAGTTACCTTTTGCAAGTGGGCATTCGTTCATCATGAATCTGGGTTATAAATGAGTAAAATTGCCTTTTCAGAATCATTTTAGAAAATGTAATGATAATGAATATCAATCCCCCCAAAAAAGGAAGGTAAAAACGGTATAAGCATATGTAGACAAACGTGGCACTGTACACTGTTCCTATGGTAGATACTCAATGACTCCAATACTATATACTATTATATTATATACTGGTCCGTCCTAGCCACCAGAAGCGTACCTAGTTCACCTTGATCAATGGTGAACTATATAGGCAAGTACCACAGTAGCAGCTCAGCCACTCTCCACAGGGATCAGCTGCTCAGCATGACTCCTGGCAGCATGCTGATAAGAAGCCCTGCCTGCTACTTACTTCTGATCAATGATTGTGCCTGGGAATGTATGAGAAATATTGGAACAGCCTAGGCGCATCAATGAAAAAAGGCTACATATTTGTTTAACCCATTAATGCTTAAAGCGTAACATTTTCCCTTGAAATATTGTCTCAACTTTGCTTTTGTTTGCAAGATTTTATTAAGATTGTATGGATGCTTTTGGCCACTATGAGCATTAATGGGTTAACACTAATGTTTCCTTGTTGAGTAAAGCACAAAAGTTCTTCAAGGTAGGTAGTTGTCATTCCGGTGCAAAGTATCTCATAATTTACTGATTGAACATCAAATTTGTTAGTTGTCAGAACACTAGTATTCTATCGTCTCAACCTAATAATCTAATGCTTATTATCATGTCTAAAATGCAAAGTTATAAAAAGTGATCTGTCAAAGTTAATATTCAAATCTTGTCAATCAAATGCTGTCCTTTATAAATTCCATCTCTGGTACTGTAATTTGAGTGAGCACCATGGAATTGCAATTCCATTAATTTGGGCTAGTACAACTTTATAGCTATTGTCACACCCTTTAATTAGTTTGATTCAGACTTCCAGCCCGACTAAGTGTTGTAGTGGCTATAGTGGTGGCCTAATTGTGCTATGTGGTGGCCCTAATTCCTAAGTTGAATTAGTTGGGGATTGATCCCTTTGATACTTTTTGGGTAACAATTAAAAAACCTTCATTTCTCCAGTCGCTCAATATAACGGAGGGCTTACTTCGAATAATGTCATTTCCATTTCACATTTTTTTAATACACAATAAGGTCTCATTTCTATATCAATATAGATGAAAGGGAAAGGTGGTGAAAAGACAAAGTTGTTCACCCCCTTCCCATGTACAGGCACCATGAGGGGAAAACCATTATGAGAGAAATTTTGTCAGTGAGCAGAATTGACAGAAATACCCACTTTGATAATGCAACCCTGATTAAGAATACCTAAAACTAAGTATATAGCAGATTCCCTTTGACACCTACACCATATCTGCTTATGAAGATCAACCATACAAAGCACTCTTATTATTTTCACTAAGTCCACATTACGCTGCTGTAAGAAATCTAATTACATATCTCATATTGAGGCTGCCTGCCAGAAGAATAACAGGTAAAGGTGAGTATGAATATTACAAACACTGCAGGTAATTAGCGATGAATGCTGAAGTCAGTGATGGACGGAGGTATCAGGCTAGCTTGTGCTCGCTCTGGTGCAGCAGGGGATATGAGACTGAATAATCAACTTCTTTGATGCCAGATGGTCCACCTTCATTAAATATGTAAAGGTGCTATTGATTTTTCACGCAACAGTCCTAGCAGGGGAGTTGAGCTCTCACACGCTACCTACACCCATGCTACACACTCCTAGTCTTTCTCACACAGCTCACTGCAGTGAGGCTGCTGCTAGTTCTGTTAGGAATCAGACATTTTTTCAACTCGATTAATCGTTCAGGTGTATGATCGATTAATTGCTTTTAATCTATTATTCCTTATAGGGGTTTTGAATTGCACCAAGTAAGAACATGTTTCATAGGATTTCTCTGGCATATATGATTTATATGAACATGTTTCATAGGATTTCTCTGGCATATATGATTTGCGAGTGGAACTTGGTGAATAGTAATACTGCTGCTTTTTGTAGAAGGGTTGTCTTTTATGAAAGTAGTATACCAATAACATGTACTTTTAACTGGTAATGGGATGATAAAATAAACACACTCAATTTATCTCTTTCACATATACCATTACATCAAATGAATAACAAAGCCCTTAAAAGTGCACACTTATGTACCATGACTGGTGTTGTACCTTGTTTAACCATTTATGCTCAAAGCAGCCAAAAGCAGCCTGGCAATTTGGTGATATCTTTAAGGTAAAAGCATGGCTGGAAAAATATTTGAATGATAAATATTCGTCAGAATACTACAACTAACTCTCCTTCAAATACATGTATTTCATAAAATAATTCTTAATTTCCAAGTTATTGTCAAAAGTATGAAACATCTACACAACATCTTCAAGAGTAAATCTTAAGCATTAACGGGTTAAAGACGCCTACATGATGAAGAGCAGAGGATGGTGTCAGGGAGTAGTTTACCTGTAGGTACCAGTGGAGCTATGTTATATAATGCACTATTGATCCTGCCTAAGTTGTGCTACCTAGAAACAAAGCACAATGAATTATTTCTCTATTATCTCACAGTGAGTGGCCTCAATTCTCATGCACTTTGATCACCGCCAGTATGGGAAAGCAGTGCATGGCATGGTCATGGATTCAGCCACTGATATCACTCTACATCTTTTTCAGAAAACAGTAAAACTGACTTCCTCCATGATTGGGATAATAATGACATACTCTATACTATAGGGTCACAATTCAGGCTTATAAGCATTATTTATTTGTTTTCATTTAATTATGTATCAGGCCTAAAAAAAATAATTGTTTGTTTCCTGTAACCGCCGAAAAAAAAATGGGTAAGTAGGTTGCTAAAAAAAGTTTTTTTGCATTATTTTTTTGGTTAAAAATGTGTGTTTTATGCATGTTTTATGTTGATTGGGAGTTGGATGGGCAATAAAAACTTTAGGGTAGGGATCTTTTTGAATAAAAACTTGTTAGGGTAGGGTTACAGGAAACAAACAACTTTTTTTTAGGCCTCATGCTAAATCAGATCATAGGAATAGAAAGTGCCTTGAAGTAAAACAGACCCCTTAACATGTGTTATAGATATTGAAGAGTGTTATGCCGTAATTAAGATGATAAGGTATATGGTACCCCAAATATTCTTCATATCTTACATTATAGGGTATAATAGAGAATAGAATTATAAGGGTTATTTGTAAGAGGTATGTATTGGAGGAGTTATCTGGTTCTGCCTTTGTTCTAGTTCTACCTCTTATCTATATATGATATATACTGATTCTTTCCATTTGGAAAATAATGGCATATGCTTGAAACACAATTAAGACAAAGCACCACAGGTGCTCCGGATCCTGCAAAAATGTTGCTGGTCCTACAAATATTTCTCTAACATAAAAAGAAAAAGCATTGTATAGAATTCACGGACACCATTTAAAAAAAATATATTTTATTTTCATTTATTTCAAAAACATTTGGGATATTCTCGAGGGGAAACTTGTTAATAAGAATGCCCCCAAATGTTTACTGGCCCTGTATGACCAGTTGAAGTATTTTTATACTGGCCCGAAGCTGTTTTTCGGAATTTTTACCAGCCTGGGGCAATAGGACCACTGTTAGTGTCGAGCCCTGCACCATATCATATTAGATATCTCTTGTACTTTATAAGATAGGAATGTAGAGTGCCCTGAAATAAAACAGACACACCCCTTCCAAAAAATAATTGGAGATATTTACAAATTGTTATGTAGTAATACTGAGGTTACAGAATATATATAGCAAATCAACTAAACCCTATGCATATGTGTTTCTTTATAAATTTACATCTTTGTTAACTGAAAAAATGAATTTTTAAGAAACAGGCTGTACAATCCTTCACTTGCCTCAAAGTTTTCATAACTCTAAGAGAAGAAATGATAAAGAATTAAAAAAAGAATCCAGATTGTATAGACCCGCTATTGATATCTGAATATGTGAAGAAGCAATGATATAGTGATAACTGAATAGCCAGGAACAGCCAAAGACCCAAGGTATTTGAGATTTGGTAATAATTGAGTTCTATGAAGAAAAATAACTGGTTTGATAGCCAAGTATTGTTGAAATACTTAGCGGTATATGCAAAGAAAGGAAAAGATAGATGATGCTTCAGCTTGAGTTACCATAAAGTCATTGAGGAATGTGACTGTCAATATTGTTAAAATACTGCGCCTTATGCAAAGAAAGGAAAAGATAAATGATGCTACAGCTTGAGTTATTATAAAGCCATTCAGAAATGTGACCGTTGATATTGCTTCTTCCTATTTGTAACAGCTGTATACACAGAGTGGTGTATATATAGGTTAGTGACATTATGAAGGTGGTGGGAGCATAGTGTTCATGCATGCTCCACCTTATTTCCATGATATTCAGTATTGCTTGCCTGGTCTCCTTCCAAAGATTCTTATATAACAGTCCACTATGCTAAATGTGTCAAGTAGTCTTGAGGAGGACCCTTTAAGCCTTAAGGGTACGGTACAGGATTTGGGTGCAGGCAATTTTTATGTAAGGAGACCAGATCAATGTGCATGCATTTCTTGTTTGATTTACCCTAGGCTTAGAGTGTGACTTTTTCTATCCTTAAAGGAAAACACTAGAATAACCCAGGCCCATAATCCATAACTCTTGTTGAATCAAGCACCATTCTGGCATTGATGTATTGGTTATAGCTTAGTACAGATACTTATATAATCTATCAAAATAGACAAATCTATGTTGTTCTGGATGACACCTTGGCTATTGTCCAGTTGTCTGTGAAGGGCCATCCGACCTTGGACGGTGTTAATAACTCCTAACAAGTGAACTAAAGATAATGAACACCTGTATAGCTTCAGTCCTTTGATAATGGTGTAATAGGGGGCATAGGACTTTCATTAAATATATTTATAACTTTAAACCTATTCATCCATGCATTGGACTAAAAGGGACAGACTGATTTAACCCTTCCAATGCTAAAGCTACTTTCGTCCAAAGCACACGGATGCAAAGACTTTTGAAATCATCTAAACCCTGTCATGTTGGTACTCATTAGATAGCTCTCACTGAGTACTCTCAGATGAGTACCCATGTGCCGATTTTCAGTCATTTTTTCAACTTTTTTGCATAATTTTTATTGACCAAATTAGCCACCAGCAGCATGAGGGTTAAAATACCTTTCTGAGGAAGGCACATCTTAATGAAAATACATGGAGGAATACTTGTCAGAAATTGACCTATAACTTTCCCCTAAGATTTTACAGATTTGATTTTTTTAAACTTCTACTCCCATTAATGCTCACAGCAGCCAAAACAGGCCTGGTAATTTTGATGATATTTTTCCAGCAAAAGCATATTTTAGAAAATATTTGAAGGAAAAATATTAATCAGAAGCCAAACAGCAACTCTCCTTCAAATATTTTGTGAACTAGGACTTTATTCCAAAGTTATTTTCAAAAGTATAAGAGTAGCAGACGATTCTCTCTAGAGGAACTCTTGAGTGTGAATGGGTTAATAGTGTCACTTCATCCAGATGACAATTGCAGGGCAATTCAAAGCATGATAGGGTGAGCTAGTAGTGTCAGGTCAGGCTAGTGTCTACATTTTCAGCTCTAAGCCCATGACAAAGATCTTTGCAATACTGAATCTATGTATCTGGTAACTTGAGGAAAATTCCACCTTCAAATATATTCTATAATATGCTTCAGTAAGAAAGATGTCATCATGCTAGTTGGTCAATAGTGGTGCACTACATGAAACTGCATGAATGTGTTGAAACGGTCTTGCCACAAATCCTATAAATATGTACCTGCTTTGTGGGACAGGTATCGTCTTATTTAAAACACCATATACCTGCTAAACCTGATTTCAGATGGTGATTGCAGGCTCACAGCCCTTAGAGCACCACTATTCACCTCAGTGGATACTATGTAACCCATTTATGCCTGGACACCTCTTTGACCAGTGTTGTCTGGATCTATTGTACTTAAAATAACTTAAAATTTATCCATGGATTCACAAAAGATTTAAAAGAGGAATTTTGGTTGTGTTCTAATCAACATGTTTCCTTTGAATATTTTTGGAATAATCCTTCAGTCAAAAAGAAATCAACAAAATAGCCAGGAGGTGTTTTGGGCTCTACATGCATGGGTGGATCAAATATAATCTATATTGGCTGCTTTGCATCAGTAAAACACACTGATCAGATAGATCATAATACCTCAAAAGCCTATTTTAAACCAGTAGATATTAAGGCCTGGTATTCTATATCCTAATATTACCCTCAAATCCTGTAAATTACATTTTTTTTTGAAAACCATCTAAACCCTGTCATGTTGGTATTCATTAGATAGCTCTCTCTGAGTACTCTCAGATGAGTACCCATGTGCCAGGGTTTCAGTCATTTCTCAGGTTTTTTGTATAGTTTTGTAATGGCCAAATTAGCCACCAGCAGTATAAGGGTTAAGCCACTCAAAGAGAGCCTAGAAGCTCACATGTGCTGCGGCTGCTGCCCAGCTGATTTCTCAAAAGCTGCTGTTTAAAGGGGCCCTAAAGGCTCACAAACATATCAGCTTATATGAAAGTTATACACTTCAAGAACAGGATGCTACCATTCTTTTTCTCTCAGTGATCCTGTGAGGGGAGATTTTTGCGTATTGTCATCCTCCTAGACAGCCTCTGCCAGCCACTGGGTGCGGCCATGTTTTTCAAGTGCTATCAGCTGTGACACAATCGGGTGGCAGGGATCACATCCTGTCTCCAAGCTACCTCTGGGCAGTGTATCAAACAGCAGTGCTCCTGACAAGAGCTCTCTGCACAAGTTGCATAAAAATGTATATATCAAACAAGAAAATGGTGAAATCATGTGCAGCAATTGGCTGTAAAAAAAGACACGGTAGTGGAGAAAGCTTTCATAGATTTCCTAGTAGTAAATTTAGACAAAAACAGTGGTTAGCATCCATGAAACTTTTAAACCCACCTGTCCTGAAGTATGCATATGTATGTTCAGACCACTTCACTGACGAGGATTATGTCAGGAATCACACACTGCAGTCAGGATTACTTCAGAGTACAGTTAACAAGGTTCTGAAGAGGGATGCTTTTTAGAAGGTTTGGGTACTTGTGAAATAGGTGTGCATAATCTCTCACACTTCTTCAAAAAAAGAAACAGTCACAATTGATACACCTTTTATCATGCTCCATGCGACTCCTATTGCATCTAGTCTTACTTTCTTCAAGGATATAATATCTGGTAACCAATTTTCATAAATCTCTTATTTCAAGCAGAAGTGATCATTGCAATTTATCAATTTCGGGATTTATTTACTTTATTGGTATACATTTACTAGTCTCAACATGATTTACCTTCATTCAGTTGCTCAACGAATGCATTAAATGTTTAATATTAAGCCAGCATGAGAAGGGTAAATATCATTCCCTAACTTACAAAATTGAAACAGCTAAGGTTATAGTCAGTCATGACCCCATTTTCACTGGGAAGAAATACATTTCTAAATAGTACTGCAATATAGAGGAAGGTTGAAATCAAAATATCTCAAATTGCAAATGACCCTTTCTTCTATTTATGATAGAATAAATGACATTTTCATTTACTCATTGCCAACCTTCTCTTAATGACTTATGATTAATAATCATACTCTTCATTATTATGATCTGATGTACAGACTTTAGCAACCCTAACAGCTAACTTTCAGGGTGAATGGCAATTTTCATAGGTACCTCAACATGGTCTTTATTAATCCACTGAGAATAGACTGTGCAGGATTTTGTTAGTTGTGTTAGAACTGAGGTTTTGTCTTATGTCTAGGTCCCTAGGGTAATAACAAAAGTAAGTAAAGGAAAGGGACACACAGGGTAATTGACCTTGTCCAATTGGCATTACACATCTAGACCCCATGGGACACAAGGTAGTAAACACAGGAAGTGACTAGCAGTACTGGGAACAGCAATCATCTTTATTTCCTTTAGTAATTGTGTACATATTCATGAAGATTATAGAAAAGAAATGTCAAGAATACCTTTGGAAGGGGCCTGATAATTTAAAGAAGGAAAGAAGTCTGACAGGTGCACCACAACATGCTATTTAAGCGCCAGCCCTCTGTTTCCACATCTTGACCATCAAATTCATCAACACCTTGAACTATGTCCATATAATCCACCTGATCACCTTCAGCCACTCTTGGTTCAAAGTCGTAGGGATTTGCATACCTAAACATCTTGAATGTGCTTCAGAGCAGTGAAATATCTACCTCCTAGACAGAGCTACTGGCTTTATCTAATACACCCACTAAGCTGCTTGCCACCCATTTACATAGACTACAGCAGCATGAGTTGACTCAGATCCAAGATGGCGGCTGCCCTGCCTCAGTGGAGGTGCTATTCACTAATTGCAATTTGAGATTTCTCTTTGTGTGGAGCTCTAGGGCTTCTCTGTTTATGACAGATGTTGAGCTATGTTCATGAACTTTCATATAAACCTATGATGTGTTTTTCCCCAAGTTCCCCTTTAAGGCCTACCCAAGACACTAATGTAAGATAAATAATGAAATAACTATATTTAGTATATTACAATTGGAATATTGTTATTGTAAATCTGTTGCCACTCAAGTATCATTTTTGAGACATAATGGTTAGCTAACACAATATAAAAAGTTAAAATTAGGATACTACTGGTTAAACAGAAAAACTGTCTGTTGAGGACAGAAAAACTGAACTCCCCTGTTCCTTAGTAGTCCATGTATATTTTAAATTTTACTATATAACTATATGATCATTGCGTCTAATAGGTAATAAGTATTGCAGTACTGGGCCATTCTAGCTAACTCAACCATACAACATATGGTTAAATTACTTTAATAACCTTGAAGTCATCCATGCATGTTAAAAAAGCATGGCAAGGTAATTAAAACCTATACCCAAACAATGGGGGCTCAAAATATAGAAAAACATAGATGTGTATAGAGTCGTTCACGATGAAGAAAAACGTGGAATGAGATATGTTGCTTTATTAAATGTGGCATGTTAATTAAGATTATGTCTTGCTTGTTAATTGCCATGATTGTAGAGAATTTGAAATGTCACTTATTATTTATGAAGGATTCTGAAATCAGATGTGAAAAGTGGTACATAGGTCAAAATCATTTATGGTTTAACAATTTGTTAATATTTACCTTCATAGTGCTCATGTATTACATGCTACTCAAACTGATAACTCTATTTCAAATAAGCCACAAGTATTCCAGGCCTTGGCAGTTTCTTAGATGAATATAAAATGGATGTGTAGCGAGAGACCAATTCCTATATGCGCTATAGTGAAGACCTGGCTTATAATCCCATGGGTCTTGAATCTGGCCCTAGTGTGACATCACTAGGAGACAAAGACCAATGAGGGCTCTTGTAAAGTTTACATTAAAGATAAAGCTGCACACCAACATGTGCAGAACGTAACTTTTGGGCTATTCGCTGCAGCCTGGTTGTTTAGGTATAGACTGGCTGGTTTCTTATCCACTTGCTTAAAGTGTATTCATCTAAGTCAAGTTGGGCAATTTGGACAACAATCCAAGGTTGCCAAGCCAGCAATACATGTGGCCCCATTCTATAAGAATAACACAATGGGTCTCGTTCATAAAAGTAAGAGGGTTAAACTTTTCATCCATATCAGAGGAAATTAGCTTTGTGATTTACTTTTTTATCTATTCATGCATGTAGTGTCCAAAAACAGTTTACCTATTTTGGTGATAAACATGTATTCATATCAAAGAAAACTAGGGATGGGGACCGGAGACCGGTCCACATGTGATACCGGCCTGAGCATTGCGGTTAACCGGTCTGAAACCGGACCTCACTCCATGCGGTTCGGTTTTCTATGCACGCTGGAGGCGTAATAAAACTGTCAGCAGCTACCTCCTGCTGGCCTCACAATGTCTGTCAAGTGCGCCGATCAAATAGCCATTTCAAAGTCACGATGAATGGCGCTTCCTGTTCTCTGGCCACTTTCACTATGCGCAGAAGCCTTCTGAGCATAGAGAAACTGGCCAGGGAACTAGTATATATAGGAACTTACAAGTTCAGGCAAGTTCAGCCACGCATTCCATTGCGTAGTTTCGTATCCAAAAAATGTCATTAATAAACCGTTTAGGAAACCGTGATAAAACCGAACCGTAGAAGCAAAACCGAAAACCGAACCGAACCGTAGAATTCTCAAAGGTCCCCATCCCTAAAGAAAACCTACTTGGAAAACTATTTGAAAGAGAACCACTTACAAGCAACCAACCTGCAACTCTCCTATAGATATTTGTAAATGCCTTTCTTAAGATATTTTCTAAAGTTCCATAGATTTAGACAATGCTTACTTCTTGATATGTAGGCATGGGCGTGTTAAGCTAAATACTTTGGCCCATCTAGATCTATCTCCATATCTAAGCCTGTTTGAAAAACACTGTCTGGCTAAAGCTAAAAAAAAAAGCAAAAAACTTTGACCCATCTAGATCTAGCTCTGTATCTAGCTCTGTATGAAAAACACTATCTGGCGAAAGCTAGATTCAAACACGACCCAGCCCAGTATGGCTGTAATTGATTTCTGATGCTAAGCACACAAGAGATGTCATGACATTGCCTGGTTAGGTTAGGCCTAAAAAATAAGTTGTTTGTTTCCTGTAACCCTACCCTAACAAGTTTTTATTCAAAATAATCCCTACCCTTAAGTTTTTTCCGTCCTCCAACTCCCAATCAACGTAAAACATGCATAAAACACACATATTTGACCAAAAAAATAATGCAAAAAAAAAATTTACCGACCTACCTACCCTATTTTTTTTCGGACCATTACAGGAAACAAACAATTTCTTTTTTTAGGCCTTATTCACCAAATCATTCTCTGAAAACTATAGATTATAGATATATCTCAGATACAAAGACAATTTGTGACAAATACTTGATGGAAGCATCAAGATTCTCAGTTCTCAGAAGAGGAAACACTATTTCAGTTATTTTATTCATTATTTGAATTTACCAAATATTGTTATGTGCCATAATAGGGATAACTTTTCAGTTAATGCAATTGTAAGTTCTCCTTCAGGTCCTGTTCAAATAAAGAGATATATAAATGTAATCATCATTTGCAACTTCTGCTGAAAGTGTGGGAGGTCTTGACCCAATCATCAATATCAATTATGTATTGAAAAAAGAAAAAACAAAAAGATGAAGTGCGTATTTGCCTGCCTTTACCTTTAACAGTACAGTTACTTACTCATCCCTACACTTGATACCCAAGTTTTTAACCTACCTACAATTGTGATCTGTGGAGCTTGTTTTTAGGACTGACATTAAAACTTTCCATGAGAGACAGAATGCTTGTATTGTGTATGTGGAACCATCAGGCATTTCTGACATTTTTAGCATATTTTGTTTATGTAGTATTGTAATAGACATGCATTGTATGCAAATAGAAAGAGGGGTATGCAGTATACTGATGGAATGTGTCTAGGGGTAAAAAGTGTAGATGATGTATTGGTGTGTAACATGTGGCTGCTGGCTGCATGGTTAACCCATTTACACTTAGAGGGTATCGTCTGCTTCTTTCTTCCTTTTGAAAATAACTTGTGAATAAAGCGAAAGTTCACAAAATATTTGAAGGAGAGTTGTTGTCTGGCTTCAAATAAACATTTCTCCTTCAAATGTTTTCAAGAAAATGCTTTAGTAAGTAAAATATATCCCAAATCGTTAGGCCTCTTTCGGCTGCTCTGAGTGTTAATGGGTTAACACTAGAGGAAGATGACTCATCTCTATAGATATTGATCTGCCTGGGATACTTTATAGAGGATAACCATAACAAATAGTAAACAGCTTATGGAGGCACTTATGGGAACTCATTGTTAGGATGATAAAAAGTTTTCTATAGCGATTCTATTATTTGCAATAACGATGGTGACTTGCAAATGCAATTTTGCTCGTTATCTCTTCTCTGTGTATATTTCGCCAACTGGTGCAAGCAGTTTGTCACAACCTAGTGGCCCAATAGGCCACCAATCTGTTTACACTCTAATTTGATAGGATTTCAGATACTGAGAGCAATTATTTGCTACCTACATTGAGTAATGTATTAGTCCACTTATTTGGCATTGGATCATATTTGGTCACCTTATTTCATTTTTAGCAGACCCCAAACTATTTATGGTTGCCATAATGAAATGTGTATTTCTACACTGATACAATTTTCTCCCAAAATGCTGATTGTTATCCCAGTAGAGGCTAATGGTAGTTAGAGAACCATAGTTGTGTACTTCGTACTGTACATGTACTTTTGTTTATAGTTGGAAGATGATTATATGTTTCTGCATCATTGACTGCTTAGCTGTGATTTTTTGTTGTACGTAAATGGCTGAACCCATGGGTCCAGCTATAACCACTAGCCCCATAAGCAGAGGCTACAGGAAAGTGTGTGTGGCTATAATGCTATTTGCCCTTGTAGCCCTGCTTGCCATAGGAAAAAGAACGTTTAGAAATTCTTGCTCATTGACATATCAAGAATATGACCAGTTGAAGAACACTTTGAAACATCAGTTGTCCTTCAGTAGAGTTCCAAAATGAAATGTGACACTGAAAAGACAACTTTGAAATTGTTTTTAGGAAGGGACTACCCCAGTGGGACTGCAGGATTTAGCAAAGCTAGGGTTATGAGATCTTGGGTGGGGCAATGGGGATTTGAGAACTCTTAAGTTCTGTGGTCTCCCAGAGCTTTTAATCCAAGTCTGACCCCTTATAACCCACCATTGATTTGATATATATAGCATAAGACTAGGAATTGATGAGGGTTATATTTATCATTGTAGCATTATTGATATTTTAATGTTATTACAGTCTGTACCTACTTTATAGAAGGGAAGCACTGACTAAGAAAGAGCAAATCATGGCCTACCTGTACTAAAATTCATAAGCTCACAAGGTCACCGGCACATTATTTTTCTGGGTTTCTCATTCATCATTCATTCATAATGTACTTTTTAAGAGCTTGCATGTTCTTCTTTATAAAGTATGTTGGAGCTGTGAAAGTTGGTCACATGCATATATTTATTTTTGGCCTATCAGCTATCATTCATCCTGACCAGGAATGTAATATACATGTGTGTTCATGTTTTGTTTTCTTCATGTAACATGCTTGAGTTATTACGCTATGAATATGATCAGTCATCAAATAGCCTTATACTGCATGCAATGCTCTCATCTGTCTGTGAAATAGATTTGGTTGTTGTTCTAGAAACAATAGCTCAAACACAGTGGTATTGTAATTATGCTGTAATATTTATGACTGTAATGGACATTACGCTCCTCTGGGACTCGACTTGAGTACCATCCAGAGGCTCTCTGTGAACCTGTGCTTAAAAGACCTCTGATAGATTACCTACCGTAGGAGTAACTGTAACCCAAATATCATGAAGACTTAAGTATGGTATATTTCATCAATAGATGAAAATCAACATATTCTTATCTTATGGTTTAGCTACTTAGAACTTATGGCAAAAGGATTTCAGAATAGGTATTATTATTGAAATGGGATTTCAGATGGGTGTAAAGTAGGTTTGTGTTTGAGGTGATAATACTAAATTAGAAGAGTTTTTTTTAATCATCTGGAACCCCCCTTTATCAGCAGGAGAGAGAGAGAGAGAGAGAGAGAGAGAGAGAGAGAGAGAGAGAGAGAGAGAGAGAGAGAGAGAGAGAGAGAGAGAGAGAGAGAGAGAGACAGACAGAGAGAGACAGAGAGAGAGAGAGTCAGAGAAACAGAGTCAGAGAGAAACAGTCAGAGAGAGAGAGAGAGAGAGAGAGAGAGAGAGAGAGAGAGAGAGAGAGAGAGTCAGAGAGAGAGAGAGAGTCAGAGAGACAGAGTCAGAGAGAGGGAGAGAGAGAGAGAGAGAGAGAGAGAGAGAGAGAGAGAGAGAGAGAGAGAGAGAGAGAGGGGGGGGGGGGGGGGGGGTAGGGAGAGAGAGAGGGGGGTAGGGAGAGAGAGAGAGAGTGAGGAATTCGGAAACTTTGTTTTTCATTACCTTTTCTGCCATATTGTGGCTAAGTCGTGACTAGCCAGTTCTACAGTGGTGACAGACAGTTAGCAGTCAGAGGCGACGCCTTAGACCACACAGCCATCAGGGCAGGCCGAGAGAGTGAGAGACAGTATGAGAGTAGCAAGGGATAAGGTTTGCCCTAGTCCCCTGATTTATGATGTGGAATAATAGGTGATCCGTCTTCCATGTCTTGCAGCTCATGCCGCTGATCAGGTAGCTAACTGAAAATCAATACCCAGGTGTAAATCTACTGTGGAGGCAGCTCTTCCAGGGAGAGCCTGGAATAAGACTCCTGTCAGGTAGCCTAGCATGGTCACAGGTAATACCCAGGTGTAAATCTACTGTGGTGGCAGCTCTTCCAGGGAGAGCCTGGAATAAGACTCCTGTCAGGTAGCCTAGCATAGACACAGGCAAAGGAGAATATTATGATACACAGGGATGGACATGCATTTTTGTAATTGGTTTTCAACATTAGGAAAGTAATTAATAGTTTTTTATATGCCTAGCAAAAATTGAACAGATAAATCGTGTTTGAAAACCTTTAAAATCAAAACCACGTTTATAGGTAGATCATCATTTTCCCTTTTTCACTATGTTTATATATATACAACAACAACAACAGCAACAACAACAATTTTTTTTTTTTTTTTTTTTTCCAGAGGGAGCCACCGAATGGTTCCCTCCTGTTACTGTTTGCCATGGCGACGCTATCGCGTACCGGGCAAACATCGTGACACACCATTGTTGCATATTGGGACGCTAGTCTGTTGACTGACGAATTGCGTCATTAGCGGTTAGGATTTACAAGCACAAACACCGGGAAAGTTCTGATCTCCAATCCACACTCCGGTTTTATTATATTATAGCAACAACAACAATTGCAATAACAACAATACGTTTGAAATGAAGAGTTCCCTTTAAGTAAACCACAATAATAATGGTTTGTATAGCTGGCTCTTTTATAATTTAAAGTTTATGATGTAAGTACTTAATTGTATGATTGGAAGTAGCTGAAAGGGAACTTTACACTTAACACAGCCGGCACAATGGTTAGATGAGCATGTTTTACTGTTAGGCCTGAGTCCCTCTTCGTCCCATGCTCCAAGTGACCTAATTATTGGCATCGCTCTTAGCCATCAATAATGGATCCACACTATGTATTATTAAATAAGGACCAGGAATGCAATTATACAATAGGACTACTCTATGCCTTCTGACTCAAGCATTAATACACTCTACTCTAGAAGCCAACTTATTACAGTTGGCAAAGGAAATAATTATCTGAGCTTGGAGGTGCCTTTGAAATATACATGTGTTTGGCATACTTATTGATTGATAAAATTAGCCCTTACAAAGCAGTGTTATATGGTTGCTGTGATAACCAGATATAGTCATAAGAGTTTGGAGGGCGGAAAAAAACTTTAGGGTAGGGATTTTTTTGAATAAAAACTTGTTAGGGTAGGGTTACAGGAAACAAACAGCTTTTTTTTAGACCTTAAGTGGAATACTGATTGTAGTTGTAGGCCCTTTTGCGCAAAATACCTAAAGAAAAGGAATTTCATAAGGTTTCCTGAAAGACCAAGGTTTCTCTTAGTTTTATCCATAACCCATTAAAGCCTTCAGCAGCCAAAATCTGCCTGATCATTTTCTGAAATGAAAAAGAAATGTTTATTAGTACACTACAAACAACTCTCCTAGTCATATTTTGTAAAAAACATTTTCAATTCCAAAGCTTGTCATATGTCATACGTATTATAAATCATCCTGATCATAATTTCTGAAGGAACCTTTGAGCATTAAGGGTTTAAGCTTATCTTAGGAAGGACACAATTAAAGAAAACCTTTTACCATGAAGAAACCTTATAAAACCTTTTCCAATGCGGAGGCTACTTTTTTCCAAAATGCAATGACGCAAAGATTTTTGGAAAAAATTTAAACCCGGTCATCTTGCAGGGCTCGACGTTAAGGCTAGCCCTGTAGCCCCGGGCTAGTTAGTGAAAGTCAGGGCTGGTAAATTCTACCTGTGAGTAGCCCTGAGGGGCTAGATAAAATTAGAACATCAGCGCTTCAAAAATTATGAAGCCCACCTTTGGCTCTGCATACCTGGATGATAATTTAACTCAATTTACCACAATACACTGTATTTCATGCTATCAACAGAGGCTATAATATCAACAGAGGTCACTATTTGAAAAGAGTTGTCATTAATATCAGGGCTAACAAAAATATTTCAGGGCTAGTAAAAGTTTCGATAACTAGCCCTGCTGGGCTTATGAAGTTTTTGTGTGTTCTCACTACGTGAGTGCACACTTACATTTTGTTCAAGCGGGCTTATGTCGTGTCCCCCGAAATCGCTGGTCACCTTGCCATTGTCTGTCCTAAGTACCATTATACTTATTACAAGTGCCATTACCCTTTCATCTTCTACGGCACCGCGACATTCGAAATGACGTTTTTGTACAGTTATTTTTATTATTTTTGTTCACTTACCGGTTTTGTTTTGGTTTCCGATATTCTTTTCTGTTATCGTTATTTTGTTTTTGTGGCTTATAGTCACGCAGTTTGGCAGACTTATTGGCCGCCGCATGCTTTCATCTTTATCGGCGGCATCCATCTTTTGGCTCCCGATGCTCAGTTCACCGGTTTCTTATTTGGTGTCATCTGTATGTGCCGCGGCTTAAGCCGCGGTACCTATTTTGTCTGAATCGGTCGTTCGGTCGTTTTTCGAACGATTGATATTTCTTTATTCCTGACATCCTAAATTCAATAAACATAATAATTAGACTAAATGGATGTCAGGGAATAAGAATATCAACTTCGTTTTTCAAAATTAATTTATTTTGTTGCTGAAACGATCGTTGTAAAACAAGTGCAAAGGAAATTGCTTCGCACGTGTTTAGATCCGCCATTTTGAAAACGGCAGATTTTGCGGTCTCCTCTCTGCACTTTAAACGATCCAAATAAATACTTCCCGTGGTTGGATCGTAATGAATAAAACATTTCCTGAAAGCCAAGACACATATCTATCTAACAATGTCAATTTTATATTTGTTTATTCAGCGATTGATATAATAGAGTCATGATTCGAAATAGGTGCATTGCTTACGGCCTACCGATTTCGAAATCGAATTTGCCGTAAACAGTCCACTACAAATTCTCTTTGCGATCATGTTCAGAAAAGAACAAAAATGTTGATAAGAGAAGAACACACCAGCTGACGCTGACAGCGTTCTTTCTTGTTTCTTAATGTTGAGCCCTGATCTTGGTATTCATTGGATAGGTCTCGCTGAGTATTCTCAGATGGGCATCCATGTGCTAGTGTTTCAGTCATTCTTCATGTTTTTGCATCATTTTGTATTGGCCAAATTAGCCACCACCAGCATAAGGGTTAAGGGAGTCCATAACTTTTAGAAGTCTGATGGCACAGGGATGTTACTCAAAATCCCTGATTTTATACAACCGGGCCCTAGTTCTGCTTTCTCTCCTCCAGATGAACCTGGTGCTAGGCCTGGACTATGAGAAGAAGATGGCCGTGGTTGGGGTTCTCAAGCAGTACGCAGAGGACAGACAGATAGACAAGTTCAGCCGAGCCTTACTGGTGCTACTCAAGACTCCGCAACACAGGAGACTACTCAAAGAGATTAGGTAAGACATCCACTACAGACTACAGAGATGATATGTTATAAACATACCTGTGTATGTGATTGAGAGTTATCTAGCTTATTTCCAAGTCTATATAATAAAAATAAACAAAGTTTAATACACCAGTTACATATCTTTAACCACATTGATTAATTCTAAAAAAGTTTCTGTATCTCCATTAGGGGTAAAAAAAAGTTGCTTTCAATTGCCAACAGGTTTGATTAACAAAAGGCTGGTAACATGTTTCATCAGCTAGATGATGTTAATATTCCATTAATTTGAATTTACAAAATAGAAAAACATTATTTTCTCCCATTGTTCTATAATATGTCAATTAGTTAAAACAATTTTTCTAAAGGAGACATTATTTTAGTAGACAATCACTATATTATTTGACAAAATATAACATACTCTTCCCTTTAACAATTGCTTAAGTCCCCTAACATTGACTGCCTGGAGTCCAATAGGCCTTTGCCCTACCGTAGTTGACTTTAATGAGTACTCACTTTGGTCTAGGCTCATTCATAAATTCATAAATATGGGGACAAAGTAGCTCAGTTGGTTAGGTGTCGGACTAGTAATCAGAGGGACGCTGGTTCAATTCCCGGCTGATGCACTTTGGTGTGTCCTTGGGCAAGACAGTTTATTTCATATTGCTTCAGTCTACCCAGCTGCAAAATGGGTACCTAGCGTAAATCAGGCAGTGCTTAGAGTGTGTGCGCTATATGCTGCCAGTTGCTCTGGAATATCCCCCGGGGGATTGAAATGGTTTCCGTGTGTACAGTGAGCGCTTTGGTGGATACAAGACTATAAACCGAATACCTTTTATAAATGCTGTCAACATATCATGAATTACCATGCTCATGCATCCCTTCCGTGTTTTCTTAAAAATAATTTTTGATATATCTCCATTCCTCTCATTCTTATATCTATACATGTTTGTGTATTTTCAGACCATTTGTTCCTGTGAAGCATAGGCCCAAATTTGACCTCATATTACAGCATGACCCATTGGAGATGACAGAGACACCTAGTGACATTTCCAGCAAACCATCAACCATCTCAGCCGCCCCTCGACTTGGAGAAAAAAGGTCAGATATCTGAAAGTTCTTAAAGAACTCCTAGGATTAATTCATAATCTATCATGTTTTGTGGAGTAAGAGCTAGAGATTTTGGATGGGATTTTACTTATTGGAATTTTGTTCATTCAATGTCACCTTTCCTGCAATATTGTGGCAGCCAGTAGCTAAAGGAGGAAGAAGATACACGCAGAATTAATCACCGCCTGACTCAGAGTCTCTTGCTATTTTCACATATGATCTGTATCATTTATGTTGATCGAGAAAACCTGGTTATATACTAGAAAATGTAAGTATTTCCCATAGGTTTATTCATGGTATTGTATTAATTTGGTATTTCAACTTATGATTTGTCCAATGAAAGAAATAGACACAGTGTAACAAAAATATCATTTTCTTTATTTAGAAGATTGCTTGTTATAATCACTTACTGATAATAGGTCATCCTTTATATTGTCTTTACCTTTAGCCTGCTAGTGGCAATATTTGCCAATAGAAAATTATGAAAAAAAACTGAAAAATGACTGAACCAAGTCAAATGGGTACTCATCTGAGTGTACTCAGTGAGAGCTTTCCAATGAATACCAACATGACGGGGTTTAGATAGTTTTCAAAAATATTTGCATATTTGTGCTTTGGACACAAGTGGCCTTAGCATTGGAAGGGTTAAGTAAAAACAAATAGATGTTAACGAGTGCAAATTTAAAACTATGAATGCAGACATACTTGTGCATGTATATCAGGATAAATAATTATATATCCTGCACTTATACCTGCACTTAAAGCGCTTTTGAACATTATAGGTGGAAAGGGCGCTATATCAAATATCAATTATTATTATTAATTATTATTATTATTATACCTTTATGTGTGTGGTTTGTGCTTTCAGGCTTGTGCAGGTAGAGCGCATCAATGGGAGTTTTGGGTTTGTGTTACGAGGAAGTAGCCCAGTGATGATAGAGTCGGTTGACCCTGGTGGACCTGCTGACCGAGCGGGGCTTGTACCCGGGGACTGTATGCTAAAACTCAATGGCCTAGATGTCAGGTAAGGTACTAGGTATACTGTAAATTCTCGGAAATTTAAACCCCCCTAGGAATTCGAGCCACTACAATTATTTTGCATAATTAATGAGAAATCTGGGCAACCCTTCGATCTATCCCCATTTGCCATTTCACAAAAGATGGACGTAGCTCTAAATCTTGCTGATACAACAACAAGGTATTTCCATAGAATATGGGCCACCCTAAATCCATAAAATTGTACTTATTAAAAAGTGTCCCAAATTACTGAGAATGTATGGTACTGTGGTCTGTGTTAGTAATGTTTGTTAATACTGCAAACACCACTAGAGGGAAAGACTAAGACACACATAATCTTATTACTTTGTGTACAGCTTACTCACATTGTATTTCTGCTATCAGGAAATGGATTTTACATAAGTACTATTCTGATCTATTATGTAAAACAGGACTAATTCTTTATCCCTTATCCATCCGGCCTTAAACCTGGGTAGTTCGCAAAGCTGCCTATTGTTTCTCATCACCAGCATAGACCCTGAAAACCCTGCCAGTAAAAGTTTTCCAGTTTTTGTTGATCATCATCCTTTTCTTCCAAACCCTTTTCTCCACTGAAATATCATAAAATGTAACAAAACGTGTTACACCTTTCATAATTAAGTACTTTTAGTTTAAGAATATACGTTATGCAATTGAATTTGCTTATAAATTGAAATCTGCTCACATTTTCACTCACAGAAAATGAAATGTTCTCAGTTCAGCAGGTGTTTGATGTACAGAGGTAGTGTTTCTATGCTTTTCTAATTGATGGGCTGCTGTGTAGAGCAAATCTACTCAATTTATGGTGACCATCCTCTGAGATATGAACCAATACCCAATTTATGCAGGTATCCAATGTACAGAGGTTATATTTCAATGCTTTTCCACTAGACAAACAGCTCCTTGAGAAAGGAAAAGTGTTCAAAATATGCTGGTCTTCTATGTAGGGCACCCAATCTAGCAGGTTCTACTTTAATAATAATAATAATAATTGATATTTTCCACCCATAATGTTCAAAAGCACTTTATAAAGAAAGGTATGTTGACAGATATTTATGGTTCATATAGTCAAATAAACTGTATCAGGAAATAGAGATTGGTAGAGTTTGCTGTAATGATTTGAATGTATTGTAGGAGGTGCAGCCACAGTCACCTTGTGAACCTGATGCAGGGCAGTGGCAATCACCCCACACTGGAGGTGGTACAGACTATTGATGAGGACGGGAGTAAGTGCCTTTTTGTATACGCTATAATTTGTAGTGCTAAACATTTTTGTTTTATAGCCCTGCTGGAGGGTATATTTATGCTACTTTAAATTCTCACGTTCAAGCACTCAAACATAATCATATATTAGCAGGATATTTCTTTGAGGGATGTTATTTTGGCGCTATTATTTGGAGCGCAAAAGTAGCAAAAGTAACAACAATTAAATGCCTGTAAAAAATATGAGTTATACAGTTTTCAGAAAACTTTAATTCATTTATGCCTGCAAAGCCCAAACAATGCCCAGACTACATCAATGTTTTCTCTCTTACCAGAGCTTTTCCTGAAACAATTTGAAGGAGAAATGTTGATCATAACCCCAACCCACAACTCCCCTTCAAATGTTTTGTAAATATCAAATTAATTCCAAAGTTTTTTTCAAAAGTATGATAATTCCAGAAGGCAATATATTTTAGGGGATCTCCGGGTATGAATGGGTCCACAGTCAAATATTTTCTAATTAACACAGAATACAAGCTCAAGCATTATAATACATGTATTATACTAAAATTGATTACATTAATTCTTTGATTCTTATTTATTTCTATTGGTTCCAACTTTCCTTTATTCATACACGTCCATGGAAGATGATACACTTAAATTCAATGTTAAAGATAATAAATGAAAATATGTTGCAATATGTTACATATTATTGTGTCAAAATTGCATACAATAATTTAAAGTTACATTCCATTAAGATTTGCATGGCTACCTCAGTTTTCTTGGTCAATGATTGAGGCTGTTGAGTTTTACTTGTCTATTGCTAAATCAATTATTGCAACTACTAAGTACTATTACTTATCTATTTTTGTTATATGTTATTGTCATCTATTGTATAATTTGCTATTCTTTTTCTCTATTGTTCCAGTTCCTTTGATGGATCTTGGCGCTATCTCATCAGAGTCTTCCACCTCCAGTCATGACTCCTCAGGCTGGATGTCTGAATTATAACTTATCTTTTGTTGTTGCTATAGTATTGTTTTTCTCTATTGTTCCAGTTCCTTTGATGGATCTTGGTGCTATCTCATCAGAGTCTTCCACCTCCAGTCATGATTCCTCAGGCTGGATGTCTGAACAGAGCCACATGGTTGACAAGGAAGGACATACATTCAAAGAAAAGGTTGGTTTACGCCAATATTTATGTCCACAGTTAACCTTTTCATGCCTCTATAACAAAGTCTGCAGGATTTCTGAATCACTTTGGAAAGTAATTTAGGAATAATCCATGAGTTTAAAAGTCTTCACAAAATATTTTAACCCATGAACACTCAGAGTGGCCAGAACAGGCCGGGCAATTCTGGGAATATTCGACTTGCAAAAGCTTTTCCTGGAAAACATTTGAAGGAGAAATGTTGATCAGATGCCATACAACAAATCTCCTTCAAATATTTTGTGAAATTTCACTTTATTGCCAAGTTTTTTTAAAAGGTTTAAGAGTAGCAGACTATAATTTCTCGAGGAACTCTGAGTATGAATGGGTTAAGGAGTGTGGATGTTCGTTAAGATAAAAAGTTGGTGAATTGGCATAAAATTAGCATCTGTCTGCCAAATGAATTTCCACATTTAAAACCCTTTCATGTTAAGAGTTTCTTGGCCAAAGTTGACTTTGGTACTTAAGAAAATAGTTTAACAATAAGTCATGATTTCACGAAATATTGAGTGTTGTGGTTTGGATTCTGATTAACATTCCCCCTTTTGTTATGTTCATGCTTAAGAAAATAGTTTAGCAATAAGTCATGATTTCACAAAATATTGAGTGTTGTGGTTTGGATTCTGATTAACATTCCCCCTTTTGTTATGTTCATGCTTAAGAAAATAGTTTAGCAATAAGTCATGATTTCACAAAATATTGATTGTTGTGGTTTGGATTCAGATTAACATTCCCCCTTTTGTTATGTTCATGCTTTGGTATGAGAGATATGACATATTACTCAGGCTTTTGTGGGTGGTATAAACTTGAAAGTCATATAATTGTTATTAAAATGCAATGATGATTTCTGAATCGTTTTTTTTTAAAGTTTTTTTTACATGTGTTTTGTCATTCTTCAGGTAGAATTTTTGCTCACGCCCAGGGAAAAGTCTGCACTAAAGAAGGCTCTTATGAAATACAATATGTTAAGGTAAGCATACATATATGTCTTATTTCTCCTCCCAAAGATGCACCCAGGCACATGAGTTACAATATATTCAGACACAAAAAAATGTTATAAAACAACTCCCCCTGCCCCTCACATATGTCACTCCCATTTTTTTTATGGTTTTATAGTAAGATATTTTGCATATACTTTCTTAATTTAGAGGGCCTCAAGGAATATCCTTACCATTTGACTGAGTTACTCTCTTTAAATAAAGATAACTATTATCATTTATTATTGCTATTATTATTATTATTATTATTATTATTATTATTATTATTATTATTATTATTATTATTATTATTATTATTATTATCATCATTATTATCATTATTATTATTATTATCATTATTATTATTATTATTATTATTATTATTATTATTATTATTATTATTATCATTATTATTATTATTATTATTATTTCTCCCATTTTAAAAATGAGTAAAATTGAAAATAACCTGGGGAAAATGTCGTTTCTGCAGCCCGAAGGAAATATGTGGTTCGCCTCTATTGACAAGTCCAATGTTTATGTTCTAGGTCTTTATTGTAAGTATTGATTTTCCCTACTGAGTGCATGTTGAGAGGTGCCGTGGTTTAGCCGCGGCTGTTGTAAGACTAGCACCACATGCAGGAGGCAGAGCCGCGGACCCTCCGCTGCTTATTACAGCTGTTTACCGCATAACAATAGGCACACGTGTAAAATCTGCTCCGGTCCCTGTTGCTGGGCGCTGGAGAGTTAACGCGATAATACACCTATTCATACCTTACAGCTGGCCCACTCAAACTAAACAAACGGCAAGATTTACATATGTAGTTAGCTAGCTTACTTCTATTTAAAGTGATACATTTTGTAAAATTCTTGACCTCATTCGACCCCTGTGTATGAGCATGCATCTATCAATTATATGCAATTTATTGCGGTATTTGCATAATTTAGCAATTAAATTTTGAATTCAAAAATGCTTTTAAGGAGTTACAGGTTTTAGTCTCAGTTTGGTATTAGGGAGGGCTTTTTCAGTCAAAGACAAAGAAAGTTGGTATTTTGGGTTGTAGATGCAACCTTTTTTAGTTTGTTTTTAAAGATGTAGGTCAGGGTTTGTGTTGTCATGATATATTATGGGCTAAGCAGGGGTTTCTCTAATAGACATATTTACCAATTACACTTTTTATCTTTAATTTATTTTTATTCACTGTATGTAGAGTTAACTATTGACTTTTTTCAATTCAATCATCTACACTAAAGTACTATCTCTGCACGTGGAAGTTATACATGTGGCCAGTATTTTATTCAATAATATTTGGTTTAAATTAAAAAAAATATGTGGATCAATTTTATTGGGATAACTACTCAGAACCTAGCTTTTCATCATCTGAGTTTTGTTAATAATGTTACCAAGCTGTTGAGTCATTTCAATACACCATTGAAAAGCTCTTATTTTATTAACGCAATTTGATGTTAGATTGAATATCTGGCTGTGCATAAATCCTCAAGCATGACACTCTCATCATTATATCATCAGCTTATGGCCAGGACAGTTGAGAACATCAACAAAAACAGGGCTTGTAATTAACCTTTTTTCCAGGGACCCCTATTGCGTCTTCAAAAGCAATCTGAGGCTGTTGTGTATAGAAACCAGTACATCTTTGGGCTCCCTGCAGAAATTTGAGGGAGTCGCAGGAGGATTCCAGGGAGCCCTGGGCTCCTTGCACCCCCTAATTTCGAGCCCTGAAAAACAATTTCTCTTTGTTAAGTACAAGCTTTATGTGCCAAGATTTTCTAATACATATGCGAATGTCTTCCACATAAGATAACAACATACCAAATTTGTTATGAAAATCATTTTTCATCATATTTATTTCAGATTGATTTTAAGATTATCTTTTTTTTATAATGGAGATGTTGAGCCCTATGCAAGCATTTATCTAATGAAATCTCTGACTAATAAAGGATGAAAATTTATTGTTTGGATGAAACCCCAAAAATGACCTTTACTATGTTACACTTATTTCCTTTATTTCTGTGTTACTCTTTATGTCAGTCACTTGTGAGGTCCCAGGATGAAAAGGTTAGGTTGATATGTGGAGTCTGTTTCCCGCACCGATCAGGTGACTCCAGCAACAGCTGTTCGCGCCAGAGTATTAACGACAGCGCAGTCAATATTGATTTTTTATTTCTGGTTTCAATTGGCATTCAAGGTGTGAGAGGGAAAAGAACACATAAAGATAGTTGCCTAGCAACTACCAATCAGAAATGAGTCACCCAATACAGATCAATATAGGAGCTGAGATAGACCTAATTCCATGATATCTACTTAACCCTTATACTGCTGGTGGCTAGTTTGATCAATACAAAATAATGTGAAAAAAGCTGAAAAATGAATACCAAGATGATAGGGTTTAGATGATTTTCAAAGATTTTTGAGTTCTTGTGCCTTAGGCAAAAGTAGCCTCAGCATTGAAAGGGTTAAAAAACACAGCTATTCCTATATTATCATATGACAATTTCCCATTGACTTTCATAATTACTTTATCTGAAGTAGAATTTTAATCCATTGTATTTATTCAGATTGACTCCTTGACTTTGGATAATAGTTAGAAATTGTTACTATGTGATGATTAACATTTATTGTATCATATGCTACGTTCAGTCCAGTGGGTTATTGCTAGCATTCATAACAGCCTTTTCAAGGGTCTAGTGCCCCACACTCTCTCGTAACAAACCTGCTTCTTTTAGGTCAGGCTGTTGTATTCATTATCCAAAAACATTCAATGGCCCTGAATGCAGGTATTTTTGGATGAGTCTTAATTGCTACAGGGAGTAGAATGAACTGAGGGGGATTTTCTATAATAATTTTCTATAATATGTCTTATCTTAACTGATATGGGATTTCTATATCAAATACTTTTGTATATTTTTTTACATCATCTCATTCTGTTCCTGTCCTTGTATATAGTCATGTAATTTATTGAAGGGGATAATAAATGTTTTGTTACAAGTTGGTAGAATGTATGAAATGGTACAACTCCACAGGAATCTGCCCACATTATTATTCCTGTTTTCTGACCCTACACAATATTTGAATAATCTTTGATTTCGTGGGGAAACACTGTATGTGAGATGAGGTGGCCAGTTTTTGCTGATTATACTGGAAAAATATACTTTCTTTCTTTACCCATTCATACTCAGAGATTTTTTTCTGGAAAGTTTCATTTGGATGCAGTTTTACCTCTGAAAATAATTTGCAAATAAAGCACACATCTCAGATGTATTAGGCTGAGAGTTTGTTTTGGTCCTAAAGAATTTATCATTAAAATAGTTTTGCAGTTTTGGATTGATATTGCAATAAATGAGTGGAATGAAAATAGTCCTGAGGTGTCAATTGCGTACAATGTTTACATGATAAAGCTAATTATACTATTTGTATTTTTTCTTGTAGGAATATTCACCAGTTTGTGAATGAGGTGTTGGAGGTTCTGGACACCCCGTCTAAGCGTACGCTGTGGATGTTTATCCTTCCCCGTCTTTCCCCTGAGCATCAGGAATACGCCATCAGACACACAGACGTTCCTCGACATGTCATCAATGGTAAGGATTAATTCATTAACCCTTCCAATGCTAAGGCTATTTTCGTATAAAATACTAGGCTGCAAAGATTATTGTAACCCATCTATAACCTAGCATGTTGGTATTCATTGGAAAGCTCTCACTGAGTACTCACACACAGATGAGTACCACATGCCCGGGTATCAGTCATTTTGCTGCGTTTTTGCTGCATTTTGTATTGGCCAAATTAGCCACCACCAGCATAAGGGTTAATACTGGCAGCAACAACAACAACAACAAAAAGCATTCATGATGCAGGTAAAAATAGCCACAGATTTATTGTAAGAGCTATAAACCAATTTATGCATGTAGCAGCCAGGGAAGGCCTATAAGATGTGGTGATATCTTCCGGAAGAAAACATAATTTGATTCATATTGAAAGAGAAATGTAAATCAGAATCAAAGTAGCTACTCCTATTCAAATATTTTATTTTTGATTTATTGTGGAAAGTGTTATAGATCAATGGGACAAAATACTTATGAATTGACTAATGCATGTTGTTATATTAAGTAAATGAAGCAATATAACGTTAAAGGGACTGATTAAAATATTAATAATAAGGGCACCAATACCTGAATATATGCTACATAATTATATAGGCCTAGAAAATAGTTCAATTTCAAATCAGAAAAATGGTTAAGCAGGTTGTTAAGGCAATCATGAAAACATCATACAATATTCTTACAACTTCATAATAATCTGTTGAAATCTGTAGTAACTTTTAACTCCATCAGTGCTAAGTACCCAGTGGACAAAAATGCTGACAATATGATATAATATGTATTTTTCAGGGCTGTATTCTATTGCCATTTTCACAGATATATCACTTGTTGGTAATGCATCAGTCTCATTACTTTAACTGTAACATTCTCTTCTTCCTCTCAGTCTACTATATTTCATTGATTCTTGAACGGGTGTTGTAAATGATTACACTTCTCTGGAGACATACTTTATTTCCCAGCTTGACTTTCCTGAATTCTTTCCTTAGCTATACCTATACTGGTGAATGAATTAGCATAAGGTCTCTGTGTGGTGCTTAAGGGTTCCTGTCCTATTATATATATAGATTAAGGATTAATGGAAAGAAGAATCATATTTCCTTGCTGTTTGATCTAGAGTAGAATATCATAAGCAGCATAAGTTTTGAACTTCTTCTTGTGGTTGTTCAATTGAATTTTTTTAAAGTTGCTTTGTGGGTTATTATGGAGTTCAATATTTTCATTTTTAATTGGTAGGGTGTTTTGTGAATTATTTTTATCATCCTTGTCATTTGTGCGTTAAATTTGTCCTCATACCAGAATCATTCTCTGCCCCTTCATCATCATCATCATCATCATCATCATCATCATCATCATCATCATCATCATCATTACCATTTTTATTTGCATAAAATTACTTATCATTTATAAATTATCATCTTTGTTTATGGAATTTCTATAGGAAGATCTATGTCTCTTAATTATAAGCAATATAAATACTGATTTATGTTTTATTTCTGAAAATGTGGAATGTTTCTCTTTGAGACTATACTCCCCATGAAACCATTTCTCTATTTTATCATCCTTTAGATAATCTTTACCCTGAGCATGCTGAACCAAAATGTAATTTCACTGAGGTAAAATCTTTATCCATGAAAGAATATTGGATATTAGGAACCTAACACAAGCCACATTTGAACCAATTAACTGTGTAAGCATATATATTAACCCAAATATTTGCAACTGAAGTGCATGCATGGTCTAACAAATTTGAACATTAAACTCATTAAACGCCTGTACATAAGAGCAATCAGTGTAACAAAAATAAATGCACATTCTATCAATATAAAAACTTGTCGTTAACTATCATTCTTGTTTTTCCTTGCAGAGGAGGTGTCGTCCACGAAGAACGTTATGAGTTTGGAGAGTGACAGCACGGCCATGAAGTACCCGTCAGACTATGGTAGCTTTCCGGGCGAGGCTGTGGCCAGTACGTCCACGTCTGAGCCTCACTCGTCAGAATATAACCAGAACCACTCTATAGGCTCCTTCAAGAAGCGACTAGGATATCTACTCACTGGCAGAGAGCGCTCACAGCTAAAAAAGGCACTACAAATTTATGCTGAAAGAAAGTGAGTGAAATATTTTAAAAATCATAAGATAATGTTAACCAGTAAATTATGAATTTCTTGATGATTTGTCTATTTTCAGAAGGCTTTAAGTTTGTTTACAGCAGCATAATGAATGTTAAATAGGGGAGGAGAGATTACAGACTGAACATTTTTTGTTCAAAAGGTTTGGCCTGCAAATATGTTTATGATTATAAAAAAACAATGGGTTAAACTATATTTTACTTAGACACTGATTGTGTTACAGATATATTTACAAAGGGTACAATACATGGTTTTATCATTTTTTTACAGAAATATTCACAACTTGATAGAGGATGTATCAGAAATCCTGGATACGCCATCAAAGCGTACACTATGGTTCCATATCATACCCATCCTGGCTCATCATCACAGGGAGTTCTGCCGGCGACAGCTGGCCTTCCCACAAGTCACCAGGCATAGTAAGTTACAGCCATATTCCCTCATAAGAGTACTTTTAACCCTTCCAATGCTGAGGCTACTTTCGTCCAAAGCTCAAGGAAGCAACGTTTTATGAAAAACATTTAAACCCTGTCATGTCGGTATTAAATGGAAAGCTCTAGCTGTTTTTTTATGTGTTTTTGTCCAATTAAAACACATGATATGCTATATGATAGTAAGTTGATAGTGTTATCTTTTTTGACAAAGTAAATGCTTTCTTCTTTTTGTTCGAATAATGATGTAATGTATTTTCTCATGTTTTTTTAGCTCTTTAGTACCACTAGGGGACATAATGTGGTTTTAATTACCTTTCTATACCTCAAAATCAACATATATGTTAGTAGGTTAGTTAGTGGGTTATGTTAAATTCCCTCAATCATGTATGCTTGATTATAAAAACAAAAGGGATTTTACTTGATATATTTTGGAATTCTTTTCTAGACATCTGAATATAAAAATGTAAACTCTAATCAGAACTATGTAAGCATATTTTTGGCTCCATATGGTCAAATATATTTTTCAACTTATATTTTTTGCATTTTTTTTAGAAAAGAAGGGTGCTCATACTAATGGTACTTATACAGAGGATTCCTATATAGGATTACCATCAGCGTCACCGCGAGAGGGAGATGTCACCTATAATTATGGTTATTCAGATAATCGAAGAAAAATGAATAATGACATTGATGATCTGGTAAGTGAGGATTTTATTTTTGAAAATTAAGATAATATTAAGGTAAAAAGTACTGAATTGTACCGATGATTTTTCAGATGATCTGCAAAAATAACAAATTGATCTTATCATGGAATAATGTAAATCATATTGATATTGATGTAAAAACTGCAGCATGGGCTTTAAGAAAAGAAATGTATATTATGAAAGTGTGAAAGCTGCCCATCTATTTGCAACAGCTATGTTTCCATTCTGTCATTGAGGACACAGACTCATAACAATTGGCATATAGGAATAACTTTCTCTTGAAAACCCCTTTTTCTCTTATCCAGAGTTCAGATTCTTCCATAGAGGATGGACTTGGAATGATCACAACAGCTCCAAATCATGGCAAGTTCTCCAGAAATGGTGCATCCTCTAAAGGTAGCTATGAAATCAATCATTCGGGCAGCCGAGATAATCGAGAAACAGCACGATTACAAACCCAGCACGAAGCTCGGAGAGGAGGTAGTGGTGAGGATGATCCCTCGTTACATATACGGCATGGTCAGTGCAAATATCTTCATAGGAGATTGTATTGATAGAGCTTTTTAGAATAATAATAATAATAATATTGTCATTTGATATTGCGCCCTTTCCATATAAACATGCTCAAAGGCGCATTACATTCATTGTCAAAGGATAGCTGTTGATATCCACATAGTTTCGAATGTGTCCATATTTTCAAGCATACAAAACGAAACACAATGTATTTCATCCTATGAAATATCACATTAAGAATTCTAGACAATGGAATATTTATAGCTATTGTATTCAAGCCTTAGGCCACTCCAATTTGATTACTTGTCTTACGAGCTTTTTTTGGAAAAAAAATCCTGTCAGACTCCAAAAAAAAAGAAAAAAAAAGTCATCTTTGGTGTCTTACGGACGAAAGTGGTTTTGAAATTTTCTGTCAGACTCCAAAAAAAAAAAAAAAAAGTGCAAGTTTTAAGAATATTCTTTGTAAGTGTGATTCAATCAACTACAGGAAGCTATTATTGCTGTAGTAGAGTCGCAGACTTGAGGAGGTATACCTCCCACCCTTCAGGTTACAGGGATTAATAGATTGATTGATTTTATTTAGTTGAGAATAGGCTGGTAGAAATATATCGCTACCAGTCCTAGTCGTCAGACTCTAAAAAAAAAAAAAAAAAAAAAGTCACATTTTTCAACTTTTTTTTTTATTCCAAAATGGCTCATTTCCTACCTCCTGAGCACGTAAGACAAGTAAATAAATTGGAGTGGCCTTAAGTTGTTATGAAAAGTTTCAAAATATTGTATTGGTAAAACCATTTAAAGCATGCCCGTATTTTCAAGCTTAAAAATCGGAATTATCAAATTTATTTTATACTCTATATTTTGAAATGTACATCATTAGAAATAGATAATGCAATGTTTGCAGTATTAATATTCAAGCCTTTAATTGCTATGAAAAATATTTAAAAATATTAAGTTATAGTGTGAAAGCTCTAGCCAATGCCATATGAGAATTTAGGCTCCTTGTGACATTCAACACTTCTGTAATGATTGTCTTATGTCTCTGCTGTAGGTGGAGCCACTGGTTCAGCAGCAAGTCATGCTAGAGGTTACCAGGTGAGAATCGTGAAAGAGACTTCGGCACAAACAACGCCGGTACATTTACGCGGCGGCCCAAACGGTATGCAAATCAGATCAGAAGCCTCACTGGGACCTCCCACACAATTTATGAAAAACGGACCCCAAAGAATGACGAGCACCGGAGCTCAAGCAGGTCAGGTCGCTGCCGTGACCGCTGATATAGAATTACGGACGCATAATTCAGGGGTGGTGCTGAGTAGTAAGCACAGCGATATGTCTTCTCCGGGAATGAGGCGAGATTTGTACTCATTGCGCTCGGCGTACTC
Organism: Maea johnstoni; assembly: GCA_963942565.1. NCBI lineage: Eukaryota > Metazoa > Annelida > Polychaeta > Spionida > Magelonidae > Maea > Maea johnstoni. Next base: position 42,215,096 of record OZ012685.1, on the reverse strand, counting down.
GCGAGCTACCACACGGCAGCTCGATGGCGATCTGGATAGCGACGATGGCAGTGCAATGAGGGATTCTCTCCAGTCTGATGAGTCGTACAATAGACAGGCAATGCATGCCATACAAGTCTTAGATGAAGTTGTCGAAAATGAAATATCGGATATTGATGCAATATCAACAATGCCACCATCCACACCACCTCGTAAGTTCAGCATTATTGCATCTCGTTAGTTTCTATCAAATACTATATCAATCTTATATCCTCCATCCTCATTTTGAATTGATCACTTATTAGAAGGTACTATTTAGATGATTTCGCAAATCTTCACTGTTATCAATGAAAGGATTCTTCACAACAAGACCATTGTTTAATTGTCTTAATTGCATAACCAATGCGACAAGTGATGATGATTCTTCGTTTGATCACATACCTTTGAAATATTTTTGTTATCACCCCTATTCATTATGATGGAAAAGGGATGTGTAGAAATATTAAATTATCCATTTCCTTGCTGATATGTATATTTTTATGATAAAAATCGTATATGAAAATTCATTTTTAGATATACATTTAATTGTTCATATTTATATTGCTGATATTCTCATTTTTATTGTTCTTTAATTCCAGCCCCTCCCCCTCCTCCTCCTCCCCCTCCACCCCCGCCCCCACCCCCTCCCCCGTTGCCCCCAGCCAATGGTACCTACGACACTCAGAAGATGAATGTGAAGCGCATCAATTGGGAGAAGCTGGAGATACAAGATCACATAGAGAGCACTATCTGGGGACAGGTAGGAAATGTAAACACACCTTTCACATTTTTCTCCCAGCAAATAGTTGACCAGTCCTTGTTAAAGGTGGAAATACAACAGAATGATATGTGCTTTTATCTGTAATCTAGGGAAGGTGGCATGGCATCATAGAAAGAAAATAATTCTCTATTCACTTGTAACAAACAACTGAGGCAAACACCTTGTTTGGTGGTTGGTTTTGTCATTGTCATTATCAACATCATCATAATTCTCATCACCTTCATCAACCTCGATAGCATTATCACTATCATTATCATCATCATCATCATCATCATCATCATCATCATCATCACAATTATTTGCACACTTCTGCTGTATTTCTACATTAACAATACCCCTAGTTCTAGTTCCATAATTATCATAAACTACATTGAAATGTTGTTATAACTTCTCATAAATCATACAAAAGAACAAGCATTGTTTTTTTTTCACAATAGAAAGGTAATCGTCGTAGGTAACCACTGGCTTGAGATCAAGGAATGAATGCGTCTATAATGCATTGCATGGTTTTAAAACAATAAGCAAAGGTAACCTTACTGATATTACCATATGGGGAGTGCCATTAGTATTGCAAAGAATGATATACCCTTAAATTAGTAGCCACAAAGATTGATTTGTTCTTAGCATGTTAAGGGGGCTACCCCCATAGCTGAGTCCTGATAGCACTGTGCTTCAACTGCTTGCTGTCTCTCAATGCTGCAAATAGTCATGAGGTGGGAATCCAGACAGAAGCATGTGAGAAAGTTGTAAGCAGGGCTCGACGCTAAGGGTGAACCTATGGCCCCAGGCCAGTAAAAATTCCCAAAAACAGCTTCGGGCCAGTAAAAAAAGACTTCAACTGGTCCTACAGGGCCAGAAAACATTTGGAGACATTCTTGTTAAAAACTTTCCCCCTGAGAATGTCCCCAATTGTTTTTGAAATAAATGAAGATAAAATTTATAAAGATAAATGTTTTGGTGAATCTTATGCAATATTCTTTCTTTTTATGTTTAAGAAAAAATGTAGGACCAGTAAACATTTTGCAGGACCAGTAGATGCTAGGTGTTACTGGTCCTTCTGGGCCAGTATCATTTTGAGTTAGCGTTGAGGCCTGGTAAGTGAAGCCAGCTTAGTCCAAATTCTAAGTGCTGCAAGACCTTTTGAAGTGAAATACAATATTTTTGAATGCACCATATTGAAGCTGACAATTGCTGTATTTGTTCAATAAAATAATGTTATCTTTCTCGATATAAATGTATAAATAGTGCAGCATTGCTTACTAGTCTCATTTTTTTCTGGGCCAATGAAATGTTTGGTAGCCTAGGGGCTCTTGTCCTTTGTTGGTCAGTCAGGTCTCACAATATTCCCTACCTTTACATTTTCAGATTGGTGACAGTGATTACCTGGATGATGTGGTCAAGTATTTAGAGCTTGAACAACAGTTCAGCACTAAAAAGACAAAGATATGTGAGTACTTTCTAGGTAGTTGAAACTTTTGTATATATAGAGTTGACCCATTTGCATCAGGTTTGCACATGGCGTGACCACTGAATGAACTCTCTGATAGGAGTAATATGCGAAAAAGTATTTGAACAGGGATTTTAAAAAGCAACAGGAACGATAAATTTCAGTCATATTTTGTAAGATATTGCTTTATTATCAAGACATTTCCAAATGATTTCATCCATGTGAATAGTCCTGATTGGGTTACCTCTAAGAACTTCTAGGTAGATGTGTTAGTATATACAGTTATCTGTAAATGTTAGGACATCAACTGAGCCTTAACATGCAAAAATATGTACATTGGCCTTAGGCCTAAGAATGAATTACTCAATAACAGAATATTTTTTTTAACAAACAAGGGATGACATTCTTATGAGAATCAGCTTTATTTTCATTGGCATTATCCAAAGCAATGTTATATGCATTATAAAACATTATAATACAATATGTTTCCCTTAGGTTTGAGAAACTATTTTTTGATGAAGTAAAAAACCAGCATATGACGGTTTGGCATCATACACATGCTTCGTTTGATATATAATAAGAGTTAGTTTTAATTTTGAAAGTTCTAATTTCAAAAAAGTATGTCATGTTTACTAAAGAAGGTATTCAAGTTATGTGTTATTACATATTACTTTCAAATGTTGATATTAATGAATCATGATATTATTTCCATTGCAGCTGAATCATTTAGAGAGGGTAGGAAGAAGGAAGTGTGTATTTTAGCACCAAAGAAAGCATACAATATTTGTAAGTAAAATAAAAGCCATGGAAAAGAATAAATGATGGAAATATTTAGCAATTTGTTATTTATTCTCTGCATAAATGCACTACTTTCGTTAATGATGAATATTCTACTATAAATAACTAATGGTTAGAGGTGACTCCTGATTCACATGTTAATGTGCTGCAAAATTCTGTAAGAAGATTATATTTTTTGTATTTTTTCGTCTTTGAAATATGTGGTAAAAAAATGAATTATAAAGTTGGAGATGAACAACAGATACGCTTATGGAACATTTTACACATTTTTGATTCTTTCCGCTAATACTGTGATTTAATTTTCAATATGTTCAAATATGTATTTGTTGTAACTCATGTAGTAATTCTCTTGAAGGGTATAAACTCAATTTGTTTCTTACTGAGCTATTGTTTCTTATTGATCATTGTTTACAATGGCTACTTTGCTGGGTCATTTCAAGATGCCTATTACCTTATCATTTCTCATCAACTCATGCATCTTACCTTTTTCTATTGTTTAGCTATTTTACTGGGTCATCTGAAGATGCCCATAGAGGATATCAAGCAATCGTTGTATGTCATGGATGAGGAGTTACTGACCCCTGAACTCCTCAAGCAGATCCTTGCCTATTCCCCAGACCAACACGAGGTAAGCAAACAGATTCCTTAGGAATTACATTGTCTTTTTAACAATTGAGTTTATATCGCAATGAGATGGATACCTAGCGAACCCTGGAAAAAATTTGTTCCTTTCTTCTTATGAGTAGCCTATGCAGTATCTTAAGTTGCAAAGACTTCATTTACAGCATCTCACAATGCCCCACGTATGTAAAGCGACCAGGCCAACCCACTAATGAGGACCTTATTGGACTCGAATATTGAGAGTCTTCAGAGCCAGGTGTCTTTAAAGCGGCAGGCCACGCCAGACCTGTGCAGAGGTGAGGTATTAGTCAGAGCTTCTACATGTATATCCAATGTTAAAAGCACTTGATGGTGGCCTCCCACACAAAAGTAATTGACCAATGACATGAGTTAACCTTGGAGAAATGTCTATGATAAGGTGAAACGATTAATGTAGTATTCTATTGTTTTAACCTATTGTTTGTCTTTGATTGCAGTTGGGCCTGTATGACTCGTACAATGGTGAGCTAGACCAGCTAAGCAAGGAGTAGTTTTCCATTATGTTAACCTGTTGTTTGTCGTTGATTGCAGTTGGGCCTGTATGACTCGTACAATGGTGAGCTAGACCAGCTAAGCAAGGAGTAGTTTTCCATTATGTTAACCTGTTGTTTGTCGTTGATTGCAGTTGGGCCTGTATGACTCGTACAATGGTGAGCTAGACCAGCTAAGCAAGGCCGATCAGTTCCTTTTCCATATCAGCCGCGTCCAGGGATTTGAGCAGCGTCTGAAGGCCATGTTCTTCAAGGCAAACTTTGCTGAGAAAGTGGAGGAAGTCAAAGAGGTGAGAGGCACATATTTGCATCCACCTGAATTTTGTTTTTTTGTCACTTTTTCGGCCATATTAAAGCTAAGACATGACTGAATGAATTTGCAAACAATCTGTATGAGAGTTGTAGATAGAGTTTTAATGAACAACACTCCTTGAAAAAATTTCTGATATTGCTTAAATATATTACACACATAGTCAGCTGGTTTTGGCTGCCACAGGCAAGAATGAGTTAAGTGTTTGCTATATGAATAGCTTGCTTGTCTAAATCACTATGTCCACACCTTAACCCATTAATGCTTAGAGTGTCTTGTAAATGATCAACATAATCTATGGTATCTTTTAAGAGTTTTACAGATAATGAGGCATAACTTGGGAAAATATTTTGAGAGCTGTTAGTTAGGCACCCTTTCTCATTCAAATATGCTATTTACAATGATTTAATGCTTCCTATTTCAGTGTTTTTTATTCAGTTAATGCATTTCTTTTTATATCTGTGTGGTAAATGACATATAATTATTCCATATAAAAATTAGACTTGTATTTGATATTATATTTGTTTGATTAATCACAGTGCCTAAAATATATCAGGAAGGCTTCTACAGAGCTACGTAGGAGCAAAAAACTGGCAAAAATTTTAGAGGTAAGTACAGATAATAAATCTTAAAGTCATATTCATACGCTCATCCGTGCTTCAAATAAATATTTTGGATTGTTTTATGGTACATGAGACATTTATATTGAGGTGTGAATTTGCATATGACAAATTACCAATTTTCCTGGTCCCATTGAGTTTGCCATATGCAAGTTTGCCTGTATATACCAGTGGTACTGGCCAACTGGTGAATAGAAAAGGTTCATTTTACATTGTTGGTAAGAATGTCAAAGAATTTTGCTGGGAATTTGCATGGTACATTTGGAAAAGGTTGGGTGGGTTTGATTTTGACAAACTCTTCACCTGCATTAAACTAATCATGTAATTGGTCTCTACCTGGGAACACCCTCTCTTAATTGGATAACCCCATGTTCCTAATTTTTTCTGTACTGCCTAACTGTGCTGGGAAGTCAGAAGGCCCAAGTGTGTTAGGAATATCCACAGATTGAAAGCCCTAGCAGTGCATACATACTCAGTTGAGTTAGAGATTTAAGATTTCGGGACATTTTGAGAGAAAATGCTTTTTATACAGTGCGTGTTTCAATGATTTAATCATAGCAGTGCATACCTTTTCAGTTAAGTTAGAGATTTGAGGTTTCAGGAAATATAGAAAAAAATGCTTTTTTTTATAAAGTACATGTTACAATGTTTAAATCATAATAATGTATTAGTATTCAGTTAAGTCAGATTTAAGGTTTCAGGAAATTTAGAAAAAATGCTTTTTATAAAGCACATGTTACATTGATATTTTCAGTTGGTGCTTGCTATGGGGAACCATATGAACAAGGGTAATACAAGAGTGGGACAAGCCACTGCCTTCAAAATCACATTCCTTTCACAGGTAAGTAGTTAACAGTTAGAACAATAGCATCAACTCATTGTTTGTCTTATCATTTCTGAATAGCTTACTGATCTGAAACAAAAGCATTATACAGTTTCTCTTGATATAGGCAATAGGGCTGTTGAGATCAATTTGCCTTCCCTTAATGATATAACCTTATTCAGAACTAAAAATATCAACCAAACTTACTTAACTATGCAAATAAATACTGAAAACTGCATTTTCATTTGATATTTGTGGAAAGTGTACTTCATTTAGGGTCAATCTTTCTACAAGTTAAACATAGAAATGGAAATTTATTACATTACATTGGAAAATGCCTGTAAGTCATCAAATGTATATTGATGTGTTTTATAGTTGGATATGACCAAAACTACTGACAACAAGTCTACATTCCTGCATGTTTTGGCGGATGCTGTTTATACGAAGATGCCCGAGTGCCTGAACATGAGTGAGGATATGCCTACAGTGCCAGATGCCGCAAAAGGTGGGTCTTACAGGGAGCAGGAATAGAGATATAGGAGGAGAAATAATTCATTTGTTAAATTACTTCAAAATAATCCATTGGTAAAATTCTTGCAATGTCAGATGCTGCAAAAAAAGGGCTTTACATGGAGTCGGAATAGAAACATAGGAAAAATAAGTCATCGGTTAAATTACTGCAAAGTGCCAGGTTCCGTAAAGGTGGGTTTTACAGGGAGTAGGAATAGAAATGTAGGAGGAGAAATAAGTCATAGGATAAGTAACTGCAAAGTCAGATGCTGCAAAAGGTGGGTCTTACACGGAGTAGGAATAGAGATATAGTCCTATTGATCCTGAGCAGAAATAAGTCATTAGTTAGATAACTTCAAAATAATTCATTCATTATATTACTGCAATGTCAGATGCTGCAAAAAATGGGTCATAGAGGGAGTAGAAATAGAAATATAGGAGGAGAAGTACAAGTCATTTGTTAAATTACTGAAATGTCAGATTCTGCATTAGGTAGGTCTTGCAGAGAGGAGGAATAGAGATATAGGAGAAGAAATATAAGTCATTGGTTAAATAACTGCAATGTCAGATGCTGCAAAAAGGGCCTTACAGGGAGTCAGAATAGAAATATAGAAAAATAAGTCATCGGTCAAATTACTGCAAAGTGCCAAATCCTGTAAAGGTCGGTCTTACAGGGAGTAGGAATAGAAATGTAGGAGGAGAAATGAAAGGCCTTGGTTAAATTATTGCCATGTCAGATGCTGTAAAAGATGGGTCTTAGAGGGAGTAGGAATAGAAATATAGGAGGAGAAGTATAAGTCATTAGTTAAATTACTGAAATGTCAAATTCTGCATTAGGTAGGTCTTACAGCGAGTAGGAATAGAGATATACGAGAAGAAATATAAGTCATTGGTTTAATTACTGCAATGTCAGATGCCGCAAAGGGTGGGTCTTACAGGGAGTAGGAATAGAGATATAGGAGGAAAAATAAGTCATTGGTTAAATTACCGCAATGTCAGATGCTGCAAAAGGTGGGTTTCACATGGAGTGGGAATAGAAACAGGAGAAATATAATTTATTGGTTGAGTTACTGCAATGTCAGATGCTGTAAAAGATGGGTCTTAGAGGGAGTAGGAATAGAAATATAGGAGGAGAAATATGTTATTGGTTAAATTACTTCAAAATAATTCAATGGTGAAGTTACTGCAAATTTCCAGATCCTGCAAAATGTGGGTCTTACAGGGAGTAGGAATAGAAATATAGCAGGAGAAATAAGTCATAAGTTAAATTATTGCAATGTCAGACTCGACAAAATCTGGGTTTCATGGTGAATAGCTAAATGAATATAGAAGGGGGAATGTCATAGGTTTGATTACTGCAATGTCGTCTGCTGCATCTTAAAGAATAAGGATAGGAATATAGGGGGAGGAATATATCATTGTTTAAGTGACTGAAGTGTCAGATACAAAAGGGTGTATGCTGCATAGGTCTCATGGGGTATCAGGATAGGTATATAGGCAGAGAAATTACTACAATGTCAAGCACAGCAGGAGGATCTTGGTGGGTATCAGGATAGGAATATAGGAAGAGGAATATAAAAGTCAAGGGAGAAATTAGTGCAATGTCAGATTCTGCTAAAGATGGGCCTTACTCGTATGCATGACGAAATAACAGAATTATCAGGAAAATAAGTACAAAGTCAATCGATGCATCACAGTGGAATATTTATGCAGAGGGAGGACACAATGTCATTTGCATTGTTGGATGCTGAAAAACATCCCCTTTGTAGATTGAAGATCATCATTGGTCAACCAAATGTAATTCTATGAGGCATTTGCTGGGATTTTGCACAGAGAGTATGTCAGCTAGAAGTTTCTATTGTTAGTTTCAATTGTTGAACTTACATATTTTTCAAATAATAATTTACCAAAAAAAATCAAATTGGGTTAGATTTTTTCAGCAGAGTTCATGTTTTCTGGATACTGATGTAGAACCCTAGCTATGAGTACTGGTTTACTGTTTTATAGATATTTTTTCATGACTGATTTATCATTTTGAGAAAAAAATAAGGTTCCCTGGGATGATGAGAATATGCTATTTCATCCTGTACCTGTAACAAAAATATTGACTTGTGACTTCTGATTGTTTTCAGTGACAGCATCAAGTAAGTTGACCTGGAATTATTGGCTAAATAGTTCCTACCACTGCTAGCTATGTTCATCCTGCAAATTACATTATTGTAGTGGCATGCCTATACTCACTCCTTACATATTAACTTAGAGATTTCTTTGATTAACCCTTCTAATGCTGAGGCTACTTTCGTCCAAACGACAAGGACGCAAAGATTTTTGAAAAATATTGAGACACTGTCACGTTGGTATTCATCGGACAGCTGTCTCAGAGTACTATCAGGTGAGTACCCATGTGTCAGGGTTTCAGTCATTTTTAAGGTTTTTTCATCATTTTTTATTGGTCAAATACGCCTCAGCGGAATAAGGGTTAAAGGATAAAGTATTGGGAAGATCAATAATAATATTGTAGTTGCGTAAAAAAGGGCAATCTAATCACTCCATTTGTAAGTTTTTTTCTTGAAATATTCCTTGTAACTGCAAGAGTTGCACTTAAAGGTATATAGCAATCATCACTTTGAACATTGTAGCCTGAACTTTTCCTTATTATCTTCCCTGTACTGTTAATCCACTACGCCTGGAGATATGATATTATATCTCTGACAAATGTTGCCTGGATTTAGAATACATTTTGAAACAATCCAGGAATCTAGCGGTCATTGTTTACACAATTTGTTTTGTTTTTTTTAAGTTTTATTTTTTCCCTAAACATTCTGTATGTGAACCTAGACACAAGAATTTGATTGAAAACACCCTTCTCAATTCTTTTTTATTCTTTTCAATTTTTTGCTTTTTGCCTCTCAATAGTTATTTTATCCATATTGAATATGAAATGACACATATGCACTAGAGCTTTACAATGTTGTGAACCTTAGTTGTTTTAGTGGCACTAATCTTATTTACTTATTATTTGGCTTTTGTAGAAGGATATTTAGCATGTGAGTTTTGATAGAGTATAGTTTTTGACAAAGCTCCTAATTTTTCTTTTTTCTGTAAATTTGAAATAATATCTTTGAATGATTTGTAAAATATGGAAATTCTGGACTTCATGTAGCATTTCTGGTGTCCACTACAAGCTGTTGAAAAAAAAACTTACCTTATGGCATCTCACCATTCAAACATTATTCATTACTTCATTTGAAATTAAAAGGTATTAAATCAGAATTGTAATTTATTCTCATCATGACATATTCTTTGCACACATATATTTACAGTAGATGTAGATCAATTAACATGCATAACTTGCATTAGCATGTTTGCTTTTCTCTCTTAAGGAAACACCTTTTTGGTGGGCACTCTAAGCTTCAAGCAAAGCATTTAAAGTTTTTTAAAACTTATAAATAGGTTTTTATTCAGCATTAACATAAGGGGATGTTTAAATTTTACTCCTTGATCTTCTTTTCAGAATACAGGTCCTTATCTATCTAGTGTTCCCATTAGGAACACAAGGTTATGAATTTTATAAGTACTGGTTTTATGTAATCTCACTTCATTTTGTTTCTCTAGTATCTCATGACCAGATTGCTCAAGACCTTGGAGATCTGAGAAAGGTACTACAGGTAAGCTGGTGCTGAACCTACTCTATGCCTTAACCCTTCCAATGCTGAGGCTACTTTTGTCCAAAAAATGGGTTTACAAAGATATTTGAAAATCATCTAAACCCTGTCATGTTGGTATTCATTGGATAGCTCTAGCTGAGTGCTCTCAGATGAGTACCTATGTACCAGGGTTTCAGTCGTATTTCAGTATTTTTGCATCATTTTATAATGGCCAAATTAGCCATCAGCATCATAAGGGTTAATATGTGCTAAGCCCTGAGGGTAAGGAGGCTATGTATAGTCAAAATAAGTGGTTAGAGCTACGAAGATACTTTAGAAAGTAAACAGGAGTGTAGGGTAGGAATTTACGTCAGCTTTTTCTCAATATGAGATCAGGTTGGAACCACAGAAACTGTCCGTTTCATGCTTGATATTTAGTTACTAAGTTTACCAATAGATGGCAGATTTATTGAGTTCTTATACTCCAAACAAAGTTGTTTGAAATGAAAGCTGTGAAACTATAATAGAGATCAGAAGGCTGTGTCTATCCTCAGCCTTAACTTTTAGTAATGAAGTATCAAGAGTTTATGTACAATATTTTCATTTTCCGCAAATCCTTTGAAGAAATTGATTTGGTTGTCAAAACCAGATAGACTTACTTCATGGTAAGTGTAATAAGTGCCATCTTTTGGCAGAAGTCGGAACTAAGTGATACATAAAGAATATCTGACTAAATTTTTGTAGGAAATAAGGGATATCTGCTGTTAAATTGATTTTAAATCATTAGTCTTATCACTGTTAACAAAATCATGGCCACTTATTGTGACAAATCAATTCTTTTCTTTTTCTTTAGGAGATCTCAACTGCTGTAAATAAGATAGGAGGAGTCCAGAAGAAGAGAGTCGTGCCAAATGACAAATTCCAAGATGTCATGGGTGTATCCTTTACTGCAATCCTAACAATTGTATACTAGGTGTATAACAATTTCACATTGTATAACAATTTTAACAGTTTACCATTGGCTGTAAATAAGCGGGTGGTTCCTTTTGTATAGTATTGATTACAGTGAAACTTAATTATAAGGTCTCAGTATTGGGACCAGGACAAAAGATGTTTACATAAGAGGGTGTTCACATATCAGGGGTCTTTTCTACTGCATTAGGAACACATGCAACCAGGGTGTGTTCATAATAGGAGGTGTTCAAGTCACAGATCTGTTCACACTTTTATTACAATGTCTATTTACATAAAGAATATGGCCAGGGGTAATAACTGATTATAGGTTAGCATCAACTTGTGCGTTGGTTGGACCTTGTTTGCTTTTTATGGTTATTAGATAATTCTTTATATAGGATGGGGGAGGGGGCGAGAGAGGATCAAATGGGCTTCTTGAGTTTGAACCATTCCAGATGTGTGACGCATACTTCAAACTTACTGTTTATACAGTCATAATACAAGTTTTCTTTTGTCTTGATAGTGGACTTCCTTTCATAGATTATGAAGGTAGGCCAGGTAGGTGAGTGAACAAATATTGAGAAATAAATTGATTGGTGTAAAACCACTGATATTAAACTAATCCAACTCTAATCTGGTACAGGATTTGAAAAATTGCATAAGTTATTGCTAATTTGACCCACTTTTAAAAATTGCATTGGGGTAGGTAGAATTTGAATTAGGAAACATGGTAGATTCCATAGATTGCTAGTCTTTATTGGCAAATATGCCACGTAAGTAAGTTTTAAACAGCAAAAAGCATACATATTTCCTTCAATATTTCTCCACCACTTAAGTTTCTGGTGACATTATTTCCTAGAGTTTTTATCCAAAAAAGTTCAGTTTATGAGATTATTTAGGTAACTTTTACTTAAGAATTTTGTTGCAAATTCGCTATTTCATTTACCTTAAAACTTAAAAAAAAATTCACACAAAAAAAATTCCACAAAAAAATTATTTCTAATGATAAGGTCTGACTTTGCTCAATAGAATATAGCTGCTGTATAAGCTCTAATCCCACATATACACTTGAATAAACTTGAGGATATACTAGAAATCATAAATAACTAAAATCCATACACATTTTAAGTTACATTTACTGAGCACAGGAATGAAAAAAGAGTGCTCAATTTTAAAAGGTACTAAATGTAAGCAGCCCCACTATATATGTGAACCACTGGTTATACCTTGCATAGGTGAGAGGCATTGTTGTGGGTATATTATTTCCTGAATGACTGTCAGCACTTCATATCCTCAGCCTCCGATGAGATCCAGAGTCTGTTCCGGCTTCAGGCAACGACCATGGAAGAGTTCCAGTCCATGGTGACCTACTTTGGCGAGACAGAGGTCAAAAAAGTCAGTGCAGGAGAAATATTTGGCATTTTTGCCGAATTCATTTCAAAGTTTGAGGTAAGAAGTAAATCTTATTTAGAATACTATTAAGGAATCCTTGCATAAAAGAGAGAAATGTAATAATTGCATTGCTTTTTATTTCTATCAAACTATTTCGAATCAATATATGTTGTGATAAGGAATAGCATATGTGATGCAAACATCTAAGTCTGAACTAGATAAGGTGAACCTATCTTTCTGATTGCATAGATTTTGGTTAGTGTCACTTTTAGTGTACAAAATAATGATGGTAGTGATTGTGAAAACTGGAGTACCTGGTAAACATCATAGACTCTCCCTAGGTCATTGGCAACTTTTTCACATTTCATAGATTTTGTTCAGATGGGAGACATGGTTGGAGGCAGGTTGCAACTTGCTAGACTGCTCAGTCATGGGGTGCACCCCTGATATTCGCTCCCCCTATGTAACTGACTTCTCACACTCTCATATTTGCTTCTTTTACAGAAAGCACATCACTACAATATGATGTATAAGAGACACTAGTTCCTATAGGAATGGACATCAAAGTTTTACCACAGAAAGGATGTATTCCCACTCAGGAGAGGATGCTATTTTCTATTTGTATGTGGGAGATATTTGGATACATACACCAAATCTTTGTACAATGTTGTAAATGACTTTTTTTGTGTGCTTTTGATACCTGAACATGTATTCAAAAGTATCGCTCATTATGAAAAGTTTTCTACATTCCACAGTTTGAATTCATACAATCATTAGTTGTAATCTTTAGAGATGGCGAATTACTACAAATAGCAAGGATGACTTGGTCATTATGTCCAAATGGTTATACTCGTATCAACAGAAGAAATCTTTTTATCACTTTTTATTTTCATTTTATTTGTAAGTGTCCTAAATTTCAAGTGAGATTTTAAGCTCTTATGAATATATATTTTTATCCTGGTAAGTTTGCTTATGATCTATCAATGTATTTCCTTGATTAAAGTCATTTTACCAGTCAGGGGTAAGATAGTTCATGTGGTATGCAAATTATCTCTGCTCTGTGTAGCTAAATAGATATTAGAAGAAAATGGAACAAAACAAAACCAAATTACCTCTTGAGGCCTAAGTCTAGTTTTTAGATTCAAATGTTTAGAAAGGAATAAATCATGAATTACTTGATTATTATTGAGCTGTGAAAGTGGCAGATGTACCAGGTTGGTATATTTGAACACCTCATATATAGTACCTTGTTAAAGTTGGAAAAGAACACAATTAAAATGGCCAAAGATGGGTAGCCTAGTTTTGATTTTTAGGGTATTTTTAAAAGAATAATGAATTTAAAGCATTAGGTACATTACGCTCTCATAAACATACATTAAGGTTGATTGAAATGATAAGTAAAGTGCTTGTTTTTCCGTATCATACCTGCAAGCCAGTTGGTCATTCTCAAATCGTTAGACCATTAGTTCACTGTGTGAAGAGTGACATGAGACAACTGCTCCAGTTTACAAGTAGCAAGTCCTTTGTTCGGATTTTCATTATATTCAATGCATATTGTACCTCAGATTTTATCATTTTTATTGGTCTAACAAGACCCTTACAGGTACCATATTGTTCAATCTTTAATTACAACATTATACTTTTGCAACTACCAATGTCAAACATCAAACCTGACTCAACATTTACTACTACCTATGTTCCACCTTTTACAAAATTATACCTTACTAGATTTTTACAGCTACCAATTTTTATCCCTGGCTTGAACACTGGAAACATTGATGTATTTACAATATGCTGGGGTACAACTTGTACTACAAGCCTAAAGTAGACCATCATAGGTCCCAATATATATATATTTTTTGTTTTTGGACTGTCCATCAAATTGTCAACACTATTTCCTCAGAATAGACTTATTCTACTGTCATGTTGATCATAAAATAATGTTACCTCATTGGAATTCCCTTGATGATTGTGAAGTGAAGAATATCATTCAGTTCAGTTTAAAGAAGCTTAGTTCATGCTAATAATGCACATGATTATACCAGGTAATTGAACAAGATAGAACAACACACAGAACAGCTTTTTATTGTTTACTGGTCAACAGATATTGTTAGATGTTTTTAAGTCAACATAAGATGAATAGATATTTCGTCATGCTAGAAATGAATGACATCATTTGATGAATGATTGGAGTATTGGACTGGTGCCTTCAAAGATGTTGAAACTGATGCCATTTGACCCATTCATGCCTATAGTCTGTCTGACTTGAGTGGGCTAACCGCTTTTTCCTCTTTTTTTTCCGCTAAAAGTTTGTTTTTGGCTTCCAAACTTGGCAAACCTCTAAGGAGCACTACCGCGTGTATGTACAAACATACTTTTTGTCTCAACTCCACAAAATGTTGATTTTGCTCATTACCGTAATTTCGCGTGTATAAGACACTTTTTTACACTAAATTTTACACTCAAATAGGGGGTACGTCTTATACACAAAGCTAGAAATCTAGGGTGTTTTACATCGAGTTACCAGGCCACTCGGAGATCGCCAATTACAATTATAATGCGGCGGCCAAGACAATGCCCATCGATGTTTGCCTCGTCATTGATGAATTGTAATTACCGAACCACTCTCCGCTGGAATTTACTGATTACAATCCATGTGACATGCCTAGGACAATGGGTAGTGAGTACCGACACAGGGTGATACGCATTGATGTCACGGTGATGTCACATTTCACTCATCTCAATATGCGTTTTACTGGGTTTCTAGCATTATTCATGAGGAGTTGATATCCTACAATAATTCCCAAAAGGGGGTGCGCACTATACACAAAGCCAAGGTCTATACATCATTTTAAAGGCCTGGACAAGGGGTGCGTCTTATATACGGGTGCGTCTTATACACACGAAATTACGGTAAGTCCCATTGTGAAATCTGCCCATTGCCAACAATGACAATCTCGCGTGTTTGTACTGTTGGCAATGGGCAAATTTTACAATGGGTCCTAATGAGTAAAATCAACATTTTGCGGAGTCGAGACAAAAAGTATGTTTGTACACACACGCGGTAGTGATTGGCGGTTAGCTAACTCAAGTCAGACAGACTATAGAGTTCCTCTGAAATCATTATGTGGCTCTCTGGTACTTGGGATGATATCTTGGGAATAAAGCAAGAATCCTCAAAACATTTGAAGTATACTTGATAATTTAGTTTTTACTATATTACTTCCATAACATATTTTCTTATTGATGCTTTAGGAGATATTACTGAAATGGTCAGGCGCTGTGGCTACTACAGGCATGAATAGGTTGAATTCTTACAATATTAATCCCAGAGATAGATATACTAGCGCATGCAAAATTTGTACTATGATGTGTTTATTGATTACCATCCCTCTTGGCCATTAGATTCCCTATTATGTCATAGGCCAAGTGCATGTCGGTAGACAATCAGGTCGAACGTACTCATTCGCTTCCGTAGGGTAATTGTAGTTTCCTTACCTGCCAATAGGAGGCTGAATGTTTCTCACTTACAATATCCACACTGACTCTGGTTTTTGACCAAATATTGAGTTGATATCGAGAATGTCTGGGACAGCCCCGATCCAACAAATGCATTCACTATCAACTTTTGTTTTAGAAAACAGTTAACCTTTTATATTCTGCTAAACGAAACAGAATTCAACCGGTAATTGACCGCACACTTGTGGCATGCACATTAGTTTTTTCTAATGCATCAAACATAGAAGTTAGGCCTAAAAAAAAAGTTGTTTGTTCCCTGTAACCCTACCCTAACAAGTTTTTATTCAAAAAAATCCCTACCCTAAAGTTTTTTCCACCATCCCAACTCTCAATCAACGTAAAACATGCATAAAACACACATTTTTGACCAAAAAAATAATGCAAAAAAAAATCTTTTACGACCTACTTACCCTATTTTTTTTCGGACTGGTACAGGAAACAAACAATTTCTTTTTTTAGGCCTTAGATTGTTGATTGGAGAACAAAGGATAATAGAAGTTGTGTCATGCTTAAAACAGTCAGGCTGAGCATGTTATCCTTCTTTTGAATAATCATCTTATCTTTTGACTGTTTAGCCTAGGAATGAGTAGGTAAATAGCCCTGGTAGCTGATGATAGCTGTTCGTGCAATGAGATTCTGTCTCAGACCTAGACCTTTTTCTATGTGTTTAATGGTTTGCTCAAAGGTTGAGGACTTTAAGCTATCAGCAGTATGAACAGAGGTTGGAAGGTCTGCAAGGTGAAAACATCACAATCGTCGTTTTCTTGTCCTGTGCTGTTTATCAAAAATTAGATTTTAATATTTGAGATTGCTTTGGAATTTTAGTGGCTTGTGGAATGTTTCTGGCATCATATTGTCAGTAGATTGGTATCAGTTTGGGATTGTCTTGTAACGTTTTAAAGAATGAATGTATGTTGATCACATTTTGAAGAATTTATATATGTATATAAACACTGTACATAGGAGAGGCCTTTGTTGTCATATAAGTCTTATTTATGAAGGAAATAAATTATGTACATTTAATGGTTGTATTAGTTCGCTTTGCCCAACCTCATTGAACCAATTCATCCAAAGCGCGATTTGGAGAGATGACAATACCCTGGACATGAAAGAATCACTGGAGCAATACGCAAACAAGAAATGATAGTAGCAGTGTGATCTGTCATTGACATAAACATACATTTTAACTAATTTATACTTATTGAAAAGAATCATGGAGGACAGGTAATTAGTGTTAATTAAACATATACTCGGAAACAACTCTTTAAATGTGCGTTGGTGGTTGTACCAACCTCCTGCTGATAATACCATGTCTAACACATATTGCACTTTACCATTTCCACAAATGTTTGTTAAATGCGATGTCAATCTATTAGTTATGAATATATAATGGAACCTTCAAAATTGCAACCTGCTTTAATGACTGCTTCTTCATTCTCTGATGATATACAAATGCATACATGTAGCTTTTATAAAAAAAAATACATGTACATCTGTTGTACAATCACAAAAAATATTTAAAATGTAATTTATGAGAGGTGCTGAACCAAATCCCGGCTAAGCAACCATTAGAAAACATGATTTTTGTGTCATTTTCACAGAGATGAAAGATTATTTCTTATCACTCAAACCCACTATAATAGCCATTTAATTATGACCTGCCAGCATTGGTGCAGATTTATAGCCTCGCCGAGGGTGTCTGTTGCAAAGCGTCGACCTTGGCGGCCTCAGTTTTTGCAACAAACACCTACGTCTCGGCTATAAATCTGCACCAATGCTCAGCGGCGGATGTTAGTCCCTATACTGTGATTATCTAGTTTGATGGAAGGATACTTGAAATGTTTATATAGTGACACAAGTCTATAAAACTGTAGTTATCAATTGCAAAATAAAGCTCATTACTGAAGTCCAAATTACGTCATGATGGCAGCAGGGATGGACTTAGTTGGGGTTTAGATGTTCCACGAATGTCGATGTTCTATTAATCAAAGGATGTGCGAACAAGATATCTTACTACCCTTTCATGAAGGAAATGAATACCCACACAATATTCTATACCCGATCCATGCCCCGGGGGGGGGGGGGGGGGGGGGGGCACTCAGCTACAGAGGGGGGCCGCACCTTCGTTACGTATTTCGCGGAAGAAGGGGTCTTTTTTTAAGACCTCCGCATGTCCGCGATTTTGTAAAAGAAGGGTACTTTTTTTTTAACCAGGTACGAAGTATGGGGGTCAAAATCCCCTTACAATCCACGAAATATACGCGGAACTGACGCCGAGTGACTCCCGAAGTGACTCAGGGCTTACGAGTTTGCTGCCGCCACTTACTCCCGCTAAACACGCAGAGGATTATAAAATCTTAAGTTAAAATACGTGTTCCCGTTCATCCAATGTCAGTGTTTTGATAAAAGAAGGGGTGTTTATTTAGAGGAAAAAATCAGCGTTTTATTAAAATAAGGGTGCTTTTTTGGCCAGAAATCAGTGCTTTAGGGGTATTTTTAAATTTTGATAACGAACGTATGCACCCCCCTAAATACCAAAGTGCCCCCCGCGGGATCCATGCATGGCACTAAATACTAGGACAACGGCAACTTTCTTTGTATATTTTAGTTTTCAGTTCTAGGCGTCACATATGTCTCCACAATCACTGAACCTTCTAACTGTCCAGTATATATGTATGTATGTATGTGTGTATACTTTTTGACTATGACTCACGTCGTAAAAAGTGCCTTATTTTGGAATCACAGTCTCCCAGATTTCACCTTCTCCAGAATTGGGCGCATTGGGGTCAAGCTGCTGCCATGGTTTCTTGTAGTTGACAAATATTTCCCCAGTCGTCTTAATTCCAGGATCGCCATCAAAACTGCCAGCACATAAGTAATACGTCGTCGGGTCACAGGCGTTCACGCTCCACGCCGAGCAACCACACCTGCCGCAGAAAAAGCGTCGGCAAGTTGCAGAGCTCTCATAGAGCTTGATCGTGCTTCTTTCTGTGAACTTCACACGTGTCATTGGGACCATGAAGATTGAGTAAACATTGGCACCAGTCGCCTTCTGGCAGTTGTTGCAGTGGCAATTCACGAGGATCTCCACCTTGCCCGTGATTTCATACTTGAAACCCCCACAGATGCAACTACCAGTATGCTTCTCCTCAGAACTCATCCTCCTGATGACCAATCCTGAAAGAGAGAACTTTTGTTTTAGAATTTTTTGGAGAACTGCACCTATCATGATATCTGTTCGTTTTATCGAAACATTTTGATATTTATCGCACTTAAATACATCACCCATTTTGAGGTTCCATCCAAATTCCTGCCAGTGCTGTGTTTAGATTAATAACTGAACCAAAAAGACTTTCATGACTCCATGCAAGGAAAATCAACTATTTACAATTGATGCTCAGAATACTGTGTGGGAGGTTTGTGAATAGTGATGGATGTAATGTGTGTATTGTTTTCGAACTACAATGTACAGTCAATGAAGTACCTACATATAGTACCTACAAAATTACCTTATGGATCACCAACCCTAGTGTAGTAACATTTACGAACATAAGCGTATTTACGAATAAGACTAAGGCTTACTCTAATAACCATAGTTATTCGATCATCTCAATGTTTAAGTTATACTGTTACGTTCACAAGCGTTATAACATTAGTAAAAAATCACAACAAGGACCAAGGACACAACAAGAGAGTAGTATTTACTTTTTCGGATCTGGAATGCACACATATAGTCTGAAACCTAGAAATATAACTCATCAAAAAGAGAAATATTTGGAAATGTTTGGAAATATGTAAGATATTTGTCAGATGTTTCTCAAAAATATGCTTTGATATCAAGTTGTTAGCATTTGTAACAAACTATGTAGAAATGTATGCTCCTACTGGTGTCTAAATAGGTTAGGTGAATACACGAACAACAGTAATGTTGAGATACGAGAGTTTATGAATATTAAAAGGAATGACGAAACGAGATACTAGTAACCTCAAATGCATTTGCCGAATACAACTGTGCGATAGGATTTTGTTGTCAGAAATTCACCCAAACAAATTTAAAATATCAGAAGTTTTGCTCAGTTAGTAAATATTACAGAAATTCGGGTCAGTTTCGATGGAGCGACTTCAAACTGTTCAAAAGTAATTTTAATAAAGTATAGATTTTAACTGGTTGTTACGTACCTGTTTGTGAAAAATATGCAAAATAGATGAAAATATGATTTCAAACTTTTAGAAAGAATTCAATATCTATCATTTTAAACTGTTACGTACCTGTTAGGAGCAGTGTTAGGTGGCGTTGGTTATGCGAGTTGATGGCTCAAAACAGAGAACGTTCTTCTAAAGTGGGTTTCAGCTCAATATGTGTTTCTTAACTGAAGTGGCATTGGAATTTGCTCTAGACAGTGACACAGCCAACTTCTTTTAACGCTTTCACATCTGAAGCATACACACGGTCTGACAACTTTAACAAAACTAACCAAATTGAGCATAATTTGAAAAATATTTTGGAGATGGATTATTAAATCAAACAGAAACAACAACTGTTCGTGATTAAAAAAAAGTTTGCTTTGTTATCAAAATATTTGCACACACGTCCTACCAATAGTAAGATACATAAATGAAGGTGTTAACATTTGACAAATGAGGGGTTATTGCCCTTACCAAAGCTTGACAACTTCAAATGGGTCAATGTGACATTTTCCTTCTGGCAGCGTTATATTACGACTGTTTTCATAGCGCAGTCACATGATCAAAAAAAATTGTACTTCAAACATGATCAAGCACTACAGACTTGAGGGGTTGGATATATTTCCAGGAATTTCCATTTTTCTACCAATGATATACTAGTACAGTGAAAGATTGATCAAGTAATCCTGTGACGATAGGCATATGCATGTTTACATGAATGTATGTCACGCAGCTGATTTGCCGATCAGAAATCCACTTAGATTCCATTTGAAACCTGCTGAAGCAATTGCCTGTTAAATAAATCAAATAAGAATAGGAATGAATACTAAATTTTATTAAGGGAAGCCACCAAAGTGGGCCTGAACGATAAAATGTCAAATTGACATTTGAGGCTGTTATGATTGTAGTATATTCAAAATAACCCATCTCCTAGTTTATCACTCTTGTCATCTTTCTAACAATTGTTATCCAATTTATGTTGTCTTGGTGTCTCAACTATATATATATATATATTCCTTAATTTAGCTGCTTGAGCTCACCACACGTTGTATTTTACAATGTTTTACCTCAAGTGACATATGATAATATGATTTTTGAATACAGTGCATGTCTGCTAAACACACTAGGCTAGGACCACTGGGTGTGAAATTTGAGCTTCCTGAAAGATAATACATGACAGCACACGATCTGGGTAGTAATTTAACTAACAAAAGCCGGTCAACACTTATTGACAGCAAGTGGCCAAGTATGGATGTATTGCTGTCTCCGGCTGTTGTGGATATGAACTGCTTGATTATGTAGATCTTGTAGTTGTGTAATAATCTCTGTTTGAAATTGAAAGTACAATGTATATTGTTGCTTTTGTGGATATGCTGTTTATTTTAAAAATGTTAGCCGAGCTTTCGTGAATTTTTGTTATTTTCTAATCATTTTGTCATATTTTCCTATCATTATTTATGTTTGTAGGATTAGTTTGCATGTAAAATCTATTTCAACGGATGTTAATGATATTTTGTGTTGATTTCTCTATAACGTTTGAAGGCTGATTAAGTTGATTACATAAGGCTACTTTATAGTAATATCAGATAATCTTTCAGCAGTTACATCATAAGCTGTCAAGAAAGTTTTTAACGTGTGATTGTTCATGTAATGGCTCTCTGTCATATCTTTACTTAATGTATGCAGTGTTTCATGGTTTTAATTAATGGCATGTCGCGAGCTTTTGTCATAAATGGTGTATATGAAAATATGTATGTATCCTTTTGACATATCTTTTTTGTAGTTCTGAACTTTCCTTTTTTGACTTCGTTTTTCGTCTTGCAATATATGTTTGTCTTGCAATGCATATATTTGTTTTGTTGAATTATTTAATTTACAGTCCAAATTTTCTACATTTCTTTTTTTGACATGTTTTCTACCAGTCTTGCAATATCAGTCTATACCTGGTTTGTGTCTCTATCCAGGCCAACTTTCATTTCACTGACTAGTCTCTGCGGCCTTCCTCAAGACACGGTCCCCAAGCTGTGTTGAAAATTGTTCTCTGCTGCGGTGCATTCACCGCAGCGCAATTTCCTACTTCTTAACACGGCCAGACAGGTAGGTACCGTGTTTGACTTGTTAATTTGCCACAAGCCAGCTTATAACACTGGTTATTAAGTGTTATATCATTTTTGGAAGAAGTCTGAAGTGGGAACTTCCGTCATTTTCAATCCCTTACGTATGTTAAAGATGTGACGGTAATCGATCATCAGCCAAGACTTTGGGAGAGTCTGTACGCATCATAGTTTTCACTTACCTTGTTTATATTTTACTTCTACTGGAAAACAACTCAGAACTACAAAAATGAAATACTTCGACTGACGAAAAACATTGCATTGCGAGACAGCAAATGTAAAAAAACATTTCAAGACTATATAAAACAAAAAATATATATTGCAAGACTGGTAAAAAACGTGCTTAAAATGCAGTCCTATTTTGATAAACGCTGTCATGTTTATTGCATTTCTGCCATGTTTTTTGACATACGCTGACATGTGCACTGAACTTTTGACATGTATATTTAGTTTCAACCATGTATTTTCGAAAATGCTGACATATGAAATAGAGGTTCTTCAACGCGTGTGCTGGAGAATGATATTTCTTACACGAGGGATCGAATTTTCATTTTGGAACAAGCCTCTGGCGAGTTCCAAGATGAAAGTTCGATCCCCGAGTGTAAGAAATATCATCCTCTAGCACACAAGTTGAAGAACCAATTTCTGCCATGTCCCATAAGATAAATAAACAGTAAATAAACTTTTAAAGTATACAAGGAGAGTGCTGAATTCACCGTGATGATGAACCGGAAGTGAGCGTTGCTACCGAAAAACACTCACACTGATTGGTCAATCCCAGCATGTGCGACCTATATTCTATCTAGATCACATACACACGTCACACACTGCTAAGCAACGAAAGTAGTGCAGTGTTCCATATATGACAATCTTTACCAAATATGGTCATGAAATGATTCCAAATGACCGTTGAGAATGGCCATTGGGAATGGAATTAATTCAATTGGTATTTCAGCCCCATAGTGGTAGAATTTGATTTGTCCCACATATATAAAGCTTCGGTCATATATATCCTGCATTGGCGTTCCATACATTTGTTGCCAACTGCAACTGTGAGATAGAATCTGATTGTCAGAAATTCATCCAAACAACTATACAGATATCAAAGGTTTTGCGCAGTGAGCAAATACGCTGTCAGCTTTCGTGCAAATATTAGAGAAATTCAGGCCACTTTCGATGCAGTACGTCCAAACTCCTCTATTCAATCACCTGTTGTATATATATATATATATATATATATATATATATATATATATATATATATATATATATATATATATATATATATATATATATATATATATATATATATATATATATCCATTCACACACACAAACACACGCACAAGAAAAACTAAAACAAAAAAGTTACATTTGAATTCAAACTTTGAAGTAATTTCAATATCGTACTGATTTTAACTGGTTGTTACGTACCTGTTTAGATAAGTGGGGAAAATACGCAAAAATAAACATGTGTATTCAAACATTTAAAAGGCTTTTAACTTCATATCATTTTAAACTATCACTTACCTGTTACGAGCAGTATGAGGTTGATTATGCGAGTTGATGGCTCAAAACAGAGAACGTTCTTCTAAGGGTAATCTCAGCTCAATGTGCGTTTCTCAACTGCAACTCTGTAGTCCGGGTGGCAAGGGAACTTGCCCCAGGCAGTGACACACCCCACAACTGACAACTTCGTTCTGTCAGTCAATGAATTCAGGTCAAGAACACCTTGAAAAACCGGTTCCTAGTCACAATGCTTCAAGTTCTTTGCTTACTTGCTTCATGTTATGAATTTTCTCACGATATATGTATAGAATAGTCACCTACATAACGTTTTTCTGTTGTAATTTTGTATTTCAATCATGATCAATCACTACAGACTCGAGGAGCTGGATATATATTTCAGGAAATTCCATTGTTCCATCCATGATATTTCGACACAAATATTTGCTCTCGTCTACCGAGAAAAAAACTACCAAAAAACTACGATCAAATACTAAGAGCGCATTACAAGTACTGCACACTAATATTAAAAGGCTCGTGACAGAGTCTTCCGTGGTTATGCATCAAACCTTGGGATGTGTCTCCAAACAATCCATGACTAAAATGTTTATACCTCTAGGGTCGAAACAGCAAACCTCACACATATACTTTTGAATTTGAATTTGAATTTCGTTTTTCGTCACATTTATGCCAATTGTGGCTAATTCGTGACTAGCCAGTTGTAAGTAGTGGAGGAACATATAATTTTGAAGGTTACTGATTGGAACTGCTATTGATAAACAGTATGAAATGTTAACAGTGTCTTATTCCAGGGTAATATTATCAAAAATGATTGAAAAGGTGAGATTTCTGGGATATATCTTTAATTATTATACCTCACGTGAAGATTCTTGATTCTGGATGGTCAAGGGCCATGGATTAATCGTCATATTTTGCTAACTCCTTGGTGCCAGGCTGTTGTCCTTAACAGCCTATCAAATTATTGAACAGTTCATAGCAACAGCTATGAAATAGTTGAATAGTTATCGCTAGCCCAAAAAATAGTGACCACTAGTAAACTTTTACTTTACTGCTTAGAACTGCTATTGATAAACTGTTAGATTGCATTTATACTACCTGATTTTGGAGGTATATCTATCAAAAAATAACTTGAAAAATTAAGCTTTAATTCACCACCATATGCCGGGTGTTGATATGGGTGTAAAAATAACCAATATCGACCTAAAACAATTTGCATCTGACCACAGGTGTTCAATGTACCCTTATCATTGTATTTTACCATTACAAGTGAATCTTATATTCCCTGTAATATATTGCATTCATTAAGGGTTATTGAGTAAAACTGTTAAAGTAAAGACAATGAATGTTTTAATGGTGCTTAATTTTAGGGTAATCTCATAATAAAAAAATAACTGAAAAGGGAGAATTTAGGGAACTGTTTCTGAAATATCTGTACTGAAGAGACACTAGAAAATTGCCACAAATGTACTTTATGGTTGCTGATTAGAACTGTTGGGCGGTTTAATTAATTGTGGTGAATAACTGGATTTGAATGTTTTAGTAAAAGGAACAAATGTCATGTGCAGTTCTCTGAATATTCTAGAACATTTTAAACAAACCAAGTTCGAGTTGTGTTTTAAACTCACAAGCCCTGCGGGGAGTCTGCTGGCAGTTAAATTGCACTCAGAGAATGGAGTTATATTCAAAGGAAAATATAAAATATTAATATTACTGATTCTTCAGTGGCAGGACAACCCTAGAAAAACGAGGCGAAACCACTTATCTTAATCATTGGTTAATGCAGGTGGTTAATATGGGTTAACAATCAAACATGATGCCCTGGACATGTCAAAGCTTTCACAGTAGTCACAAAAAGGCCCTACCATCCAGGTGCATGTAATATCTGCCTAATAAAGGCATACTTTGGACGAATTTCAAATGGTAGAAATGCAAAAATAAAAACAAAACAACAAATATTGATTTATAAAATTGTAATTAACTGGAAAGTACCCGCCCTGTTATTCTCCACAAACTCTGGTCATTCAGTAAAATTTACATATGTGTTCGTAATTTCATAACGCTACGAGTATTCTCGATGGAAGGGTAGTGAAGGTACCGCATTCTACACGAACTACGATCTTGCAGTTGGTAGACCCTGCCTGTGCTGCCGCTCAGGAACACGTTGAGACCAGAATTTGGAATTTTCCTTTTTTGTCAGTTTTTTCTGCCAAATTGCGGCTAGGGCGTATTTCGGCAGTTGTAACAGGTGGAGGAATTAGAGAAATCCTTTTTTTTCGTTTGGCAATTATTATAATGAAACTACGAGTGTTCTCGAGGGTAGGGTAGTGAAGGTACCGCATTCTACACGAACTGCGATCTTGCAGTCGGTAGATCCTGCCTGTGCTGCCGCTCGTGAACACGCTGAGACCAGAATTTGGAATTTTCATTTTTTGTCAGTTTTTTCTGCCAAATTGTGGCTGGGGCGTATTTCGGCAGTTGTAACAGGTGGAGGAATTAGAGAAATCCTTTTTTTTTTCGTTTGGCAATTCTTTTAATGAAATAAATATTAGAGCACACAGATATCCCTGCGACCACACACTTAGGGCTACCTAACTTATGTACCAAAAGTTCAAAAAGCTTGGTTAACAGATATGAAATTGATAAATGAGATGTTAAACCGGCTGAAGCTCATGTCATTTGCAGTCGTCCTAGTTATTCTCCACAAACTTTGGTCATTCAGTTAAATTTACATATTTGTTCCTAATTTCTTAATGCTACGAGTATTCTCGAGGTTAGGGTATTGAAGGTATCGCATGCTAATGCGATCTTGCAGTTGGTAGACCCTGCTTACGCTGCCGCGCAGGAACACGCTAAAACTTAAATTTGGAACTTTCATTTTTGGTCAGTTTTACTGCCAAGTTGCTGCTAGGGCGCATGTAAGTAGGTGTGGATGATATGGAAACCAATCCGCCGCATGGTTTTAAGTCTAAGGCATCAATCTTTCATGCCCAAGCAGGAAACTCAAATTCGGACAGGGTCGAGAGATAGCTAGCAGTCATTGACAACGCCGTGGTCCACACGGCAGGTCACGGTCAAGGTCAGTGGAGGATATCGGGGCGAACCACCGACACACCCTCACCCCCAATTAACATTCCCCTCGCGCTCCCGACCTGATGCCAAATCAGGAGGGAGACCAGGAAAGCGCAACAACCATCGGTTGTGCGTGACCTAATATTGCCAATGATGCTACTTATATAGGTAGATTGGAGTACAGTAATGTGCTTAGAGTAGTTGACCAAATTAACTTTTGCAAGTTATTTGATTGAATAAAACTGTTCAACTTTAACTTTATCGAAATTGTAAATAGTTTAAAATATTTCTATTGAAAGAAATATTCATAATTTTGTCACATTACCGAATTATGTACCTTTTACACCTCTGTGGGTGTATTTGCATCTTGTTTATCGCCGCTCATGGCTATTAATAGAGCACAGTCCCGCATTTGTCATTCGTCGACCGTGATTGGGTCACATTTTCGAAAATTATTTACTTTGCGTATGCCACGATATAAAAACACATTTGAAGTTAGTTAGTGGTATACTATTTTTATCTATCTATTAAAGTGTTGATAACTGTTGTAATGTAATACTTTTGTTGGGAAATGTTAAGAGCTGGTTCTTCATCTCATTTCAAGCATAACTAAAATGACTGGAGAAGAGTCAGCAGGAACCAGTGACTTCTCCTGAAAATGTGTTTTTAATATAGAGGGTAATAACTCAAAAAGGTTTACATGACTCGAAGCAAGGGAATCGAGTTATCTTGACGGATGAAGGTTTGTGTTGTTTTCGAAGTATGGTCAATGAAATGCATAAAGTACCTACAAAATTAACAGTGTGGCAATATTTCGAATTTAAATGTATTCTTCAATAGAATTAAGATTAAAGAATAACCTTATTTATTCGATCATCTCAAGGTATACGTTTTCCTATTGCATTCTCAAGCAGTATGACGCTAGTAAAAATGTACAACAAGGACAAAACGAGAGAGTATTCTTCACGTTTTCGGATCTTCAGTGCACACATAGTCTGAAACCAAGTGAAAGTCCGATGCAAGGCTATAGGAGTGGAGCTGAAATGAGTTAAAAATCGTAAAATGTAGTATGAAGGGGGAGATAGTGGCGTGAGAGCAACAGAGCATTGTTGTCAGAAATTCACATAAACACCTCATAAGATATCAGTTTTGCGCAGTTAGCAAGTACGCATTCAGCTTCCTTGTAAATATTACAGAAATTAAGGTAAATTTCTTTGTATCGCCTCCAAACTCCTCTATGTAATCGCTCTTCGCATCCAACCATCCATTCACACACACCAAAAGAAAAGAATATAGAATAAAACAAAAAAGTCAAATTATAATTCTTAGAAATAAATTGTCAGGTACCTATTTAGATAAATGGGGAAAATACGCAAAAAATAACTTCTAATTAAAAATATATATATATTCTTAAACTGTCACGTACCTGTTAGGAGCAGTGTGAGGTAGCGTTGATTATGTGGGTTGACTGCCCAAAACAAAGAACGTTCTTCTAAGGCTGATCTCAGTTCGATGTGCGTTTCTTAACTGCAAATTGTCAGTACGAGAGGCAAGGGAACTTGCCCCAGATCACGAAGCAGCCCACTTTTTTAAACGCGTATAAATGGTCTGACAACCTTTAACAAAGCACCAATTTTAGCATAATTTGACATATATATCCATTTTTCTACCCAAGACTTACTGTGAATGGTTGAACAAAACAACGTGGACGTGTGCAGTCGATAATAGACCTGTTTACAAACACGACATGCATCTAATCAGCCAATCAGAAAACAACTTAGACTCCATTTGAGAACCGTGAAAGCGAATTGGCTGTTAAATAAATCAAGTTAAAATGGATATGTATCGTAAATTATATAAAATGGAAGCACACAAAGTGGATCCCTTGACGCTAAGGAAATTAATATTTACGGCTGTGATAATGGTGATAATGGTACATATACTCAAATAAACAGCACAAAACATAAACCAATGAAACCTACTACTCAGACTGTTACCAAATTTT
This sequence comes from Maea johnstoni, assembly GCA_963942565.1. Lineage (NCBI taxonomy): Eukaryota > Metazoa > Annelida > Polychaeta > Spionida > Magelonidae > Maea > Maea johnstoni. The sequence continues at coordinate 42,186,226 of OZ012685.1, read as the reverse complement.
CATCAACTATCGAACAAACACACACAAAATTACTCTAAGCCAACCACAGTGAGAAATTACTTACAAAGATATATTGACGCCATTAGGGTCACTTTATGTATTGTCATGTTGATCATAAAACAATATTGCCTTACTGGAATTCCTTTGAAGATGATGAAGTGACAAATATCAATCCTTTAGGTTTAAATAAGCTTAGTTAGTGCTAATAATGCACATACTTCAATAAGTCATACCAAGATTTTGAACAAGATAAAACAAAACACAGAACAACTTTGTATTGTTTATTGGTCTACGGATATCGTCAAGTGGGTTTATGTCAATGTAAGATGATATGTCGTCATGCTAGAAATGTATTGTATTATTTGAAGTACTCGAATGGTGCCTTCAAAGCTGCTAATCCTAATGCCATTAAACCCATTTATGCATAGAGTTCCTCTGAAATCGATATCTGGCTCTATGTTTTTTATGGGAGTAAAGCAAGAATTCACTTAATATTTGGAGAAGGGTTGGTATTTAAAGTCTTTACAATATCGTTTCCATAACATTTTCTGATTGATGCTGTTAGAGATATGAACAGAGGTTGGTTATTCAGCAAAATGCAAACATCACAATTGTCGTTTTTTGTTCTTTGCTGTTTATCAAGAATAGGATTTGTACAATACAGCTAAGCTATTTATTAGAGATGAAATCTTATGCCAATCGTACGAGAGAGTGATTATTCTAATAATGTATAAGGTTTCGTAGTTTAAGACAATACCTAACTTACCTACTCAAATAAACAGGCAAACATGGAAAGTTTTCAAAAAAGGCAAGCATGAAGTTTTAGAACAATTGTGTGGTTATCAGGTTCGATAGAAAGCTAACGCCGTACTCTATTCATCATTGATATATTGACACAAGTTGTCTATAGATACAACATCTAGTTACAAATTGTAAAGTAAAGCCCTAGTGTAGTCTAACCCACGCCATATGTGCTGGAATGGACATAGTTGGTGTTTAGATGTTCGAACTAATCATTTCACCTCAATATTCTAACCCGTTATGAGGGAAATGAGCCCCCACACAATATTCCATACCCGCATTCCCTGTATGGCACTATATATTGTCCAGCAACTTTACTTTGTAAGTTTTAGTGTTCTTGATTCCATGCAGTATGTCCCTGAAGCGTTACATATGATGTCACTACAATGACTAAACTTTCTTACAGTCCAGTACCTTACTTGAGAACCACAGTCTCCCAGATTTCACCTTCTCCAGAATTGGATGCATTGGGGTCCAGCTGTTGCCATGGTTTTTTGTAGTTGACAAATATTTCCCAACTCGTCTTAATTCCAGGATCGCCATTAAAACTGCCAGTGCTTAAATAATACGTCTCCGGGTCACACGCGATCTCGTCCCAGGCCGAGCAACCACACCTGCTGCAAAAATGGCGTCGACAAGTCACAGAACTCTCGTAGAGCTTGATCGTGCTTCTTTCTGTGAACTTCACTCGTGTCTTGGGGACCAGGAAAAAAGAGAAAAAATTGGCACCAGTCGCCTTCTGGCAGTTGTTGCAGTGGCAGTTCGCGAGTATCTCCACCTTGCCCGTGATTTCATACTTGAAACCCCCACAAATGCAACTACCAGTATGCTTCTCCTTAGAACTCATCCTCCTAATACCAATTCTGAAAGAGAGAAATTTTGTTCTAGATAGAATTTTTCGGAGTTTGTACCTGTTATGATATCTGTTCTTTCTTTAAACATTCTAATATTCATCACAATTAATTAAACCTCCCATTCCGAGATTCTAACCCAATTATGTTGTGTTCGAATCCATAACCAAAATATGTTTACATGACTCCATGCAATGGAAGTTTATTTTCAACTGATGCTTAGTATACTGTGATTGAGGTGTGTTAATCTCAATGGGTGTATGTCTGTGTTGTTTTCAAAGTACAGTTAATGAAATGCATGAAGTACCTACAGAATTAACTTATGTATACACAAACCCAGTGTGGCAACATATCGAATGTAAATGTATTGTCGAACAAGACTAAGGTCAACTGTAACCACAGTTATTTGACATTCTCAAGTTTAAGTTTTTTTTATAACATTCACAAGCAGTATAACCTTAGTAGGAAACTACAAGGACAAAAGCGCGAATACCACTAGTAGTAATTATGTTTTCGGATTAGGAGTACTCATGTGTTTAATAGTTAAGTCTAATTGTAGAATAGGAAAAAAATCTGAGTGGTTTATTCTGCGGAATTTTTCCGAGTGGGTTCAGTTTGGTACAATGAAGGTCAGATATGTTATTCCCGTCATTAGAATGTTGACCTTCAATATTAGCTCTTCGGAATAAAAAATCTCAGAAAAATCCCCAAATCACAAATTTGGTTGATTTGCACTTCAGATTAACTTCCTATTCTACTGTATTTAAGTTTTAAGGTAGTCACAATGTTTAGCTGAATCACATCAAAATGGTCCTATTTCATCTGACTTGTGCAAAGATGCAAGAAAAAGTATGTGTATCATTTATTTATAATTCCGAGCTAGGCGCGTCAAGGTCACTACATTGAAAATTTCTGATTTTCATCGAAATCCATAAGTACGGCCTTTTATGAAATGTCATTACTGGCTGAAATATGAGTCAGTGCATATATGTCGACACATGTCATTTCAAAGTGATCATATGAAATATCCAGGATTGGGAAATATGTTAGCTTTTTTGAACAAGTAATGCCTCAGAGTTTTGGTTAAATTCATTAAACTTGAAAAAGTTGGGTAATTTTTTGTAGTAAATCAAAATAGGTCCTTTCAGATTCCTTACCGCTAAAGTTTTTACAGGCCATAACATTGAAAATTTCAGTGAAATATCTTGCGTGTGGGCACCCCTGGGATGGTTGTGAAAGGACATGCCTCACTGATCACTTGTGCCCAATCGAACGAAAGAATACTGTACAAAGATACAGCTCAATGATCACGAGTCTCAAAGGACAAAGCCGAGTAGCCGGTATGCTATGAATGGGTTGAAAAGGTGTTATCGCTGAAAGAATCTGGGGTTTCCTAGTGCATTTAGGGTCAAGATTTCTCACTAGAATTTTCAATGTTATGGTGTGTAAACATCTTAAGCAGTAAGAAATTTGAAATTTACCTCTTATTTGGCATAGCCAATGATATCCATAATGTAATTTTGAACCTGCTCTGAACACCACCTGCGTAAGTAATGAGATTATGTCATTTGAGTGAAAAGTCGTAAATATTGAAATGAAACAGAATATGGATTGACTAAGGACGGCTTGCTATGAAATTCTCAACCTGATAGCACCCAGGAACCTGGACATACACCTTGTTATGTGAATATGCTGCTGTGAGGTATGTTTTGGGACGGGGCTTTTAAATAGGTGTTAATGGTACTCATCACCTTAAGTGTTATATTATTTTAGGAATAAGTTTGAAGTGGGTACTTCCGTCATGTATTGCAAGACGTCAAAAAAGAAAAAAAAACAGTACTGCAAAAAAAGATGCATTAAAAGAAAAAACAACATGGTAAAAAGCAGTCCCTGCCTTTTGACAAATGCTCTCATGTTTATTGAATTTCTGTCATGTTTTTGACAAATGCTGACATGTATATTTAGTTCCAACCATGTATTTCCCAAACTGCTGACATGTGATTTTTATTTTCCCCATGTATATTAAGCTTCTGCCATATGTTTTCTTCTTTGGCATTCCATACATTTGCCAACAACTGTGTGATAGGATCTGATTGTATCTATCCATTCACACAAACACGCAAGAAAAACTAAAACAAAAAAGTAACATTTGAATTCAAACTTTAGAATAACTTTAATAGTCTATTGATTTTAACTGATTGTTACGGACCTGTTTAGATAGTGGGGAAAATACGCAAAAGAAAAACAGCTGTATTCAAACTTTTAAAAAGTTTTTAACATCATATCATTTGAACTGTCACCTACCTGTTAGAAGCAGCGTGAGGTTGCGTTGATTATGTCAGTTGATTGTTCAAAAGAGAGAGCTATCTTCTGAGGTTGATCTCAGCTCAATGTGCGTCTCTCAACTGCAACTCTGAAGTCCGGATGGAAATGGAATACACCCAAGACAGCGGCACACCCCACTTCTTTTAACGCATTCATATCTGCATTGTATACACGCTCTGATTGCAACCAAGAATGTTCGATATCAATCTGTAGGTGAATTCATTCATGCCAACAAAACCTTGACAAACCTGTTTCTTTAGTCACGATGCTTCACGTTCCTGCTTTATATTAGGACCCTTTTCATGATATATTTATAGAGCAGTCATCTAAATAACTTTCTTTTGTATTTCTTGTGTATGTATTCCCTCTACATCCAGAATCCTGCGCCCATCTCCACAAAAGAAAGCATGAATCAGTATCATGCATATATGAATGAACGTATGTTTTACAAATATGATATCCCAATGGAGGTAACATGCTGAAAAAGATCCCCAAGGGAGGATGGTTTTCCATCGGGCAAAGGCCGAGGGAAAATCATCCTCCTGAGGGGAACAATTACACCATGTTACCCCACTGGGACGTCATATTTGTTTCATTATACCAAACAAAACCCACAATGGTAATATATCAATGAACACAACAATTTGATCTGTGACGGGGAAAGACTGTGTGCTGTTTTGGATGAGGTTAAGGTCACAGGTGACCGATGATATACAGGAAACACCAACTCAAACTTACCATTACGGCATAGAGGACAAAATGCTTGCATGGATTTACGCCTTCCTGTCAAACAGGTCACAGAGCATAGTGGTGGATGGCGTAACTATTAACAGTGCCCCACTCTTGTCTGGAGTTCCGCAAAATAACTTCCTGGGCCCCCTACTCTTCCTTGTATACATTACCGATACCAGTCTTTTCACCAACTACACCCTACTTCATTGCCCGGTTTAGTAGCCGGATGACGCCATCACGCTACATGTTAATCTACCTTCACTAGAGTGGATGAGGAAGTGGCGAATGGACTTCAACCCATCAAAATGTGAGGTCCTCCACATAACAAAGAAGCGCAGCATAATCAACTCAGAGTACCATCTCCACAGAGTACATCTACGAGTTACCAAAGCTAGAACATATCTTGGTGTCACCATTTCTCCAAACCTAACTGGAAGTAAACACATAGTTATGGCCGTCAAATGTGCCGATCCTCCCAACCCTCCATCTTAACCTCAGTAAATGCCCTAATGTTTTTTAAGAATTTTGGATATACAAAACCCTAGTTAAACCGATCATTCAGTACTCCTACTCAATATGGAACCTGCACACCACCACGTGGATCAACGAAGTCGGAATGGTCCAGAGGAGAGCCGCTAGGTTTGTCTGTAACGACTTCAGTTGCCATAGCAGCATAACAGCTATGCTACAAAGCCTTGGACGGGCTGGATGACGCCATCACGCTACATGTTAATCTACCTTCACTAGAGTGGATGAGGAAGTGGCGAATGGACTTCAACCCATCAAAATGTGAGGTCCTCCACATAACAAACAAGCGCAGCATAATCAACTCAGAGTACCATCTCCACAGAGTACACCTACGAGTCACCAAAGCCAGAACATATCTTGTTGTCACCATTTCTCCAAACCTAACTGGAAGTAAACACGTAGTTATGGCCGTCAAAAATGCCAATCTGTCAACCCTCTATCATAACCATAGTAAATGCCTAAGTGTTTTTTAAGAATTTGGATACAAAACCCTAGTTAAACCGATCATCCAGTACTCCTCCACAATATGGGACATGCACATCATCACACCCATCAACAAAAAGGGAATGGTCCAGAGGAGAGCCGCTAGGTTTGTCTGTGACGACTTCAGTTGCCATAGCAGCATAACAGCTATGCTACAAAGCCTTGGATGGGCTTCCCTGGAAAGACATGGAACAGAAGCAAAAGCTCCATTGAGAGTATAGTCCATGCCCTCATTGCTATCTCTGCTAAGACATACCTTCAGTAAGCTAATATTCGCACTGTTCATGCCCAACCAGCCTATATTCCCCCATGAGCGCAACAGCATGGAATGGTGAACCTCGGTTAGCCCATCATGGTTCAGGATCTTCACGTGAGGCATGATGAAAATATTTATTAATTCTAATACATAATACACAAATGCATATGTGTACTTTTCATCGAAAAACTATATCTGCGTTACACATTCAATCATTTACATATATAAATTTCACTGCCTCTATTTTATGGTATATAAGCCTTGCGGTAAGGCTGCGAGGTACATTTTATATCTTTATAACAAAGGCTGACTTTGGGTATTCAAAATGGGAAAATGTACAAATAAAATATAACAAAACGTTTTATTTTATGAATTTAAAGGCTAGAAAAGTACTCCTGCGTAACCATTTCTTTTGATAGAAGAAGGATATCAGAGCAACCAGATATCTACCCTATTTATCAATAATTCAAGAATCTTGGCAAACAAATACGCCATTAGTAAAGAAAATAATGGGTTGTTAAAGATTGTAAGTATTCAAGTTATATTGTGGCCATTCAGCATCTTTTAAGGGGGCTCGGGACCTTCGCACCTTTAAATAGGGTGGTTTTTTTTGTTTTTTTGATATGTGAAAGCTGAAAAGGTTTGCTACTTATTCCTTTGAACTAGAACTCTCAACTAGAACTACAAATGACAAAAATGGGAGTTTTTAAAAAGCTTTCTACTAAAGGCCAGATCTCCTGAAGCACTATGCTGTGATGTTTATCTAAGATCTTAATATCCCCTCCTTATCTGATCTCCCCTGGACGGTGTGCTCTACTGGCTGATTGATGGGTACTGGGGATTAGTTCCTGGCAGGTCAAGAATGTGTATTCAAATGGTAGTATCCTGTTTACCCAGGAAACAGGCACCAAGCAGTTATGAGTGACCAATTCATTGCAATTAGGGTATTGAATAAAAGGTGTGATTTTTGTGCATGAGCTGTCTGGCTTTACAGTTGCAGGTCAGACAGGTAAGGTAAAACCAATCAAATGCTCCAGAAAAATTCTGGTGTGTGTCTGGTAGGGGCAGGATGTTTGGGATGCATGTTACCTAGGTGAACAGGGTTTCCTGTAGAGATTTAGGGTTAGGAGAGGACATTCAGAGGCTGACCCCAGGACAGTGCAGAGTCTGAATGTTTCCTTACAATGGGAAGTAGCTCCAGAAGGAAGCCGTAAGCCACATGCAGCCAAAGAAGAGGGTGTTTGAATGGGAAAAAACATCTTCTGTACCAGAAGATTTGGATACAATAAAGGATTGGGAATCTGAGAAATCACCAACTATTCATAGTGCCTGTTGTAGAAAGCTTAGACTGCTGAGTACTGGTTCAGATGACAGTGGCATAGGAATTGAAGATGCAGATTTTGAGGAAAGAGACACTGATCATGACTCAGAAGATGAGACAGATTCATGTGAAGAAAGGGTATCAGGAAGACATATTCTGCATTCACAAGAACTTGAGGACAGCCTTCAGAAAGCTGCAGTGTGTGCATACTGTCTTGATGGAAAGTTAGAACAATGGCAAGACAGTAGAAGGCAACAAGGACTTCGATCCACCCTTTTTTGGAGATGCTGAAATGAGAATTGTGATGGAAAGAGAACAGACTTTCCTAGTAGTGACAAAAATGGACGATTGTATACTATAAACAGACAATCAGTTCTAGCAGGACGCCTGAGTGGAAATGGACATAATGCGCTTCAAAAGTTTAGTGCAGCTATGGATCTACCTCCTCCAGTAACCCCCAAAAGTTTCAAGAAGCATGAGGTATCTTTTCCATATATCTTTTTATCAGAGAAAACCAATGCAGAGAAAACCAAATTAAACCCTACATGTCTGTGTCTTCCCAAATCCTCCAATTCTGTTGTAAATTTATCCTTACTTCTGAAGTTATTTACATAGTTAGTGTATCATGATTTTCATATTCATTTATTCATATGGCTAGAGCTATATCTAGAAAAATATTTGAAGAAGAAATGTAGATCAGTACCTAGTAAACAACTCTCCTTGAATTTGTTTGTCAATTTACCCTTACAATTGCACTTTAGAGTACTTGAAATTGAATGGATTCACCTGCAGACAGCCAACTAGCAATTAGTAGTCACTAATAGCTTGTTATCTTTCCTCATCAGCTGGGGGAGGAGCACTCACCAGAAGGTGCCAGCCTCCTTTCAGAAAGTTCAGAATTTTCTCTAAAAATCCCTTTTTATTCCAGTAATTCAAGTACCAAGTAAACTATTAAATATTCAAACCATTCTACCAATGCAAACAAATCACATCCTTATTCCAAATTAACCCCTTAAGTTTTATAATGGAGCATAAAGTCATTTTAGAATGTACAAATGTAAGGTGCACTTCAAATGAGCCTTAGACAGCTTTCTGAAATCACCATACTTCTCATTTTTGAAACAAACTCATTCATTCAATATTGATCCCAGAGAGCTGAAATTTTGTAACACAATTAAAAACATCCTTGGGCACGCATAATTTTTTCATTTTTTTTTATATCTGGTCTAGTTATTTCTTAATCGGACTTCAAAAATGAAGGAACATGAAATTCTAGAAAAAAATATTGATCATGACTTTAACTTGCTCTAAATTCCGTTTGGAACAAGAATTTAAAAAAATAAAAAAAAATATCCATGCCTAAATATGTTTTCTATAAAATGTATTAATACCAACTGTCTTACACTTTTATGAAGCCAGGAGGCTGTTTGCAATAACATATGTATTAGAAATCCACATGTATGTCTTTCGGCCCCACCCCGGGGGAAATTGTGAAGATGTCACAAGATAAGTTTAGAATATTTGACCTCTCCAGAATCTCAGCTTTCATAAAATATATAGTTTATTGGGGTTTTCCTGTATATAGACCAAGATATTGGCCAATCTTTACATGAAAGTCCCACTTACAGAACGAAGGTCCCGAGCCCTCTTAACCACTTGTTCATAACTCTTTTAAGCTAACAGTATTAACGAGGGTAGTTGGAGCTGCTTGCTCTCAATCAAGGTTTGAAACTGAAATTACTGGAGAAGATACGGCAGGGAACCACTGACCTCTCCTGAAAATTTGTTTTTAATACAAAATGCATGCATGCATGCTTGTACCTTTCATCAAGAACTGCCTGCATATCAGTGTTACAAATACAATAACAAAAAGGTATATATAATGTTATTGTGAGAGGTGCCTTATGCAAAGGCTTTATGGCCGAAACGTCTACAATATACTTATGTGTTTTACACCCAAGAGAACTTTGTTTTTCTTATATTTACTACTCTGTGGGTGCACGGATATACCAATATGAACTATACTATGTTATGCAAAGGTCAACCATGGATATTGGACATTCCTAAGTAAGATGCAGCATGAAAGGATATTACAGGTAGGTGATCCAAAAGTTCTCCATTGACGTGTATGGACCATTTGGACAATGCAACAACCAAGGCGATGGTTGATTTAGTTTCCATTTATTAGTTGAGTTTCATAGTTTTAGCTAATATTCTATCTAATCGTAAACACGTTGACACCATTTTCAAAATATAAGCAAACATGAAATTTTAATACGACTGATTGTCTGAATCGATGAAAGGATCCTTGAAACAAATTTATATATATATATATATATATATATATATATATATATATATATATATATATATATATATGTATATATATATATATATATATATATATATATATATATATATATATATATATATATATATATATATATATATATATATAACTGTATATATATAACTGTATATATATATATATATATATATATATATATATATATATATAACTATATATATATATATATATAACTATATATATATATATAGTTATATATATACATGTGTATATACATATATAAATATATATATATATATATATATATATATATATATATATATATATATATATATATATATATATATATATATATATATATACATATATATATATGTATATATATATATTTATATATATATATATATACATATATATATATATATATATATATATATATACTGTATATATATATATATATATATATATATATATATATATACATATATATATATATATATATATATATATATATATATATATATATATATATATACGTATATATATATATATGTATATATATATATATATATATATATATATATATATATATATATATATATATATATATATATAGTTGTCTATAAAACTGCAGTTATTAATTGCAAATAAAGCTCATTTCTGTATATATATATATATATATATATATATATATATATATATATATATATATATATATATATATATATATATATATATATATATATATATATATATATATATATATATATGTATATATATATATATATATATATATATATATATATATATATATATATATATATATATATATATATATATATATATAGTTATATATATATATATAGTTATATATATATATAGTTATATATATATATATATATATATATATATATATATATATATATATATATATATATATATATATATATATATATATATATATATATATAGTTGTCTATAAAACTGCAGTTATTAATTGCAAATAAAGCTCATTTCTGAAATCCATGATGGCAGGGATGGACTTAGTTGGGGTTTAAATGTTCCACGAAAGTCGATGTTCTATATTCATCAAAGGATGTTGGAACAAATTATTTCACCTCAATTTTCTAACCTTTTAAGACGGAAATGAATACCCGCACAATATTCTGTACACGATCCATTATATGGCACTAAATACTGTCAAGCAACTTTCTTTTACTGTCCAGCAATTTTCAATATGCCATTGAAGCGTTACAAATGTCGCTACAATCACTGAACCTTCTTATTGTCCAGTACCTTATTTGAGAACCACAGTCTCCCAGATTTCACCTTCTCCAGAATTGGACGCATTGGGGTCCAGCTGTTGCCATGGTTTCTTGTATTTGACATACATTTCGCCAGTCGTCTTAATTCCTGGGTCGCCATCAAAACTGCCAGCGCTTAAGTAGTACACCTTCGGGTCACACGCGTTCTCATCCCATGCTGAGCAACCACACCTGCTGCAAAAATAGCGTCGACATGTCGCAGAGCTCTCGTAGAGCTTGATCGTGCTTCTTTCTGTGAACTTCACTCATGTCTTGGGAACCAGGAAGACCGTGTAAAAACATGCACCAGTCGCTTTCTGGCAGTTGTTGCAGTGGCAATTTACGAGTATCTCCACCTTTCCCGTGATCTCATACTTGAAACCCCCACAGATGCAACTACTAGTGTGCTTCTCCTTAGAACTCATCCTCCTAAATCCCCAAAACTGAAAGAGATAATTTTTATTTAGAATCTTTCGGAGAACTGCACCTATGATGATATCTGTTCGTTTTCACAAAACATTTTGATATTTATCGCAATTAAACACATCACCCATTTTGAGTTTCCATCCAAATTCCTGCTATTTTCACAATAATGACCAACATACTTTCATGACTCGATGCAAAGAAAAAATCAACTATTTAAAATTGATTCTCAGAATACTGTGTGGGTGGTTTGTGAATAGTGAGGGATGTATGTTTGTATTGTTTTCGAACTACAATGTACAGTCAATGAAGTACCTACATATAGTACCTACAAAATTAACTTATGGATCACCAACCCTAGTGTAGTAACATTTACGAACATACGCGTATTGCCGAATAAGACTAATAACCATAGTTATTTGATCATCTCAATGTTTAAGTTACACTGCTGGGTTCACAAGCCGTATAGCATTAGTAGAGAATTACAACAAGGACAAAACGATAGAGAAGTATTTACGTTTTCAGATCTGGAATGCACATATAGTCTGAAACCTAGAAATATAACTCATCAAATGGCGAAATGTTTAGAAATATGTAAGGGGGAATTGTTAACCACAACAGGAACGACAACTATCGATCGGATATTTCTCTAAAATATGCTTTGATATCAAGATGTTCGCATTTGTAACAAACTATGTAAAAAGGTATGCTCCTGGTGTAAGTAGGTTAAGGTAAATACACAAACAAAAGTAGTGTTGCGATACGACGAGAGATTATGAATAAAGGAATGACGAGACGAGATAATCTCAAATGCTTTTACCAACTACAACTGTGCGATAGGATTTAGTTGTCAGAATTTCATTAAAAACTATAAAAAAGTAAGTTTCGATGGAGCGCCTTCGAACTTCTCTAATCAGTTGCTCTTCTTATACATCTATCAACAACCCACCCTCCCTCCCCCCTCAAAAAAACTAAAGCAAGTAAGTAACTTTTGAATTTAAAATTTGAACTAATTTCGATATCGTATAGATTTTAACTGATTGTTACGTACAGTGCCGACATTTAACTCCTGCACTAAATGCCTGGGCAGTCCAGGCATACTACACGACCGCACGCCCGATTGACACCCAGTTTCATGGACATGGATGCATGAACTATCTCCAAATTGAATGAAGATTTTATTAGCAAACTACGTTAAGGTCATTGATGTGCTTGGGTCATTTTTTGACATGTTATCCATAAGTTTTGTACCACCAGGCACTGACAGACGTCCGGTCGACTGCTGCAGGAACTAAATGTCGGTACTGTACCTTTTAGATCAGTGGGGAAAATATGCAAAAAATGAATATTTGAATTCAAATATTTTGAATATTTTTGAATTTCTATCATTCTAAACTGTTACGCACGTGTTGAGAGCAGTACGAGGTCGCGTTGATTATGTCAGTTGATGGCTCTAAACGGAGAACGTTCTTCTCAGCGCAAAGTGCGTTTCTTGACTGAAAGTCTGTAGTCCGGGTGGCAATGGAATTTGCTCCAGACAGTGACACAGCCCACTTCTTTTAACGCGTTCTTATCTGAAGCATAGACAAGGTCTGTCAACAAACAGATTTTTTAAAAGTTTGCATGGTTATCAATATGTTTACACACACGTCCTTCCAGTAGTAAGATACATATATGAAGGTTTTTAGATTTGACAGATGAGGGGTTATTGCCCTTACCAAAGCTTGACAACTTCAAATGGGTCAAAGTGCCTTTTTTATCCTGGCAGCGTTATATTAGGACTTTCCTCACGATATTTGTATGGCGCAGTCACATGATCAAGTACATTTGTATTTGAAACATGATCAAGCACTACAGACTGTAGAGGAGTTGGACATATTTTAAGGAATTTCCACTTTTAGTCCAATGATATACAGTGAAAGGTTGAACAAGTAATCCTGAAATCATAGGGCAGTTTACAAACATGTTTATTATACCTCACGTGAGGATACTCTTATCCTATTGGATGAGAGCCATGTGTCAAAAATGCTGGCTACCTGTGTCTTTGTAGGTTCCTTGACAGCGGTCACCATTCGACGTAATGACGCCCGTTGTCAAGGAACTGTGAATTGTAAACCTGCCGTTTCATGATTCCCTCTATTGTTGAGGACGTCATGCTTTCAAGATCCCCACGCGTGGCGAAAGTATGTCAAGGCCTGAGCAGAATGCCGCAGTCAACAATGGAATTTTCTTATTGTTGAGAACAACGATAAAGAAAATAACATTGATCCTTCATCGTTGCCTTTATTAGTGCTAAATTGGCAGTAATGGCAGCACCCCAAGCAGCAGGCCGCTTTAAGGAAGTGGGGGAGGAGGATATCAAAATACTGCGTGGTATGACGTTGTTCGATATAATAAAACAAATGCAACATCTCTGTGGGGTGGCCAGCATGATTGTATCCCCCTCTTGCTTTGCCCTCGGGTGACAAAGCTCCCTCGGGGGATACTATCATGCTGGCCACCCCACAGAGATGTTGCATTTGTTTAATGGCACGCAGCTGATTAGCCAATCAGAAAACCACTTAGATTCCATTTGAAAGTCGCTGAAGCGAATTGACTGTTAAAAAGATCAAGTAAGAATAAGAATAAAATGTAAATTCTAAAAAGGGAAGTAACCAAAGTGTGGCCTGTCAATGTCAATTGACATTTAAGGCTGTTATGATGGTAGCACACTCAAAATAACCCATCTGCTATTTTAGCATTCTTGTCCTCTCTCTAACAAATGCTATCCAATCTATGTGGTGTTGGTGTCTCAACTATAGGTTTTCCTTAAGGTGCTTCAGTAGGGGCTTAAAGAGTGTTAACCGACCTCCCTAGAATACAGCCTGTATCAGGCTGTATGCCCATCATATCCGAGGGTCTATATAATGCATAGGTGCAGAGCACGAAGACACCCAACCTGCATGAAAACCATAACATTGAACTGCTGGATAGTGCAAAACAAACGAAAATATTGATCAAAATCCCCCAATTAAACGAGCTTTACGTAGTAAGGTGAAGTTTGATAGGGATTCTATTAGTCACAGCACGGAAGGAATTAACTGAGATTGAGTTGGCGCGAAACCAGTCAGTACTTTAAAGCAAAAATGGTCGCAATTGCACCCACTAGAGTACAACATGCAATATATAAAATAACACATAAATACAAGAATATCATAGCAATGCTATGAGGGAGGGAAGCAACAAAATTGTCGCTTTCAAATGAGGTGGGCAGTTAATTCCTTCCGTGCTGTGACTAATAGAATCACTATCAAACTTCACTTTACTACGTAAAGCTCGTTTAATTGGGGGATTCTATTACGTCACATGCACTTCCGGAATTACCTGAGACTTTAAAGCAGTGCAATAAGACCATAACTGAAAAAGGCCAATACTAACCTTAATTAACTTAACACTGCAGTAGCAAACTGCCCAATTTCCGACTGTATTTCTTTGTCGTAAAATCTAGCAAATGTAGATTCCGATGACCACCCTGCAGCTTTCAAAATGACATCAATAGGAACAAGACTACTCTTTGCCTTGGATGTAGCTGCAGATCGAACACTATGAGCCTTGAAGATGCTTGTATCAATCCCTGCTCGGCACAAACATGTCTTGATCCACCTACTGATGGTGGCTGTTGTAACTCTACTGTACGGCCTCACGAAACTAACAAAAAGTTTTGTCTCACTCTTACGAAGGGCTTTTGTTCGTTGTATGTATTCTTTAATAACAGTTATAACACAAAGTCTATTATCTTGGGAAAATGGAATTAACTCCAATTCTGGAACAATATAGCCTGGGCGGCTTTGTTTAATATGTTCACTTATCCTAAATGTGAACCTGTTGTTAGTCTCATCAATAGTCAAACAATTCAAATCCAACAAGTGCAAACTTTGTGCTCTATACGCTGAAATAAGTGCTAGAAGAGAAACAGTTTTCAACGTCAAGTTCTTCAAACTCAAATCCTCAACTGGAGACAGAGTTTTCAAATAATCCAACAACTTCCCCACATCCCAGGTAGACTTATACCTTGGGACAAAAGGCCTCAAATTATAAACAGCTTCAAAAAACTGCACCACTAAGGGATTAGACCCAAATGTCACTGAATTTTTAGCCTTCAACAACAAAGATAATGCACACCTAGCAGTGTTTAAACCACTATATCCAAGTCCATTTTCAAACAGTTCAGACAGAAAATCAAGCCCTACTTCTACAGATGCTCGAACCGCACTAATTTTCCTTTTATGACAGTAAGAAAACCATCTGTTGATATATGTTTTGTACTGCTTCTTAGTTGAAGATCTCCAGGATTGCATGATGATGTTGATAGTCCTTTCCGATAACTTTTGCTCTCTGAACCCTTTCCTGATACTAGACATGCAATCAATGTCATTTGTTTTATTAGAGGATGATTCCCTGCTACATGAGGGTTTAGCAATAAACTGGATTTCTTGGGAAGAATGAGAGGCGTAAGTGTGATCATTTGTAAAAGCGAGGTGTACCAAGGCTGCGTTGGCCAAAGAGGAACTATCACAATTCCCTGTGCTTGATCCTGTCGGATTTTCTGAATGGACTGTCCGATGAGGCTGAAAGGAGGGAAAGCATAAATAAACCATCCACTCCAAGATATAGAGAATGCATCAATATGAAGAGACTGGGGATCAGGTTTCCAGGAAACAAACGTCTCTACTTGAGCATTCAGCCTAGATGCAAACAGATCAATATTTGGTACCCCCAGCCTCTGAATAATTCGTTGAAATATTTGTGGATTCAATTGCCACTCAGTATTGTCTGAAAAGTTTCTGGACTCCCAATCAGGTAAAACATTAGTTTTCCCTGGAATGTGGGCTGCTGATATCCAAATATTTCTTTCCATGCACCAAAACCAAACTTGCCGAGCAATATCATTACATGGAAGAGATTTTATTCCCCCCATGTTATTAATATATGCCACTGCCGTGGTATTGTCAGACAGAATTTTGATATGAATGGAAGTCATTGTTTTACAAAATGCTTTTAGTGTATAAAATATGGCTAACAACTCTAAACAGTTGATATGTGCCATTTCTTCCATTTTCCATCTTCCTCCAGTAGACCGAGAACCAAATGATCCTCCCCAGCCTTCTAGACTAGCATCTGCTGATATTTCTATATCAGGATTACCATGAGAAACTGGAGAATACTGAGTGTCAATATTATGACTCCACCAAACTAGATCAGATTTCATATTTTCTGATACAGTCATAAACGCATCATAATTTCCTTTGTTGTACTTTAATGCCAAAATTTTCTCACATTCTAATTTCCTATAGAATAATGGCCCATATGGCACCCCAGGAAAACTTGACACTAATTTACCAATCACAGATGCAACCTCTCTAATTGTGGCTTTTTTCTTCTTCAATAATGATTCTACTAGCTTTTTAGTCTTTTGGGCCTTTTTTGCTGTCAACTTTACAGTCATATTAATAGTATCCAACAGAAACCCTAAAAAGACTAGTATGTGAGTAGGCTCAAACACAGATTTTTTAGGATGTACTATAAATCCCAGCTCTGATGTCAAACTCACAGTGTTAGCCACATTATCAGAACATTCCTGATATGTATCTTCTGACATAAAACTGTCATCAATATAGCCTAAATTAGTGTAACCCATTTTCCTGAGTGTAGCATAAACAGGTTTCATTAGTTTAGTAAATTGACGTGGAGCTGATGATAAGCCATTTGGCAAGCAGGTAAATTGAAGAAGTTTCCCTTTCCAACGAAACTTTAAGTATTTCCTGAAACACCGTTTTATTGGCACTGAATAGTAAGCATGACGCAAATCTATAGACGCCATAAATGCTCCTGGCTTCATCAGTTTAATGGCACTTTTCAATGTGTCCATCTTAAAATGATGATATTCAACAGACTTATTCAGTGTTTTCAAATTCAAAATAAATCTGATAGAGCCATCAGGTTTAGGCTTAGAGAAAATTGTAGAAACATATTCTCCTTCAGAGTGTTCAGTATACTCTAAAACTTTAGATTTCAATAGTTCTTGAATCTCCAAATCTATTGCGTTTTCTTCTACTTTATTGAAATGATTTTGATATGGCAATCTGTTTTGTTCTGGCAAATCAACAAAATCTATTTCCATTCCTTGTACAATTTGCAAAACAGATTGATCACTGGTTATCTTCTCCCAGTTGGTAATAAAATTCTTCAATCGGCCTGCTTCAAATTTTATGTTATGTGCATTGTTAGTATCATTTGTCCTCACCTCAGTGGTATCCGATTCATTGGAGGCACCTTCTACTTCAGGTCCTTTGGGCCCTGCTTGCCGTGCTTGTCTTTCTGAGAAAAATTCTGGTTCCAATTCCCAGACCAATTCTGATTCCAGCCGCTACCAGACCATGAATTGTTTCGGCCATGACTGAATCCTCTTCCACGATATTGACCTCTTCCTCGGCCTATACCTCGGGGTCCAAAACGACCTCCTCTTCGCCTACCCCTGCCCCTACCTGTTAGAGTGTTGCCTACTTTGTTCACATCTTGAATGTCTTTTACATTCTTAGAACAATCATCTCCAAACAATTGAGATGTTAGGAGAGTAGTAGGAGAGCAAAGGTGCTTATAGCTTTCACATATATCAGGCTTTATCATATCTCTACGTTTCTGATTCAAAAGTTTGTTAGAGTGACCAAGTATAGCCAACGCATCAGTGGCCAAAGAAATTGTTTCTTGATCAACATCTTGCAAGCTACCTAATTTATCGGCCAGTTTAGTTATCAAAACGCTGCCCTTCACAAGAGCCTCCTGAACATTTTGCATCTGAACATCCTGAGATCTGGTTTGAGGCCTCAATACATTCCAAACCAAAGAATTCACTTTGATTTTGACTAATGCTTTGCAATTGTCAGGCCTGTGCAGATTTTTGATCATATCCTGATACTTCTCATCAGGAAGACCTTCCCAAAAGATCTTATTTACAGTATCAGATAAATCTGAATTTACAGATTCCACTGTCTTCTCTTTTAACTCATATTGTTCAGTCAAATTCTTGAATTTTGATTCACTGACATCTTCAGTCTTACTTTTCTTACAAGGAGGTTCACCACCGTCCTTATCAGCTTTGTCAAGCTGGGACACAACTGTAGTATCATCTACCTCCATTTCCTCATCAGGCATATCATGCTCATTCCACGAATGAGACTCTTTAACTCCAGTGTCATCGTAGTAGTATAACTCATCCACCTTAGTTGTAACTGATGACAAAGCCTGTTCCTGCTCATTCTGTTTCACTAATATTTGATTAAGTTTTTGAAGAATCTCTGAACTACTTTCCAAAACTGAAGTTGCTGGAGGTTTTGTCCTAGTAGCACTAGAAGCTTCCCCTTTATCAGTTTCCTCAGAAACTTGTTTTGGAGTACTTCCACTAGAAATAACTGTACTAGAACTTTTTCGTCTAGAACTATGCCTGGGTACACCAGAGTCAGATTTAGACTGCATATCTACAGTCTGTCCTTTAGAAACCATTGCTTCAGCCATAAAGCCAAAGTCCTGAAATTTTGATGAAAAGAAATTTTAAACTAAGCTACAAACGAAATGAAGCAGCAAATTAACCAATTAAGTCAGGCCACGCCTGACCAACAAACCAATGTACTGACTAGTAATTGTTCGAGATACACAAAATGTGACCTGAACAGTTAGGCTGCGCCCAACACACTAACTGGTTTCGCGCCAACTCAATCTCAGGTAATTCCGGAAGTGCATGTGACGTAATAGAATAAAGGGAAAATTACAGCATCCAAACGTTTAGATTTGACGACCAAATTATGCAACAGTAAGGTTTTTGAAGTCCAATATGGGTTTGTTTGTAACCATACCCACAGACATACCGCAAAATAAACTCATATCATGCTGCCAACTCTATACAGTTTATGCCTGAACTGATCAGGTGCACCAAAATACTCACTCGGTCGTGACTCGTGCCTGTGACCAAAATAAACTTAATTTCAGTCGTGCATTAATAGGGCTTGCAAAGGAGACGTTCTTTGATTTTTAATTGGTTTTCGACCAACAGTTCACTTTTGGCTAATTTTAAAAATAACTAGGAACACAGGAGAATGCCTTAATTAGCCAGGTCAATGTTTGGGATCACAGGCATGAATGTGGTCAAGGTTGAAAAAAACGCGCCCTTGCTTGAGATTGGGGTGTCTGCGGTTAGGACTAGTCAGACCATCTGCAGCCGATTGAGGAGACCAGTGGCGCCGCTATGCTGTACTGAAGAACCTTAACTTGGCTGCTTGAGGTTACCACACTTTCTATTTTGATTTTTGAATACAATGCATGTCTGCTTAACACACTAAGCTAGAGCATCTGGGTGGGAAATCTGATGTTCCCGAAAGGAAATACCTTACAGCACACGATTTTGGTAGAAATTTAAAGTACTAGTGATGGGTACCCAGGTCATTTTTGGGATGTTATACAGTGTGTATTTGCAGAAAATAAAACGCAAAATAAAACAATGACTGAACTTTCTTACTCTCCAGTACCTTATTTGAGAACCACCGTCTCCCAGATTTCACCTTCTCCAGAATTGGCCGCATTGGGGTCCAGCTCCTGCCATGGCTTCTTGTAGTTGACATACATTTCTCCAGTCGTCTTAATTCCTAGGTCGCCATCAAAACTGCCCCCACTTAAGGCTGTGATGATGGTGACACACTCCAAATAAGACAACTCCTAGTTTAACACTCCTGTCCCCCTTCTAACAAAAGTTATCTAATCCCTGAGGTCTTGGTGTTTCAAATATAAGTTTTCTTTAACTCAGCAGGTGTATTTTCTCTTTCACACCTGCCCCATCGTACACAACATTGTACATGTATCAACTATTCCACTGTGCCACGTTGTTCATGCATTCGTGGAAAGTACAGGATAACCTTCTGACATTGCTGCTCTTAATGTAAACTTACGACGACGACACACCAAAAAGGAGAAGAAAACAGACCAATAAATAGTCTGGCTCACTTGTCAAGCTTGCATGGGAATATTCAGACGTGAGTACAACCAGACCTTTTAGCTGCCTCGTGTGTGAGACGGGGACGTGATCTGTTAGTCTCGGGTGCAATGAATGGCGTCTATTAATATGCTTATGAAATGAGAATTCGGAAGGGAACCCTAAATTGGCAGCAAAGGTATGATGATACTTTATCGGTAAACAATAAATGAAACGCCCTGCTCGTTAATGAATATACATGTAGTTCACGTTGTAATAGTCTAGGTGCGATGGGCGCTATATCAAGTTTAAAGTCCTAATAAGAATACTTTTCGAAAGGCACCATTACAATTCCCACAATTAGTCGACATGGTAGTTAGCGTTTCATGGTAGACGATGTAATAGTTCCTATATAATAAATTGTAACGATACTCGATCAATTTCACTTTGTATCATAAGTTAAAATGCTGTAAGTGAGTTCAGACGATCGGTATCTGTTTTGTAAATTTTTGTTTTACCTCTTCCATTAAATAAAACATTATGGCCATTTCTTGATCAGGGTTGCCAGAGAGGTATTTCTTTGTTAACTAATTTCACTGTTTGTGTGGTAGGGATACTAAACCTAAAAATCAGTACCCACCCTAATGGAAGAGCCTGTTTCAAGGATTAAAATGAGCCCTCATTTGCAATGAAGTGTGCAACGGTAATTCAGTAATTGCAATTCAAACCAACAGAAAACAGTACCTCATGGAGGCGCCATCTTGTTTCTTTTTGTGATGCCACAACTGTAGACTAAGGCCCCATTTAGAAAAGGATTTTCAGGAGTGAAGTTGATACGAGACAGTCATGCCTCCATCCTTATCTGATCTGAGACTGACTGTCAATGAGAGCTAAGTGCTTCTGTACATGTGTTTGGTGGAAAACCACTACTTCAGGTGAAATTTCACTAGTAAAACGCTAATTTACTGCAGTGGTGAGACATTAGTGAAACGGCTAGTGAAAGTGGGCTGAATCACTAGTGTTTCGCTAGTGGAAAGTCATTAGTTGAAGGTCATTGCAGTCTCCCTACGTTGACAGTAGGAAAGCCACTACCCCACTAGTCAAGTAGTAATTTTCCACTAAAGAAGTATAAGGAAATCCGCCCCACTGTGTCCACTAATGAAATGAAGCAATTATTTGCCGGCAACAACTAAGAAATGAACTACCACGGGTCATTTGAGGTAGATTTATGGGGTTAATTTCTTTGACTCAGTTTTCTCTACCCTGCTTTTATTTGACAGTTTAGCCTATACAAAGTTTACATTGCTTGAAAGGTCTTCTGATGAGGAATACATTAAACATCACAAAGGTATCCTCACAGAAGGGTTATAGATCTTTTGGGGTAAAAAATGAAAAAAATCAACTAGAGCTTCTACCCACAATAATTATTATAGACCGGAGACTTTCAAATGTCACTGCCCTATCATTTTCCACGTTCACTGGGGATAACAAATGTCTTGTCCAATGTGGCGAACCACTTTTGTTGAACATAACCTACAGGAATGCGCCTCCTTTTTTACAAAAAAACATCAGTCTATGTGTTCGTTATTCTATTCAAAGTTGTTGACCATGCGTTTTCTCCATATGTAAACAGGTTAAACGTGTTCTGCTAGTAGTCCGTGAGCTGATGGGCGAACCCCCCCCCCCCTGTGGAATTTCGGGGACCTGTATTTCCAAAATCCTTATACCCTCAGCTGTTCAGATCAGCTTGTCTGCACTTATATCGCGGGCACATATGCCCTGGAGGGCCAATGGAAGGTCGGTACCTCCCTCATTTTAGGGGTGGGCCCGTGGGGGTGACATTTTCTAAGTGGGGGTGGTATGGACACTTGCAATTCTCTGGGATACTCCAAATGTGCTATACTGGTCAAGTGATCAACAGGTACAATTACCAAATACCTTTCAGAAGCACCGTATTCCTATCCTTGGATTTTTTTTCAAAAAACGTCTAAAAAATGCCGTTTTTTGGCAGTTTTTTAAAAAGGTTTTCACAAACTTTAAGTTTCTAGTGGTCAAATGAGTACAAAATCACCCTATATTATATACTTAAATTACAAGCAACCTCTTATCTGCTTAATAAAACAAAAATGAGCTCCATTGGTTGTTCGAGCGTGATTTTACGGGACTTTCTTTTCCCCTACCCCTGTGTTGAAAAAATAACCGAAAAATAGCTGAAAATTCTGAAAAATATTTTTTTAAATCTTAAATGTTCATTTAACATATATTTGGTACTAGAAATAGTTTGAACATGACAAAGACTGATTGGACTGAAAAAAATGGATTGCCCAGTTGCCCGGGACAACCAAATTTTACCAAAATTTGGTAAAAATCAGGTTTTAGGCTAGAAATCACAATTTAAATAACGATACGACTACTGAAAAGGCATGTAAAGCGATCATAATTAAGGAAGAATCCGATTACCTCAAAATATGGAATAAAAGCACTGTTTAATATAAAAAAAATCAACATCGGAAGTGCAGTTATAAATGTACTCACCACAACTCACAGAATGCTTTTATGAACACTGTGTGGCTCAGTACCATCAAACGTACATGACAGACTTTATTTCTTTGAAGGGACTAGCAATTGTAATGACCTGGATGTTTCTTGATATATTTTTGTCAAAACATGGCGGGAAACTTTTGATACCATTCCAACACCGAATACAGTACGTATCAAATCGAATGGCATGCCTGTTTCCAACATTAATTTTAAGTCAGTACTAAGTTTTGCACTTGAGCATTCAAAAGACGAGTATTTTTTCTTGGGTTCCAACTTAAATCAAACACGAGTTTGCATCCCGAGACCAGCCGTCATAAACGAATCATTACAAATTATATGATACACAACAACATACGGAGCACGAGTATGATATTCTATTAGATGGTATGAATGGAAGGTTTAGGTGGTTGTAGAATATTCTGTATGCAATAATAATGATGACGTTGATGACAATAATAATAATACTGATGATGATGTTGATGATGATGGTAATAATAACATCAATAGTAATTAATATAAATAATAATAATAATGATAATAATAATAATAATAAAAATAATAATAATGATGACAATAATAATATAATAATAACAATAATTCTCATTATCATTAGTAGTGTACTAGTATTAGCAGTATAATAATTATAATAATAATAATGATATAATAATAATAATAATAATAATAATAATAATAATAATAATAATAATAATAATAATAATAATAGTAATAATGATAATAATAATAGTGTATTGTTGTTGTTGATTCATCTAATATTCGTAATTCAGGAAAGATCAAACGACATAACTAAAGTGATTGAAATTTTCCTCACTGCAAGTTATAGAAAGGAATAATGGGATATAGGTATTCTCTTTTCTCCTCATTTCAGTAAGAGTGCCATTATGAGTGCCGAACCATTCTATACCGGAGGATGCTTATGCGGGGGCTTCAAGTATGAAATCAGGGGCAAAATCGACAAGCTGATCAATTGCCACTGTGTTTCTTGTAACAAGACATGCGGCGCCACCTTTTGGTCAGTGTTTCTTGTGCCCAGAACAAACATGACCTTCCTGGAAAGATCCACCGCCACCCTCTATGCTCGACCTGGCAAAACCTGCTACCGATTCTTCTGCAATCGCTGCGGCTGTTCTTTGTATAATGAAAATGAAGGCGACTCTAAACACTTCTACGTTGCAGCTGGCACCCTGGACGGAGACCCTGGGATAGGAGTTACTGCGGAGATATTTGTCAACGACAAGAAACCCTGGCATACCCTATACGAGGGTGTGCCCAACTCGGGAGAGGCAGAAGTGGTTGAAACTGTGCTAAGCAAAGAAAAGTGACGTGTGACTTGGCGTATGCTGAGCCTTTTCGAGTTTGTTTTTATTTCGCCTCAAATTGACGTGGCGCTTCCTGAATTAAAAAAAGAATTGTTTTTTTATTGATCATCTCAATTATAATATAAAAGGTAGAATTTCAAACATAAAAGAAAACAAATCTTACAAAACGAAAAGTTCATGTAATCCGACAAAGCCAAACTTTAAAAACGCAGATACAAGATACAATAGAAGAGACGTTTACTACAGTAAGGCATGAGTTTGATAAAGATTGGGGGAACACAGGAATGCAATAAGACCACTTTGGCATTGTATGAGCATTTTATTCTTGACATTTAGTAAAATATAGTGAGGAACATTGAATGCTGCAATGCCTTCAGGCCGGAATTCCACAAATAGCCTGTTGCAACATTAAGGAAAAAATATCAACAATGACTGAATAAATTGCATACATGAATAGAGCGTGATAACTATGAGGTTATGTCCGTAGCTGAGTTGTAATTATCCAGATATACAGGCAATAACATGAGTAAGAAAGAAATATGCAAAAAAGAATTCCACCATGACTATTACTGAAGACAAATATCCTCCCTGATGTATGCCGTACTGCATTGAATACCAGTCTGAGTAGACCCCATACAGTCTGACTTGGCACCAGAACTCTGTATTTGACTGATACAGCTGTCTCCACTCCTTACCCACAAGTCTCATCTTTCTGAGTTGGTACATGTAGAAGAGGCCGTCTATCCAGACGCTATCAAAAGCCTTTGCCACATCAAAATATGCAACAAAGACTCTATTGTTAGCGTCTAGACCGGCGGCGATTGCTTCCTGCAATATGGCTGCTGTATGTAAGCACGAAAAACCTTTAGTGCATGCACCTTGGAGTGGTGAGATCACCTTCTCCTCGTCCCACCACACTTTTAGCCGGTTCCAAGTACATATCTCAAAGAGCTTGTTGAAGCTAGTTAATAAGGTTATAACCCTGTAGTTATTTGGGTCTAGTGAGCAAACGTTTTTCCCTTTGTACAAGGGGACTAGTGTGCTTATTCTGAAGTTTTTCGGTATATGTTCTATGTTTATGATCTGATCGTATAACCTCGTTTACAATTCAACAAGCTCTTTTCCGCCAAATTTCAGATGTTCTGCCGTAATTTCATCAAAACCTGGGGCTTTTCCGTTATCAAGGGTTCCTATAACAGCATAATGTTTGGATACAACAAGAGATGAAATAATGATGAAATAAGATATCCTCTGTATCCCCACACATTTAGAGGTTAATGCATGTGTATGAAATGCCAAAGCAGAAATATATGGCAGAAGCTTATCATACATGGAAGAAATCAAATTCATATTACAGCATTTTGGAAAATACATGGTTGAAACTAAATATACATCGCAAAAGTTCAATAAACATGTTAGTATTTGTCAATAAACATAGCAGGAATTCAATGAACATGACAGCGTTTGTCAAAAAAAACAAGGTAGATGAAAAAAACTGTCAGGACTGCCTTTTTAGAACATATTTTTTCTTTTGAGGTATCATTTTTGTAGTTCTGATCTTTTCTTTCTTTGACGTTTTTTTTTTCCAGTATTGCTATATATATATATATATATATATATATATATCTGTTCAGGTATTTTAATTTTGCAGTCCTGATTTTCTACATTTCCTCTTTTTGACGTTTTTTTGTACCAGTCTTGCAATATATATATATATATATATATATATATATATATATATATATATATATATATACTAGTATATATATATATATATATTTATTAAAGTATCATTTTTAGTCTTGAACTGTTTCTTTCCTTTGTATGCTTATTTTATTCAGTCGTGCAATATTTTCCTCCTGTTGAAGTATTTCTTTTTTGTAGATCTGAGTTGTATTTTCCAGAAGAAGTGAAAAATAAACAAGATAAGTGAAAAAGACTGTTGCACAAATAAAAGCACCTCAAGGCACGTTCCGTCTGCAGAGGAATACAATGACGTCATTGGTAACCAGCACATTGGCATTGACAGACTTCGCAGATCGTGTTCGAGGTACAGTCAGTCTAGACACAGGTGTGTGCCACACTCAAAATGAATAAAAAGCCTGTTTTGTCTGGTTTCTTATCAAATCCCCTACTATTCATTCTATAAAAACACAAAAGACTTGAAATCGTCCTCAGACCACCTTCTGTGTTCTCACGGTCAAAACTTCCAACATTTCACACCTGGTGCGCAATAGGCATAGGACAGATGTTATAGCGCATTGCTATGAAAATACCTTGGCTTGAAAAACACGCTATGTTCAGTGAGAAGTTGTGTCTGTGGCTTCTAAGTGGTCCCGGTTCTCTGCACTGAGCCGGGGCCAAATCCTGACTCACTACCCTGAGCCGGGACCAATTACTGGTTCAGCAACCATTAGAAAACATGATTTTGTGTTTCTTGCAAAGCTTCGGCCTTGGCAGCCTCAGATTTGGCAACAAACACCTACGTCTCGGCTATAAATCTCCAACAATGCTCAGTGGTGGATCTTAATCCCTATAATAATATTGCAAACTCACGTTCGCATTTATCTTAATGTTATCTCACTCTCCAAATGTGAGTTTTGGCGCTCGCAAAAGTTGCAAGCAGCCACAAAACAACTCCATCGTACAAACAACCCTGTTTTCAAGTGGGTCAACGGGAGGCAGAAACCGTGAGCTTTGATTGGATGATCATTATTAGTTGAAAAGCTAATGAAGTTGATCAGATTTCTGCTTCTGTGTCGAAAATTGGTCTCTGCTGTGTTGGATTCAAGGCAGCGGGTTTACCGCTTGTTAAGGTGATAATTTAGTACAACTAGATTATCACCACTAGGTGGTATCCATCCTTGGCTGGCCCCTAAGAATGGATATCAAAACAAAATATTACCACGCTTGCCACGGATGTCGACCTAACAACTTTCTATCCTAGTGATAAGGTCAATAGAATAAAAAGCGGGGCGCTTTGGGTCTTGTGTTAAATTGGTCCCGAACGACATAGCTGTCTACTCTGTCCATGCAGATTCCTTCGAGCTAGACCATTTTGACCAATCTTTTCAAATCATTTTTTGGCTGAAAGTGAAATACGGTACAGTCTTCGAAGCCATTGTTTTAGGTTATGACAGATATAAACCAACTCCAGGTGCAAGGTCATGTCACAGGTACCTCGTACTATGACGGCCTGAAAATCGGCATTTAGTACGTAAACACGTTAACCACGTGCTTTTAGTAATTTTGAGGTTTATGGGAACATTAAAAATTGTTGTTAAAATACTTATCGTGCAGATTCCCGGTTGAGGTCTGACCTTGCATCTTACCACATGAATGATCAAATGGTTGAGTTTGATTTTCAAGTAAAGGGTGAGTCTTGACAATTTGCCAAAAAAACGAAACACAGTCAGATATGTTCATAAAGGGTGCCACATCAACTCAAAATAGCCAATCATTGATAAGTTTCTCATTATTCTGTAACTATGAGATGTAACCTATACAATAGCATAGGTGCCGTTGCCTACATTTAAAATGTTAGTTTTAAGATATTAAGGTTTTAAAAATGACCCGGGTATCGAGTAGGGTTCTACCTTAAGGCGAGTAACACGGCCAGACTTATTCCATTCAATTAGGTACGTGTTTAAGCCGGCAGGTGACAATGGTTACGAGTTTTATTATTTTAGGAAGAAGCTTTGAAGTGGGTACCGTATTAGTTTAATTCTCTAAACTTACGATTTAGTTCCAAATCGTAAATTTGGAACGATTCGTAATTTGCGATACGAGAAACAGTTGCGTGCGGTGTTTGTAAACTTGCCCTATGATCACAGGATTTCTTTCACTGTATGTCATGGGTCGAACAATGAAATGTGTCTAGCCCTTCTAGTCGTGAGTGGTTGATCCTGTTCGAAATACAAAAACGACATTATTCAGGTGAGTTCTCTCCCGGTTCTCTCTTTATATATCGTGAAAAAATCCTAGTATAAAGGTGCCGGGGTGAAATTTGACCTTGACCCATTTGGAGTTCCCTATGGGCAATGACCCCTCATTTGGCAAATCTTGACCCCTTCATATATGTGTCTTACATATCTTTGTGTGCATATTTTGATAACAGAGCATATTTTTTCTTTAAATCATTACCAGTTGTTGTTCCTGTTGGATTTAACAATCCCTCCTGAAATATTTTTCAAATTATGCTGAATTGATGAGTTTTGTTAAAAGTTGTCACACCGTGTGAACGCTCCAGATATGAATGCGTTGAAAGAAGTTGGGTGTGTCGCTGTCTGGGGCAAATTCAATTGCAGAGCTGCAGTTGAGGAACGCACATTGAGCTGAGATCACCCTAGAAGATCGCTCTCTGTTTTGAGCCATCAACTCACATAATCAACGCAACCACGCAACAGGTAGGTGACAGTTTAAAGTGATATGAAATTGAAATCTTTTTAAACGTTAGAATACAAATGTTTAACTTTTACATATTTGCCCCATTGATCTAAACAGGTACATGCTGCCCTGTTAAAATCAATAGGATATTGAAATTACTTCAATGTTTGAATTCAAATGTTTTGTCTTAGTCTTTCGTGTGTGTGTGTGTGTTTGTGTGTGTGTTTGAATGGATAGATACAAAGAACGATTGGATAGAAGAGTTCGGAAGCGCGGCATCGAAACATCTAAATTTCTCTGATATTTACAAACAAAGATGACAACGTATTTGTTAACTGTGCAAAACCTTCTATATTTCATAGTTGTTTGGATGAATTTCTGACAATCAAATCCTATCACACAGTTGTTGTTGCAAATGTATGGAATGTCAAAGCAGAAAACAAGGCAGAATCTTAATACACATGGGAGAAATCAAATTCATATGTCATCACTTTGGAAAATAAATGTTTGAAACTAAATATACATGTCAGCATTTGTCAAAAACATGGCAGGAATTCAATGAACATGAGAGTATTTGTCAAAAAACAAGGAAGATGATAAAAACTGTCAGGGCTACTTTTTAGCACGTTTTTTTTCCATTGATGTATCTTTTCTTGCAGTTCTGATTTTTTTTCTTTTTTGACGTCTTTTTTCTAATCTTGCAGTATCTTTCTTGAAGTCCTGTTTTTCTACTTTTCTTTCCATTTTGACGTTTCTATTACCAATCTCGCAATTTATATATATATATATATATATATATATATATATATATATATATATATATATATATATATATATATATGTATATATATATATATATATATATATATATATATATATATATATATATATATATATATATATATATATATGTATATATATTTATATAAATTGTTGAAGTATTTCTTTCTTTTTTTATAGTCTTGAATTGTTTTGTTTTTTCATTGCTGGCTTGTTTCAATCAGTCTTGCAATGTTTTCTTTTCCGTTGAAGTATTTCTTTTTTTTAGTTCTGAATTGTTTTTCCAATGGAATGAAAAATAATCAAGATATTGGACTCTCCCAAAATCATGGCTGGTGGTCGATTAGTCACACCTCTAGCATACGTAGGAGAATTAAACTGATGCGGTATCCACTTCAAAGCTTCTTCCTAAAATAATAAAACCCTTAACCATTGTCACCTGCCGGCTTGCGGCAAACTAACAAGTTAAACACGTACCTAATTGAATGGTATAAGTTTGGCCGTACTCGCCTTAAGGTAGAACCCTACTCGATACCCGGGTCATTTTTAAAACCTTAATATCTGAAAACTAATATGTTAAATGTAGGCAACGGCACTTATGCTATTGTATAGGTTACATCTCATAGTTACAGAATAATGTGAAACTTATCAATAATTGGCTATTTTGAGTTGATGTGGCACCCTTTATGAACATATCTGACAGTGTTTCGTTTTTTTTTGGCAAATTGTCAAAACTCACCTTTTACTTGAAAATCAAACTCTACCATTTGATCATTCATGTCTTTGATAAGGTGCAAGGTCCGACCTCAACCGGGAATCTGCACGATAAGTATTTTAACAACATTTTTGAATGTTCCCATAAACCTCAAAATTACTACAACCACATGGTTAACGTGCTTACGTACTAAATGCTGATTTTCGGGCCCTGTCATACTACGAGGTACCTGTGACATGACCTTGCACCTGGAGTGGGTGTCAGGCTTGGGGTCAATTACATTGGAAAGTAATCAATTATATTATATTACTTTGGAAAATTGCCCAATTACATTATATTACAATTACAGCATTTTTTTCAATGTAATCAATTATATTATATTACTTTCCAAGATGTAATTGATTATATTACTTAATACTTTTGAAATTCAGAAGCACAACAAAACATTTCATGTAGGGAAACAGTGATAACTGTATTCATACAGTACTGACCAGTTACACATACATTAAACATTTGTATTATTCAGCACATTTAGTGATTGGCAATGATACGCAGTAAGTCCATTAATTTGGTATTGACCATAATTGAGTGACACAATGAGAACAATTGGTAAGAAATTAGTCTGATTACCACCCAAATAAACACATTTGAATGAATATCATGAATTGTTGCTGCTGTTCAGTACCACTACTTGTATTCGATCCATCTGCTGCATTTCCTAGTTTGTTAGGGTGCTTCCTCTAAGAAAGAAAAATAGACTATTGTATAACCTAGGTGTCAGATGAACTATGCAACAGTTACCAGTGGGGTTCATGCTAATTTTAAAAGAATCAGATTTCTCAACTGCCATAATAGCTGGTTATCACGACTATATACAGGCCACATATGATCAGTAGATAACAGGTGGACAGGGGTCATGGATAGGAAGAGTTTGCTTATCTTGATTTGAAAAAAAAAAGAGGGGCAGGATGTAAAACAGCTGAGAAGGGTGGGCACCTTTTAAATCGCATGGAAAGCATCTAACTATCTGAAAGAGATACTCTGCTCATGTATATACCTCCTTAGTGTGATAAAAATATTTTCTAGGAAAGTAATTTACAATTTATGCAATTATTTATTACTTATTACTCCTGATTCAATTATATTACTTATTACAATTACATTTTTGAAGAAGAATTACTTATTACATTCAATTACAGTAATAAATGACTTTAATACCTATTACTTTGATTACATATTACTTATTACCCCAAGCCTGGTGGGTGTATATCTGTCATATCCTAAAACAATGGCTTCGAAGACTGTACCGTATTTCACTTTCGGCAAAAAAATGATTTGAAAAGATTGGTCAAAATGGTCTAGCTCGAAGGAATCTTTATGGACAAAGCAGACAGCTATGTCGTTTGGGACCAATTTAACACCGACGACCCAAAGGTCCCCGCCTTTTATTTTATTGACCATACCACTAGAATAGAAAGTTGCTAGGTGTATTATTCCTATAATACAAACAATAAACCTAGCCTACAAAGAAAAAACTCTCTGACAACTCTAACCAAGAAATGGCTATATTGTTTTAATAAAAAGATAAAACGAAAATAAAATACAAAACAGATGCCGATCGTCTGAACTCACTTGCAGCATGTAATTTATTATACAATTAAGTGGAATTAATCGAGTATCGCTACAGTTTATTATGGGAACAGTTATATCGTCTACCTGCCCAGATGGCATTGTGGTATAAGGCGTTGCCACTGACTGCTAACTGTCTCTCAGCATTGTCCGGGTTCGTATCCCACCAGGGGCATGTCAGAAAGTTGCCAGTGATTTGGGATTAGATGGTGGTATTCGACGGGTACTCCAGTTTCCTCCACCTGTTACAACTGGCTAGTCACGAATTAGCCGTAATTTGGCAGAAAAAAGTGACGAAAAACGAAATTACAAATCTAAATACATCGTCTACCATGGTAATTTACCATGCCCACATCACACTACTATTCTCCAAGTTCTATCACAGCTTAGTTGGTGCTCAAAGAGAGATGTAATCCCCCCCTTGAATAGAACACCATGGCCAATGTTGGTCGTTCAGATAGACTCTAACTACAATATCGACTCATTGTGGGATATGTAATGGTGCCTTTCAAAATGTATTCTTATCAGTACTTCAAATTGGATATCGCGCCCTTCGTACCTATGCTGTTATACGACGAACTATATTCATAAACGAGCAGGACTATTCATTCATTGATTCCCGAAAAGTATGATAATATCTTTGTAGCCAATTTAGAGGTCATAAATATTGATCTGGAAAGAGGAAATCCCTCCTCTTCTGTAATTCTCATTTTATAAGCATGATATGCCATTCATTGCACCCGAGGCTACCAGATCACGTCCTTTTCTGACACACGAGACAGCGGAGAGATCTGTCCCTGTTTAAAGGGGAACTTGGGGAAAAACACATCATAGGTTTATATGAAAGTTCATGAACATAGCTCAACATCTGTCATAAACAGAGAAGCCCTAGAGCTCCACACAAAGAGAAATCTCAAATTGCAATTAGTGAATAGCACCTCCACTGAGGCAGGGCAGCCGCCATCTTGGATCTGAGTCAACTCATGCTGCTGTAGTCTATGTAAATGGGTGGCAAGCAGCTTAGTGGGTGTATTAGATAAAGCCAGTAGCTCTGTCTAGGAGGTAGATATTTCACTGCTCTGAAGCACATTCAAGATGTTTAGGTATGCAAATCCCTACGACTTTGAACCAAGAGTGGCTGAAGGTGATCAGGTGGATTATATGGACATAGTTCAAGGTGTTGATGAATTTGATGGTCAAGATGTGGAAACAGAGGGCTGGCGCTTAAATAGCATGTTGTGGTGCACCTGTCAGACTTCTTTCCTTCTTTAAATTATCAGGCCCCTTCCAAAGGTATTCTTGACATTTCTTTTCTATAATCTTCATGAATATGTACACAATTACTAAAGGAAATGAAGATGATTGCTGTTCCCAGTACTGCTAGTCACTTCCTGTGTTTACTACCTTGTGTCCCATGGGGTCTAGATGTGTAATGCCAATTGGACAAGGTCAATTACCCTGTGTGTCCCTTTCCTTTACTTACTTTTGTTATTACCCTAGGGACCTAGACATAAGACAAAACCTCAGTTGTAACACAACTAACAAAATCCTGCACAGTCTATTCTCAGTGGATTAATAAAGACCATGTTGAGGTACCTATGAAAATTGCCATTCACCCTGAAAGTTAGCTGTTAGGGTTGCTAAAGTCTGTAAATCAGATCATAATAATGAAGAGTATGATTATTAATCATAAGTCATTAAGAGAAGGTTGGTAATGAGTAAATGAAAATGTCATTTATTCTATCATAAATAAAAGAAAGGGTCATTTGCAATTTGAGATATTTTGATTTCAACCTTCCTCTATATTGCAGTACTATTTAGAAATGTATTTCTTCCCAGTGAAAATGGGGTCATGACTGACTATAACCTTAGCTGTTTCAATTTTGTAAGTTAGGGAATGATATTAACCCTTCTCATGCTGGCTTAATATTAAACATTTAATGCATACACCTGTGCTTATATTCGTTGAGCAACTGAATGAAGGTAAATCATGTTGAGACTAGTAAATGTATACCAATAAAGTAAATAAATCCCGAAATTGATAAATTTCAAGATCACTTCTGCTTGAAATAAGAGATTTATGAAAATTGGTTACCAGATATTATATCTTTGAAGAAAGTAAGACTAGATGCAATAGGAGTCGCATGGAGCATGATAAAAGGTGTATCAATTGTGACTGTTTCTTTTTTTGAAGAAGTGTGAGAGATTATGCACACCTATTTCACAAGTACCCAAACCTTCTAAAAAAGCATCCCTCTTCAGAACCTTGTTAACTGTACTCTGAAGTAATCCTGACTGCAGTGTGTGATTCCTGACATAATCCTCGTCAGTGAAGTGGTCTGAACATACATATGCATACTTCAGGACAGGTGGGTTTAAAAGTTTCATGGATGCTAACCACTGTTTTTGTCTAAATTTACTACTAGGAAATCTATGAAAGCTTTCTCCACTACCGTGTCTTTTTTTACAGCCAATTGCTGCACATGATTTCACCATTTTCTTATTTGATATATACGTTTTTATGCAACTTGTGCAGAGAGCTCTTGTCAGGAGCACTGCTGTTAGATACACTGCCCAGAGGTAGCTTGGAGACAGGATGTGATCCCTGCCACCCGATTGTGTCACAGCTGATAGCACTTGAAAAACATGGCCGCACCAAGTGGCTGGCAGAGGCTGTCTAGGAGGATGACAATACGCAAAAATCTCCCCTCATGGGATCACTGAGAGAAAAAGAATGGTAGCATCCTGTTCTTGAAGTGTATAACTTTCATATAAGCTGATATGTTTGTGAGCCTTTAGGGCCCCTTTAAGGACAGACCCTTTCACCTCTTGTGTAGCACTGTAGTCATACTAGCAATGACAGCATTTCATTATAGAGCCGAGTCGTACTAACGTCTGAATATTCCCATGCAAGCTTGACAAGTGAGCCCGTGAGACTATTTGGTGGTCTGTTTTTCTTCTCTTTTTAGTGTGTTGACATCGTGCGTTTAAATCAAGAGCGGCAAAGTCAGAAGGTTATCTTGTGCTTTCCATTAATTCATGCAGCGTGGCAATTATAGAATATTTATTTGACACGTGTACAGTGTTGGGTACGACGATGCAGGTGTGAAAGAAAAAATAAAGAATTCTTTTTTGATGGGCAGAGGGTAAATAAAGCACTTTTAAAATACCCGCCGGCAAATAAGACAGGGGGAGGGCACATTAAACCTTTTACCGGACCACTCCAGAGGAAAGGTGTATACAATTCTTCATCCAGCCACTCCAGTGAAAGATTTTGTATCAGATCTAAACAAATTGTAGGTGTTTGATGACTTTTTCAAAAGGTGAAGAGTATAGCTATAAAGAGGATAGATAGAGCTTGGTTTCGATCCAAGAAAAAATGCAATGATCTTTTTGTATGTTGATGTTAATAGCGAGTTAAAATATAGATCGTTGCTTTTTAAAGCACTTTAAAGTATGCGATTGCTTTTTACTTTTAATGGCTTGTGAAATGCGCCTGGCATGAAATCAAACAAATGTTCATTGATCACATTCTTTCGAATATTCTATGAATCTATATAAAAACTGTTCGCATACACCGTCAGTCGCCATGAAAGTCTTTGATGTACAGGATATGGTTTTACACTAGCGCATGTCTTTGGCCGTACTCAATGACCTGAGATGGCTTAACTATTTTGGTATCTTCAGATGTCAATGCATCATGGCAGCAGTTTAAAAGGCAAGCCGTATTGATATCGACATAAACAAAGAAATAAAAGATCCATTTATGAATTTTTTTTAACATTCCTAATGCCCTTTTCAGACCATTTTTATCAAACGAATTACATATGTTTGTGTTGTACCATATTGTCAATGAGGTTTTATTGGGAAAATAAAGCGACCATACATTTTATACATTATATTGCAAGCACCAATAATGTCTTTCCAAAATGTGTTACTGCATTTTTCATATATACTATCTAAGAAATATATCACCAAATAAAGATACTTTGTTCATCTTGAAATAATAGGGGAAATAGACCAACCTTCTTCATTTCTTACAATTCAAAAGAGAAGAGGCTATGATAATTTAGGCACAAATAATAGCGTTTCAAAATAAAGATTGTCATAACTGACAAATGTTTATGTTGCAAAAACACCTTGGACTCAACATTCCATGCACTTATTGAATGTCCTTAAACTGCTTAATCATGAAGGCAAATAGAGTTACGGTTGCAAACAACTATTGACATGAATATCAACATTTCAGAAAAAGAAACGATTTTTGGGACAAGCCAGTCACCAAATGTATTTACAGACTATATGCATGGCTATATCAAATACAAAAATTGTCATTTATAAACATAGACGAGATGGCAGTAACATGAGACTAATATAAATTCTCAGATTGAAGTACAGTAAATGAACGTTGACGAATATGATTGTGAAGTGAATAAAAAATCAATAATTTAGCAATAGGATGGTCTAGATATGGGGAAATATTACGCCTGAACTTTGCCTAAAGGATTACAATTGTGTCAATGATGTGGAAAGAAACCCTTTTTTAACTCATATGTTAGAAGCAAGATGATTACACCCAGTTCATTTAATTTGTTTTGTGTGATTGTTTTATATTTGTACTTCATGTTAGTATATACGATGTGATATTTGAAGATGATATATAAGATACTTGAATTTATGTGATATAAAATTCGATTACACGCTGGTGTCATTTGTAAATAAAAAAAATATCAATATAACCATAGTTCTAACCTTATCCTTTTAATATATACTTTTACTGAATTATCAAAGTAAATAAAATTATATGTATCATAGAGACCACATCGTTCCCAAAATAGCAGTTAATGACTCCAACTAGTCACCTTTACTATGTAATATACATCGTACTAGACCGAATAAAATAAAATCAAATCAAATGTTAATTTACTCATCGTTTAGTCTCAACTTGGTGTGCTTACATTTTAAGAGTTTACCATTTATTCCTATTCTGGCTTTATCTATTAAATAGTCAATTCCCGTTTAATAGCTGGTCTCAAGTGGGTTCTACGTGGTTTTCTGATTGGCTAATCAGCTGCTTGTCGGATCTGTTAACCGGCCTACGATCGCATGATTTTTTTGTTCAGCCTTTCAAAGTATATCATGGTTCGAGCAATGGAAATTCCTTGCAATATGTCTAGCCCCTCGTAGTCGGTAGTGGTTGATCCTGTTTGAAATACCAACACTTTATTTAGGTGACTACTCTCTACATATATCGTGAAAAAAGTCCTAATATAAAGCTGCCAGGGTGAAAATGTGGCCTTGACCCACTTAAAGTTGTCTGGCTGTGTGGCGGGCAATGACCCCTCACTCAGCATATCTTAACCCCATTGTCTGACGCATGTGCACATAGTTTCATAACAAAGCAGATTTCCTTTTTTTAAACACTACCGGTTGTTGTTTGTATTGGATTTAACAACCCTTCTGAATATATTATTCAAATTATGTTAAAATTGATGAGTTGTATTAAAGGTTGTCAAGCTGTGTGTACCCTCCATATGTGAATGCGTTAACCCTTATAATGCTAAGGCTACTTTCTCCCAAAGTAGAAGGATGCAAAGATCTTTGAAAATCATCTAAACCCTGTCATGTTGGTATTCATCGGAAAGCTATCGCTGAGCACTCTCAAATGAGTACCCATTTGCCAGGGTATCAGTCAATTTTAAACTTTTTTGCATCATTTTGTGTTGACAAAATTAGCATGCAGCAGCATAAGTGTTAAGAGAAGTGGGGTGTGTCGCTGTCTGGGGCAAATTCCCTCGCCACCCGGACTGCAGAGTTGCAGTTGAGAAACACACATTGAGCTGAGATCACGCTAGAAGAAGTCTCTCTGTTTTGAGCCACCAACTCGCATAATCAACGCAACTTCGCACTTTTCCTAACAGGTAAGTAACTGTTCAAACGGTATGAAGTTGAAATCTCTCTAAAAGTTGGAATACACTTTTTTTATTTTTGCGTATTTTCCCCACTAATCTAAACAAGTATGTAACAACCTGTTAAAATCAATACGATATTAAAATCATTACAAAGTTTGAAGCTGAGAGCGTATTTGCTAACTGCGCAAAACTTTTTTGATATTTTTGTAGTTGCTTGAATGGATTTCTGACAATCAAATCTTACTGCATTTTTTATTAAAAATATCTGACATATAGTTGCGGTTCCTGTTGGAGTTAACGCTCCCCCTTTAGATATTTTCAAACATTTTTCTATGTGATGAGTTATATTCCCAGATTTCACCACTATCCGTGCACTACAGGTCTGAAAACGTAAACACTACTCTCTCGTTTTGTTCTTTGTTGTAATTTTCTTTATACTGCGTATGAATGCATTTAAAAAAACACTTAAACATTAAGATGATTCAATAACTATGGTTATAGTTGAACCTTGAGATGTTGCCAAAGTTGTTAATTTAATAGGTAATTTATGCATTTCATTGACCATACTTCGAAAACAACATAAACATACATTCATTGATTCCCTTGCATCGAGTTGGAATTGGAATTTATTTCGTTTTTCGTTACTTTTTATAACTGGTGGAGGAAACCGGAGTACCCGGCAAAAACATCGCCTAACCCGAAGTCACTGGAGACTTTCCCACATGCCCCGGGTGGGATTTAAACCTGGGCAGTGGTGAGAGACAGCTAGCAGTCAGTGGCAATGCAAGTTAGACCACACGGCAATCAGAGCAGGCCCATCCCTTGCATGGAGTCATATAAATGTGTGTTGTTTTGCTATGAGTGTAAGCACAACAGGAATTTGGTTAGAATCTGAAAATGGGGGATTTCATTATTTCCAGTACCTGGATTAGACTGTTTAGATAAAACAAACAGATATAATAGGTGAAGTTCTCTGTACAAATTCTAGAACAAATATTCTCTCTTTCAGGTTCGGTCATTAGGGAGATGAGTTCAGAGGAGAAGCACACTGGTGGCTGCATCTGTGGGGGTTTCAAGTATGAAATCACGGGCAAGGTGGAGATCCTCGTGAATTGCCACTGCAACAACTGCCAGAAGGCGACTGGTGCCAGTTTTTATCCGCTCTTCCTGGTCCCCAAGACTCGAGTGAAGTTCACAGAAAGAAGCACGATCAAGCTCTATGAGAGCTCTGCAACTTGTCGACGCCATTTTTGCAGCACATGTGGTTGCTCGGCCTGGGATGAGAACGCATGCGACCCGAAGGTGTACTACTTAAGTGGAGGCAGTTTTGATGGCGACCCAGGAATTAAGACGACTGGGGAAATGTATGTCAACTACAAGAAGCCATGGCAGGAGCTGGACCCCAATGCGTCCAACTCTGGAGAAGGTGAAATCTGGGAGGCCGTGGTTCTCAAGTAAGGTACTGGACTGTAAGAAAGTTTAGTCATTGTAGTGACATCATATGTAACGCTTCAAGGACATGATGCATGGAATAAAGAACACTAAAACTTACAAAGAAAAGTTGCTGGACAATATATAGTGCCATACAGGGAATGCGGGTATGGAATATTGTGTGGGGGCTCATTTCCGTCATAACAGGTTAGAATATTGAGGCGAAATGATTAGTTCGAACATCTAAACACCAAATATGTCCATTCCAGCGAATATGGCGTGGGTTGGACTGCACTCGGCCTTCACTTTACAATTTGTAACTAGATTTTGTATCTATAGACAACTTGTGTCAATATATCAATGATGAATAGAGTATGGCGTTAGCTTTCCATCGCACCTGATAACCACACAATTGTTCTAAAACTTCATGCTTGCCTTTCTTGAAAACTTTCCGTGTTTGCCTGTTTATTAAAGTAGGTAAGTTAGCTATTGTCTAAAACTACGAAACCTTAGACATTATTAGAATAATCACTCTCGTACGATTGGCACAAGTTTTCATCTCTAATAAAAGGAAATCGAATCAGCCATCGTCCGTTTAGTTGTTTTGTACAAATCTTATTCTTGATAAACAGCAAAGAACAAAAAACGACAATTGTGATGTTTACATCTTGCTGAATAACCAACTTTTGTTCATATCTCTAACAGCATCAATCAGAAAATGTTATGGAAACAATATTGTAAAAACTTTAAATACCAACCCTTCTCCAAATATTTAGTGAATTCTAGCTTTACTCCCATAAAGAACCATAGAGCCAGATATTGATTTCAGAGGAACTCTATGCATGGATGGGTTTAATGGCATTAGGATTAGCAGCTTTGAAGGCACCATTCCAGTACTTCAATTATTCATCAAATAATGTCATACATTTCTAGCATGACGACTTATATATCATCTTACATTGACATAGAAACACGATATCCGTAGACCAATAAATATTACAAAGTTGTTCTGTGTTTTGTTTTATATTGTTCAATTGCTTGGTATGACTTATTGAAAGTTATAAGTATGTGCATTATTAGCACTAGCTAAGCTTATTCAAACCAAACGGATTGATATTCTTAACTGCATCATCTTCAAAGGAATTCCAGTGAGGCAATATTGTTTTATGATCAACATGAAAATACATTAAGTGACCCTACTGGCGTCATTATATATTTGTAGGTAATTCCTCTCTGTGGTTGGCTTGGAGTAATTTTTTGTGTGTTTGTTCAATAGTTAATGGACATTTGGTAACAGTCTGAGTAGTAGGTTTTAATGGTTTATTTGAGTATATGTGGTCAATCAATGTTGTGTTCTTTGGTGATTTGCTTCAGGTGAATGGTCCCTACCACTTCACACAAAAAACCCTCCAAAGCAACCTTTCAACGTACACGAAATTAAACTTATAACTACTTTGAAAGTGGGGATGACTTTACAAAAATATTTGAAGGAGAGTTGTATTAATGTTCTAAGTAACATTTCTCCTTGAAATAATTCTCCAACTATTCTATTGCCTGCAAGATTTCATCAAAATTGTTAGGCTGCTTTTAGTCGCTGTGAGCATTAGCAAGTTAAGATTGGAGTCGCGGTAGGTTCCCCTTACGTGCCAAGTT
Source organism: Maea johnstoni (assembly GCA_963942565.1). Classification (NCBI taxonomy): domain Eukaryota; kingdom Metazoa; phylum Annelida; class Polychaeta; order Spionida; family Magelonidae; genus Maea; species Maea johnstoni. Next base: position 42,145,512 of record OZ012685.1, on the reverse strand, counting down.
TTCCCATAATTTCATATCTGAGGCAAAAATCTACTTAACAGAAAGCTTGCAGAGAACCTACAGGATTTCTAATCTACAGGATATGTATGTAACCTGAGCCCAAAGTCTTGGCTAGTTCAGAGTGAGTATTACAGAGCATGCACATACGTAGACTAGGCTCCTAATCCCGGATAAGTACCTATCCCCTTCTGAGTTGACTAACCCGAAAGTGGCGTAGTACCAAATATGACGTATAGGTGTCACAATATGGTCCTCTTATCTATCTCTGGCCACACTCAAACAGAGTCCTAAATTCCCCTGGTAAGAAAAATGTAAAAAAAATGGCCAGCTGGACTAACTGGTGCCTGGCAACAGAAGAACTCGACAAAAATATACATGACAAGCTAGAAATTTAGGCTAGCTCAGACGCAACAACAGGTGTTCCAATCTGTTTTCTACAGGCTGCAAAATTTCTGCTGTAGCTCAGTGCACTATCGCATATAAAACGACTATGATTATTGTCATTCTGCCTTCCTGGGCTCTCATTCTGGTGGCACTAGGACATAGTCGTAACTTACCATAACTAAAACAGCTATCAATTATCAACTCATACGTGCTCAGAGGTCCCTACAGAATTGTCATAGATACTGCAAAATATTTTTGAAATTGGTTCGTATGGAGAATGGTGAAAGTCGAGCACTGAAGTGGAAATCTTTCTCCAAATAAACTTCGTTAACAGCGATATTGGTTTTCCAAAATCCCCCAAACGTATGTAAGCCTTATTTTGGGGTGCTGCAGTCTTGCATGCTTCTAAAAGGTTAATCATTCTCTATCCTATTTCCACAGTCAACACTTTTTACTATATATCTATAGGATTGTATAGGGTTTTTGCCAGGATTTAGTACCAGGGTGCCCAAATTGACAATTAAAAGATTTTGGGTGTCCTACTTTTCAAGGTAGACCTCAACCGCAAACAAAATATAACTGATGTGAGGATCCACTAAAGAGAGTCCAGTATAAAAATAACCACCTAACCCATATCTACATATCCACATTCACATGGATAGATTATCCTGAGGTGTAATATCATATTAAGGAGTTCTATTATTACGCACCTATCAAAGAAGTTGCAATTTAAAATGACAACCAAGAAGGGTAACTTTCAAAACACTTGCAAGATAATACCTTACAGCACACGATTTTGGTAGAAATTTTACTTACGAAAGTAGACCAACAACAGTTAGAGACAGCAATACACCAATACTGGGTCACTTGCTGTCGCTAAATGTTATTGACCTAAGATTTCTACCAAAATCGTGTGCTGTAAGGTATTATCTTGCAGGAAATTTCCATCCAGTTGCCCTAGCTTAGTGTGTTTAGCAGACGTGCATTGTATTTACAAATAAAAATTAACCTTTATTGATCAATGATATGTCATTTGAGGTAAGACATTGCAAAATAGAAACTGTGGTCCTATCCAGGTAGGCTCAAGCAGCTAAGTTCAAGAAAATCTATAGTTGAAACACCAAGACCACATGGATTGGACAAAAACTGTTTGAAAGGGGACAGGTGTGCTAAACTAGGAGCTGTGTTATTTTTGAGTGTGCTACCATCATCACAGCCCTAATGCTGGTCTCCCACATACGAATTTAATGTGCGAACATACACGATCTCAAGTGTACGCTTGAAGCCACGAATTGACTATAAAATTGCTGTTTTTCTTCATTCGTGAGATATGCACGTTCAACTACGTAAGTATACGACATCCCACGTCATTTGGGGTAGATTGCGGGATTCATTTCTTTAACTTTACCCTGATTTTTTACGACATAACTAAAGTGATTAAAAGTTTCCTCACTGCAAGTTTTAGAAACAGATATAGGTATACTCTTTTCTCCTCGTTTCAGTAAGAGTGCAATTATGAGTGCCGAACCATTCTATACTGGAGGATGCTTATGCGGGGGATTCAAGTATGAAATCAAGGGCAAAATCGACAAGCTGATGACTTGCCACTGTGATTCCTGTCACAAGACATGCGGCGCCACCTTTTGGTCAGTGTTTCTTGTGCCCAGAACAAACGTCACCTTCCTGGAAAGATCCACCGCCACCCTCTATGCTCGACCTGGCAAAACCTGCTACCGATTCTTCTGCAATCGCTGCGGGTGTTCCTTGTACAATGAAAATGGAGGCGACCCTAAGCACTTCTACGTTGCAGCTGGCACCCTAGACGGAGACCCTGGGATAGGAGTTACTGCGGAGATATTTGTCAACGACAAGAAACCCTGGCATACCCTACACGAGGGTGTGCCCAACTCGGGAGAGGGAGAGGTGTGGAAAACTTTACTTAGCAAAGACAACTGACGTGTGACTTGACGTATGCTGAGCCTTTTCGAGTTTTTTTCTTATTTCGCCTCAAATTGACGTGGCGCTTTCTGAATTGAAAAAGAATTGTTTTTGTATTGATCATCTCAATTATAATATAAAAGGTAGAATTTCAAACATAAAAGAAAACAAATTTTATACAAAACAAAAAGTTTATGTAATATGAACATTTTATTCTTGACATTTAGTAAAATATAGTGAGGAATATTGAATGCTGCAATGCCTTCAGGCCGGAATTCCACAAATAGTCTGTTGCAACATTAAGGAAAAAATACCAACAATGACTGAATGAATTGCATAAATGAATAGAGCGTGATAACTATGAGGTTATGTCCGTAGCTGAGTTGTAATTATCCAGATATACAGGCAATTAAATGAGTAAGAAAGAAATATGCAAAAAAGAATTCCACCATGACTAGTACTGAAGACAAATATACTCCCTGATGTATGCCGTACTGCATTGAATACCAGTCTGAGTAGACCCCATACAGTCTGACTTGGCACCAGAACTCTGTATTTGACTGATACAGCTGTCTCCACTCCTTACCCACAAGTCTCATCTTTCTGAGTTGGTACATGTAGAAGAGGCCGTCGATCCAGACGCTATCAAAAGCCTTTGCCACATCAAAATATGCAACAAAGACTCTATTGTTAGCGTCTAGACCGGCGGCAATTGCTTCCTGCAATACGGCTGCTGTATGTAAGCACGAAGAACCCTTAGTGCATGCACCTTGGAGTGGTGAGATCACCTTCTCCTCGTCCCACCACACTTTTAGCCGGTTCCAAGTACATATCTCAAAGAGCTTGTTGAAGCTAGTTAATAAGGTTATAACCCTGTAGTTATTTGGGTCTAGTGAGCAAAGGTTTTTCCTTTTGTACAAGGGGACTAGTGTGCTTATTCTGAAGTTTTTCGGTATATGTTCTATGTTTATGATCTGATTGTATAACCTCGTTTACAATTCAACAAGCTCTTCTCTGCCAAATTTCAGATGTTCTGCCGTACTTTCATCGAAACCTGGGTCTTTTCTGTTATTAAGGGTTCCTATAACGTCATAAGGTTTGGATACAACAACAGATTATGAAAAAAATAATGATGAAATAAGATATCCTCTGTATCCCCACACATTTAGAGGTTAATGCATGTCTATGAAATGCCAAAGCAGAAATATATGGCAGAAGCTTGTATATATATATATATATATATATATATATATATATATATATATATATATATATATATATATATATATATATATTATATATATATTTATTTAAGTATCATTTTTAGTCTTGAACTGTTTCTTTCCTTTGTAAGCTTATTTTATTCAGTCGTGCAATATTTTCCTTCAGTTGAAGTATTTCTTTTTTGTAGTTCTGAGTTGTATTTTCCAGAAGAAGGGAAAAATAAACAAGATAAGTGAAAAAGACTTGCACAAATAAAAACACCTCAAGGCACGTTCCGTCTGCAGAGGAATACAATTACGTCATTGGTAACCAGCACATTGGCATTGACAGACTTTGCAGATCGTGTTCGGGGTACAGTCAGTCTAGACACAGGTGTCTGCCACACTCAAAATGAATAAAAAGCCTGTTTTGTCCAGGTTTCTTATCAAATCCCCTACTATTCATTCTATAAAAACACAAAAGACTTGAGATCATCCTCAGACCACCTGCTGTGTTCTCACGGTCAAAACTTCCAATATTTCACACCTGGTGCTTAATAGGCAAAGGACAGATGTTATAGCGCATTGCTGTGAAAATACCTTGGCTTAAAAAACACGCTATGTTCAGTGAGAAGCTGTGTCTGTGGCTTCTAAGTGGTCCCGGTTCTCTGCACTGAGCCGGGGCCAAATCCCGGTTCACTACCCTGAGCCGGGACCAATTACTGGTTCAGCAACCATTAGAAAACATGATTTTTGGTGTTTCTTGCAAAACTTCGGCATTGGCAGCCTCAGATTTGGCAACAAACACCTACGTCTTGGTTATAAATCTCCACCAATGCTCAGTGGTGGATCCTCATCTCTATAACCTTCGTTACGTATTTCGTGGAAGAAGGGGTCTTTTTTTAAGACCTCTGCATGTCCGCGATTTTGTAAAAGAAGGGTACTTTTTTGTACCCAGGTACGAAGTATGGGGGTCAAAATCCCCTTACAATCCACGAAATATCCGCAGCTCTGACGCCGAGTGACTCCCGAAGTGACTGGGCTTCCTAGTTTGCTGCCGCCACTTGCTGCCGCTAAACACGCAGAGGATTATAAAATCTTAAGTTAAAATACGTGTTCCCGTTCATCCAATGTCAGTGTTTTGATAAAAGAAGGGGTGTTTATTTAGTGGAAAAAATCAGCGTTTTATTAAAATAAGGGGGCTTTTTTGGCCAGAAATCAGTGCTTTAGGGGTATTTTGTAAATTTGATAACGAACGTATGCACCCCCCTAAATACCCAAGTGCCCCCTCCCCCCCCCCCCCCCGGGTGTACCTGTTTAGATCAATGGGCAAATATGCAAAAGTTAAACATTTGTATTCTAACCTTTAAAAAGATTTCAATTTCATATCACTTCAAACTGTCACCCACCTGTTAGAAGCAATGCGTGGTTGCGTTGATTATGTGAGTTGATGGCTCAAAACAGAGAGCGATCTTCTAGGGTGATCTCAGCTCAATGTGCGTTCCTCAACTGCAACTCTGCAATTGAATTTGCCCCAGACAGCGACACACCCAACTTCTTTCAACGCATTCATGTCTGGAGCGTTCACACGGTGTGACAACTTTTAACAAAACTCACCAATTCAGCATAATTTGAAAAACATTTCAAGAGGGATTGTTAAATCCAACAGGAACAACAACTGGTAATGATTTAAAGAAAAAAATCTGCTTTGTTATCAAAATATGCACACAAAGATATGTAAGATACATATATGAAGGGGTCAAGATTTGCCAAATGAGGGGTCATTGCCCGTAGGGAAATCCAAAATGGGTCAAGGTCACATTCCACCCCGGCAGCTTTATACTAGGATTTTTTCACGATATATAAAGAGAGAACCGGGAGAGAACTCACCTGGGGCCTGTTTCTCGTATCATAAAGTACGAATCGTTCCTAATTTACGATTTCCTAAATTTAGGAACGTCTTTACGAAGATCAGTTATTGCGTTTCTCGAAGCTCTTCGTAAATGAATTCGAAATCTTTTAATTGATGACGTCATTTACGGGAAAATATTGTTGTGACGTCCTTTTGTTGCGTATTTAGTCCTATTGTAACACCTGTTGTTGCGTCTGAGCTAGCCTAAATTTCTAGGTTGTCATGTATATTTGTGTCTAGTTTTTCTGTTGCCAGGCACCAGTTAGTCCAGCTGGCCAATTTTGTTTACATTTTTCTCACCAGCGAAATTTAGGACTCTGTTTGAGTATGGCCAGAGGTAGATAAGAGGCATGGATATAAATAGAACGGGATTGCGTACTTGTCACGTGATCCCGTGCCGACACGGAGGTCGTCCGCCATTTGCATTGGGGGCAGAACCGGTGCGTGACGTGATGTAAGCACACAGAACACTCGCCATGTTGACACTGAACTGGCCATGCAGACGGCTCTTGCAGAGTCTTTTAAAGTGATTTTGCGATTATAACAACTAATAGGAACACATCCGAGACATGCTGTAATATATTTTAAAGGAAAATGCCAGAGAATTTCCACAGGAGAACTCGTGTAATTGAAAATTGTACGAGACTCGAGAGGCAGCCTTAGGCTGTTGTTTACCTTTAATACTATCAACTTCGAACTTAATCAAGCAATAATTCTCGAATCTCAAGCCAAGGATACTCAACGTATATAAACAATCGAAAGGGTATACATATACACTCATTCAGTTTATTTGAATAAATGAATTTGGAGCTTATAGTCATGAGATAGGTTGTAGCAGAGAAATACATCCCCTTGATCCGCAACCCCATAGGCACAGCATGCTATTACCTAGGGTATGTGCTGCCTCGTGTTAAGCAGGGTAGCCTGGGGAAGTATTGGTCACACGATTTATTTCCAAGGAGATGGGGTCAGCAGGCAGCCAATCCTGGGGTACACAGGTTATCTATGACTCATAGTGGGAGAGGCAGCGAATTTGATGATGCATGCACAGTGCCCACTCCCTGTCTACTACTCTCAGGTTGTAGTTGAATTGGGTCCTTATCTAACACTGTAACTAACTGACACTGTTAATAGCTATGTCAGTAACCAGGTAACATCAACATGTGAACTATGGTTAAGGGACATCTGGGAAGCTGCTTTTACAGATAACTTAAAGAGACAATGAAGAAAAATAGGCATTTCCTCAGGGCTCGACGCTAAGGGTGAACCTATGGCCCCAGGCCAGTAAAAATTCCCAAAAACAGTTTCGGGCCAGTAAAAAAAAACTTCAACTGGTCCTACAGGCCCAGTAAACATTTGGAGAAATTCTTGTTAAAAAGTTTCCCCCAGAGAATGTCCCCAAAAGTTAAAATTTATAAAGATAAATGTTGTGATGATTACTGGTGAATTTTATCCAATGTTCTTTCTTGTTATGTTAAAGAAAAAATGTAGGACCAGTAAAAATTTTGCAGGGCCAGTAGATGCTAGGTGTTACGGGTCCTACAGGGCCAGTATCATTTTGAGTTAGCGTTGAGGCCTGTTCCTTATGATTATCTAATGAATTTAAAGGCTGGGTGTAAATTGAATATCTTTAATTGTTTCCCCTTGAAAAATACATATCATATACATGTAAATAATAAAAAGATATTCACAAACACACACAATCAATGCATCTTTGATGATAAACTCTCCTGAAAGTTGTTATTTTTTGTTCTTTGACATTTTCAAGAAAGTTATTTGTATATGCACATGTACTTCAAGTGATCTCATATATTTACAGATACAAGTTTATCATTGATGTAGGGACATGACATATCTACTTAGCAGCTTGCCATGAGCAGGGACACAGTATAATATAATAGTGATATTTGATATTTTACGCAGATGCCAATGATAATATAACACCCTTTTCCTGTTTGATACAAGTTTTGGATACTGCAGACAGTGCAGAGCCATGTCATGTGTATAATCACATCATCAGCAGTCCTAGAGATATCATTTCAAACACTGAAGTATTAGGCTGATTTGAATAAGAGATGTGACTACCCATGCATGTTAGCTGGTTACCTACAGGTTATGCATACACAGTAGAAATTTGACATTTTGTCTTATCATTTTAACATCTAGAATTTGGGTCAATAATCACTTGGATTATCAGAAAAACAAATGTTAAAATTCTTATTCAGCATTTTATTCATTGATTTTCTCAATATTTTTGAAGTATACTCCTGATACTACTCCAAGATTTTTTACTGTAAGATCAGAATAAACATTGGTCATATTTAAGGCGTAGACATCATAATAAAAAATGATCATTTTTAACAAGAATGGAAGTTTCATTCTCAGAGGCAATATGCCAGGTATGGAAGTAAATTTTCTAAACAGTTTAAGATTTTGAGAATTACTTCCTTTTAACAACTTTAAACAACTTATTTTTTGACAAAAGCCTATTTGGGACAGGAAGCTTTTTCCTAGCCTTATGTAAAATGATAACAGTTTTGTTGTGAGGGCTATTTTATTTATGAAAGTACATTTTGAACTCATTTATGACAAAATTTTCCCTAAGCCACTTGACGAGAAGCTGGGCTAGAGGTATGCCACTAGGAGAATGACTGATAACCGGTACTCTGGGAATGAAATGGTTAAAGAAGTAGAAAGAAGACAAGATGACCTACGTTACTTTTCTTTCTCTCGGGCATAATAAGATCAATTGTTGGTTTTTAATGCATGTTCTTTTTTTCATCTCATTCTTTCATCTTTCCAATACTGTAGAATTACAGTTCTGTTAGATTGTTTACTTTTTATGAATTGTGGTGAAACCATTGTTCAAGTATTTTTGCATAATAACAATATGCTTAAATATGCTGGTAATCAGTAAAGGGAGAGGAATCCTGATGCTGGTCATAATGTGTCAGAGGCACACTGTCGGGCTAAGGGGTATGGGGGTCCTTTTTTGACCTGGTCTGATTTTTTTCTCCTCTGTGAGACCTGTAAATTGGCTTTTATGACATAATAGGCTATTAAATGTAGAATAGTAGCAAAATCTGGACGGGCAGAAATTCCGGAATTGCTGTTTTGGACAAGCATTTTTGAAATCCTGGCTAAGACCCTCGTACCCATGTGCCAGGGTTTCAGTCATTTCTCAGGTGTTTTTGCTTCATTTTGCATTGGCCAAATTTGCCAACAGCAGCATAAGGGTTAGAACATGCCTCAACATTGTACATATCAAAATATTCACTCATGGCTAGACATTAAGGCTAGCCTGGTAGCCCAGGAATAGTTAATCTTCCTTTGAAATGCCTTAAGGCGATAAATGCAATAAGATATCAGCAAGTTAAGAAATATGAAGTCCTCCAGTGGAGTGTAATTAAGATCAAAGCAACGAAATACACTGCATTCCTGTTAATGTTCTTAATGGAGGCTAGGGGTAGATCACTAATTGACAAAATGTGTCAATTAATAAAGGGAAAATTGTAGGCACACAGTGATAGTTATATGTCACCAATTTTTAAGGCTAGCAAAACTATCTCTAGGCTAGTGAAATTTAAAATACTTGACTAGTGAACGATTTTGTTAATGTTGAACCCTTTAACGACCATAAGATTAGAAATTAATCTAAAAACAAAGATTAGCTATTTCCCAGGTTCATTCTGATTCGTTGGAAAATGAGGAAAACTACTATGTTCAGTTCCTATATAGTTCCTTTATTTTATTTGAGTGAAAACATTCTTTCAGGTTAAAATCTATTGAAGATATTTGCTTCATCATCATATGGTTGTTACCCCTCAATAGAAATGGATTGAAGAGTATTTATCTACATGCATTTGTAATTTGGATTTTTTGTCACTTTCTCTGCCATATTACGGCTAATTTGTGACTAGCCAGTTGTTACTGGTGGAGGAAACCGGAGTATGCAGGGAAAATATCCTCCTAAGAAAACATCCTCCAAGTCACTAGCAACTTCCTCACATGCCTCGGTTAGTTGGGAATAATCCACAGGATGACATTCAAGTTGTGGGAAATTACAAAAATCCTACTATTTTACAGGTTTTTACCCTCAAAATCACTCACAGCATGGGTCGGATACATTTCATACTAACACAAAACATTTGATTATCATAGACATCCTTATAAAATCATTTATGGCAAGTTTTGAGTTCCTGGAATATTTTGAAGAATAACAAGATACAATTTATTTAAAAGAATTTATTTTACTGTTTGATACAAGATTCTTGTCTCATGTATATTTACCCTTATACTGCACAAACCTGATATATTGGTAAATTGTAAATTGTAGGATGTCCTTGGCATAGCCGTGATTGCCCGGCACGCAGGAAAATAAAAATGTTTTGAAAGATAAAAAAAAGTTTTGAGTTCCTACTATGAAAATTGCACCTTCCAGAAGCAAATCCCTAAAATCAGCTGTTTTATGCCATTTTTTCTGTAAATTGCCCCAAAACTTAACATGTCATGAAAATATGTAAACATGACTCACTCTCTCTATCCTAACCTTCTTAGTTAGTTTTCTAAACCAGAACTATGTAGTTGAGAGTTAGGAATAGTCCACAGGATGACATTCAAGTTGTGGGAAATTTAAAAAATCCTACTATTTTACAGGTTTTTACCCCAAAATCACTCACATCAGGGGTCAGATACATTTCATACTAACACAAAACATTTGATTATCCTAGACATCCTTATAAAAATCATTTGTGGCAAGTTTTGAGTTCCTACTATGAGAATTGCACCTTCTAGAAGAAAATCCCTAAGAATACTAGTTTTAATGTCATTTTTTCTGTAAAATGCCCAAAAATGTAGCCTATCATGCAAATATTCAAACATAACTCACTTTTTAGGTTGTTTTCTACACCAAATTTATTCAGTTGAGAATATGGAATAGTCTACAGGATGACATTCTAGTTGTGGGAAATTACAAAAATCACTCATTTTCATGTTTTTTTCCCCAAAATCACTCACAGTAGGGGGTTCCTTGAAGCCACTCTGACGCAACATGTTCTAAGATCAAAAGCATCCTCTTGAACACATTTGTAGCAAGTTTTGTGTTTCTATCTCGAAAAATGACCTTTCTAGAAGGAAATTCCAAAAAACATGCTTTGATGATGATTTTTGGCATAAAATGCCCCTAAATTCCCATACGCATCAGAATCAGACGTGTCATCCACCCGTACGCTAAAGCCCACCCTATGTAGAGATGAATAATCATGACATGGGTGACGACTTGTAGTGAAAATAGCCCGGGGGGGGAAGAAGGGGTCTTTTTTTAAGACCTCCGCATGTCCGCGATTTTGTAAAAGAAGGGTACTTTTGTGTACCCAGGTACGAAGTATGGGGGTCAAAATCCCCTTACAATCCACAAAATATCCGCAGCTCTGACGCAGAGTGACTCCCGAAGTGACTGGGCTTCCGAGTTTGCTGCCGCCACTTGCTGCGCTAAACACGCAGAGGATTATAAAATCTTAAGTTAAAATACGTGTTCCCGTTCATCCAATGTCAGTGTTTTGATAAAAGAAGGGGTGTTTATTTAGTGGAAAAAATCAGCGTTTTATTAAAATAAGGGTGCTTTTTTGGCCAGAAATCAGTGCTTTAGGGGTATTTTTTAATTTTGATAACGAAGGTATGCACCCCCCTAAATACCCAAGTGCCCTCCCCCCCCCCCCCCCCCCCCCGGGGAGAAAAGCAATCAAAAGTATAATTCTGGTTGCTCATCTAAGCTTGGAGTAGTAGGCATCCATCTCTCTGATCTAAGACAGTAGCGATTGACCATAAATTAATGTCATAAAGTATAAACAATCTAAACATTGCAAAATCGTCAATTCCTGAGAAATAGAGGCCTAGTAGAATGAATTGCGGCGGTTCTAACGATCCAAACCGCATTAAAATCGACCCATGGGAAGTAGAGTAATTTATTTTTAAAACACGAAGTACGGCGCAGGAGAAGCACTGGCACGACTGTTTCATAGCGTGCACGGGCCACGACGTCGCGGTATTTTGCCCCTCTGTCGCCGCCATGATTGTTCCCCATGCCGTCCCGTCACGGCTAATGGTGCAACAATAGAGTGCGCACTCTAGCACCTACGGTGCTAAGGGGACGACGTCATACAGCTCTATGATAAGAGGACCATATGGTGCCACCTATACGTCATATTTGGTACTACGCCATATTCGGGTTAGTCAACTCAGAAGGGAATAGGTACTTATCCGGGATTAGGAGCCTAGTCTACCTATGTGCATGCTCTGTAATAATCACTCTTAAGTAGCCCAGATTTCGGGCTTAGGTTACATACGTATCCTGTAGGTTCTCTGCAAGCTTTCTGTTAAATAGATTTTTGCCTTAGATATGAAATTATGGGAATTATGGGAACCTCTCATGACTCCAATGTTAACATATTATTGCTCACAGTGGCTAAAAGCAGCCTAACAATTTTGATGAAATCCTGCAGGCAAAATAATAGTTCCAAGGATAAACGTTATTTAGAACATTACCACAACTCTTCTTCAACTATTTTTGTAAAGTAGTAGTAAGTTTAATTGTGTTTACGTTGAAAGGTTTTTAGGTGAAGTGGTAGGGACCATTCACCAGAAGCAAACCACCAAAGAACCAACAACAAAGAACAAAACATTGATTGACCACATATACTCAAATAAACAGCACAAAACATAAACCTTTGAAACCTACTACTCAGACTGTTACCTAGTTTTCATTAACGATCGAACAAACACACAAAAAAATACTCCAAGCCAACCACAGAGAGAAATTACTTACAAAGATATATCGACGCCATTAGGGTCACTTTATGTATTGTCATGTTGATCATAAAACAATATTGCCTCACTGGAATTCCTTTGAAGATGATGAAGTGAAGAATATAAATCCGTTTGGTTTAAATAAGCTTAGTTAGTGCTAAAAATGCACATACTTCAATAAGTCATACCAAGCTATTGAACAAGATAAAACAAAACACAGAACAACTTTGTATTGTTTATTGGTCTACGGCTATCGTCAGGTGCGTTTATGTAAATGTAAGAGGATATAAGTCGTCATGCTAGAAATGTTTTGTATTATTTGAAGTACTGGAATGGTGCCTTCAGAGCTGCTAATCCTAATGCCATTAGACCCATTTATGCATAGAGTTCCTCTGAAATCAATATCTGGCTCAAGTTTTCACGAAAGGCAAGCATGAAGTTTTAGAACAGTTGTGTGGTTATCAGGTGCGATGGGAAGCTAATGCCATACACTATTCATCATTAATAAATTGACACAAGTTGTCTATAGATACAACATCTAGTAAACCCTAGTGTAGTTCAACCCACGCCATATTTGCTGGAATGGGCATAGTTGGTGTTTAGATGTTCGAACTACCGTATATCTGGTTATTTTGGCTGTGTGAAATTTTGGCTCTTTTGGGCCAAAAGGGGGGTAAGGAAATTATGGCTCATATTAATTTTGGCTCTCCCAGGGTCTGAGCCAAAATTACCTTACTTTTGAAATTATCTTACTACCTAAAATGACAAAATGTCTGTCGCCGCATAGCATGTATTCTAGTTCAATCTGTTAAAAGTAACTCTGTACAGAAATAGTTTTGTTTAAATTACAATTTGATTGGGGTAGGCTTGATGAGTTCTCACTGTGTAAAATGCACTTATTACGTACGCATTGGGAGTACCTGATCAAGTAGTTAACTTGTAATTGAGTTTACCATGGTGAATAGAACTCAGGAGGTGCGTAGTGGCACCCCTTGTAATTACAAACAAAGGGATTTTGCAAGGGAGTATGATCAAAAGACAACTGTACATGTGTTTTCTAAACAAACTATACATAACATGCTGCTGAGATTTTTGATTGTAATCATGAAGCATGCCACTTAGGCCAGTGATTACCTCACATTACATGCCATGCAGTGACTGACATCTGGTGTCCACACTAGAAAACTAAGCTCAACACAACCTGAGCTCAGGGTTTAAGTCGGGGTGTTCAAGGTATGCATTCTTGGCTTTTATTAATTTTGGCTCTTTAAGATGGAGAGCCAAAATAAGCCAAAATTAGATTACCTCCAAAAGAAACAGATATACGGTAGTCATTTCACCTCAATATTCTAACCTGTTATGACGGAAATGAGCCCCTACACAATATTCCATACCCGCATTCCCTGTATGGCACTATATATTGTCCAGCAACTTTTCTTTGTAAGTTTTAGTGTTCTTTATTCCGTGCAGTATGTCCTTGAAGCGTTACATATTATGTAACTACAATGGCTAAACTTTCTTACAGTCCAGAACCTTATTTGAGAACAACCGTCTCCCAGATTTCACCTTCTCCAGAATTGGCCGCATTGGGGTCCAGCTCCTGCCATGGTTTCTTGTAGTTTACATACATTTCCCCAGTCGTCTTAATTCCTGGGTCGCCATCAAAACTACCACCACTTAAGTAGTACACCTTCGGGTCGCATGCGTTCTCATCCCAGGCCGAGCAACCACATCTGCTGCAAAAATGGCGTCGACAGGTTGCTGAGCTCTCGTAGAGCTTGATCGTGCTTCTTTCTGTGAACTTCACTCGAGTCTTGGGAACCAGGAAGAGCGGGTAAAAACTGGCACCAGTCGCCTTCTGGCAATTGTTGCAGTGGCAGTTCACGAGGATCTCCACCTTGCCCGTGATTTCATACTTGAAACCCCCACAGATGCAACTACCAGTATGCTTCTCCTCAGAACTCATCCTCCTGATAACTTTTGTTTTAGAATTTTTTGGAGAACTGCACCTATCATGATATCTGTTCGTTTTATCGAAACATTTTGATATTTATCGCACTAAAATACATCACCCATTTTGAGGTTCCATCCAAATTCCTGCTATTTTCACAACAATTACCATAAGACTTTCATGACTCCATGCAAGGAAAATCAACTATTCAAAATTGATACTCGGAATACGGTGTGGAAGGTTTGTGAATAGTGATGGATGTATGTTTGTATTGTTTTCGAACTACAATGTACAGTCAATGAAGTACCTACATGACCTTCAAAATTAACTTATGGATCACCAACCCTAGTGTAGTAACATTTACGAACATAAGCGTATTTACGAATAAGACTAAGGCTTACTCTAATATCCATAGTTATTCGATCATCTCAATGTTTAAGTTATACTGTTACGTTCACAAGCGTTATAACATAAGTAAAAAATCACAACAAGGACCAAGGACACAACAAGAGAGTAGTATTTACTTTTTCGGATCTGGAATGCACACATAGTCTGAAACCTAGAAATACAACTCATCAAATAGAGAAATGTTTGGAAATATGTAAGATGTTTCTCAAAAATATGCTTTGATATCAAGGTGTTAGCATTTGTAACAAACTATGTAGAAATGTATGCTCCTACTGGTGTCTAAATAGGTTAGGTGAATACACGAACAACAGTAATGTTGAGATACGAGAGTTTATGAATATTAAAAGGAATGACGAAACGAGATACTAGTAACCTCAAATGCATTTGCCGAATACAACTGTGCGATAGGATTTTGTTGTCAGAAATTCACCCAAACAAATTTAAAATATCAGAAGTTTTGCTCAGTTAGTAAATATTACAGAAATTCGGGTCAGTTTCGATGGAGCGCCTTCAAACTGTTGAAAAGTAATTTTAATAAAATATTGATTTTAACTGGTTGTTACGTACCTGTTTGTGAAAAATATGCAAAATAAATGAAAATCTGATTTCTTACTTTTAGAAAGAATTCAATATCTATCATTTTAAACTGTTACGTACCTGTTAGGAGCAGTGTTAGGTGGCGTTGGTTATGCGAGTTGATGGCTCAAAACAGAGAACGTTCCTCTAAAGGGGGTTTCAGCTCAATATGTGTTTCTTAACTGAAGGTCTGTAGTCTGAGTGGCATTGGAATTTGCTCTAGACAGTGACACAGCCAACTTCTTTTAACGCTTTCACATCTGGAGCATACACACGGTCTGACAATTTTAACAAAACTAATCAATTCGAGCATAATTTTTGAAAAATATTTTGGAGACGGATTATTAAATCCAAAAGAAACAACAACTGTTCGTGATTTAAAAAAAGTTTGCTTTGTTATCAAAATATTTGCACACACGTCCGACCAATAGTAAGATACATATATGAAGGTGTTAAGATTTGACAAATGAGGGGTTATTGGCCTTACCAAAGCTTGACAACTTCAAATGGGTCAATGTGACTTTTTCCTCCTGGCAGCGTTATATTACGACTGTTTTCATAGCGCAGTCACATGATCAAAAAAAATTGTACTTCAAACATGATCAAGCACTACAGACTTGAGGGGTTGGACATATTTCCAGGAATTTCCATTTTTCGACCAATGATATACTAGTACAGTGAAGGTTGATCAAGTAATCCTGTTACGATAGGCATGTTTACATGAATATATGTCACGCAGCTGATTAGCCAATCAGAAATACACTTAGGTTCCCTTTGAAACACGTTAAATCAATTGCCTTTTAAATAAATCAAATAAGAATAGGAATGAATGCTAAATTTTATAAATTGTCTGGCGGCCAAATCCAAAAAAGCCTCTAGAAAATGGTTTTTATGGCAAAATTTGTTACAAGCTGCCATCCATGCTAAATCATATCTTCAGAGGATGGGCTATATGGTATGGGTGTATGGCGGGATTTCTGTTTTCGTTTAAGGTGTTTTTGGGGCAAAAAATGCAAAAAATAAACTAAAATGAGTGATTTTTGTAATTTACGTCAAAAAAATATTTATTGTCGACCTAAGCTCATGAAAGTTTGTACATATATGCTTGAGGACATACTCTTTGAGATGGTAGAATTAGATTTAACAAAATATTAAGCGTTAACCTGAAAACTAATATAATATGGCAAAATATGGCTGAAAAAAGTCTTTTTTCAAGATTTACGTTAAAGAAAAACGTCCATAAAATTCCATTGGAAAGAGTTAGGATTATGAAACTTGGCCAAAAATATCCCTGATGTGTCCCAATAAGAATGTAATATTGATACACTGTGTATGTGACCTAATGATCCTGTACTGGAGTTGTTGAATTTGAGATATATGCAATTAATGAACATTGGCGCCATACCGTATATTACACTTATTACAATAGCATGTCATAATACATGACCCTCATTGATAGAGAACTTGTAATATAAGGTAAGCAGCAATGTTTCATATATTGTATGGGTGGATGGCAGGATTTATTTTGCCGTTTAAGGTGTTTTGGGTGCAAAAATTAGATAAATTGAGTGAAAAAAGTAATTATGTCAAAAAAATACTTGTTGTCCACCTAGGCTCATGACAATTTGTACATATATGCTAGGAAAAGTATTCTTTAATACACTTGCGTTAGCTTTAACAAAAACTGAAGCGTTATCCTATAATGGATAGAATCTGGCCAAAAAATGGCTAAAAACGGTCATTTTTCAACATTTTTGTATACAGAAAAACGTTAATCTAATCATTATGCAAAGAGCTAGGAACATGAAACTAGGTCCAAAATATTTCTGAAGGGTTCCAAAAATGGAACTTTATAGGATGTGTCTATATTTCACCAAATAATTATGCAGAAGTTTGTTCAACTTGGAAGTTGTAAAAGTCAGGATGTATAGCATATGGGCTCGGTCAAGTTGAAGTTAGCATCTAAGACAAAACATAAACTTTATAGTAGTAATATGTATCTTACATATTTGGAAAGCTAGAAGTCTTACGTTTTTGGATCTTTGGTCAGATTTACTGTACCCCTATTTATGAAAAATTTATAAACATTTTACTGCAGGGGGTTAGTTTATTTGTTCAATGCCTTTCTGACAGTAACATTTTACAAAATGTTAAAACCACCATATTTTCTTGTAAAACCGTATTTTGAACAATATTGTTTTAGATGATACAATTAGACCCGTGAAGTCTGTGCCAATAGATATAGGATTGAATATTATGTTTTGGGGTGTTTTTCATGAATCTTAAATTATGGTGATCTGTGATTTGTAACCAGGCAGGGTACTCTGGGGCAGGAGTAAGGTTAAATATCTCTGTCTATTGTCTTGGCTTTGCCAGCCAGTACAGAGCCCTTTGGTTGCCAAGTGCTACTAATTAGTAGACTTGGTTTTTAGTAAAATAATAATGTTTAAATAGTAATTAGGGTTTTGTACAATGTAGGCCCCAGAAAGTCTGAGGAAGGAGGAAGGGAGTTGGCATGTGGAATGGGCCCTTGGCTCATGTCCACATGTAGGCCCAACTCCTTTCCCCTTAAATAGCGGGCCTGGTGGCTGGTAGAGAGAGAGAGGTAGAGAGAGAAGTAGAGAGAGGGAGAAGGAGAGAGAGGGTGAGAGAAAGCGAGAGGTACAGAGAGTGAGATATATAAGGCAGAGAACATGTATTAGATTCGAAGATAAAGATATTACAGCAAATAGAGGTCTTCCACTTATACGGTTACATTGGTGCCGTGACCAGCTCTTCGAACCTGATGGAACTAGGACTCCACTTATCGGTTACATTGGTGTCGTGACCAGACGCCTCGAACCTGATGTAGCAAGCTGCGATTACATTGATGCTGTGACCAGACCTCCAGGCCTGATGATAATATGAAGCTACTCGTCGATTACATTGGTGCTATGACCAATGCTTTCAAGACTTGTTGATTACATTGATGCTGTGACCAGTCACCTCAAATCTGATGGAAATATGAAGCTACTACAATTACATCGTTGCTGCAACCAAAGGCCATAGATTTGATGCATATTTCACCAAAAATCTTCCACCAAGATCGTAATTCCAAAACAGTGACCAGGGAGCACACAAGGAAGATTATGCCAAAACTGTTCCATTTCACCAGATAAGCTGAGCATTGTGACACATGAATCTACTGCTGTATGTTCTTCCACACATCAGAGGAGATATAGAGGTTCCATAACGAGTGGATGGAAAGAGGAGGAATCTTGCACGAGTGAGTGATTTTGTGTCTTGGGACGAGGCTTGCCGAGTCCCAAGACACAAAATCACTCACGAGTGCAAGATTCCTCCTCTTTCCATCCACGAGTGATAGAACCTGTTTCTCCCACGATAAAAAGGAGAAATTTACACGTTTTACCGTGAAGTTAGCTAGCTAAACTAGGTCAGCCAAAGGTCCCCCGCGCACTAGTTCAACAATGATAATGCGCGTTTGTTGTGACGTGCACCGTTTGTTACCCCAGAAACTGGCGCAAGATCACGTACGTGACGCTTGTTCAAATCCGCGCGCGCTATTGTTGGGTCTACCTTTGACCCAGCAGCAGTGACCCATTGATTGAAATTGAGGGATCTGATTGGACAATTACATTAGTTTGACCTTTTGACCCCGTTGAAGAACACCCATTGGAGACCACAAATCCTTAACTGTAAAATACACCTCAGAGTGGGAGAAATAGGAAAATAGCCACCAACATCAAAGATTATTCAAAGATTGAATAGCAACCACAGAGCTGTTTCAGTGACTAACATCAGTACCAGGACTGTAACCCATCAAGTATTTCACAGGATATCAACTCATAATCCCATTTGGACCAGGACAAGCTGTGAACCAAGCAGTCAAGAATACTGTGATGCCAGTGACTTTGAAAAACATTGATCAAATCAAAATCAGTTCAACAGCTCAACAAGAAGAAGCAGACTAGAGGACAATTTTGCTTCCATTGGACATTGGTTTTCTGATCAAGACAAAGACTTTATGTGAGTAAGATTTTATTCAAGTTCTTAACATATTACTAAGGTTCAATGTCTTATTCAAAAATTGGTTGGCGATGCACAAAAGATGACTGGTGTTGGTATATGTGGTCTTACCTACCAAAATTATGTTATCAAGGTTGTTTGTACTTAAAATGGTTCAACAACACATCTTTGAAGGTTATTCACTGATACATCAGAACAGCACTGATAATAGAATGACCCATATTCAAAGTATACATGCATGTTTCCTATAACCCTCTATGTATCCTTATATCCAAATATATAACCATTTTATGTTATTAGTGAATACAGCAGCAAGCAATTCTTGATATAAATGCACATATGTAGAAATAGCCTGGCTGCACATACAGATCTATGAATGCAAATGCATTAATTGCATTTCATTGTATTTAATTACTGAAGAAGTCTACATAATGAGATAATGATGATTATGTATTATCTACATGGATAGACCAGAACTATATACGCTCTGTGTACTATATCAGAGACGTCGGTTCCATATTGAAATAAGTCAATTGGAAAACAGCGAAATAATCTTCAACTACATTATCTGGATGAACTTGCCCAGAAAATGAATATTGACTATGAAAATTTCAGAATATTGCTATTTGATGAGTAACAGGGATGTTAAGTTTCCCCTATGATATCTGGATGGTTGTACCAGAAGAATACTGACTGAACTAAGTCAAGGAAATTATGTATATATATATACGACAGGGATGTTAAGTTTCCCCTATGATATCTGGATGGTTGTACCCAGAAGAATACTGACTGAAATAAGTCCAGAAAAATTATGTATATACGACAGGGATGTTAAGTTTCCCCTATGATATCTGGATGGTTGTACCCAGAAGAATTCTGACTGAACTAGGTCAAGAAAAGTATGTATATATGCAACAGGGAGGTACGTCTTCCCTGAGATACATGGATGATTATGTGACTATATTTAAACTGACTTAAAAAGATGTCAAATATGAATACATCTTAGAAAATGCTGCATATAGAAATGTTCACTATATATATAGTATATCTATACAATATATCTACTTGGGTTATAGTAGTGTGTGTGTTTTTTAATGTACCCAAATGTATCTACCAACCTGCCATCTTGTGCTAGCTAATGCCACATTCATTTCTGTTGTATTCATAAAATGTAGAATTGATTTGCCAAAAGTAATATGTTACCTTGATGAACTCTTGCAAGTGGTGTGATATATACTATGTGTGTGATATAGCCATGTCTGTCAGAAGATAAATCCGCAAGCAAGCGAGACCCTTTATCCATTGACATTTCATACAGTGGGAATTTGTGTTTAATCGTAGTGACATGGACTTGGTTTAGAAGTTGTTTCCTCTGCTAGAAGACTACTTAACTAGGATTTGATTCATAAAACATACGCAGAGACCAATTATAAAGATATCACTTGCCAAAGCAAAGAATAGGGTTTGTTTTGCTTGTACATTGTTTTCTTAAGGATGTCAGTGCATCCTGTATGTATTGGATGAAGTCCATCCTAGTGTTTTGAAATAGTTGATTGAGAATTAACCCCTTAGTGGCCAAACTAAGTTCCAGAAGTTTTCAATTTTTGGAAAAAAAAAAAAAGTTTTTTGGAAAAAAAAAATTTGAAAAAAAACACAAAAAAAACTGAAAAAAAAAAAGTTTTTTTTTTTTTGCAAAAAAAAAAAACACAAAAAAAAACACACTTTAATTTCGTCATTTTGGATTAAATGGTTCATAGTTAGCGGGTGACTATTTCAATATGTGAACAAATTGAGCTATGAGGTACAGAAAAAGGTTGGTAATGACTGTGTTGATTCTTGCTATATATAACATTATATTCTCATATATACAAACATATACTTAATGCATGTGTTTTAAAACATTATTGTTTATTAGTACAGACAGCAGCGGCTGCCGCTGACTATCGACATTTTTGCTGCAGTATCTAGCTTTCTATATTTCCTTTATCAAAGACATATTGCATATATATGTGAATGGACTTGCGGGTCCATGATCTTTGAATTTTGAAACAATGGCACTCGAATACTCTGCTTTGGGTTCTGCTCTCTGGTCAAAACTTTTAGTGTAAACAAAAGTTTTGTTTTGACCATGGGAGTGATGTAACCAGGCAGGGTACTCTGGGGCAAGAGTAAGGTTAAATATCTCTGTCTATTGTCTTGGCTTTGCCAGCCAGTACAGAGCCCTTTGGTTGCCAAGTGCTACTAATTAGTAGACTTGGTTTTTAGTAAAATAATAATGTTTAAATAGTAATTAGGGTTTTGTACAATGTAGGCCCCAGAAAGTCTGAGGAGGAAGTTGGGAGTTGGCATGTGGAATGGGCCCTTGGCTCATGTCCACATGTAGGCCCCAACTTCTTTCCCTTTAAATACGGGGCCTGGTGGCTGGTAGAGAGAAGTAGAGAGAGGTAGAGAAGTAGAGAGAGGGACAGAGAAGTAGAGAGAGGGAGCATGGAAGAATAATACAACTTGTATTGGATTTAAGGAACAAATAAATATATAACACAACTAAGAGAGGACTCCACTTATCGGTTACAGATTCCGTAACATGTGAGTCTGTAACAGAAAAATATCATTTTTTTTTTACTTTTGAAAATGTTCAGATTGGGTCATTACCATGAAACTTCACAGAAAAAAGCATTTTAACATTAATTTAACTATGAGGGGCACACTTTTTAAAAATAGATTTTCAAACAGTGTTTTTGTGGTGTTCAAGTTGGCTATTCCATTCCATCACATATTTGCTTAATTGACTGGTTCAAGCCTATAGACGTCTTGAATATTCTTTAAATGGACTAGTTTCTTATCTTATCTTTAAGTATTAACTGACAGTTTCCATATTTAGAATTAGACACTGTGCACAATAGTTTAAAAAAAGAGTACCTGAAGTTCTAACGCATAGGTGATTTTGAGTAAGGTACAATTATTCAAATGTGTCATAGCACCAAACTACCTTTTTAAAACATTCACACAGTTTTAAAGTAGAGTATAACAAAGCTGGCCTGCAGTGCATCTCACCCAGAGTTGGACACCCAATCCCTCAAAAATCACCCATCAGGACACTTAAAAAAATTGTGTAACCCTTCAAAATTCCATTTTCAAACATGTAATTGAATTGTTTTCACTCCAGTATGAATTCAGTGACTTTTTAAGGCATTTATTTCAATAAGTACATGCATGTTCATGGTTGTAATGGGCCATATTAAGCTATTTAAATTGTTGGGGACAGAATTTTAGAATATTAAATTCAATATTTTTTCTCAAATTCAGGAAAACTTGCTCCCTTATTTGGCTGTTTTATCTTATAGAAATATCACATCTGAACCCTATTTGTTCCAGACTTTTGTAAAATAGTAGATTTTAAAGAATTTATATCTGTGTTGGACAGGAAAGCTCTTCAACAGAGATTTTAGATACCTTCACAGAAATATAAATCCTTCTTCAAGTAAAGGAGAAAATTGAAGTTTAGCAAATGGTCAATGTAGCCCACGTCCTGAAGTCTCTTTTCATGCATATATTTCAAAATTTGATCACCTTCATAAAATTTGGGAAGAATTTATTGTGTTTCAGATGGAACTTATACACTGTTGCAGACAGGAAACTTTTGTCATAAGTGGAGAAGGGGATGGATTAAATACATAAAACATTTCTCAGAGAACAAAATTTTGTTACATCACTCAAAGATTGAATGTAGTCATATGGAAGACTCTTCTGAGACTGTTCTATACAAAGCCAGTCATCCAAATGATATGTTACTGGTAAAATGATTTCAGAAACTAAATTTCCAGGGATTCTTCATTCACCTTAAAGACATATTTGATATGCTCCAATAAAAATATCCAACAGTCAAAGGGATCACAAATATATGATGAAAAAGAATTATTACATAGTATTTAGCAAATTGGACATTGGTCATCTATGGTGGGAGAATGGCGGAGTTCGCTCCCTCCCATTCCTCCTATTAGATAAGAATCAATCGGCTTCTTTCACACCTAACTCGGTGTTTCTATCCAGCCATCATGATGATTTAGGTTCAAAATGTGCCTATACATGTCACCTTTCAAATAAGACCACCCGCGAGTCTGTCCTCAGCACTCCTCAGATATGGCTTATGAAAGTGAATAAAAACAGGCCTGAGTATAAAGCCTTGCAAAAAGCCCTGCAAATGACTTTTTCTTTATCAGCTGATAATCCAAACATGAATTTGCCTTGTCAAATCTGTGTAGTCAAGGAAGATAAGGAACCCCTGCAGTCACTTCCTGCCACTGATATCTCTCGACCAATCAGAAGGGGTACTCACTTTCATTAGCCATATCTGAGGAGTGCTGAGGAGGACAGACTTGCGGGTGTTCTTATTTGAAAGGTGGCACATATAGGCACATTTTGAACTTAAATCGAGGATCCGCCGTGGCCTAGTGGTTACGATGCCTGGCTCCCAAGCGTGAGTTCGCAGGTTCGAGTCTCCGCTGGATCCTGAAGAGGGTTGGCCTGGTCGCTATATAAATGTGCAGCGTTGTGGGGTTATGTCTATGGTCCTTCTGCAACAGAAAGACCCCTTGGAACTATTCGTGAAGAGTAGGGAATTTCTTTCCAGTTCCGGGTTTCTATCTCGTCGCAATATGACCCAAGCTGTTGAAAGCGACGTAAAACCCAATTCCTCCCCTCTTCCCTGAACCTAAATCATCATGATGGTGCATTTGCCCCCCTATAAAGAATTCTCACCATACGACCAGGTTCATTGCCCTGTCACTGAGGTGGTACTTGGAATTAGCTAGACCCTTGAGAGTGAAAGTCCATCAGATCTCCGAGGTCATTTAAAACAGAGCCTCCCCTTTAGGTTCAAGAGCAAGCCCTAGATATTATGAACTTCCACAACGTCCGCAGTAGCCCCCTCTCAGGCCCTCTGTCTTAAAGCTAACAAAATATTGGTGCTGCCACCTGTACTTAGACACTACTCCTGCCATCACCAAATTTATCAGACTAGGCTTGATATTCCATTTGAACAATTTCCAAATAAATAAAATTATCATTCAGAATCAATAGCAAACAGTATGTTTAACATATGCTACACGTGCTGATTTTTGCATCTTCCGAGTTGAACAAACTTCTGCATGATTATTTGGTGAAATAAGCACACACGCTATAAAGCATCTTTTTTGGAACCCTTAAGGAATATTTTGGACCTAGTTTCACTTTCCTAGCTCTTTGCATGATGATTAAATTAATGTTTTTCTGTAGACAAAAATCTTGAAAAATGACCGTTTTTATCCATTTTTCGGCCAGATCTTAGCCATTCTTAGCATAACACATAAGTTCTTGCTGAACCTAACCCAGGTATCTTAAATAACATGTTCTCTAGTATATATGTACAAGTTTTCATGAGCCTATGTGGACAAAAAATATTTCTTTGATATAAATTACTTTTTTCACTCAATTTATCTAATTTTTGCCCCAAAAACACCTTAAATGACAAAATAAATCCTGCCATCCACCCATACAATATATGAAACATTACTGCTAACCTTATATTACAAGTTCTCTATCAATGAGGGTCATGTATTATGACATACTATTGTAATAAGTGTAATATACGGTATGGCGCAAAAGTTCATTAATTGTATATATCTCAAATTCAACAACTCCAGTACAGGATCATTAGGTCACATACACAGTATACCAATATTACATTCTTATTGGGACATATTAGGGATACCTTTGGCCAGGTTTCATAATCCTAGCTCTTTCCAATGGAATTTTGTGGATGTTTTTCTTTAACGTAAATCTTGAAAAAAGACTTTTTTCAGCCATTTTTTGCCATATTATATCAATTTCTGGGTTAACGCTTAATATTTTGTTAAATCTAATTCTACCATCTCAAAGAGTGTGTTCTCAATCATATATGTACAAACTTTCATGAGCTTAGGTTGACAACAAATATTTTTTTGACATAAATTACAAAAATCACTCATTTTAGTTCATTTTTTGCATTTTTTGCCCCAAAAACACCTTCAACGACAAAAGAAATCCGCCATCCACCCATACCATATAACTCTCCTTATGAAGATATGATTTAGCGTGGATGGCAGCTTGTAACAAATTTTGCCATCAAAAGTCACATTTTTGGATTTGGCCGCCAGACTAAAAGGGAAGCCACCAAACGATAAAATGTCCAATTGACATTTAGGGCTGTTATGATGGTAGCATACTCAAAATAACCCATCTCCTAGTTTAGCACTCTTGTCACCTTATATATTTATATATATATATATATATATATATATATATATATATATATATATATATATATATATATAAATAACAAAAGAATCAGCGACCAGCAAAATTTAGGAATAATAACATGCCTTTCTAAACAATGCAAAGATCGAAGATACATGAAAAATTGGAGACCCATCACATTACTAAATTCTACCTACAAAATTTTTAGTGGTTTGCTAGCAGAAAGGATAAAATCGACACTAGGAGAATTAATACACAACGATCAAAAAGGTTTTGTACAAAACAGATTTATTGGAGAAAACATCAGACTGATACATGACATTATGACAGAATGTGAGACAAATAACATACAGGGCTTTATGATACTAGTGGATTTCGAAAAGGCATTCGACACTCCAGACTGGCAATTTATTCAAAAAATGTTTGAACTATGTAATTTCGGAGAAAAAATCTTAAACTGGATAAAAATATTACAAAATGGCTCTAAAGCTATAGTCTCTCAAAACGGCTTCTTTTCTGAACCAATTAACTTGCAAAGGGGGTGCAGACAGGGTGACCCTGTCTCACCCTACATCTTTGTAATCTGCGCAGAAATACTAGGCATTGCTATTAGGGAAAATAAAAGAATAGAAGGATTAAAGATTTTTGGATACGAACATAAAATATCACAATACGCCGATGACACCACCCTCATAACCAAAAACTGTAAAAACAGTCTAAATAAAGTACTATACACTCTAAAAGATTTTCATCATATCTCAGGTCTCAAAGTAAATATTGAAAAAACTAAAGTTGTGCAGCTAGGTGCAGCAGGGGACGGCAGGATGATAAGTTTAGATAATGGAAAATTGGAACTCACAGATGAGTTCGTGCTATTAGGCAAACATTTTAATACAAGAGAATTAAACAAGATAACAGATAACAATTGTAGATTAAAATTCCCAAAGACGAAAAAAAACTTGAGACAATGGAAAAGAAGAAGATTAACTCTGAACGGTAAAATCTCAGTTTTTAAAAGTTTGGCCTCTAGCATGATAACTCACATCTTGCTGTCCCTGCCGGATCCATCTCCAACACTTCTAGAAGAATTTGAGAAAATGACAAATGACTTTTTATGGGGAACTAAACCACCCAAATTTAGAAAGGAAATTCTAGAATACCCCCATGAGTTAGGTGGATTACAATTGCACAATCCAAAAAGATTTTCAACCTCACTCAAATTAACATGGCTAAGAAGAATAATTTCAACTGATAGTGGATGGACCAACTTTGCTTTAGCATATGAAATAGACAAGTGTTGGATGTATGGAAACGAATTTACTGCACAAAAAATAAACACAACAACTAACAGATTTTGGAAAGATGTTATCCAATCAATTATAGATTTGAGGAAGGTATTAACACCAGTGTCAGATCAAGACTATCTATGCTGGCCTCTATGGTATGATCAAACACTAAAACTACCCTTAATAAAAAAACTACAAAAAAAGAATGTATGGATGGTGGCAGATCTACTAGATAGGTCATGGGAAATAATGACTAAAGAGGAAATAGAAGGAACAAAGGATGTTAATTTAAATTTGTTAGAATACATGTCTATTAAACAGAGTATTAAAGGTTTCATTAAAAATGCAAAAAAAACAGACAGAAAATACAGGACCCTATAGACCCTATCTACTAAACATAGTATTTTCAGAGAAAAAGGGATGCCAACATATTTATAGAAAAACAGGGCAATATGGAAATAAATTATTAACTGAAATATCTCAAAAATGGGAAATAGATCTCTTACTAAACGTTGAAGCAGAAGAGGTAAAACAATCAATCAGAACATTTAAAAAGACAACTAGAAATATGTACCTCTGGGATATTCAATATAAAATTTGGTTTGGAAGAGTGGCAACAAACTCGAGACTTTTCATATGAACATAAAAGACTCTGATAACTGTGAATACTGCCAGCAAAGAGAATCAAATGTACATGCCTTTATTCTATGTGAAAGAGCTCAAAATCTATGGTCAGACATCACAACCTTTCTAACAGAAATTGGATATAGGAACTTTAGACTAGAACATCAAATCTTAATTTTTGGAGATGCAGAAATGGATTACCTCTTCAACATAATTATCATTATTGCCAAAAAACTGATATATCAAAACAGAGGTAAGAGAAATATTTACTCTTTAATACACTTTAAGGCATTACTTGAAATGGAAAGAGAGTCAGAAGAGGTATATGCCAACGAAAATGATAATATTGAGCAAGTACGAACTATATATACCACACATAATATAGACAAAATATAAAATAGCAGCAACTCCTGTGTCGTCTACTAGTTCAATAAGTCCTCCTGTGTTGTAATGTGCGTAAAAAAGGAGGCAAGTATCATCATATGTATAATATATAGATAAGATTTATTTCCATGTAAGATACTGTATTTATTGTGATAATAGTCTGTAAAATATTTGTTCAGTTATACATTTTTTGTTCTTGTTATAATATTGAAAAACAAAATAAATGAACTATGGATGATCCAGAGTTCTTCAAAAACAATATATATATATATATATATATATATATATATATATATATATATATATATATATATATATATATATATATATATATATATATATATATATATATATATATATATATATATATAGTTGTCTATAAATCTGCAGTTATCAATTGCAAACAAAGCTCATTTCTGAAGTCCATGATGGCAGGGATGGATTTAGTTGGGGTTTAAATGTTTCATGAAAGTCGATGTTCTATTCATCAAAGGATGTTCGAACAAAATGTCTCACCTCAATTTTCTAACCTTTCAACACGGAAATAAATATCCGCACAATATTCTGTACCCGATCCATAATATGGCACTAAATACTGTCAAGCAACTTTCTTTTACTGTCCAGCAATTTTCAATACTAGTATGCCATTGAAGCGTTACATGTGTCGCTACGATCACTGAACCTTCTTATTGTCCAGTACCTTACTTGAGAACCACAGTCTCCCAGATTTCGCCTTCTCCACAATTGGACGCATTTGGGACCAGCTGTTGCCATGGTTTCTTGTAGTTGACATACATTTCGCCAGTCGTCTTAATTCCTGGGTCGCCATCAAAACTGCCAGCGCTTAAGTAGTACACCTTCGGGTCACACGCGTTCTCATCCCATGCTGAGCAACCACACCTGCTGCAAAAATAGCGTCGACATGTCGCAGAGCTCTCGTAGAGCTTGATCGTGCTTCTTTCTGTGAACTTCACACGTGTCATGGGGACTAGGAAGACCGTGTAAAAACATGCACCAGTCGCCTTCTGGCATTTGTTGCAGTGGCAATTTACGAGTATCTCCACCTTGCCCGTGATTTCATACTTGAAACCCCCACAGATGCAACTACCAGTGTGCTTCTCCTTAGAACTCATCCTCCTAAATGACCAGAACTGAAAGAGATAATTTTTGTTTTAGAATTTTTTGGAGAACTGCACCTATCATGATATCTGTTCGTTTTATCGAAACATTTTGATATTTATCGCACTTAAATACATCACCCATTTTGAGGTTCCATCCAAATTCCTGCTGTGTTTAGATTAATAACCAAAAAGACTTTCATGACTCCATGCAAGGAAAATCAACTATTTAAAATTGATGCTCAGAATACTGTGTGGGAGGTTTGTGAATAGTGATGGATGTAATATGTGTGTATTGTTTTCGAACTACAATGTACAGTCAATGAAGCACCTACATATAGTATCTACATAATTAACTTTTGGATCACCAACCCTAGTGTTGCAACATTTCAAACACAGGTGTATTGTCGAATAAGACTAAGGCTAACTCTAATAACCATAGTTATTCGATCATCTCAATGTTTAAGTTATACTGTTGCGTTCCCAAGCGGTATAACATTAGTAGAAAATTACAAGTAGAAAAGGACACAACGAGAGAGTAGTATTTACGTTTTCGGATCTGGAATACACACATAGTCTGAAACCTAGAAATATAACTCATCAAAAAGAGAAATGTTTGGAAATATGTAAGATATTTGTCAGATATTTCTCAAAAAATATGCTTTGATATCAAGGTGTTCGCATTTGTAACAAACTATGTAGAAATGTATGCACCTACTGGTGTCTGAATAGGTTAGGTAAATACACAAACAATAGTAATGTTGGGATACGACGAGAGATTATGAATAAAGGAATGACGAAACGAGATAATCTCAAATGCTTTCACCAACTACAACTGTGCGATAGGATTTAGTTGTCATAATTTCATTAAAAACTATAAAAAAAAGTTTTGCTTAGTTAGCAAATACGCTTTCATCTTTCTTGCTAATATTACAGAAATTCAGGTAAGTTTCGATGGAGCGCCTTCGACTTATCTACTCAGTTGCTCTTCTTATCCCTATATTAACAATGACTCCCTACAAAATAATTAAAGCAAATAAGTAACATTTGAATTCAAAATTTGAACTAATTTCGATATCGTGTTGATTTTAACTGGTTGTTACGTACCTTTTAGATCAGTGGGGAAAATATTCAAAAATTGAATATTTGAATTCAAATTTTTAGAAAATTTTCAATTTTTAAACTGTTACGCACGTGTTGGGAGCAGTACGAGGTCGCGTTGATTATGTCAGTTGATGGCTCTAAACGGAGAACGTTCTTCTAAGGGTGATCTCAGCGCAATGTGCGTTTCTTAATTGAAAGTCTGTAGTGCGGGTGGCAATGGACTTTGCTCCAGACAGTGACACAGCCCACTTCTTTTAACGCGTTCACATCTAGAGCATAGACAAGGTCTGTCAACAAACAGATTTTTTTAAAGTTTGCATGGTTATCAATATGTTTACACACACGTCCTACCAATAGTAAGATACATATATGAAGGTTTTTAGATTTGACAGATGAGGGGTTATTGCCCTTACCAAAGCTTGACAACTTCAAGTGGGTCAAAGTGACTTTTTTATCCTGGCAGCGTTATATTAGGACTTTTCTCACGATATTTGTATGGCGCAGTCACATGATCAAGTACATATGTATTTGAAACATGATCAAGCACTACAGACTGTAGAGGAGTTGGAATTTCCACTTTTAGTCCAATGATATACAGTGAAAAGTTGAACAAGTAATCCTGAAATTATAGGGCAGTTTACAAACATGTTTATTATACCTCACGTGAGGATACTCTTATCCTATTGGATGAGAGCCATGTGTCAAAAATGCTGGCTACCTGTGTCTTTGTAGGTTCCTTGACAGCGGTCACCATTCGACGTAATGACACCCGCTGTCAGGGAACTGTGAATTGTAAACCTGCCGTTTCATGAATCCCTCTATTGTTAAGGACGTCATGCTTTCAAGATCCCCACGCGTGGCGAAAGTATGTCAAGGCCTAAGCAGAATGCCGCAGTCAACAATGGAATTGTCTTGTTGTTGAGAACAACGATAGAGAAAATAACATTGATCCTTCATCGTTGCCTTTATTAGTGCTAAATTGGCAGTAATGGCAGCACCCCAAGCAGCAGGCCGCTTTAAGGAAGTGGGGGAGGAGGATATCACAAGACTGCGTGGTATGACGTTGTTCGATATAATAAAGCAAATGCAACATCTCTGTGGGGTGGCCAGCATGATTGTATCCCCCTCGGGAGCCTTGTCACCCTCGGGCTTTGCCCTCGGGTGACAAAGCTCCCTCGGGGGATACAATCATGCTGGCGACCCCACAGAGATGTTGCATTTGTTAATGGCACGCAGCTGATTAGCCAATCAGAAAACCACTTAGATTCCATTTGAAAGTCGCTGAAGCGAATTGACTGTTAAAAAGATCACGTAAGAATAGGAATAAATTGTAAATTCTAAAAAGGGAAGTAACCAAAGTGTGGCCTGTCAATGTCAATTGACATTTAAGGCTGTTATGATGGTAGCACACTCAAAATAACCCATCTCCTATTTTAGCATTCTTGTCCTCTCTCTAACAAATGTTATCCAATCTATGTGGTGTTGGTGTCTCAGCTATAGGTTTTCCTTAACTTGGCTGCTTGAGGTTACCACACTTTCTATTTTGATTTTTGAATACAATGCATGTCTGCTTAACACACTAGGCTAGGGCATCTGGGTGGGAAATCTGATGTTCCCGAAAGGAAATACCTTACAGCACACGATTTTGGTAGAAATTTAAAGTACTAGTAAGGGGTACCCAGGTCATTTTTGGGATGTTATACAGTGTGTATTTGCAGAAAAAAACGAATAATAAAACAATGACTGAACTTTCTTAGTCTCCAGTACCTTTTTTGAGAACCACTGTTTCCCAGATTTCACCTTCTCCAGAATTGGCCGCATTGGGGTCCAGCTCCTGCCATGGTTTCTTGTAGTTGACATACATTTCGCCAGTCGTCTTAATTCCTGGGTCGCCATCAAAACTGCCCCCACTTAAGGCTGTGATGATGGTGACACACTCAAAATAAGACAACTCCTAGTTTAGCACTCCTGTCCCCCTTCTAACAAAAGTTATCTAATCCCTGAGGTCTTGGTGTTTCAAATATAAGTTTTCTTTAACTCAGCAGGTGTATTTTCTCTTTCACACCTGCCCCATCGTACACAACATTGTACATGTATCAACTATTCCACTATGCCATGTTGTATACATTCGTGGAAAGTACAGGATAACCTTCTGACATTGCTGCTCTTGATGAAAATTCACGACGACGACACACCAAAAAGGAGAAGAAAAACAGAACAATAAATAGTCTGGCTCACTTGCCAAGCTTGCATGGGAATATTCAGACGTGAGTACAACCAGGCGCTATAATGAAATGCTGTCATTGATGTCAGTCCAAATACACGTATGTGTACAGTTAGTGTTCCACTAGTGATGGACTGGGCCAGACCTCTTCGCTGCCTCGTGTGTCAGAAAGGGACGTGATCTGTTAGTCTCGGGTGCAATGATGGCATCTCTTGATATGCTTGTAAAATGAGAATTCGGAAGGGAACCCTACGTAAATTGGCAGCAAAGGTATGGTAATGCTTTATCGGGAACCAATAAATGAAACGCCTTGCTCGTTCATGAATATAGTTCACGTTGTAATAGTTTAGGTGCGATGGGCGCTATATCAAGTTTAAAGTCCTAATAAGAATGCTTTTCGAAAGGCACCATTACTATTCCCACAATTAGTCGACATGGTAGTTAGAGTGTCATGGTAGACGATGTAATAGTTCCCATATGATAAATTGTAACGATACTAGATCAATTCCACTTTGTATTATAAGTTTAAATGCTTTAAGTGAGTTCAGACGATCGGTATCTGTGTTGTTATTTTTTGTTTTACCTCTTTCATTAAAAACATTATGGCCATTCCTTGATTAGGGTTGCCAGAGAAATGTTTCTTTGTTAGCTAAATTTACTCCTAGTGTTGTAGGGATAGTAAACCTAAAAAATCAGTACCCACCCTAATGGAAGAGCCTGTTTCAAGGATTAAAATGAACCCTTATTTGCAGTGAAGTGCGCAACGGTATTTCAGTAATTGCAATTTAAACCAACATAAAACAGCACCCCATGGAGGCGCCATCTTGTTTCTTTTAGTGATGCCACAACTGTAGTAAGGCCCCATGTAGAAAGGGACTTTCAGGTGTGAAGTTGATACGAGACAGTCATGCCTCCATCCTTATCTGATCTGAGACTGACTGCCAATGATAGCTAAGTGCTACTGTGTATGTGTTTAGTGGAAAACCACTACTTCAGGTGACATTTCACTAGTAAAACGCTAATTTACTGCAGTGGTGAGACATTAGCGAAACGGCTAGTGAAAGTGGGCTGAACTTCACGACACTAGTGTTTCGCTAGTGGAAAGTCATTAGTTGAAGGTCATTGCAGTCTCCCTACGTTGACAGTAGGAATGCCACCACTCCACTAGTCAAGTAGTGAATTTCCACTAAAGAAGTATAAGGAAACTGTGTCCACTAATGAAATGAAGCAATTATTTGCCGGCAACAACTAAGAAATGAACTACCACGGGTCATTTGAGGCAGATTGATGGGGTTAATTTCTTTTACTCAGTTTTTATCTCTACCCTGCTTTTATTTGACAGTTTAGCCTATACAAAGTTTACATTGCCTGAAAGGTCTTCTGATGAGGAATACATTAAACATCACAAAGGTATCCTCACAGAAGGGTTATAGATCTTTTGGGGTAAAAAGTGAAAAAAAAACGTACATGCATTGTGTTATCAACTAGAGCTTCTACCCACAATAATTATTATAGACCGGAGACTTTCAAATGTCACTGCCCTATCATTTTTCCGCGTTCACTGGGGATAACAAATTTCTTGTCCAATGTGGCGAACCACTTTTGTTGAACATAGCCTACAGGAATGCGCCTCCTTTTTTACAAAAAAACATCAGTCTATGTGTTCGTTATTCTATTCAAAGTTGTTGACCATGCGTTTTCTCCATATGTAAACAGGTTAAACGTGTTCTGCTAGTAGTCCGTGAGCAAATACCTTTCAGAAGCACCGTATTCCTATCCTTGGAATTTTTTTCAAAAAACGTTTTCACAAACTTTAAGTTTCTAGTGGTCAAATGAGTACGAAACCACCCTATATTATATACCTAAATTACAAGCAACCTCTTATCTGCTTAATAAAACAAAAATGAGCTCCATTGGTTGTTTGAGCGTGATTTTACGGGACTTTCTTTTCCCCTACCACTATGTTGAAAAAATAACCGAAAAATAGCTGAAAATGCTGAAATTCTTTTTTTTAAATCTTAAATGTTCATTTAACATATATTTGGTACTAGAAATAGTTTGAACATGACAAAGACTCATTGGGCTGAAAAAAATGGATTGCCCAGTTGCCCGGGACAACCAAATTTTACCAAAATTTGGTAAAAATCAGGTTTTAGGCTAGAAATCACAGTTTAAATAACGATACGACTACTGAAAAGGCATGTAAAGCGATGATAATTAAGGAAGAATCCGATTACCTCAAAATATGGAATAAAAGCACTGTTTAATATTAAAAAAATCAACATCGGAAGTGCAGTTATAACTGTACTCACCACAACTCACAGAATGCTTTCATGAACACTGTGTGGCTCAGTACCATCAAAAGTACATGACAGACTTTATTTCTTTGAAGGGACTAGCAATTGTAATGACCTGGATGTTTCTTGATATATTTTTGTCAAAACATGGCGGGAAATTTTTGATACCATTCCAACACCGAATACAATACGTATCAAATCGAATGGCATGCCTGTTTCCAACATTAATTTTAAGTCAGTACTAAGTTTTGCACTTGAGCATTCAAAAGACGAGTATTTTTTCTTGGGTTCCAACTTAAATCAAACACGAGTTTGTATCCCGAGACCAGCCGTTATAAACGAATCATTACCAAGTATATACTACACAGAAACATACGGAGCACGAGTATGATATTCTATTAGATGGTATGAATGGAAGGTTTAGGTGGTTGTAGAATATTCTGTATGCAATAATAATGATGACGTTGATGATGATGATGATAATGATGATAATAATAATGATGATAATAATAACATCAATAGTAATTAATAATAATAGTAATAATAATAATGATAATGATAATGATGATAATAATAATGATATCATAATAATAATAATAATTATATTAATAGTATTAGCAGTATAGTAATAATAATAATGATAATAATAATAATAACAACAACAACAATAATAATAATTATAGTGTATTGGTGTCGTTGATTCATCTGATATTCGTAATTAAGGAATGGTCAAACGACATAACTTAAGTGATTGAAATTTTCCTCCCTGCAAGTTTATAGAAAGGAATAATGGGATATGGGTATTCTCTTTTCTCCTCATTTCAGTAAGAGGGCCATTATGAGTGCCGAACCATTCTATACTGGAGGATGCTTATGCGGGGGCTTCAAGTATGAAATCAGGGGCAAAATCGACAAGCTGGTCAACTGCCACTGTTTTTCTTGTACCAAGGCATGCGGCGCCACCTTTTGGTCAGTGTTTCTTGTGCCCAGAACAAACATGACCTTCCTGGAAAGATCCACCGCCACCCTCTATGCTCGACCTGGCAAAACTTGCTACCGATTCTTCTGCAATCGCTGCGGCTGTTCTGTGTACAATGAAAATGAAGGCGACCCTAAACACTTCTACGTTGCAGCTGGCACCCTAGACGGAGACCCTGGGATAGGAGTTACTGCGGAGATATTTGTCAACGATAAGAAACCCTGGCATACCCTATACGAGGGTGTGCCCAACTCGGGAGAGGCAGAAGTGGTTGAAACTCAGGTGCTAAGCAAAGACAAGTGACATGTGACTTGGCGTATGCTGAGCCTTTTCGAGTTTTTTCTTATTTCGCCTCAAATTGACGTGGCGCTTTCTGAATTAAAAAAGAATTGTTTTTTTTATTGATCATCTCAATTATAATATAAGTGGTAGAATTTAAAACATAAAAGAAAACAAATTTTACAAAACGAAAAGTTCATGTAATACGACAAAGCCAAAATTTACAAACGCAGATACAAGAGAAGAGACGTTTACTACAGTAAGCCATGTGTTTGATAAACATTGGGACACACAGGAATGCAATAAGACCACTTTGGCATTGTATGAACATTTTATTCTTGACATTTAGTAGAATATGGTGAGGAACATTGAGTGCTGCAATGCCTTCTGGCCGGGATTCCACTAATAGCCTGTTGCAACATTAAGGAAAAATACCAACAAAGACTGAATAAATTTTTAAATAATTAATTTGATAAGACCTTTCATCAAAAACTATATCTGCGTTACACATCCTATCATGAACGTATGTAAATTTCAATGCCAATATGTTATGATATACAGATGCATAAATGTACCTTTCATGAAATATGCATGTATATCGGTGTTACAAATACAATCACAAAACAATAATTAATATGTAATTGTGTGAGTTGCTTTATGCAAAAGTCAACCAGGGATGTTTAGGGTTGAAGGACATTCTGGGTATATGTTCCATAAGTTCCCCAATGACCTGTATGGACAATATGTACCATACAACAACGCGAACGATGGCTGATTCTTTTATTAGAGATAAAAACGTAAAAGTCTTAGACAATACCTATCTTACCTGCTTTTATAAACACGTTAACAAGTAACGTTTTAGAAAAAATCAAGCATGAAATTTTAAAACGATTGTAAGATTATCTGGTTCGATTGAAAGCCAACGCCATGCTCTTAAGATATTGGTATATTAACGGAAATTGTCTATACAAACTGCAGTCACGAATTACAAAATATAGCTTGGGAATGGAGTCTAAACTATGTTATATTGGCTAGGATGGACTTGGTTGGTGTTTAGATGCTCGAACAAAACATCTCAGCTCAATTACCTTAACTTTAATGGAAGAAATGAACCCCCGCACAATATCAGAGACACAACAAAACCTTGGATCAATATTTGACTCACGAAATTTTCGGAAAGCATGACCAAATGAGCGTAATACATGTTTCACTTCCATTTTCAAATACATATTTCTTATCTTGAAAACGCGTAAACTGAATTTATAGATACCACCATTGATCGATGTAGGTATGCGAAAGGCGATAAGGCAGTGTCACCTGGTGACAATTTTTAAACAAGCGCCCACCAAATATTCCTGTGCTCCAGAACCACAGCATTTGGACACCACTGAATACTCTTATCCCTTCCCTGTATGGCACTAAATACTGAGCAGCAACTTTCTTTTAAATTTTTTAGTTTTCTTTCTTCCATAGAAATATGCCATTGAAGCGTTACGTATGTTGCTACGATCACTAAACCCCAGGGCACTGAACCTTCTTACTTTCCAGGGCCCAGTAATACAAAGCACACTTAAGATTCAGTCTTTAAGTGGAGATTAAAGGAAATGTTGCGTGCCTCTTACTAGGTAAAACAAAGTGCCTTTTCTATCCCTTATCTTTACTGACCCTTACCGGCCTTGTAGCTTGAGAAACAGTAGGATTAACTTCCTGATAAGGCTCATTATACCGGTTCACAGGGTTAGTCAGTCATTAGCAGTACCAACAACTGGCAGCCTGGAATATTCACTGAATATAGAATTATGGACACTCCTAAAGAAAAGGCTAAAACGAAGCCTAACGTCTCAAAGAATCCAAATCCTCTCCTTTATTCACGGATGTCATGAGTACTTAGAGACTTGGAAAATGACTGGACAATAATATAGATGGGAATATTTTATTTCATCTCCCATGTGACTTATTTTCCTACATATATTCTTATAGATAATTAGGCTGTACAATTACATGTTGTATCCTATCCTTTATTCATGGAAAGTAGGTCAACAATACTTATCGGCAGCAAGTGAACAAGTATGGATGTATTGCTGTCTATGTTGATATTCTTTCGTAAACAGAACTTCTACCAAAATTGTGTGCTGTAAAGTATTGTCTTGCAAATATTTAGAAAGTCATTCTTCTCAGTAGTATTTTAAATTGCAATTGCTTTGATAGGCTTGAAATAATTAAACTACCTCATGTCGTAACCTCAGGATAATCAACCCATGTGAATGTACCTGTAGATACTAGTAGTGGTTAGGTTGGTTACTTTTATACTGGACTCTCTTTAGTGGATCCTCACCTTAATTATATTTTGTTTGTGATTGTGGTCTACCTTGAAAAGTAGGACACCCACAATCTTTTAATTGTCAATTTGGTCACCCTGGTTCTAAATCCTGGCAAAGACCCTGAGCCTATATAGGGTTTACATACTACTTTGGGATTTTAGAAAATTAGGCATGACAATGATAGACCTTAAGGATGCAAGACTGCAGCACCCCAAGATAGGGCTTACATACGTTTGGTGGATTTTGGAAAACCAATATCGCTGTGACCGAAGTTTATTTGGAGAAAGATTTCCACTTCTGATCAGTGCTCAACCTTCACCATTCTCCATTAGAGCCAATTTCAAAAGTATTTTGCAATATCTATGACAAATCTGTAGGGACCTCCGAGCATGTATGAGTTGATAATTGGGATGACCATATAGTGCCTTCTATCTGTCATATCTGGTACTACGCCACACTTTAGTCAACTCAGAAGGGAATGGCTACTTATCCGGGATTAGGAGCCTAGTCTACCTATTTGCATGCTCTGTAATAATCACTCTGAACTAGCCCAGAATTTGGGCTCAGGTTACATACATATCCGGTAGGTTAGAAATCCTGTAGGTTCTCTGCAGGCTTTCTGTTAAGTAGATTTTTGCCTTAGATATGAAATTATGGGAAAACTTGTCACAAAAGGGGAACCTCTCATGACTCCAATCTTAATTTATTAATGCTCACAGTGGCTAAAAGCAGCCTAACAATTTTGATGAAATCCTGCAGGCAAAAGAATAGTTTCAAGGAGAAACGTTATTTAGAACATTACCACAACTCTCCTTCAAATATTTTGTAAAGTCATTCCCAACTTCAAAGTAGTAGTAAGTTTAATTGTGTGTACGTTGAAAGATTTTTATGTGAAGTGGTAGGGACCATTCACCAGAAGCAAACCACCAAAGAACCAACAACAAAGAACAAAACATTGATTGACCACATATACTCAAATAAACAACACAAAACATAAACTATTGAAACCTACTACTCAGACTGTTACCAAATTTTCAAACTATCGAACAAACACACAAATAATTACTCTAAGCCAACCACAGAGAGAAATTACTTACAAAGATATATCGACGCCATTAGGTTCACTTTATTTATTGTCATGTTGATCATAAAACAATATTGCCTCAGTGGAATTCCTTTGAAGATGATGAAGTGAAGAATATCAATCCGTTTGGTTTAAATAAGCTTAGTTAGTGCTAAAAATGCACATACTTCAATAAGTCATACCAAGCTATTGAACAAGATAAAACAAAACACAGAACAACTTTGTATTGTTTATTGGTCTACGGATATCGTCAGGTGTGTTTATGTCAATGTAAGATGATATAAGTCGTCATGCTAGAAATGTATTGTATTATTTGAAGTACTCGAATGGTGCCTTCAAAGCTGCTAATCCTAATGCCATTAAACCCATTTATGCATAGAGTTCCTCTGAAATCGATATCTGGCTCTATGGTTCTTTAAGGGAGTAAAGCAAGAATTCACTAAATATTTGGAGAAGGGTTGGTATTTAAAAAAATTACAATATCGTTTCCATAACATTTTCTGATTGATGCTGTTAGAGATATGAACAGAGGTTGGTTATTCAGCAAGATGTAAACATCACAATTGTCGTTTTTTTGTTCTTTGCTGTTTATCAAGAATAAGGTTTGTACAATACAACTAAGCGGACGATGCCTGATTCGATTTCCATTTATTAGAGATGAAATCTTGTGTCAATCGTACGAGAGAGTGAGTATTCTAATAATGTATAAGGTTTCGTAGGTTTAGACAATACCTAACTTACCTACTTTAATAAACAGGCAAACACGGAAAGTTTTCAAAAAAAGGCAAGCATGAAGTTATAGAACAATTGTGTGGTTATCAGGTGCAATGGAAAGCTAATGCCGTACTCTATTCATCATTGATATATTGACACAAGTTGTCTATAGATACAAAATCTAGTCACAAATTGTAAAGTAAAGCCCTAGTGTAGTCTAACCCAAGCCATATTTGCTGGGATGGACAGAGTTGGTGTTTAGATGTTCAAATTAATAATTTCACCTCAATATTCTAACCTGTTATGACGGAAATGAGCCCCAACACAATATTCCATACCCGCATTCCCTATATGGCACTATATATTGTCCAGCAACTTTTCTTTGTAAGTTTTAGTGTTCTTTTTTCCATGCAGTATGTCCTTGAAGCGTTTCATATGATGTCACTACAATGACTAAACTTTCTTACTGTCCAGTACCTTATTTGAGAATCACTGTTTCCCAGATTTCACCTTCTCCAGAATTGGACGCATTTGGGTCCAGCTCCTGCCATGGTTTCTTGTAGTTTACATACATTTCCCCAGTCGTCTTAATTCCTGGGTCGCCATTGAAACTGCCACCACTTAAGTAGTACACCTTCGGGTCGCATGCGTTCTCATCCCAGGCCGAGCAACCACACCTGCTGCAAAAATGGCGTCGGCATGTTGCAGAGCTCTCGTAGAGCTTGATGGTACTTCTTTCTGTGAACTTCACTCGTGTCTTGGGAACCAGGAAGAGCGGGTAGAAACTGGCACCAGTCGCCTTCTGGCAGTTGTTGCAGTGGCAGTTCACGAGGATCTCCACCTTGCCCGTGATTTCATACTTGAAACCTCCACAGATGCAGCCACCAGTGTGCTTCTCCTCAGAACTCATCTCCCTAATGAACGAACCTGAAAGAGAGAATATTTGTTCTAGAATTTTTCAGAGGACTTCACCTATTATATCTGTTTGTTTTATTAAAACTTTCTAATCGAGGTAATGATTAAATCCCCCATTTTCAGATTCCAACCAAATTCCTTTGGTGCTTACACTCATAACAAAACAACACACATTTATATTACTCGATGCAAGGGATGGGCCTGCTCTGATGATCGTGTGGTCTTACTTGCATTGCCACTGACTGCCAGCTGTCTCTCACCACTGCCCAGGTTTGAATCCCAGCCGGGGCATGTGGGAAAGTCTCTAGTGACTTGGGGTTAGGCGGTGTTTTGCCGGGTACTTCGGATTCCTCCACTAATTATAACTAGGTGGTACGGCATAAAAAGTAACGAAAAACGAAATAAATTCCAATCCAACTCGATGCAAGGGAGTCAATGAATGTATGTTTATGTTGTTTTCGAAGTATGGTCAATGAGATGCATAAATTACCTTTTCAATTAACAACTTTGGCAACATCTCAAGGTTCAACTATAACCATAGTTATTGAATCATCGTAATGTTTAAGTTTTTTATGCATTCATACGCAGTATAAAGTTAGTAGAAAATTACAACAAAGAACAAAAGGAGAGAGTAGTGTTTACGTTTTCGGACCTGGAGTGCACGGATAGTGGTGAAATCTAACTCATCACATACAAAAATGTTTGAAAATATCTAAAGGGGGAGCGTTAACTCTAACAGGAACAGCAACTATATGTCAGATATTTCTAACAAAAAATGCAGTAAGATTTGATTGTCAGAAATCCATTCGAGCATACTACAAAAAATATCAAAAAATGAGTGCAGTTATCAAATGCGCTCTCAGCTTCGAACTTTGTAATGATTTTAATATCGTATATATTTCAACTGGTTGTTACATACCTGTTTAGATTAGTGGGGAAAATACGCAAAAATAAACATTTGCAACGTTTAGGGAGATTTCAACTTCCTATCGTTTTAAACTGTTACTTACCTGTTGCGAAGTTGCGTTGACTATGTGAGTTGGTGGCTCAAAACAGAGAGACTTCTTCTAGCGTGATCTCAGCTCAATTACTGCAACTCTACAGTCCGGTGGCGAGGGAATTTGCTCCAGACAGCGACACACCCCACTTCTTTTAACACATTCACATATGGAGGGTAGACAGAGTCTGACAACTTTTAACCAAATTCATCAATTTTAACATAATTTGAATAAAATATTCAGACGGGTTGTTAAATCCAATACAAAAACAACAGGTAGTGTTTTAAAAAAAGGAAATCTGCTTTGTTATTAAAAATTTTGCATATGCGTCAGACAATGTGGTTAAGATATGCTGAGTGAGGGGTCATTGCCCGCCACACAGCTAGACAACTTTAAGTGGGTCAAGGCCACATTTTCACCCTGGCAGCTTTATATTAGGACTTTTTTTCACGATATATGTAGAGAGCAGTCACCTAAATAAAGTGTTGGTATTTCAAACAGGATCAACCACTACAGACTAAGAGGGGCTAGACATATTGCAAGGGATTTCCATTGCTCGAACCATGATATACTTTGAAAGGCTGATGATATTTCGCGCAGCTCGATGATATTTCTGCATTCCCTTTCAAATGCAGTCACAAAGTGTTTGTTATTGTTATCATTTCTTTACTTGAACTTCGCTGAAACATATTGGAAGCCCCTTAACATGAGCTTCAAATGTGTGCAATAACCACACACAGTATGCGTAGCGATCGATTGAGCAAAAATATGGCATAAAAAACTACTACGACTTCAACCTGTTGCAAAATCGTCATTTCACGACAGATTTCATCTAGAATTAAGAGACATGTAGAATTATTTGTGGCGGTTGTAGCAATTTAAACTGCATTGAAATCGATTCACGGAAAGATGAGTAAAGTCATTTTTACCGTGAACATCGAAGTTACGACTTTGGAATACGCGGAATTCCATCGTAACATGACGTCATTTCAATACGTCAGCATTTGTCGCACGTGAGCA
This sequence comes from Maea johnstoni, assembly GCA_963942565.1. Taxonomy (NCBI): domain Eukaryota; kingdom Metazoa; phylum Annelida; class Polychaeta; order Spionida; family Magelonidae; genus Maea; species Maea johnstoni. The sequence goes on along the minus strand of OZ012685.1, from coordinate 42,102,691 downwards.
TGTATGTTTCAGTTGTTGCATAGTTCGGCGTGTGTTGCACGATAGTCGGCGACCAAGACGCTATTTTGACACAATTTAAAGGAAACAATCCAAATTTATTATTTGATTAAGAAATATTTAAAACATGAAACGATCTGGCGGCAAAATGTGCTCTTAAAGCAAAAAGTTATGCTCATTTTTCCGAGGTAATCGAGCGAGCAGGGTCGAGCGAGCGAGCCCGACGAGAGACGAACAGACAGACGTCAACACCAAAAATCCCGCCTCAGTGTGTATCCTGCCATTACACTATATATATACCGTAAATGCTCGCTACGCTGAGCCGGCCTTCGGCCGACTCACTACGCGAGCTAATATGATGAGAAAGCAAAGCTTTAAATGCTCGCGCAGCTCGATGATATTTCTGCATTCCCCTTCAAATGCAGTCACAAAGTGTTTGTTATTGTTATCCGTGACGTCATTCCTTACTTAAACTTCGCTGAAACATATTGGAAGCCCCTTCATATGAGCTTCATATTTGTGCAACAAGTGCGGTTGTAGATGCAAAGCATCAATAGTCAAAAGGCGGGGCCAAGTTATTTATGAACTTGTGAGGGAACCGGATGTATAAAGAACATTAACATTATAGAGGAAAATAATTTATAATGACTAGATTTGTATCATTTTTGTAGAAATAAAACAAATATCGGAATTCTAGGCGCAAGCTAGAGACTTCGAAATCTCTTGGGTGCGAAGCTACTAGGGTACGCATCAGTTTGGTTACGAACCAGTTTGGTTACGAAGTCTCCTGATTTCATTCTATACATATAGTAGACTAGTGCCAGTCCTATAAGCCGCTTCACGCCAACAATAGATGGTGGGCGATACCAGTCCCTAATCCGTGACGTGATTGTGAGACTGGCGCTAGTCTATATACACAGAGTACTTTTTTTCTTAGTAATTTTCCTTCCTATACTGAAAAATATACTTTATGTCCGCTTAAAATATTTTATATATTTGAAAACTTCATGCTAAATTAAAATAAGGAAGGCACGATTTTCCGCGGCAAAGGCAACATTTATATAATAACCAATCAGAATAGAGAATTATATTCAGTCCGGCCTCAGGATTTAGACCACGTTACGTCTGCCCATGTACATCTCAAAACACCTTCCCAGATAAGGCGGGCCTGATGGCCCCGCCAATAACCACACACAGTATGCGTAGCGATTGACCGAAAATATGGCATAAAAATTACTACGACTTCAACCTGTTGCAAAATCGTCATTTCACGTCAGATTTCATCTAGAATTAAGAGACATGTAGAATTATTTGTGGCGGTTGTAGCAATTTAAACTGCATTGAAATCGATTCACGGAAAGATGAGTAAAGTCATTTTTACCGTGAACATCGAAGTTAGAACTTTGGAATACGCGGAATTCCATAGTAACATGACGTCATTTCAATACGTCAGCATTTGTCGCACGTGAGCATGTATGTATCAGTTGTTGCATAGTTCGGCGTGTGTTGCACGATAGTCGGCGACCAAGACGCTATTTTGACACAATTTAAAGGAAACAATCCAAATTTATTATTTGATTAAGAAATATTTAAAACATGAAACGATCTGGCGGCAAAATGTGCTCTTAAAACAAAAAGTTATGCTCATTTTTCCGAGGTAATCGAGCGAGCGAGCCCGACGAGAGACGAACAGACAGACGTCAACACCAAAAAACCTGCCTCAGTGTGTATCCTGCCATTACACTATATATATACCGTAAATGCTCGCTACGCTGAGCCGGCCTTCGGCCGACTCACTCCGCGAGCTATTACATACCAAGGTTTGCTACTATGTTAGGATACCACATATATAATATGATGAGAAAGCAAAGCTTTAAATGCTCGCGCAGCTCGATGATATTTCTGCATTCCCCTTCAAATGCAGTCACAAAGGGCGTCACAAAGTGTTTGTTATTGTTATCCGTGACGTCATTCTTTACTTAAACTTCGCTGAAACATATTGGAAGCCCCTTCATATGAGCTTCATATTTGTGCAATAACCACACACAGTATGCATAGCGATTGACCGAAAATATGGCATAACAATTACTACGACTTCAACCTGTTGCAAAATCGTCATTTCACGACAGATTTCATCTAGAATTAAGAGACATGTAGAATTATTTGTGGCGGTTGTAGCAATTTAAACTGCATTGAAATCGATTCACGGAATGATGAGTAAAGTCATTTTTACCGTGAACATCGAAGTTACGACTTTGGAATCCGCGGAATTCCATCGTAACATGACGTCATTTCAATACGTCAGCATTTGTCGCACGTGAGCATGTATGTTTCAGTTGTTTCATAGTTCGGCGTGTGTTGCACGATAGTCGGCGACCAAAACGCTATTTTGACACAATTTAAAGGAAACAATTCAAATTTATTATTTGATTAAGAAATATTTAAAACATAAAACGATCTGGCGGCAAAATGTGCTCTTAAAGCAAAAAGTTATGCTCATTTTTCCGAGGTAATGGAGCGAACAGGGTCGAGCGAGCGAGCCCGACGAGAGACGAACAGACAGACGTCAACACCAAAAAACCTGCCTCAGTGTGTATCCTGCCATTACACTATATATATACCGTAAATGCTCGCTACGCTGAGCCGGCCTTCGGCCGACTCACTACGCGAGCTATTATTTACATGCTGTATTACTGTGCTTATGAGAACAATAAATTATTAAAAAAACACATATCCGGCATGCAGCTGATTAGCCAATCAGAAAACTACTTAGATTCCACTTGAAATACACTACAGCGAATTGACTGTTAAATAAAGCCAGAATAGGAATAAATGGTAAATTCTAAAAATGTAAGCACACAAAATAGAGACTGAACGCTGGGGAAATTGACATTTAACACTATTTTGGGAACGCTGTGGTCTCTGAGATACACATATTTACTTTGATGATTTAGTAAAAGTATATAGTAGAAGGATAAGGTTAAAACTATGGTTATGTTGATAGTTTTTATCTACAAATTACACCAGCGTGTAATCAGATTTTTATTCCACATAAATTCAAGTATCTTATATATCATCTTCAAATATCACATCGTATATACTAACATGAAGTACAAATATAGAACAATCACACAAAACAAATGGACTGGTTGTAGTCATCTTGTTTCTAACATAGGAGTTAAGAAAGGTTTTCTTTCCAAATCATTGGCACAATTGTAATCCTTTCGGCAAAGTTCGTACGTAATATTTCCCCACATCTAGACCATCCTATTTCGAAATTATTGATTTTTTATTCAATTCACAATCATATTTGTCGGCTTTCATTTACTGTACTTCAATCTGAGAATTTATATTAGTCTCATGTTACTGCCATCTCGTCTATGTTTGAAAATGAAAATTTTTGCATTTTATACAGCCATATCAATTATAAATACATCTGGTGACTAGCTTGTCCCATGGCCCAAACGTCGTTTCTTTTTCTGAAATGTTGATATTCATGTCAAGAGTTGTTTGCAACCAAAACTCTATTTGCCTCCATGATTCAGCAGTATAAGGACAATCAATTAGTGCATGGAACGTTGAGTCCAATGTGTTTTCGCAACATAAACAGTTGTCAGTCATGACAATTTTCATTTTGAAAAGCAATTATTTGTGCCTAAATTATCCTAGTCTCTTCTCTTTTGAATTGTAAGAAATAAAGAAGGTTGGTATATTTCCCATATTATTTCAAGATGAACAAAGTCTCTTTATTTGGTGATATATTTCATAGATAATATATTTGAAAAATGCAGTAACACATTTTGGAAAGACATTATTGGTGCTTGCAATATAGTGTTTAAAATGTATGGTCGCTTTATTTTCCCGATAAAATCTTATTGACAATATGGTACAACATGGATCTTTTATTTCTTTGTTTATGTCGATATCAATACTGTTTGCTTTCTTTTTAAACTGCTGCCATGCTGCCATTGACATCTGATGATACCAAAATAGTCAAGCCATCTCAGGTCATTGAGTACGGCCAAAATAGACTCTTACATGCACTAGTGTAAAACCATTTCCTGTACATCAAAGACTTTCATGGCGACTGACGGTTTATGCGAACAGTTTTTATATAAATACATAGAGTATTCGAAAGAATATGATCAATGAACATTTGTTTGATTTTAATGCCAGGCACATTTCACAAGCTATTAAAAGTAAAAAGCAATCACATACTTTAAAGTGCTTTAAAAAGCAACGATCTATATTTAACTCGCTCTTAACATTAATATACAAAAAGATCATTGCATTTTTTCTTGGATCGAAACCAACCTCTATCCACCCTCTTTATAGTATACTCTTCACCTTTTGAAAAGGTCATCAAACACCTAGAATTTGTTTAGATCTGATACAAAATCTTCCACTGGAGAGGCTGGATGAAGAATTTTATTCACCTTTCCTCTGGAGTGGTTCGGTAAAAATGTTTTACTAGTATGTGCACTCCCTCTGTCGCATTCGCGGGCGGGTATTTAAAAAGTGTCTTATCTACCCTCAGAAATTCTTTTTCTTTATTTTTTTCTTTCACACCTGCACCGTCGTACCCAACACTGTACACGTGTCAAATAAATATCCTATTACTGCCACGCTGTATGCATTAATGGAAAGTACAAGATAACCTTCTGACTTTGCCGCTCTTGATTTAAACGCACGATGTCAACACACTAAAAAGAGAAGAAAGACAGACCACCAAAATAGTCTGGCTCACTTGCCAAGCTTGCATGGGAATATTCAGACGTAAGTACAACTCGGCTCTTTTATGAAATGTTGTCATTGCTGTCGATCTAGATACACGTATGAATACAGTGCTACACAAGTGGTGAAAGGGTCTGTCCTTAACCCATTCACTTGCATATTTTTGATAATGACTCGGTAATAAACCAAAGGTTCACAAAATATTTGAAGGAGAATTGTTGTTTGGCTCCTGATCAACATTTCTCCTTCAAAAGTTTTCCAGAAAGTCCTTTTGTAAGTGAAATATTTCCAAAATTGGCAGGCCTGTTTTGGCCTCTCTGAGTGTAAATGGGTTAAACAAGGACAGATCTCTCCGCCGTCTCGTGTGTCAGAAAGGGACGTGATCTGGTAGCCTCGGGTGCAATGAATGACATATCATGCTTATAAAAGGAGAATTGAAGAAGAGGAGGGATTTCCTCTTTCCAGATCAATATTTATGACCTCTAAATTGGCTACAAAGATATTATCATACTTTTCGGGGATCAATGAATGAATAGTCCTGCTCGTTTATGAATATAGTTCGTCGAATAACAGTTTAGGTACGAAGGGCGCGATATCCAATTTGAAGTACTGATAAGAATACATTTTGAAAGGCACTATTACATATCGCACAATGAGTCGACATGGTAGTTAGAGTCTATCTGAACGACCAACATTGGCCATGGTGTTCTATTCAAGGGGGAATTACATCTCTCTTTGATCACCAACTAAGCTGTGATCGAACTTGGAGAATAGTAGTGTGATGGGGGCATGGAACATTACCATGGTAGACGATGTATTTAGATTTGTAATTTCGTTTTTCGTCACTTTTTTCTGCCAACTTACGGCTAATTCGTGACTAGCCAATTGTTACGGGTGGAGGAAACTGGAGTACCCGTCGAATACCACCATCTAATCCCAAATCACTGGCAATTTTCTTACATGCCCCTTGTGGGATACGAACCCGGACAATGGTGAGAGACAGCTAGCAGTCAGTGGCAACGGCTTTTACCACACGGCCATCTGGGCAGGTAGACGATATAACTGTTCCAATAATAAATTGTAGCGATACTCGATTAATTCCACTTTGTATTATAAATTACATGCTGCAAGTGACTTCAGACGATCGGTATCTGTTTTGTATTTTATTTTAGTTTTATCTTTTCATTAAAACAATATAGTCATTTCTTGGTTAGAGTTGTCAGAGAGTTATTTCTAAGTACTTTAGTATATTGTTCGTATTATAGGAATAATACACCTCAGTACATACATACCCTACTGAAAGAGCTTGTTTCAAAGATTAACATGAACCCTCGTTTGCAATAAAGCCCAGGGGGGGGGGGGTGGGGCGCTTCGGTATTTAGGGGGGTACATACGCTCGTTTACAAAATTTAAAGATACCCCTAAAGCACTGATTTCAGGCCAAAAAAACACCCTTATTTTAAAGAAAACGCTGACTTTTTCCAGTAAAAAAAACAACCCTTCTTTTATCAAAACACTGACATTGGATGAACGATAACACGTATTTAAACTTTTGATGTTATAATTCTATGCCTGTTTCGGCAGCAGACTCGGAGTCACTGAGTCACTTCGGGAGTCTCTCGGCGTCACTGCATGAGCCTCCTATATTTCGTGGATTGTAAGGGGATTTTTCACCCCTCATACTTCGTACCTGGGTACAAAAAAGTACCATTCTTTTACAAAATCGCGGACATGCGGAGGTCTTAGAAAAGACCCCTTCTTCCGCGAAATACGAAACGCAGGTGCGGCCCCCCTCTGTACCTGAGTGCCCCCCCCCCCCCCTGGGCAATGAAGTGAGAAACGGTTATTCAGATGGTGCCCGCAACACTAAGAGATGAACTACCACGGGTCATCTGAGGTAGATTGCGGGATTCATTTCTTTGACTCTACCCTGCTTTTTTACGACATAATTAAAGTGATTAAAAGTTTCCTCACTGCACGTTTTTGAAAGAGATAAAGGTATACTCTTTTCTCCTCGTTTCAGTAATAGTACAATTATGAGTGCCGAACCATTCTATACTGGAGGATGCTTATGCGGGGGCTTCAAGTATGAAATCAAGGGCAAAATCGACAAGCTGATGTCTTGCCACTGTGATTCCTGTCACAAGACATGCGGCGCCACCTTTTGGTCAGTGTTTCTTGTACCCAGAACAAACGTGACCTTCCTGGAAACATCCACCGCCACCCTCTATGCTCGACCTGGCAAAACTTGCTACCGATTCTTCTGCAATCGCTGCGGCTGTTCCTTGTATAATGAAAATGGAGGCGACCCTAAACACTTCTACGTTGCAGCGGGCACCCTGGACGGAGACCCTGGGATAGGAGTTACTGCGGAGATGTTTGTCAGCGACAAGAAACCCTGGCATACCCTGTACGAGGGTGTGCCCAACTCGGGAGATGGAGAGGTGTGGAAAACTTTACTTAGCAAAGACAAGTGACGTGTGACCTGACGTGTGCTGGGGTTTTTCTTGTTTGCATTATAACTTAAAATTGACGTTGCACCTCCTGAAGTCATTGACCATATTTTCATATTTGATATGAAATGTAACGCATAAAAAACAAAAATTTCCCCAAAACGGAAACATTATATAGAGTACACGACAAAATCCATCTAATACAAACTTAGAAACATAGAAAAGACAAGAATGTTTTCTACAGTAAGGCTTGTGTTTGATAAAGATATTGGAATACATTATAGGAATACATTAAGACCACTTTGGCATTGTATGAACATTTTATTCTTGACATCTACAAAAAATAGTGAGGAACTTGGAATGCCTTCAGGCCGGGATTGGATGCATAGCCTGTTGCAACATTAAGGAAAAACCCACAGAGACTGAATACATTTCATACATGAATAGAGTTTGATAACTATGATATTGTGTTCGAAGCTGAGTTGTACTTACCCAGATATACAGACAATAATAAAAGGAGTCTTTTTAAAAAGAAATATGAAACAAAGAATTTTTCCACGACTAGTTCGTACATAGGTTATTTCAATCAATTATCACACCGTTCGCTTGTATTAAATATGTATTCAAAGAGGGTCTCACCATTTCGCAACTATTCATAAGTAGAAAATTTGGTAAGTCACCATATATAACGTGACTCAAATGACCTGGATGTAACCGTTTTGTAGAAAGATGTATATGGAATATTTTGATTGATATAGTAAAGACATATTAGGGGAATGTTTTATCAGTAAGGGAAGACTTTGGTTTGCAGTTTACAATGTATGCAAATTATGTGTCATGATTTTGTCCCTGATGATTTACATCATAAGCCACACGACGGCCAACTTAGAAAATTAGTTAAGTAAATATTACCTCTTTATCATTTCCCGTACCTGATTGAAACATTTTCATTTCCGTCATGGAAATAGAAAATTAGAAAAAAACTCCCATTTTCCAATTTTCATTTTCACAGTTGAAACTTCAGAAATTTCACGCGAATCATCACCGTTATAAATACAACCTGCAAATCTAGGGAGAATAAAGAATGCAAATACACACACCCTGTTGTTTAGGGCAATAAACTTATTAACTAACGTTTACTACGTTCATCTGCATATCTTACTTCAGAAAAAACACATCAAAATAATCTTGATGGAATTATTTGTCACAGACCAGTTGCATAAACTAAAGAATAAGATGTGTATAACTAGAAAACTTATGTATTGTAATTATAACTAATATTTATATAAGTATCACCTAATTTTTCAAACTAACATCAATTATATAGAATAGATCCCTCCTGAAATACCACTGCTAAGCCGCATGTTAAAACAAAATAAAAACAATACATACTTGTTGAAAAGTACCATCCATACCGAGGTGATTTTTGTAATCATGGATGTAATTCGCAAAATACATGAAATACAAATATGACTAGCATCATTAACAGAAGGACAAATGAAAAAGTAGTCCCAGCTAAAGAATATCCACTTCTGAAAAATGTATCTAAAAGACAAGAAAATATAAGAAAATACCATCATCAAAAAATGAATTTTCACTATGTCCAACCGTCCTGCAAGGACATCATATGGTCAATGCCTAAGTGGGCATTCTGTTAAGTTGTTTGTGCTGTGACATATACGTCAGCCCCGGACTCAGGTTATTACGACATTGTCACATAAGGTGGAAAGTTAACACACGACACTCTCGGGGCCTGTACATAACATCCCAAACGTTTTTCTATTTGAACATAACCTTGCCTGAGCAGCCTGAGAAGATTGAACTGGAAAGCCGCACCGTCAAGTGAGTATACAAAATGTATGTTTACTTTTATGTCAATTCGTGTGAATATGGAAAGAATGATGTAAATTTGATTAAAACTTGTGTATTCAAATCTCGTCATTCCTATTCTCTCTTTCTCATTGATTAAAAAATTACTTCCAATTGTAGATCTAGAAATCTTAGGTCGACAACAACGCCCATGGACTGAAATGAATAGTACTGCTGTGGCTTTATTGAGTCTCATCGATGACCGTACACTAGAAATACGGTTGTTTGTGTATAGATATGGATATGCACACATTGTACTGATTAACAGTCAATAGTAATATTAATATGTATTCTGACACTCGCAAATGCACTGTTGAGAGGAACATCCCTACTTGTGACCATTCACTTAATCATACGGACGACTGACGATTTGACCTACATCGTAACAGCACTACAGGCGTACATCTTGAGCGAACCCATACACCTCACTGAGCAGTTGCATATAACTCCCAGAATTACGGAATCAAAATGTAAAGGAATATATAGTACAACTTACCAAAATAAAGCACCACAACAATATAAAATGATATCATTTAAAGGGAAAATCACGTGAAATTCATATTTCAAGTGATCACCAGCTTTCCCAATATTACTCTTAACTGTCCAAAACAGGAAGAAAAGAAGCGCAGGAAAGAAAGCTGAGAATTCGCGGCCGAGCCGCAACAATCAAAGAATTGGCGCATGCACGTCCAGAGAGCTGTAGGTCAGATTTACTATCTACTATTCCAGTCCCATCTAGGGTCTACGTTTTAGCATAATCAGGCACAGATGTCCAATTGTGGATTGTAGTTAGGGTTCCAAGAAGCATTATTATTTTTTCAAAAGATTCTTTCATATAAAAAAATGTCGCCAGAGAGTGAGACTTTCTGGCCTCTACAGACATTTTTAAACTTGAATATTTCAAAACTGAGTTTAATGAAGACAGCGTCACTAATGCTATTGTAAAGGTTGCATCTCATGGTTACTGAATAATGGTAAACTTATCAATAAATGACTATTTTGAAGTTATGCTGCACCCTTAAAGAACATATCTGGATGCGTTTCTTTTTTCGGCAAAATGTCAAGACTTACCCTTTACTTGAAAATGAGAGCCTACCATATGATTATTCATGTCTTTGGTGAGGTGCAAGGTCCTACCTCAACAGGGGGTTTGCACGATGAGTATCTTAAAACATTTTTGAATGTTCCAATAAGCCTCAAAATTACTAGCAGCACGTGGTTTACATAGTCAATGCTGATTTTCAGGTCCTGTCAGAATTCAAGACATGATCTTACACCTAGACGGGGTTCATATCTGTCATATTCTAAAATACTGGCTTCGGAGGCTGTATCTTTATTCACTTTGAGCCAAAAAAATGAGTTGAAAATTTTGGTCAAAATGGTCTAGCTGAAAGGAATCTGTAGGTTAAAGCAGACAGCCATGTCTTTCGGGAGCAATGTAACAAGGAAAACCCAATGGGCTTTGCCTTTTGTGCTCTTGAGGTTAGCACAATAGTGTTGCCAGCTCGAGATTCGTGGCGAGTGGACACTGCTCATGTGTCATCTTTTGTTTTGATATCCATTCTTAGGGGCCAGCCAAGGAAACCACCTAGTGGTGATAATCTTGGTGTACTACAGTAGACCATCACCTTAATCGTTTCATTCGCACCTTTATACAAATAATTCGTGTATATCCGTTTCTGAAACGTTTCTGCTATTATCCGCACAAACGGTACATTTTTCATTTGTATTTTTTTTTGTTTCAGCCGATTGCCTGCAAATATGAGTGATGACCAAACTTATACCGGAAGTTGCCTGTGTGGGGGTTTCAAGTACGAAATCAAGGGCAAGATCAATAAGCTTCTGACCTGCCATTGTAACGCCTGTCAAAAAGCCTGTGGAGCAACGTTTTGGGCTGTATTCATAGTACCCAGAGAAAATGTGAA